>CM070638.1:6671514-7269963 GCA_036346255.1 Ampelocalamus luodianensis
CACCCCCCTTTTTTCAGCGACCGGGCCCCTTTTTGGCTTTTTCGGTTGGGCCGCCTAGCCATTTTTCGGCCCATACAACCGACCCACCCAGCCGGCTCAAAAATGCCGAACGGGGTAGGGTTTCCCTACCCTTTTTTCCAATCAAGTGGCGGCGGCGGCCCCATGTGCCTGTAGTTCTCGTTGAGTCCGCACAGCAGGGTGAGGACGAGAGTGTCGAGGGAGACCGACTGGCTGATGTCGGCGAGGGCGTCCGCGAAGTTCTTCAGGCGCTGGGAGTAGGCAAGTATCGAGAGGTCACCTTGCCCCTGATTGCGGAAGTCGGCCTCCAGGGAGAGTGCACACGAGGCCCTATTGTCGAGGAAGAGGCCTTGGATTCTCATCCAAATGGCGCGGGCAGATGCGCCTGGGGTGAGGATGATGGAGAAGATCTCCTCTGAGATCGAGGCGTAGAGGAGCGAGTGCACCACGAAGTCGGTGGCCTGCCACACCGAGTCGGCGCCCTTAGGAGCAGGGGTGCCGTCGATGTGTCTAGAGGCCCGAACTTGCCATGGAGACACGTGAAGAGTTCACGCCAGCGGCTGAAGTTTGGAGGATGCATCTCGAGGGAGAAGGGGATGTGTGTGCGCACGTTGATCGTGGATAGTGCGAAAGCTGGATTATGGATGGTGAGGGCATTGACAGCAGCAACAGCAGCAGTGGTAGCCTCCCGCTCGGCGGCGGTAGCAGCAGCAATGGTGGCCGCATCGGCCTCTCCAGTGTTGTCGCCCATGGGAGCAGAGAGGAGGAAAAAGGAAATGCTAAAATCGGATTTTGGTTGATACCATGAAAGAGGGAAATGATTGGGAGAATTCCACGATATCAATTCTCATTGATGCTCTAGGCATATATAGAGTACAAGGTGTACAAATAAGGCAGCTAATTACAGAGATTGACTAGGAGCTAATCTAGGAGCTAAATAAGGTAGCTAATTACAGAGATTGACTAGGAGCTAAATAAGGCAACTAGCTGTCAATACTAAATATGTACGATCTGCATATAAGAAGCAGAAACAATCTGCCATAAATGTTAAAATATTCTAACACTCTCGAGTGATCAGATTCCAGAAATGCATGGCCATGCTACTCGCGGTTAAAGAGTTAACCATAGTCGGAGAATTCAAGTCACGTGATCGAGAAAGAGTGGTTGAGCTAACCAACAAGGATGGCACGTACTCGCCTTGAGTTTGACCAACAGGGGCGGAGGCACTTGTAGCCACCTGGTGTCAATGGACACCGGGTCCCAAAATAAAAACAACATATTTTATTATGTATATACTATACGTGCACCCTCTAACTCAAAAGCTGTGCACCCCGTAGTTTAAAATTTTTAGTCATTTTGTTGTCTTTTTATTGATCATTGAGGCCAAATGATGCATTTTATCAATGTTTGCCACATAAATTACTATTTAATACAGTGTTACTTGAAAATTATATATGTTGTTATAAGCATGGTGAAGTGGTGAACACCGGTCATTTTCGTCCTAGTTCCGCCCC
This sequence comes from Ampelocalamus luodianensis, assembly GCA_036346255.1. NCBI lineage: Eukaryota > Viridiplantae > Streptophyta > Magnoliopsida > Poales > Poaceae > Ampelocalamus > Ampelocalamus luodianensis. Next base: position 6,673,047 of record CM070638.1, read on the forward strand.
TGTTGACTTATATCGTGAGGCAAAGGGAAATCATTATGAGATTTGTTAAGGTTCGTCCGATGTGATCTTTACGTATACTCAGGAGACGGCATGTCGTGCTAGGGGCCACTACCGATTAGTGGACGAGTAGGAGTACTTGGGCCATGTCCAAGTGTACGTGAACCTATAGGGTCGCACGCTTAAAGGGTTGGGGCACGTTTTAGATGGTGATCTGAATTCTTATAGTCCACGAGTTTCTAATGGGCCTCAAAGTTCGAGACCCATCATGGATGCCTATATATAGAGGGGGCGGTGGCATAGGGTTAAGTGTGATTTTTGGAATTCCTGAAACCCTAGCCACCACACCTCTCTCGCCCAAAACCGCGCAGCTGGCGCTAGCACTCCAGAGCGTGGTGTCCCTGCCCCGTACGTGTGGATACCTTAGAGACGTTGTTGCGAGTCTTCAACGCTAGAACGATCCGCAATTTGTGACGGTCACCAGGAGCACTTGGAGGAGGAGCGAAGCCAGTACGTCTACAACCGTACCAACACGCTATATCGACTATTCTTCCGCTGTGAATCTGCACGTCTAGTGGTAATCCTATAATCTATTTTTAGCGGAGGTTCTTTGGTTGCACGATAAATTTTTAAAATTACGCTAATGTAGACTACCTGTGTTACTTCCCTGACGTAGCTAAACTTCCCTGACGTAGCTAGCAAACAAACAAAAAGTTCTTCCTGTGATATGTGATCACTTGTGACTTTCTGAACCACAGAACCAGTACAAATAGGGCCACACGCCTCAGCCAAGCTCGTTACTAGGACACGACTCACACCTGATCTCTCTCTTCCCCTTCTCTCTCCTCTATCCTTCTCTCTCTCATGGCACCCACTGCCCAGGTACCCACCTAGCTACCTCCCGTGCAAATTACAGTTACTAAATATGCACATCTTTGTGACTTCTCTGCATCTCTCATTTTCTTGTTTCATAGGTCGCGGCAGCGCCGGTGCAAGAACAATGCAACGGCGTCGTCTGCAAGCCGGCCGTGAGGTGCCACCCGGCGCTGTCGTCGGAGCACAAGGCGTCCATAAGGGGCGTCGTCGGCGAGTTGCTCGGGGCCGCGGACCCGGCCAAGAGCCTCATCTCCCTCGGCGTGGGGGACGCCTCCTCGCACGACTGCTTCCGGCGAGGCGGGGAGTTCGCCGCTGACGCCATCGCCGACGCGGCCAGGTCTGGGTCGTTCGACTGCTACGCACCGTCGTACGGGTTCCCCGCCGCCCGCCGGTGAGTATGCACGCATGCTTGTGCAGTTGTGCTTGTAGCGCTAGCTGTTTCTTATTGTTTAATACACTCTCCGTTGATTTTTTTACAAGGCACGATGTGATTTGACACGATATCTAAAATTAAACTTTGACCATGAATATTTCTCTTATGTTATATTGTTAATAACTAAAGAATATATAAGCACATGAAATTATTTTCAAATATGAATCCGCTACGGTGTCACTAAACCTATATACACTTATGGTAAAAAAAATCACAATGTTGGAATCTTCAACATATGTGAACGCCTTATAAAAATAAACTGAAATAAAAGGAGTAGTATTGTTGAAAGGATAGATAATGTATAATGAATAATAGCTCAATGTTAACCATATATCAGGTGCAGAGAATTAAACTTTGATAATATGGATATACTATCTTCGTTCTAAATGTAAGTCGTTTAGAATCTATGTCAGTCAAATATTTCTAGTTTTGATCATCAATGTATAAAGAACTACTAAGATTGACAACATGAAATTGGTATTACTATATCCACAATGAAATATACTTTCATAATGTATAATTACTTTTATTTAAAACATCATGTTTTTTTATAAACAATGATAGTCAAAGTGTCACCTTGAAGACCGTGTCAATATCCAAAATGACTTATATTTAAAACCAAATGGAGTAATTAGCTTGTGTATAATTTAATTAACTTATTGAATGAACTATCTAGGCTATTCTCTTCTACTAGTGAAAAAAAGGGTCACTTGAGTAGGGATCAGAGTAGAAAGTTAAGTACCATGAGCTGATACTTTTCTTCAGAAGCAAATTGTACGGGGAGGGTCTCACCGAGAGGCCTCTTCTCCCACCGTCCGATCCTCTCCCTCTTTCTCCTTTTCTTTCTCTCCTGATGGACGACAGATGTATGAGATCTCCCCTGAGGCCATCCCCCATAAAATTTATTTTTCTTTTCTTCTAATTCCTTTTGGGTGATTTTGAGAGGTAAGCTTCCATGAAGTGGTCCTCATCATCACATACATGCATGCTACTTTATTTTCAAACTTCAAAGTTCCCATTTGCTCACGAGGAAAACACAGCTTCACACGATATTACTTGGATGTGATGTTGACAACGTGGCATCCCTGTCTTCGCGCCACGTGGACTCTCGATATCCTTCTCTTTCACAGAGCCAAGATTTTTCCTTTAGCTAGCTTTTTTTCAACATTCCAACTGTATTTACAGTTACTGGTCTGATGTTTTCCACGTTAAGTCCCGATTTTTTACACACTGTAGTACTATCTTTCTCCCCTTTCTATAAGCTGTAACTTGTAAGGTAGTCAGTCATACAGTGACAACTGACAACCACGTACATACATACGACGAAGATACAGATGACAGGCGAAAAAAAGCATACAATTCCAAACAGTGCATGTCACTGGTACATCTTTGCTGATCAATCTATTTCACTAATATTTTCCTTTCAACTTCAGAATCGTACTGCCCATCCAACAAACTAAAATGGCATCTGAACACACAGCCCATTTGAAGCGTAATTGCACACGAATTTTATAGGAAGCCATGTAATTTCGAGAGTATCAAAGAGAAATTATGCTTGTATTCTAAACATGACGAGAAAGAAGTTTCAGTTCGTACGCACAGTTCAAGGATTTTTTTTTCTCTCTTGACAAGATTACATCAAGCTTGATGCCATTTTATGGTGAATTAAAAGCATGTTTGGTTACTTCCCAAACTTTAGCATATTTTTGTGGCACAAGTGTGTAAAAATTAGGCCACGTTTTTTGTGACAACCAAAACGGGTATCACACTTGTGGTAAAAATTGACTAGCAAATAAGTCTATGACAGATGAGGTAAAAGACAAAAAAAAAAAGTGTAACAAGTCATAATGTAGCTCGGAACCAAACACTTGCCACTAAAAATCAAACTTGACTAACTTAGCTGTGACAAAGCTTGGCACCTAGCAAACAGGCCCTAATTGCCTCAGTGATGTTCACTAATGCGAGGGCATCTTCTGTGCATGTATTTTTTGTGTCTGCCGAACCAAGAACAGAGCGGTGGCCGACCACCTCTCCGCCGGCGCGCGCCACCGCACCCGCGACTCCGACGTGTTCATGACGGTGGGCGGCACGGGCGCGATCACCGTCATCACCACGGTGCTCGGCGGGGCTCCAGGGGCGAACGTTCTGCTGCCGCGGCCAGGCTTCGCGCCGTACGAGGCGGCGTGCGAGCTCGTCGGGGCCGAGCCTCGGTTCTACGACCTCCTGCCGCGGCGGGGCTGGGAGGCCGACCTTGCCGGCGTGCGCGCCCTGGCTGACGGCGCCACGGCTGCCATTGTTGTCATCAACCCCAACAATCCGTGTGGCGCGGTCTACTCTGCACAGCATCTTTTCCAGGTGAGTTGATCATTTAACTGCCCGATTCAATAGTAAATCATAGAATACAAATGCATCAAAGAACGTGTGAGGAATAAGCCATATGCAGGGTCATCGGTGTTCAAGTGCAAAATTACAGTAATAAACTGAAACCATTTCTAGTTTGCATTTGAAAGCTACAGCCTACAGGTGTAATTCACGAATTCTGAATTTCTGATAACTGAATATATCACTAAGCACTGAAATAGCGAAATGATTGCTATTACTTGAAGGGACAAATGTACAACTTGCTGCTTCCTAAATATTGCTTCATACTCTGCTGAAACTGAAACATTATCAAACAACATGGAGTGGAAATACCTTTTCACCTCATAACGTAATAGATGGTATTAGTATTACTATGCAGAATTGCAAGGTAGATAGGACATAGTAGTACAGGGCAATGCTGGTTGTACCAATTGCTGAAAGCTGAAACTGGCATCACAAGAAACTTCATGAGAATAAATAAGGCTTGTACAATTATGAAAAATATGTACCTGTATGTCTTCATGTCCAATTGCAACAAGATTGCATCGTTGCCGTCTTGCTGATTACCAACTACATAACTGAATTTGTAGATTGCTGAAACTGCAAGAGATTTGGGGATTCCAATCGTAGCAGATGAGGTATATGCACATATGGTCTTTGGTGGCAGCAAGTTTGTGCCAATGGCCTCCTTTGCCCACATTGTGCCAGTTATCAGCATTGGGGCACTGTCAAAGAGATTCATGCTACCAGGCTGGCGTCTTGGTTGGTTGGCCTTCTGTGACCCTAATGGTGCACTCAAGCATGTAAGACACTAGATTCTTTTCATGTCTTCACATTGCTTGATATATGCATTCATATGTAGATTCATAATTTTGTTCTTCAAAAGGTCAGAACTGCAACTGAGATGCTGCTGAATGTGACTTCAGGTCCAGCATCAATTGTTCAGGTCAGGAACCAATTCTTAAAAATAGTTTACGTACCAATGAGTGCGGACTAATGCAGATGAAACATTTTGACTTACAGGCTGCGGTTCCTAAGATTCTTTCAAATGAACACAATGAGTTCCATCGGAATGTTGTGAACCTGCTAGAGTCTGCAGCTGATGCTCTCCACAAAAGAGTGAACCAAATTGAAGCTCTGCAGTGCTATTCAAAGCCTCATGGCTCGATGTTCATGATGGTTGGTTGGAAGATACCCTGGTTTCGGTTATCTAATGATTTATTATCGTATCTTTGAATTGATGTTCACAAAATAATGCAGGTTGAAATCAACACTTCACTTCTATTCGGTGTTGCAGATGACATGGACTTCGCCCGTGAATTGATCAAAGAAGAATCTGTCCTGGTTCTACCTGGTATAATTCACTAAATTGTGATGTGTTCGGGAATGTGGGTTCTGATACTGATATTGTAGTTTGGGTTTCTTCATGATTATTACCCTTTAGATTGATCCCAAATCACAATTTCAATTTTCATATTTCTGATTTTTCAGGTTCTGTCATTGGGTTGAAGAACTGGGTTAGGATATTCTTTGGGGCACCTGTTAGTCTGATACTGGAAGCCTGCAATAGGATTGAGTCATTCTGCCGGAGAAGGGCGGGTCAAGCAAAACCACTGAAAAAGAAGTTCTAAAACCAGCAAATAGGGTTTTGTTAGCTCCTTAACATGTATACGGCCTTTGATTTCAATTTTCTCAGAAGAATATTTTATGTCATAAAAAATCTGAGAGATGTATATAGAAGTCTATAGCTGAATAAAATTTGTAACAAGTTTGAAAAAATAAATAAAGAAAAGAAAAGGTCAACACAATTAGCATTCCTTTAACCTGCGTTCTACTCCACAGGAGCAGTAAGGTTATCATCTATCCGTTCCGTCCATCAAACAGCAAGTGAGCAACAAGATGAAAGTATTTCCAATCACGACAACCAACCATTTATGCGTGCAGTGTATCTGATATTCAGAACAACTGAAAGTTCTGGATGCCGAACACCACATTGACAGTAATTGATAGGATTAAGAGGGTATTGGTCGGAGTTTTTTTTTTGGTCCTAGGATTAAGCATAATCCAACCCGTTGTACCCAAAAGCAGAGATAAAATAAAATTTATTGTATTGTAAGAAAATTTCATCTGATCAGTGACATGAGAAGATGACGTCTGTTTAAAGAACCTGACAGGCATGTCATGACGCACATGTTTTAGATTCAGTTCATCTCTTCTCGTCATTAAGTCACTGAGAAGTGAGAACTTACTGAAAATATATTGTCAGATGTCCAATTGATAAATTTGTGTATCCTGACAGCCTGTGAACTATACCGTTAATTCTGAAAGAGGCAAGCCAAACTTGAACAATAAGCAACTCAATTCCAAGAACACAGGCAAACAAAATTGTAGAAAATTAGCTCCATTTCATAGTACCAAACGGTTCATCATATAGCAAGTAACAGAAGTGGAAGCCTGGTAATTTCGATTTGTACATACTCAAGCAAGTGAACAAAAAGTAAGTAAAAGAGCTAGATGTTCACCGACTACGGGCAGCGTAGACAATAGAAGCGGCAGCTAACACAGTTGTGGTAGCTGGACACAGCCATGTCCAGACGCCATTCTTCTCCCTCTGCTGCGCCTCAGTGACTGAGAGTTGCAGCTGCTCAAGCTCCCCGTTCAAGCCATTGATTTGGCTCCCCTTGTCCTCCACTTCTGCCTTCAGTGCCCCAATCTCGTGATCCTTCTCACCATTGGAGCTCTCGAGTTCCCCAATCCTCAACTTCAGCTTGCCTGCTTCAGCTCTCTCCTGGTTAAGCACTTTCAGAACCGAATCCTTCTCATGTTGGAAGCAAGAGGAGTTACCACTGAGCTCATCACAGAGAACACGGAGCCCGGCCATGGAATTGTGGAGCCTCTCCAATTCAGCCCTCAGTTTTGCAGCCTCAGCATCTTTTTCATGAACCATGCCCATGGCAGCATCCTTCTCGGCTTGAATCCTGCCCACCTTCCTCTTCAGTCCCTCCAATTCCCTCTCCAACTCAGCCTTCTCATCATCAAACGCAGCCGCAGCCGCCTCCTTTGTCTTCACCATTTTGTCAATCTCAATCCGGAGCCCGTCCGCCTCAGCCGCCACCACGCTATGCTTCTTATCGACCTCTATAACCTCGAACTGTAGCTTCTCCGCCTCTCTCCTTGCTGCAGCTAACCCTGTCTTGCTCGCATCAACCTCCGCCTCCAATTTCCTGTTCCTAGCCACAGCCGCAGAGAGCTCCGCCTCCAAAGACTCGGCCTTCGCCTCCATTTCCGCCTTCTTGGATCTCAAAACCCCTAATTCCCTCAATTTCTCCTCAAGCTTTTCCTCCATTTCCTGCTGATACATCTCAGTGTTCGTCTTGAACTCCTTGAAGCTTTCCTCAACCTCTGCCTTCTGAGTCTGGACGCGAAGAACCGAGGTCTGCATCTCGCACAATTGCTTTTCCAATTCGCCTCTCTCCGCACGCAGCTCGGTGCTCTTCCCCTCCAAATCGACAACCACGCCCTCCAATTCGGCGACTTTCTTGGACGCGGCAGCTGTCTCCGCCTCCTTCGTGCCGAGAAGCTCCAGGACCCGGCCTTTCTCAGCCACCGCCGCGTCGAGGCGAGCCACCGCCTCGCCCATGGCCGCCGCTTCGCGAGCCGCCATCGCCTCGGCGGCCTCGAGCGACTCCTGGGCGGCGGCGAGGCGCGCGCGCAGCACCGCGGCCTCCTCCCCCGCGGCGAGGAGGGGGCCCGCGAGAGCGGCCCGGAGGACATCGCGCTCCGCGTCTGCGAGCGCGGCGGCGTCGGCGGAGAACTCCTCGATGCGCGCCTTGAGCGCGGCCTCCTGCCCCCGCATCTCGACGGACTCCCTGACGACCTTGGCGTTGAGGGCCTTAAGCTTCGCCGCCTCCCCCTCCCGCTCCGGCGACGAGTCCCGCCTCTCCTCCTCCGACCCCGTCTTCGCCACCGGCTCGCCGCCGTTGCCTGCCTCTACCGAAGGCGGCGGCGGAACCTCGTCGCCGCTGGGCCCCACTGCGGCGGCGGGCCTCTTGCTCTTCTTACCCATGGCTATCTGCTACGTGTGACGTCACCGTGGCTAGGGTTCGCGAGCTCTACTCCAGAGGCGTATGATCCATAGCCATAGGTGGTGATCTTTATTAATAGCGAGGCTTTGCGGAGACTGATGCGCGGGCCCGGGAGGCGCATGTGCCCGAACAGTCAGTGGCGGGTGCGGGAGGCGAAGGGGGATGGATGCGACCGTTGGGCTGCGTGACTTTCGATTTTTGAAACCGATGGTCGGAACGGACGGCCGGGATGCGCCGGAGGCTTATCGCATCCCGCGCCGCGCGCGCCAGTGGAGACGATGGGACGAGAGGATGCGGAGAAAGCTCGTCGTCGTCTTCTCTGTGGACGGCGTGGCGTGTGGCCGTGTGTGGATCTCACCAAACTTCATTGTCGCGTGGATCTGGACGTGTTCCGTTGCTACGTTTGCCACCGAATGAGAGGAGGAGATTTTCGCCGATTTGTGATGTTTCTGCGGCCGGCCGATTAGACGGTGTCCATACTTTCTAAGTGGCACAATGGACGCAAACACGAAGAATTCACGCCTTCACCACATATCTGGTTTAGATCCCGCTCGGAACGCAGGAATTTTTCAGGTGAAAATCGAGTTGTTTCCTCGTGCATAGAGTTGGTGGTTGCCCCACCCTCTCACTCCTATCTTTATTTACTGACATGTAGGTCACATTATCAGCAAACTGTCTCTTTGCATCGTGCGCTCCTTACTGCTCCTCTCCCAGCATCGCGTGTGCTTCCTCTTCCTCTCCGCCCTCGCCTCCACTCCCGCTCTTCTGCTCTGCTCCGCACGACTCTACCTCCTCCCTCGTCGTCGTTTACATTGACCGAATCTGGATGGGCCTCCTTCATCCTCCTCTCCTGTTCTGCTCTTCTCTGTGTACCTTGACGAATTAAGATATATTATATTAATTTTAATTGATAAACTATTAATGCGCAGGGACAATTAACTAATCTACGAAAAAAAACGCAACAAGCGCGCGCATGCATGCATGCAGGGGTGAATGCGACGGATGCGAGAGGGAAATGGAAGCAAACATAGTTAATGGGCTCGGCCCAAAACGAATCTGCTGAGGGACGGCCCATTCGCAATTCGTCTTGTGAACCCAACACAGCTGCTGTTGGCATTGCTTAGCATGTATCCATGCAAACTTCAGAGAAAGCCGGCCACGTATTTCTTTAATGGTAGGGTTAATTCATACTTTTTTTTAAAAAAAAAATCTCTGATAGGACATGTACGTATATTTAATACTACTTTTTCTTTGTTTTAACATATATAACGCTCTACATTTATTGGATTAGCTGGAAAAGATATGCTGATATGCATGAGTGTTGCAGTACATAGTGATGGTGCAAAAGGCATCTTGCCTCTGCTACAACACTCCGGCCTAATTCTAGTACTATACCTCAGGGAAGTACTGAACTTGAAATTAATTATCGGGATGCTAGCTGTTCCTCAGGATGTCAAGCCGTCAAGGTAAGCGAGAGAAGTTGATATATGCATGGTGGAATCCAGTAGATCAAGTATGAAAAAGCGATTATGTTTGTAATTGAAGAGCGATTCAGATGACGTGATGTTGCTGTTAGAGTACATGTATGGCAAGATTATAAGAGATGGAATAGAATCAGTTAGGATGATTTATATCCGATATGGTTCCTTCCATATTTCTAGTAACCTTTTATATCTATAGTAGATTGACTTGATCTTCAAATCATCATGTACTCTATATATATGCCTCCAAGGCTCAAGCAATATAATCATCTCAGTTATTTTGGCTATTCTATCTTCCTTTACTGTATCAGAGCAGGTTCGTCGTCTTTCCCCGTGTCTCCCCGGTTGCCTTGCACTCCGCCGGTGTCTGCCACATCAAGACGATACTCTGCCTCGTTGACTCTCTTGGTTCTCTGTCGCCTTTCTTCTGCCCCGAGAATCCCTCGTTGATTCTCTTGGTTCTCTATCACCTTTCTTCTGCCCCGAGAAGCCTCTCCGTGGACTAGTCGGGCTCCGCCACACCAGTCGCGACCCCCACTTCTTACCTACTTTTATGCCAGTGCCCACATGCACACCGATTTTTTTTTGAAATAATATTAATTTAAAAGATAATTAAAAAATAAATAGTCGATTTTTAAAACAAAACTAGGCTCCTATCGTCATTTCAATTGGCTACAGGGACCTATGCACTGGCGATAAGGGACTCAACAGTACAGAGAAGTCCCTGTTGCCAGTTGAATTGGCAAGAGATCCATGTCGCCAATTCAAATGGCGCCAGGGATCATCTACAATGCTTTTGTACTGACTATTTTTTAGCACATATTTTGTCGACAAATTACACTGATATTACGTAACATTCAGCACAACGTCATAACATCTTTTGTTGATAAATCATAATTTGTACTAATTATATCCGAACACATATTTTGTGAACAAATCACAATGATATTATATAACATTTAGCACAACATCATAACATCTTTTGTTGACAAATCACATGGATATTATATAACATTCAGCACAACGTCATAACACCTAGTTTTTGACAAATCAGAGTGATATTACAAAGTATTGGGCACCATATATTTCAACAGGACAAACATTTCCCGTGGTCACGACCTCATCGTCCGCCATGTGGACTGCCTCGAGTGGGGTGGTCGGATGAGGTCCCCATGGCGATGTTCGAACTACCGATGTCTCATTCATCCTGTAGATTTCTCATAGGGTATTTCTTGAAGGTGTGCCCAGACTCCCTGCAAATAGAGCACTTCTTCGTACGACGCCCAGCTTCTACTTCATCCATGTCATTCCTGATGCGCCGTACCTATCATCGGTCAACCTTTCCCTTCAGCTTATCAATATTTGCGGTCTAGATAAGTTTCTCCTAGATCGGATGGCTAGTGGAATAGCCAACCACGATGTAACCACACATCTCTACACTCTAGGTTTTCATCACCTCCTCCTTGTTAAAATAGTCAAAGAGGTACTGGCCGAGATACTACGCCACCGTCGAACATGTGGCCATGACATGGGAGCAGGACCTATGCAGAAGAAGGGGCTTGTTGCGAGTGCATACGTAACTTGCGCGGTGTAGCGTGAACTCGTGGGTGATCATCTTGCGTGTAACATCTCAATTCTTGGCTTGTGTTTCAAATTTAAGAAAATGTGTAAAAATTAAACCTTTTCTTGTATCTCGTTGTTGTTTGAATGTTCTAAGAATTCTTGTAAAGGATTTATGGAAATTCAAAATCACAAGCCTCTTTTAACCAAGTCTTGACCTTTGAAAACTTTTCTAGATAATCTTGTGATCATCCTCTGAAAATATTTTTTCTTGGTTATAGGGATGTTGTGTGACTCCTCTGAAAATTTTTACAATTTTTAGAAATTGGTTGAATATTTTAAGAGGCCAGTCAAACCAGTTTGACTGTTGGTCAAACCCTAGATCAGAACCTTAAGAAATTTTTGGAGAAAAATTCTTTGCATAAAAACATCTAAAAATTTTATACAAGGTCAATCCTGGAGTTGGGAACCTCCTGTAAAAATTTTGGAATTTTTGGAGTTGGTTAGCTCCATCTAAAAATCCCTCAAAATTTCAGCTCAAAATTTCAAACCCTAAATCAACTCTGGTTGGATTGGAGTCAAGCCCGAGCCTAAACTCACCTCTTGGCTGAACCCAACCCCATCCCCGCGTTGGTTGCCCATTCCAAAATGCGCAGCCCATCTGGGCCGTTGGATCTCCATCCTACCGCTCTCCTTCCTTGAAACGCTCGGACCTCCCCCTCGTCTGGACCACCCTCGTGTCTTTTTGCAAAGACCACCCTAGGTCGTTTGCAAAGACCACCCTCTCGGCCTCAGCCAGTGCCTCCCTTAACCTTTTTCAAAGATCACCCTTGGCGTGCGTGTGTAGCGCCTAGGTGATCGTGGACCGTCCGTGTCTGGATCTGTGACTCAGATTTCCTTGAACGTTCGGGACCTCCGAACATTACTTTAAATCGTAGCCTTCTGTTTCTAATCCAACCGCCAAGACCTCCTGGCTCGAATCAGGGTCTAACCTAACCCGTTCTGTTCTTTTGATCGGACCACCTTGGTCCTTTCACTGATTGGTGGGCCCCTGAGCTGGTCATCTCCTTCCTCGCGCTAGAGCGCCATGGCGTGGGCAGAGAGAGGCGCAGAGCCTTGTCACCTCACGCTCGTCCTCGTCAACGGCTCTTTGCCGCAGATCATTAAATGCTTGCCAGTAGCTTTGCCCTAAAGTCTTCCTTCTACCTGCTCCCATCACACTCAACTCGCCCGTGGCAGTGTGTGAACCAAGCTCACTGTGAGCTTCGTTTTCGCATTTGCCATTGCCCTTCAGCTTTAAAAGGCCCCTGAGCCCCTCCTTAGCTTCCTTTAAGCACTCCTTGCAAACCCTAACTCCCTCTCTGTGACATTGTGCGCAAATCGCTGAGAGCCCCTTTTCCGCCATTTTCGGCCACTCAAGCTCCTCGTCGTCGACAGTGCTCCAATGGTCCCCTCACCGTTTCTTTCGCGCCCTTGTGCACCTCTCGTCGCCTCAAGCTTGTCCCCTAACGTGATTTTGGATTTTATTCTCAGGAATAATCTAATTTTGTGTTTCAACTGTTGCGGCCAAAGGTGGTCCCCTTCGTCCTCGACCCCGGTAAGGACCTATGTGCTTCAATTACTTGCTCCTGGACCACCTTGGAGGTCTTTTGAAGTTATCCTTACCGTTGGTTCGCTTTTGTTCTGCTCAGGACCTCTTCTCCACGTTGTCTTCCTCAGCGCCGACGGTGGTCTTCATCGCCATAGCACCTCCGGCCACCTTTGGACCTCTTCCGTGCTCAGGTGACCTCCTGGTAATCCCTTAGTGCTTGGGCACATGCTGCCTTGGACTGCTGCGGAGCTATTTTCTGTTTTCGATTTGGCCGAGTTTGCGCCGCCGCCCATCTCTGGCTCATCGTCGTTCTAGGCCGGCTCCGCCGTCGAGAGTGATCTCTGGGTGTGCGCATTGTTATTGCGAACGTTTTGCCGCTTTTGGTTTGCACCGTCGTGACCGAAGTCGTCGGCGGCGAGCCGACAAGCAAAACGTGCGATACTGAACTCCTGTTATCGTAAGCTAAACCACCCTTTGATAAACTTTAGGACCACCTCTTGTTGATGTTAGCCGTCCAGGATCTCCTCTATGCAAATCTGGGCCGTCAAGACCACCCCTGGGCTTTTTACTATGATCACTCTCTCAGACCTCCCCTAAGACCACCCCTTGGACTTTTGCAAAGATCACTCTCTAGGTCTTCTTTGCAAAAGACCACCCCTGTGGACCTTGGTAAAGTTAACCTTTAGAACCTCCCCGTGTAGATCTTGGCCATCTAGAACCTCCTCTTATAAACCCTAGTCGTCTAGGACCTTCTTTCTTATAGATCTTATCGTTCAGGATCTCCTCTGTGAGATCTTAGCCGTCAGGACCTCCCTCTGTGAGATCTTGACCGTCAGGACCTCTCTTAGTTTAGATCTTGACCGTTAGGACCTCCCTCTATGATATCTTAGCCGTCAGGACCTCCCTCGTGTAGACCTTAACCCTTAGGACCTCCCTTGTAGATCTGGACCGTCAAATCTAGATCCGACGGTCTAGACCTCCTCAGCGCGATTGGAGTCCTTTTGCGTGGGATGTGTGCATGCGCTGTGCTTCCATGCATTTGGACCGTTGGATTCAATCTCAACGGCTCGAGTCCTTTCGCTTGAGTTAGTTTTCAAGAAAAGTCCGAAAGCTTTTATTTGCAAACTGTTAATTGTTTTAAAATTTTAAAAGTGCATAACTAATTAATTTTCACTCCTTTTAGGGTGATTCAAATCTGGTTATTGTCCTGTTTAACTGAACTTTAAGCTAAAAGAGTGTTGAACCTTGTTCTGTGTCAGAAATCTGTGTAGATCTATTATCTTGTTTAATATTGAATTGTTACTCTAGAATTTCATTAAAACCTGTAAAATGCATGAGTTATTCTCTGTAACTCTAAATTGAGCAAACTAAAATATGTTAGGTTCCTCGGTGAATATGCTTTAGTATAGAATAGGTTTTATTTATGTCTTTGCCTCTGAAAAATGTTGTGCACTAGTTTCCTATCTTAGAAAAATCATAAGAAAATCAATTTAACTCCAAATGAAGTGAACCCATTTTTTTTGTGCTTAGAATGCCATGATCTGTCTACCATAAAAATCTCATGTTCAAAAACCTTTTGGAAATTTGTGCAATGAACAGTAACAGAAAATAATTTAATTTGAATTTCCCAGCAGATTGAAATTGTTTAGGCTGTAACTTTTGCATGCTTAGTCCAAATTGATTCATTCTTGTTTCTAAATTCATTTAAAATCATGATCTTCCTTCTGTGTAAATTTCATGAATTTTGGATGAATTTGGTTTTTGAGTCTTTTTCGGTGTTTGTCACTCTTATTGGATTTTCGCGTTCTTGCGTTAGGTTCCGAAGAATTTGTTGAGTCTGAGAGTGATCCTCTGGAGCAAGAGAGCTACCATCAAGGCAAGCAGATGTAGCATTCATTTGATCATATTGCTCCTATTATTTTAAAAGTCTAATATCTTGTTTGCAAAGTCTATGTATGCATGTGCTATTTTGCTGTTAAACTATTGTCGGTTAGTTGATCCTCTAGATGCATAATCTGTAGGTAAATGTTTATCCTCTACTACTGAGCCTAGGATTATCTTGTTGTGATTTAGGGTTCGTTGGATGAGCCCTTGTCACTTAATAGTTTACGAGTTAATGTTGCTTAGTCATGCTTAGCTACTGGTAGAATTGGGCGGTTATCGACTTAGTCGATAACCTTGATCACACAAGAACTTATTATGACTTTATGTTCAGCACCTTGTGCTATGTTTAATTGAGAAAACTAAAACTGAAAATAAAATATTTTAGACTTGAGCATAATGGTAAGATGGTGTGCTTTTGGGTGTGAATGGATGGTGTCCAAGTCAACAAAAACCGAACATCTTGTTACACTAAACTAAGCATTTTTGTGTGCTAACCACACTAGAGGGATATGGGACCTCTCTTGACTTAGTACTTTGGCGTGTGTTGGCTCCGAGTCGCAGGAGGATGTGTCTGTGTGTTGTGTTGTGGTAAAATGAGGATGGTGTTTATATGTTGGGTGCATGAGAGTGGAATCCTTTCTAGGTTATCCACACCGAGGAGCATTGTAGTTGTCCAGGTTGCTTTACCCTTTATGGGTAGTTGACTCCCGGCTTTACAATGACTCCGATGCAACGTATGGGTTTCTATCCATACGGACGACTCGTGGTTAATACACAATATTGGAAAACGTCTCGTAGAACTTAGCTGTGCCGGTATACCTTTGGAAGTGTTCTTAATCATGTGGTGAAAAGGCGGTCTGAAGTGTGGGTACATTGGTACACCCCTGCAGGGTTCATACTATTCGAATAGCCAAGTCCTTGGTTATGGACACGCTTGGGGAGGTCTTTCGAGAGTTAGACTATAACCTTTTCACTAAAACTTGAACTGGGTGGTACAAATTGGGAATTCGTGCTATGTTGTGGTGGCTATTGGGTTATTCACCTCTAGGTTGTTATTCATGTTACTTATTGTCGTCTCGCTGTTATTTCAACAATTAAAAATAGATTTGACATATCGCCTTCAATCTATTACATTATTGCAAATAAAAATTGCTTTATGCGTCCAATTAACATGACCATCTCCTTTGTTTCAGCTTGCATGTAGCTATGTATAGGCTTGTTACTCGTAAGTCTTGCGAGTACATTTTTGTACTCAGTTGTATGGCTTTATTGTTGCAGAGGAGGAAGTGGATCCCCAAGGGATCGACTTTTGTGAGTTTTGCTGCGGTGGGTGCGACTAGCTTGGCGGCCCGGTCGGTTGCCTTGTGGGTTATTGGCTAACCGGTTGGCTTTTGTTGTCGCCATCTTATGGCACTTTTGCTTCTGCTGTTATTTTGTACTTTGATGCCATTTGGCCGGTTGACTCTTTTGTAATAACTCTATATTATGTATGTCCTTTGTTAGACTTAGCTTTGTAAGCTTGTATGGAAATGATGCATGATTTGTAAAGGTGTATGTGTACTGCATTTCTGGAAAGTATATGTCCACTGAGGCTTAGGATATTTGATTGGTAATACTAGAACCATTTGGAGGTTAAGTATTACGAGTTAAATACCCCGGGTCCTCACATTGCCGTTCGTCCTGCGGTGTTCTTTATCACTACACATTATCTCAAAACGAAGCTCCCTTGAGCCCATCTTGAATGCTCGGTGCAACTCACCCTTCTTACTCTTCTCCTCCATGTACTTGGTAATCATGGTAGGGTAGAGTACTCTGTCATTTGCTATGGCAAGCAACGTGTTGTTGCTTCTGTCAATAAAGTAATTTGTGTTACTATAGAGACTTGCCTCTACAATACCAACCAAAGGGAGGCACCTTGCACCACGCATGACCCAGTTGTACACCTTGGCTAGATTGATTGTCATGACACCATATCGAGCACCACCCCTATTATATAGCAGTGACCACTTCTCCTTAGACTCGTGCTCAATCCAGTCCGAGAAGCATTTCACTGCGCCCCTGTCTTCCTCGCCACACTAGGACCATCTGTGGGTAGATGTGGCAATGCTTCGGGGGCCTGATCAGCGCTTAGGGCGGCCTTTTTTGTTGTTTCCTTCTGTGCGTTTGGGTCCGCTCATCCAGCATCTTGAATGTCGACATGAGTGCTGGGATTCCTGTCTTGTATGACTCGAAGTAGCCTAAGGAGGTTAAATGTGCCATCCACGCACAAGATTGAATGGCAGTGCCGGAATGCATTGATGCATGGACCAAAGGCGAAGAATGCTCGCTTTAGTACCCTCTTATTGGGCCACTTCATATGCGTGGAATCTTGAATGTCAACATGAATGCTGGGATTTCTGTCTTGTATGACTCATAGTAGCCCGAAGAGGTTGTGGTAGGAGTTCTCGAATGTACCGAACCTTGATTTTAATACCTTTTGTTTTGCCTTCTACATCTTGGCATAGCTGACTGTGTATTGGAACCTTGCTTTGATCGCTTGAATGATGGATCGTGGCTCAAAGTGTATATTATTCATGATCTCACCATACATGAGGTTCACGATAAAGCCTAATGATAGGTTCCTATGGAACTACACTGACTCAGCAACAACATATGTGTGAGGGACTACTATAGAGCATTTACAGTAAATGTCCCACTTAGGCTGAAATACGTGCACTCGCAAAGGGCATCTCTCTATATCGTACTTCACATTGTAACATCTTGGGTTAGACTTGACGACTGTGAATGTACGCCGCACTGACAAGGTCCAGAATTTGACCACCTCCTGCACGACCTCCTTGCAATTGTACATAACTCCTTACCTGCAACACCCTGGCTATTCAGAAGCCAAAATGCTACCTAAAGGCCTGACATACGACAATACTGCAGAAGGATTTCAACAAAACTCATCAACTAATACAAAAAGATCAACATCTTTTAGAATCTAAGCAGGTATTAAAACTGAATCCAACAACAGTTCACAAACTCTAAATATATAATTCTACTGAATCCATTAAGATAATCATATTAAACAAATGATTAGGGAACATAAGCTGATAATTAAACAACCTTAACATAGAGAAAGATATCATCCAAATCTAGTTTATTTATTACAGTCCATCACTTATTGAAAGGAAAACAGAATCTAATTCTTTTATTGAAGCTGGTGTAAGGTGAAGTGAATGAGTAGTGCGTGTCTACTCCCTCCCAAAAGGAACACCTTCATCGGTCACCTAAAATAAATAAACAAACAAGAGTTAATCCAAGACTCAGCAAGTACTATTAATAGTTATGAACAGGACAATAACTCCACAAAGTGTGATCGTACACTGAATGAATATATGAATGCATGAAATTAATGAATTGGAAGGACTGCACACGTGCTTATACCGGTATAGCTAGTGACACACCCGTCGGTGTTCACTTAAGCCCGCACCTTAACAAAATTACGGGGATCCAAGTCCCGTATGAAGAACGTTTCATACATGTGTCCAAATCTGCCTATACTGGAATTGATGGTCTTACGTGCCTATACTGGAATTGATGGGTCTTTCTATGTCCAAATCTGCCCACATTGGAATGGTGGGACTTACAATCCACTCCCGTGGAGGAAACATGAGTTATGGATGCATGGAATGAAATATGAACAGTAAAAGACATCATCTCTAAATATGGAATCAACACATATGAACGAACATAGACTTTTCACCTTCTCATATATCATAAGATACCACAACATGAACATTTAAGCATTCATCAATCACAATCATTAATATTAGCAAAGTACTTACCTTCCGCGTTGCGATGCGTTAGTAGGCGACGACGGTGCTCCTAAACCAGAAGCTTCGCCGCCTAAATAATTAAGTAATTAAAATAAGAACAGATTGCACACGACACTTTTAAACAACGTTCTACAACGCTTCCCCGGTGAATCAAGATTCAACTAAAAACTCCAATATGAAAACTGACAACTCAGGCATAAACCGAAACTGGACAACAGCACGGTAAAAACCATATTTATTGATCTGGAACTCGGAATGAGGTGAGACCAGTTTCTATGGATTATTAACTGACATATCTACAATATTCTAGTTGACAAGATAACCCAATTCGGCCAATTTAATTTACTAACAGTTAGATGAAACAGCAAAATAGAAAATGCCTAAACAATTAAGACAGCAGTACTAGAACGATCATAACTTTTAATATACAACTCCGAATTGAGTGTTCTTTAACAATATGAAAAGGTTATGAAATTCTCTACAATAATATAGTTGAGTGAAAACCTTGAATCGTTCATTATCATAAACATATTTTAGGAGACAACTTGAAAGGTAAATCTCGTCAGAATTCTGGACAGCGGAAACTAAAACGATCATAACATTGATCCGTATGTCGGAATCAGGTGTTCTTGGCGGCCACCGAAAGCTAAGAACATTATCTAAAAATCTCTAGGAGATCAAAACTTCTAATTCGCCCTCTAAGACGTCAAAACAGCCCGCGCAACATACTGGACAGATTCGATCTATTGCAGACTGACTTTGATCCAAACGATTCTAATCAATTTCGCTTCTACGATCAAACATAAAACAACAATCGATTATTGTTACCCTTGGAGACACGTGAGCCCACTGAATTTCCCGTGAGGCGCTCCTCCCCTCTTCTTCTCCTCTCTTCCTTTCTTTTTCTTTCGGCCGGTGCACACAAGAGAGCAGGAGGAGGTGCTTTGGAGAGGATGGCAGCAAGGGGAAACATGGGAGGTTACTGTAGCACAGCCGCCGCACTGTAGCAAGTCGTGGTACTGTAGCGTATTTAGAGTTTCTTCCCTTTTGGGCCTTGGTGCTGTGGGCCAAGAGCCCATGGCCCAGGTTTTGAAGAAATTTCAGAAAAATCACTTTAACTATTGTTTGTTTTCTCTCTAACGCGTTTCGGAGTATTATATTCTACCCCCCTTAAACAGAATTCGACCCCGAATTCTACCTGTCATCTACTCGAAAAACAACAACAACCACAACTGAAAATTAATATCCAACAAGATGTACCCGACGTGAACAACTTTAGTTAAAGCTCGATCATGCAAGACTACCTCCCAAGTCTCTTCTCGCTCAGACCGATGTGACCATAACACCATAACGTATACCCATGTCTATACCTCAACACTCTCTCTGACCTCTCCAGTACATGTATCGGATGAGACTCGAAGGTGAGATCTTGCTCGGTGGTCAACAACGCTAACGAAACCTCAAACTCTGGATCTCCCAGGTACTCACTCAACACCAGAACATACAAGACGTTACGTACTCCACGCACGGACTCGAGACAGTCCTGGCGATACGCCAACTAGCGAAAACAACCCAATGTACCTTGGGGCAACCCCCCCAGTAGTACCGAACCACGCAACATGCGCATAGAACACTGAACTCTTGTTCCACCTCTCAATCGAACTTTTTCACCTAAACAAAGATCACCTCCTTTAATGAGGGACACACAACAGAACTCGCTTTAAACACACTCTTTTACCGACATAGCCCAACTGAAAATGAAGGACTCTCATCGCAACCAAGCGTTACTAACTCGGTACTAAAAAGAGTCAAATTCAGAATCAAAGATTTATCACAAAAATCTTTCCACTTTCAAATTAGAAAATTTGCAAATAAACACCACGTCCGCCAAAGGAGAAATCACTCAAATATCCAAATCCATCATTTGTTTTATTCTTTCTGAACTGATAAGAACCATACATGCCAACATAAAGCCAAGCTCAATTTGCGAAAAAATATCCGTCATAAACACATAGCTCATACAAGAATCAAGAGAGTGTTTCAATACTCGAGGAAATATTCTTTTCTCAAATTCTCTTTTAGAAATAAAATTTCTCTCAACTTTTTGGAATCTCAATTCATCGCATAACACACTAATCCATCTCTCTTAACTTGGCATTCTCAACGCTATGCTCAAACGGAAATACATCAACCACACCTCTGTAGAGAGGCTCTATCGACCCCACAGAAACAATACTCTAGTCAACTCCTCTACCGACAGAATTACTTTGATAGATAACTTCTGATGCATCCTAAAATGGATCTTCACACGTAATCACGTTACCTCAATCCTTTAAGAATGAACAACTCGGAATTCACATCACATATTCTCATGTATTTCATCAAAAGATTTCTATCAATGATCATCCCACTATTCGAAATCCACCCTTATAATACTTCTTCACATTATCATTGGGCGATCAAAGTTCTAGCATAACAATGCAAAGCCCAAATTTAACCTCCAAGACTCTTACAACGAACTTCTCATATAAAAAATAGGGAAATCCTCAGATTAAATCCCTAAAATTCCACAATTCCAACATACTCACTTATTAGCATCATCATGAAAATATTTTCTTGACCAGTTTACCTTTACAAAGATTATAACTCTCAGAATGTTACTCATTAAAGCCAAATCATTCTTGACATTAACTCAACATTTTTCATTATCTCATTAATTGACATGACGATTCGATTACTTTGTAATCACACTCTCATTAAACCACATCATCAAGAATAACCTTCACAACCTCGTAATACTACCAAATTGCTATACTCTATAAAATTGATCAAGATTTTCATACTTTCGATAATTCTAATGTTCCACCCGAAGTGAACAAAAGATCTTGGATCACAATCACTATAGGTTCTACTAGTTGTAACAATGCAATCAGTTTAACCTCCAAAGACAATCTTCTATTGAGATAAACTTCTCTCAAAGAACTATATTACGAAATTATTTCATCCTCCAATGCTCATTGAATAATTTACAACCCAAAGTTTCACAACTACAATTATTAAACACCTCAAAAGACTCAGGTGAAACGAATAGGTTGATTCTTTCTCAAAAGAAAGAGCGAATGGAATCAATTTTCATCAACTAGGTAAATATGTGCCACCCGCAATGAATACAGGACCAAAAAAATAGTCACTTAGGCAAAGTACTCGAAAAATATAAGGGAAAGTGAACAGTTGAGGGCTCAAGCCCTACTGAAAGCGAATACCAAACCACAAATGAGAAGAAGGTAATGCCCTTTGAAAATTGATAAACTCTTATGGAACACCTGCATAAGTTTTAAGCACACTCAAATAAACTGCAAGATGCGAAACGTGACTTAAATCTCAATTACTTATACTTCACTCCTTCCTTTAACAAGGAAGGTTATTTTCTGTGATTACTACATCACTTTGCTAACTTAAACAGGATAAGCTCTTAAAACCCAAATCACAGGAACCTCTTAAAAACCAATAAAATCTTTCAACATGTCACTTTGCTCGAAACAAACTCAATCACCACATAACTCAAGAGATCCAAATGAACACAAACGCAAAACTCGAAACACTTTTACTAAATGAAAATTACGAAAGACGATCAAATTACCTTATTTCTAAAGGAATCGTCACCACACACACAAGTCACAATCTCTTGCAGATAATCTTACTAACATCAAGAATAATACACTCTGAACACGAATCTTTATCATCAACTATTCCATTAGAAAGTTTCACCAAATTATTCCCTACTACCTTTTCATCCCATCTTCAAAACGAGAGTATACCAAAACCATACAATATCACTACATCAACCTCTTAAGTTTAGAAAGGGTCTACTACACAATTGAAAAGCTCCTACCAAAACCCTTTCATCAAGGACACATTATCATCCGATTATTTCACAATCATGTGGGCATAAGCCACCTATTATATCATATCAGTTCAACTTTTAGCGATGCTCAACATCAAACTTCAACACACAACAGTTATACTACAACCATTGTTGTTATCAACTGGCTTTATTATGAAATCTAGTTGCTACCTACTTTCCTTCCCAAATCATCTGGATATTAACAAACACATATTCAACTGTTCCTCCTCATATTTGGATTTCGGCAAAAATACACTAAAACTTCAAAAATCGAAATCTTCTATCGATTAACAGTCTCAACAACACTACAACCAAATTCATCACGTTATTCTATATAGAAGAACTACATAGAACTCCTCCCATAAATTCTAGATCCACCGATATTCAATCCATTCAACCGGTTGTACACAATTCCAATAACTAATCATACTAGGGAATATGTAAATCTAGCATTTCCTCTAGTTTCCCTTTCCACACATTTAAATTAATCCATGGGAACTAAAGAACCTAACAAGTTTAGCAACCTAAATGATTTTAATGACCAGACTAATTCATCAATGTTCCATACTTCTTAATATCTCTTTTGATTCCAAATAGGTATGGACATACTCTCAGTCACTACTCATATATACAGTTCATCAAGAACCAGTAGAAGACAACATCAACTTAATCAATTTCACTTCCAAGGTTACTAATTAATATTAATTATGCACCACACCAATAACTCAACTTGATACCCATACCATATCGAGTTATTTGATTACAATATCTGATTTAACCATAACAAGGCATCACAAAAGGATTTTAACAATTTTCACCAGAAAAGAGATGCATTAAACTTCAACACTCGGAATAATTCAAAAGAAATACATAGAGCCAAAGCTTTCTCATGTTAACAAACTTGCAACAGAAACTCTCATTACCCAAACTATCAAACGAATACATGAGCCATTCTTTTCCAATGAGAAAGAAGGAACAACCATGAAATTATCAATATTGCCAATTGAGGAAGATCACAAGTAGTAAAAACAGCTCAACAGTCGAAAAATAATAATTGTTTTAGCGAATCATTAGAGACCATTGAAATACAACAACTACCATGAACCACGAACCCAAGAGAAATTCATCATCCACCACAGAACAATAATTTGCCAAGATTTGAGGTCAAGAAAGAAAACAACTTTCTAAAGCAACTCACACTCAACTCCTGCAACTATGGTATTCGGGGTAACTACTCTATTAGTCTACCACGAGTGGTGATATAACCTGACAAAGTCCAAGGCCACAACCACGGCCTCCACTTTTTAACAACCATTATCGACACGCATAAACAATATAATCAAATATGATTATACATGATCATCTTATGGCAATCATAGAATAGATTCATAGATATAGAATATCATAACATATCATATCATAGATTAACAACAAGAAAGATAATACAGAGGCAATTCAATAATTGCTCAACAAATGAAACATAACAACAGATAATGCGGAAGCAATGTAATTCCCAACCCCACCTACTGTGCACAGTGTGTCAATTTAATATTTTTCTATTGACCACGGACCTAAAGCCCGCTCTGATACCAACTGTAACACCCTGGCTATTCAGAAGCCAAAATGCTACCTAAAGGCCTGACATACAACAATACTGCAGAAGGATTTCAACAAAACTCATCAACTAATATAAAAAGATCAACATCTTTTAGAATCTAAGCAGGTATTAAAACTGAATCGAACAACAGTTCACAAACTCTAAATATATAATTCTACTGAATCCATTAAGATAATCATATTAAACGAATGATTAGGGAACATAAGCCGATAATTAAACAACCTTAACATAGAGAAAGATATCATCTACATCTAGTTTATTTATTACAGTCCATCACTTATTGAAAGGAAAACAGAATCTAATTCTTTTATTGAAGCTGGTGTAAGGTGAAGTGAATGAGTAGTGCGTGTCTACTCCCTCCCAAAAGGAACACCTTCATCGGCCACCTAAAATAAATAAACAAACAAGAGTGAGTCCAAGACTCAGCAAGTACTATCAATAGTTATGAACCGGACAATAACTCCACAAAGTGTGATCGTACACTGAATGAATATATGAATGCATGAAATTAATGAATTGGAAGGACTGCACACGTGCTTATACCGGTATAGCTAGTGACACACCCGTCAGTGTTCACTTAAGCCCGCACCTTAACAAAATTGCGGGGATCCAAGTCCGGTATGAAGAACGTTTAATACAGGTGTCCAAATCTGCCCATACTGAAATTGATGGGTCTTACGTGCCTATACTGGAATTGATGGGTCTTTCTATCCACTCCCGTGGACGGGACATGACAATATCCAAATCTGCCCACATTGGAATGGTGGGACTTACAATCCACTCCCGTGGAGGAAACATGAGTTATAGATGCATGGAATGAAATATGAACAGTAAAAGACGTCATCTCTAAATATGGAATCAACACATATGAACGAACATAGACTTTTCACCTTCTCATGTATGTTAAGATACCACAACATGAACATTTAAGCATTCATCAATCACAATCATTAATATTAGCAAAGTACTTGCCTTCCGCGTTGCGATGCGTTAGTAGGCGACGACGGTGCTCCTAAACCCGAAGCTTCGCCGCCTAAACAATTAAGTAATTAAAATAAGAACACATTGCACACGACACTTCTAAACAACTTTCTACAACGCTTCCCCGGTGAATCAAGATTCAACTAAAAACTCCAATCTGAAAACTGACAACTCCGGCACAAATCGAAACTGGACAGCAGCACGGTAAAAACCATATCTATTGATCTAGAACTCGGAATGAGGTGAGACCAGTTTCTATGGATTATTAACTGACATATCTACAATATTCTAGTTGACAAGATAACCCAATTCGGCTAATTTAATTTACTAACAGTTAGATGAAACAGCAGAATAGAAACTGCCTAAACAATTAAGACAGCAGAACTAAAATGATTATAACTTTTAATATACAACTCCAAATTGAGTGTTCTTTAACAATACGAAAAGGTTATTAAATTCTCTACAATAATATAGTTGAGTGAAAACCTTGAATCGTTCATTATCATAAACATATTTTAGGAGACAACTTGAAAGGTAAATCTCGTTAGAATTCTGGACTGCAGAAACTAAAATAATCATAACTTTTGATCCGTATGTCGGAATCAGGTGTTCTTGGTGGACACTGAAAGCTAAGAGCATTATCTAAAAATCTCTAGGAGATAAAAACTTCTAATTTGCCCTCTAAGACATAGAAACAACCCGCGCAACATACTGGACAGATTCGATCTATTGCAGACTGACTTTGATCCAAACGATTCTAATCAATTTCGCTTCTATGATCAAACATAAAACAACAATCGATGATTGTTACCCTTGGAGACACGTGAGCCCACTGAATTTCCCGCGAGGCACTCCTCCCCTCTTCTTCTCCTCTCTTCCTTTCTTTTTCTTTCGGCCGGTGCACACAAGACAGCAGGAGGATGGCAGCAAGGGGAAACATGGGAGGTTACTGTAGCACGACCACCGCACTGTAGCAAGTCATGGTACTGTAGCATATTTAGGGTTTCTTCCCTTTTGGGCCTTGGTGCTATGGGCCAAGAGCCCATGACCTAGGTTTTGAAGAAATTTCAGAAAAACCCCTTTAACTATTGTTTGTTTTCTCTCTAACGCGTTTCAGAGTATTACATTACCTGACCTCGCTCTGGTTGTACTCCCACGTCACACGGGAGCCTTTGTTAATGATGAGGTTGTCGAACTGGTACGTGTTTCACTCGGATGGAACCACCTACTGTTCCACGACATCCTCGCCATCGGATCCTTCATCTTCTAACAATGTCATGTAGTCCTAGTCTTCGAGATCCATCCTTTGGACTAGGGCTTCCATCCCCTCACTCTCGTTAGCAATCCCACTAGCTTGCCTGACTAGAGGTGCTCCTTCCACACGGTCTTCATCGACAGCATCAACAACTCTCGGACCTTCGACCATTGTGTGCGCCGCGCTGTGGCTGGAGTCCCCGACTTCTTCTTCAGCATCACCACCCCCTTCTTGTTCAGCCGTCGATGCAGGAGTGGGCTTGGAATATGCCTAGGCCAGAAGGACCAAATACTACCATTCCTCCCTCGCCCTATGTAAATATGACTACCATGACCTTATTTTCTTGAGCTGCACTAACTCCCAATATGTGCCCTATGTTGGCCAAGGACAAAGCAACTCAATCTCATATCGTACACAACATGGTCCAAATTGAATGAGTGAAACAACCACCGCATCACAGCGCCCCATGTACACTGCTCTGGTCTTGTTAGGGGCACGTTTGCTGATTGAAAATAACGCAAATCAATCCCCTCGGGACCCTCAAGAATAGTCCCCTGACCGTAGTAAATTTTGAAGTTGGTGGTGCTCGACATATTTGACGTACTGCACCATAAATAAGATTTTAATGATTAACAACATATCTAAAACTAAACTACCCACCGAAAAGGATTATTTACAACATACTACACTACGTAACCGTACATCCAAAATTATGTAATATATTCAATTAAAAAAATTACCTGACAGGTAGACGACCGGACGGGAAGCGCTTCGCTAGCTTCTCTCCTCCCCTCTACTCCTCTCCCTTCCCTCCCATCTTTCTCTTTTTTCTGAATAAAAGTGAGTTTTCTCCGAATTTTAGGGTTTCAAGGGTCTTTTATAGGGGAGATTGTGTCGCCATGAGGGACTTGCGGAATCCCTATCACTATTTGAAATGATGCTTTTCTAATTTTTAATATTAAAGAATTAAGGATCCCTACCGCCATTTGAATTGGTGGCAAGGACCTATGCATGTGGCTTTTGAAAATTTTTTATTTAAAATGCAAAAAAATAAATTTTGATTTGAAAATTTCGGCCGAAATTGGCCAAACTTTTTTATTTTCGGCCAAACCGGTGTTACCCCACCCCCCTTCTCACAAAAAAAACTATAGTGAAAACCAATGACTACCAATACCAGAGCAAGGCAAGCACCTCCTTTGACCATGTTGATCATACTATTTCAATTATTGTACTTTTTTGCAAAATATGTTATGCATGCTTGTATGTTTGTTTAAAAATTGCTATATTTGAGGATAGTGATAGTTATATTCCTATTCAATGTATGATCCTCCTTGAAATATTGGTATTCTTACTGTTGTAACCAATAGGTTATAGTTTAGGCAATAGATGATGTCAATTTGGGTATTTCGAGTGCGAATATCGTAAAAATACTTAGTCAGACTCTAGATTTACTAAAATTTGAAAATGGATGAATTATTGAAGATGAATTTGGGAGATTTTGAAATGATGGTCCAAAGGGGTTTACTTTTGTTATTTTGCATAAAAAAAATAAAAACTTAGTTTATGACACGAGCGAGTTATATTATATTCTAAAAATTGTGAGAGATGTGTCTCATAAGTAGATAGGGGAAGATCCTCGCCTAGGTCAATTAAGGACTGAACGCCAGTGCTCCTAATCTAAGCCTAAGTGTACATCCACATGTGTCGGTATGAGACAGCCTTAGCTAATTAAGTCATCGAAAACTAGCTTTGCATATTGGTAGGCCGCAGCATGACCGGGTAGGCATGTTTGAAGGGGCTCCCTTCACCGAGGCATTGGGAACAAAGTTTGCCGACACAACAGTTAATGCCTCACTTTGACGGGAGACAGGGTTCTAATAATCGGCCGATTATCGTTTGTATCGGGTCTGCCGGCCCCCTCCGGTAGAGAAGCAAACCGGATCCGAATTTGGGAGTTTGGATGAATTTTGTTCAAAAAAATCAAATTTGCTTGAATTTTGTTCAGTTGATGAATGAGTGAAGTAATACAAGCCCATCCCAATCTTTCCACCATGCTAACTAGCTCAGTTGATGATTTTTGTTCGAATTTGATTTTATTTTGAATTTAAAATTCGAAAAAAGTATTTTTTTTTTTGAAATTTCCGGCCGAAATTGGCCGAAAATTTCCGATTTTTTGTTCTAACGCTTGTATCGGACCCCCGGTATTTTTTTCCCGATTACCAGAACCCTGACGGGAGGTACCTGGGATCGAAGTGAGGGTTTTCATTGCTGAGCTAGTGCAAGGTTAGGATTAGATGGTATAAAGGCTTTGTTGTGTGCTCTAGACTGCATACTATAATGTTGTGTGCGGTGGCATCGATGGATGCTGAACAAACTAAAGAATTCATATACTGTGGGTAAAGTTGTACACATCTGCAGAGTGTAAGTCTATTTAAATAGCCGTGCTCGTGGTCATGAGCATGATTATGAAGACATCCATTTCAGTTGGGATCAGGGGAGCAATCCCCGATTCTGAAAATGCTACAGAGTATCTGGCATCAGTTGAGGAAAAATTTAAGGGCTCCACAAAAGTTTATGCCAGTACTCTAATTCAGAGGCTCTTGACAACTAAGTATGATGGATCTGGCAGTATTAGAAAACACATTATGATGATGACTGATATGGCCGGAAAACTTAAAGGCATGAACATGGAAATATCTGATGGTTTCCTAGTCCATTTCATCATGACTTCTCTTCCTTCTGAATATACAACTTTTAAGATCAATTATAATACTTAGAAAGAAAAGTGGAACATGAGCAATTTAATCGCCATGTGTGTTCAGGAGGAGGAAAGAATAAGGACGGAAAATAGGGATCTTGCACTTCAAGTTGGTGGCTCCAACAAAAGGAAGTTCCAAAGGGACTTCAAATCTAAGAAGAAGCTGACGTTCTCCCCCAATGCAGATAAGTCGGGGCCTAAAGTGCACAATGCACCTAAGCCTCATGTGGCTCCTGCTGGAGCACATAAAGGGGGTGAATGTCATTTCTGCAAGCAGCTAGGGCACTTTCAGAAGGACTGTGTCGGATTCCTAAAGTGGCTCGCAAAGAAGGGTAATGATACAATAAATTTTGTTGATGAAACTCTTTATGCTAATTTTTCCATTAACTCCTGGTGGATTGACTCAGGTGCAACTGTGCACGTTACTAATTCTTTACAGGGATTCCTTACCGCGAGAACACTAAGAAAAGGGAAGCGAACCTTAGAGTCACGGATGGAAAGGAAGCCGAAGTAGAATCAATTGGATCAATTACATTAGCTTTAGACAACGACTTCTTGCTTCGTCTCAATAATGTAGTTTATGTTCCTTCTATTAGGAGGAATTTGATTTCAGTTTCTTTGTTGGACGATGAAGGTTTTAAGTGTATTTTTGGTGATAATAAATGTATTATTACGTTCAATTCTAATGATGTTGGTCTTGCTTTTAGACGAGACAAACTCTATATGATTTCCCTTAATGAATCTATGTATCCTTGAATGTGTGTGATGCTAAGGGTAAAAAGAATAATGAGATTTCTTCGAAATTGTGGCACTGTCGTTTAGGCCACATTTCGAAGGGGAGAATGGAGCGTCTCATTAAGGAAGTGATTCTCCACCCATTAGATTTCTCTAACTCAGACCACTGCATTGATTGCATTAAAGGAAAATATGTGAAGCAAATAAAGAAGAGAGCTACTCGCAGCACATGACTCTTAGAATTAATTCATACTGATATTTGTGGTCCTTTTCCTGTGACATCAGTGGATGGTTTTGATTCTTTCATCACATTTACTGATGACTTCTCCCGTTATGGTTATATCTTTCCCATTAAAGACCGATCTGAGTCACTTGACAAATTTAAGATATTTAAGGCTGAAGTTGAAAATTAGCACAACCTAAGAATTAAAGTGGTAAGATCGGATCGTGGGGAAGAATATTATGGAAGACATGCCTCTTATGGGCAAATTCCTGGCCCTTTCGCTAAGTTTTTTCAAGAAAAT
Organism: Ampelocalamus luodianensis; assembly: GCA_036346255.1. Lineage (NCBI taxonomy): Eukaryota > Viridiplantae > Streptophyta > Magnoliopsida > Poales > Poaceae > Ampelocalamus > Ampelocalamus luodianensis. The sequence goes on from CM070638.1 coordinate 6,702,911, forward strand.
GGCATTGTTGCCCAATATTCTATGTCGGGTGAACCTCAGCAGAATGGAGTAGCTGAGAGACGCAATCGTACACTTATGGATATGGTACGGAGCATGCTCAGCCACTCTAGTTTACCAATTAGTTTGTGGATGGAAGCACTAAAGACAACTGCACATATTCTTAATCGGGTTCCCGGTAAATCAGTGCCTAAGACACCTTATGAATTATGGACTGGGAGAAAACCGAGTATGAAATATTTACGAGTGTGGGGTTGTCGTGCTGAAGCAAAGATATTTAATCCACATATTGGGAAATTAGACCCTAAAACAGTAAGTTGTCTTTTTATTGGGTACCCTGAAAGATCCAAAGGGTATCGGTTTTACTGTCCTGATAGGACAACTAAGTTTGTAGAAACAAGGCACGCTGTGTTCTTAGAGAATAATAAGGAGCTGGAGCCCAGGAAAATAGATCTTGAGGAGAAGCGGGTTTACGTTCCTTCACCGCTTATCCCAGAGACCTTTATTCCTGTGCCTTAGGTGGTTGCACCTCTAGTAGAAAATATTGTTGTTGCACCCACTGTTGAGGTCTCTGAAATTCCTAATGTTGCACCTAATGATGAGCCTCAACAGTCTCCTATAATAGCTAATGAACCTATTAGAAGATCACAGCGGGAGAGAAGATCTGCCATCCCAAATGATTATATTGTATATATGAATGAAGATATTAATGATATAGGGAAGGTAGATGATCCTACCTCTTATAATGAGGCCATGATGAGTGATCATTCTCCTAAGTGGCTTGATGCCATGAAGGATGAACTAAAGTCTATGAGCACTAATGATGTATGGGACTTAGTAGAAATTCCTGACGGAGTCAAAACAGTAGGTTGTAAATGGGTCTACAAAACCAAGCATGACTCTAAAGGAAATATCGAAAGGTTCAAAGCAAGGCTTGTAGCAAAAGGCTTCTCACAAAGAGAGGGGATTGACTATAATGATACTTTTCTCTTGTCTCAACTAAGGATTCATTCAGAATCGTAATGGCACTTGTAGCTCATTATGATTTAGAGCTGCATCAGATGGATGTTAAAACGGCATTTCTTAATGGCGACTTGCAAGAAAATATTTACATAGCTCAACCGGAAGGTTTTGTCGTGGAAGGCAAGGAGCATATGTGATGTCGACTTAAGAAATCAATTTATGGCCTGAAACAAGCGTCGAGGCAGTGGTACCTCAAATTCGATAAGATAATAAGAAATTTTGGTTTTAAAGAAAATGAAGTTGATAACTGCATATATGTTAAGTTTAAGGGGAGTAAATTCACTATCTTAGTGCTTTATGTGGATGACATCTTATTGGCCAGCAGTGATAAGGATATGCTGTTTGAGACCAAGAGATTTCTTTCATCTAATTTTGATATGAAGGATCTTGGTGATGCCTCTTACGTTCTTGGCATTGAGATTCACCGAGATAGGTCCAAAAGAATATTAGGTTTATCTCAAAAGGCATACGTTGACAGAGTACTGAAGAAATACAATATGCATAAGTGCTCTGGCTCGCCTGCTCCTATTGTTAAGGGCGATAAGTTTGGGACATTTCAATGTCCAAGGAACCAATATGAAACGATCGATGAAGTCGGTTCCTTATGCTTCATCTGTCGGAAGCATTATGTATGCTCAAGTATGTACACGCCCTGATTTAGCTTTTGTAACCGGGATGCTTGGCAGATATCAGTCAAATCCAGGACCGGACCACTAGAAGGCCGTTAAGAAATCTTGCGCTATATGCAAGCTACTAAGCATTTCATGCTCACATATAAGAATTCTGATAACCTTGAAGTTGTTGGTTATTCAGATTCAGATTTTGCGGGATGTGTTGATACTAAGAAATCCACATCAGGTTATATCTTCACACTCGCTCAGGGAGCTATCTCGTGGAAAAGCTCCAAACAAACCCTTACAGCATCTTCAACGATGCAAGCTGAGTTTGTGGCATGTTATGAGGCTACTGGGCAGGCTGTATGACTTAAGAATTTTATCCCGGGACTTAGAGTGGTAGACAGTATCTCGAAATCGCTCACCTTATACTGCGATAACGAACCCGCAGTCTTTTATGCGAGTAACAACAAGTCAAGTGGTGTTGCCAAACACATTGACATTAAGTATCATGTTGTGAAAGATAGAATCCAGGATCAAACCATTAGTATCAAGCATATTAGAACTAAGTCAATGCTTGCGGATCCGCTTACTAAAGGCTTACCACCCAATATTTTTCGTGATCATGTTGTTGGCATGGGATTATTGGAAAGCCTCTGATTCTGGATAAAATGACCTTAAAGTAAACCGACTCCCATTAAGTATAATGAACATCCATTTCAAGATAGGATAGTACACTATAGATACTGAGGTTGTATGACACTTCACTGGTCATGCGACGCATTATCTTGGTATGCTATTTTATTGAAAATGGGCTTATGATGTTAGCCTTACGATCAAAGGGAGGAATGTTGGGTTGATCTTCGGCTAACGGAATCCCGAGATTTCAGGGAGACCTTGTCTTCCCTCGCGCCATGATCGGAAGCGCGACCAACTACCTTTGGTTCGGGTCCCGGTCACCTAGCGCAATAAGAACTCAAGGGGGCTCGGCAGGCAAAGACACGACATTGTTCTTGGCTACCAAAACCCCGCACATAACCCGATCTATTTCGAGCGCTAAAGGTGGACGAAGACCGGAGCCCGTCGTCACCCTGACTACGTCGCCCTCGTCCACGACCACCTCTACGGCCGCCGACGCCTCTGTACCGATCCCCCTTCACCTCTCGGACGCTACACCAACAGATCCACACCCTAATGGCGTTATCAGGTTCGGGTATGTGATAATCACGCTTCCGCTCTAATTTTGGTCTAAGTGTTCATGTATAAGCTAGGGTTAATGTTCAGATCATGTTTAGCCTAAGTATTGCGCCTACAAGAGGTAGAAATAGAAGCGGTGTAGCTTGTCGGTGGTGGTCGTAGCCAGTCCGATGAGGAGTGGAGAGATAACACAACGGCGATGGAAAAGTGGTTAGAGGCGTGGGGACGACGTGGTTCAGTGAATAATGGCGTCCGTTATTTTTTCTTCCTCCAGTCGGACGTACACGTACAAGCAATAACTTACAAGGTTAACTAGACTACGGAATGCCTGTTGTTTCCTTGAGTTAAAATTTCAGAACAAGCAAACGCTTGCTTGGTATGGCTGTAGTCGAGATCGGTCGTCTCCGACGGCGCTACGACGGACAGAAAGCCCGTTCGATTGAGCCGGGTAGCCGCCGACGTCCCAATTCACTGATCTGGCCGAGGAGCTTGGGCTCGTTGCATTAGAACGTAGTCTTGGCTTTGGTTCTCTCCACTATCTCATTTCACTACTAAATCAAAGTAAATGAAGGATTTCATAAGGAAACATAGAACTACAGATATGGTCTAAGAAAATATGTTTGTGTATATATATATATTGAGAGAGATACGCATGTTAAGTAAGTTAGCCTCTCTGAATTGTCATGCGTTTCTGAATACAGATGACACACACATACGGTGTGAAAGACAGGCGCTAGAGCTTGTCATGTGTGAGCGAGCAGCGACGAGCGAAGGAAAACCGTGTCACGATCGAGTAAAATGCATGCATTTCTAGTTTCGATTTCATGCAACGCACGCAGCAAAGCAACCATCAGTGAGGGAAAGAAAATCGTGTGGAGGTGGAGCAAAATGCATTTTATTTTCGATGTACAGGCTACTGCATGCATTGCAGACTCCAAGTGCTCTGCACCCATTCGCGGCTCACGCGACGAGGAACAAGGTGTAGCAGCATCACAAGAAATTTCAGACTCGATTGGTATCAGCAGAGGGAGAAATTAAAAAGAGAAATTTTAGATAAATACATGGGAGCATGCATGCAGAGTTGTCACTCGTCGCCGGTGATGTCTTTCTGATTCCTGGTGGTTTCCCGGCACCGGCGATGGAGGTCGGCCGCGGATAAACAGCCTCCGCCACTCGTCGACGGCGACGAGCGTCATCGGCGGCATGGCATTGAAGACGATCGACCAGGACCTGACAGCGCGTTTCTGATTTAGTTCGTGCGATTAGTGAGAGAGGAGAGCAACTGCTCCCAACATATGCTCTAAGGCCAGTCTCAATGCCAAGTTTTATCTTCCAGTTCCCAACACGTGAAACTTTGATATGAAACAGGGCTCTCTCTCAATGTAAGTTTCATTGCACGGTTTCATAGTTTATTTTAGTATTCGTGAGTCCCATCTACCCTAATCACATTTTAGTATGGTGCTGTGATGAAACGAATTGAGTCCTGAATGGGAGTTTCACACGATTACCAACGTTTTGGAAACAACACTGATAAGTTTCATCCCCATGAAACTTTCTCCTTCTCTCTCCTCCTAGTTTCATGCAAAGATTCTCTTTTTGCTGATGCGGCACCCTAATAAATGTGCATGACACCCCCATGAAACCTCCATTGAGACTGGCCTAATGCATACAATTGGGTACAGATGTATAAGTAATAACTTTCAGAATCATCTGTAATTCAATAAGCCAACCGTCTACAACAAATTCGGGAGAGGAACGCAGAGGTAACACTTGAATGCTAGCCCATTACATGTGAAAAGGTTACACTCACCTATTGCAGATACATTTTTTAAGATAATGGAAGAGAGAAACTCTTCTAGCCTCTGCATTAAGGATGCACACAACCCATTTTATTAAAGAGCTTAAAGTACCGAAGTAATCAAAATTGTTAAAAACTAGCTTAAAGCTTTACAAGCAAATAATGACTGAAAATTAACATCAATCATTACAAATTCTGCGACTAAACTGCCACCCATGAATAGTTAAATATTGCATATACCAATTCTGCGACTAAACTTGCAGTGAAGCAGAGACTTGCAGCAGTATCGAAGTAAAATGGCAGGCACATCGGGATTTGCAACGTGGCGGAGGAAGGCAGCATCGATATTGATCTGGATCCATTTTACGAGATAGAACTGTCTCCGCTGCATACACAGAACTAGAAAGTAAGAGATAAGCCGTTACGAAATATAGAATCGGAATAATTGAGATCTAATTGAAGCTGTGGCTTTTGCCGGTGCCGGTACCAAATGGCTACTGAAGTTGTTATGGATACACATTGTCAAATGATTTCCATTCAGCCCGTAATTTTTTCCGGAAAATATAGATATGCACAGTTTTGGAAAGCAAGAACATGGTAAATTAAGTTAGGAGTAGGTTTTGATTTTCGGTCGAAAATCGGTCCTACTGGTCTTACCCCCGCCCCTCAGGAATCCAAACCGGTCCAAAAAAAACGGTTTGCTTGGATTTTGCTTCAGTTTGGTCTTTTTTAATTTAAAATGCAAAAAAAAAAAAAATTTGATTTGAACCGTTTTTCGGCCAAACCGGTGTTACCCCCTAAAAAATTATGGTAGCGAAAACCCTGGCTAGGAGTGGTGTGAGTTATGAATGACTACCAATAGTTGACCTAGAGAGACGATTATTTCAAGTCGATTGGAATGGAGCATCCGCATCATTTGGCTTCCCTCCAAAATCTCACCCACTCGCAAATTCTACTAGTTGAATCTTGATCCAGAACCCGGAGCAGGCGAGCAGCTATCTCACCGGTTACTGATTTTACTACTGCAACAGAGGAGATGTATTTCCCACTGTCATACTAATGCCTAATTTCAAGCATACATGTTATGTTTTATATGCATGCATATCTATTCAGTTCATTTTTGTGAACAAGAAAGCAAGGTGACAGCAGGAAAAGCATGACAGATATAGTACAAGCTAGCAAAGTGTTCACCGTGACTACGCGGGAATCATGAATTGCTTGGCCTTGAAGCCCGATTGGAGATTCGAAGATCCGTCCCATGTCCCCGGCATGCCGCGCGCAGCAGGATTCGTTAATCGTAAGCAGTTCAAGTTTGCTGAATATTATGGTCACCTCTTGCAGATACATATGCACCATAATATTCATCGGCCCACTGAATTTTCACCTGCACCTAGCCAACTAGGACTGGGTTAATTAATTAGTAGCGCCTTAATTTGGCACGTTCCGATCTCCCTCCCCATTTCGCACGGCTAGATATTGCAATATAGTGTATTTGTTATATAATTTTATTGTCTTTCGTAAATATAGTTGTACTTGTCCTATAATTGTAATAGATATAATATCTATACGTGATTAATCTGTCATGTTATGACTTCACCAAAATATACGGTGTAGATCTTTTCTTTCTCTCGATTTTTCTCTCTATCAATGAGAATTTCTAAGAATCTTGTGTTACCTCCAAAGCGAAGAGATACGTACCTTGGTCTACGCTGATCGTCAACTGGAACAACTTTTTTAGATAATGGAAGAGAAATTCTCTCCCGGCCTCTGCATCCAGGATGCACACAGCCTAATTTATTAAAGAGTTTAAAGTATCAAAGTACCAAATCTGTTAAAAGTGGTTTGAAGCCTTACAAGCAAACAATGACTGAAAACTAAACTCAACCATTACAAATCCTGTGACTAAACCGCCACCCATGAATGTTTAAAATTTGCTTCACCACTACTTCTAGCCTGGCGCTTCCAGCCAACATAGACTCCTTCTGGACCAGTTTCTGCAAATTTGCCCAAGCCCTCAACCAATGACCACTCAAAAAGATAACCTACAAGGGATTAGTGACAATCTTTTTTTATATATAAAAAACAACATCATTTCGATATAACCAGATAGACCAACATAAAGCACTAGCTCCCACTAGGAGTTGTGACTTTAAATTTTTGGGATACCAGCTAGCCAATTCCCAAACATACTTGCTATACTCACAGAAGGAGATAAATTAAAAGCACATTGAACAGCACACCATGCCAGACGTGCAAAGGGGCATTCAATGAATAGATGTTGAATTGTTTCCTCGTTGATACAAAAACAACATTTTTTGCTTCTCCTCCAATTTCTTTTAAGTAGGTTATCTTTAGTTAAAACAACCCCTCTTTTGAGATACCATAGAATTTTTTTTACTTTTAATGGAATTTTAAGTTGCCAAAAAAAATTCCTAATGGGGACTTCCAATTAGTGCCGCATAGAAAGACTAAACTGAAAAAAGTCCAGACTTATTCAAATTCCACCTGAAAATATCTTTTTGAGAGACCAAATGTAAATTAGCAATTCTCAAAATTAACTCATTCCACGCATGCAACTTAGGCCTAATAATAGGTCTTCGAAAAGAAACATTTAAAGGATCCATTCTCAGAATATTTTCTACTGTATCATCCTTTCTCCTTACCACATTATAAAGGAGTGGATATTGATTTTTCAGTGGAGAGTCTCCTAACCAAATGTCTTTTCAAAATCTAGTTTGCATTCCATTTTTAATTTGGAATGAACCAAAACGAAAAAAAATTGATCTTTGATTTTCATTAAACCTGACAAAAAATGGGAAGTTCCAGGCTTACTAACCATCCGCGAAAGACATTTCTCACCCAAATATTTTCTTTTTAACATTGATTGCCATACTCCATCTTCATTAAGTAACTTAAACAACAATTTTTCTAGTAAACTTTTGTTTTTTTGTGTCTAAGTTCTGAATGCCTAGACCCCCGTGCTCTTTGGGTGAACACACTAAACTCCATTTAGCAAGCCTATACTTACATTTATGATTGTCGCTCTGCTAGTAAAATCGAGAGTGATAAAAATCTAATCTTTTGAGAACCTCCCTAGGAACCTCAAAAAAGAATAACATATACATTGGTAGACTACTAAGCACCGAGTTAATAAGAACTAATCGTCCACTAACAGAAATATTCTTGCCTTTCCAACTACTTAGCTTCTTTTCAACTCTATCCTCCACCCCTTTACAATCACTATTCCTTAGTTTTCTAAAGTGAATCGGAATACCTAAGTATTTGAAAGGAAAGGTACCTACTTCACAACCAAATAACCGAGTATACTGAGATTCAACCTATTTGGCATTACCAAAATAAAAAATCTCACTCTTGTGAAAATTAATCTTTAAACCTGATAATTGTTTAAAGACACATAGAATAAGCTTGAGATTTTTTGCTTGTTCTAAATCATTATTCAAGAAGAGGATAGTGTCATCAACATACTGTAAATTGACAACCCGTCATCAATCAAGTGGGGAACTACTCATATTAAAAGTCCTTCTTCCTTAGTTCTAGAAATAAAAATGGTAAGCATGTCCACAACAAGATTAAAAAGAATTAGGGACATATGATCACTTTGCTTGAGACCCTTGTGAGTTTGAAAAAAGGATCCAATATCATCATTGACTTTTATTCCAACACTCCCTCCCTTAACAAAACTTTCCATCCAAGAACACCACTTAGTTGAAAAATCTTTCATTCTCAACGTTTGAAGTAAAAAAAAAAAGGCCATTTTACTTTGTCGTAAGCTTTCTCAAAATCGATCTTGAAAACTATTCCATCCAAATTTTGTTTATGTAACTCATGGATTGTTTCATAAAGAATAGTAACTCCATCAAGAATAAATCTCCCCTGCATGAACGCCGATTGGGATGATCTAATAACCCTCTGAGCTACACCAATAATTTTATTAGTAGCTACTTTAGTAAAATTTTTAAAACTAACATTAAGAAGACAAATAGGCATATACTGTTGTATTTGCTTAGCATCTGTTTGTTTGGGAAGCAGTGTAATGATTCCAAAATTCAAGCTAAAAATAGGCATTGAACAAGAGTGAAACTAATGAAACATGGCCATCATGTTATTTTTAATGACTTCCCAAAATACTTGATAGAACTCAGCTGGAAAGCCATCTGACCCAGATGTTTTGTAATGTTCCATTTGAAAGATAGCTTCTTTCACCTCCTTCTCTGTGAAAGGTGCTATAAGGAAGTCATCTTCAGCCTCCGACACTTGAGGTATATCACTCCTCAAAGTATCAACTATGGATAAATGATTAACTTCGGATGGTCCAAACACAAAATAAAATTAACGTCTTCTCCACGGAGAAAAAAAAACAAATCAACCGGCACCCACTCGGTCTACGCTGCATTCCAGATCTTCCTCCGCATGTGTAAAAGCTTCGACGATGCAAGTTTTGATGCAGAGCTGATCGACGTTGATAGCACATAGGAGTAAAGTTAGCGACAAGTTCTACTTCAGGGGACGATCACTTGCACAACGTAATGTAATGTAACTGGACTCACTTCGGCATGGGCGCATGGCCATCAGCAGTTCAGCATCGCTTTGCTTTCCTCCAAAGTCTCATCCGCCGCTACTCTGTCTCTGGCACCCTGCCCTGTCCATTCACAAGTTTTTTTTTGTTTTCCTTTTGAGTCGCAGCAATGGAATTAACAGTAACAACTTTAAAAAAAAAGGCAGGGTTTTAATTTGCATGCGTTTTGTTTATCTACATGCGCTTGTTTCTCTTCTCATGGACTCATCATGTGGAAAGGATAGGAAAGCATGATATATATCGATGTGTAGATCGACTCGGCAAGCTTGGGTCGAGTATAGACGTACTCAGAAAGAATAGATTCGTATGGATTTCTGATTTCACACAGCAATGCAAACATGTGTTAATTCGTATGAATCACCACATAGCAATAACTGATCAGTTCACACTGATCTTCTGCATGATTTCACATGGAAAACATGGAGAAATCTCTGCATGATTTCAGCATATGAGTACAGCAACCATCGCAGTATCATGCTTAAGTATACGGAGCAAAGCAAATAGTAGAACAGCAGTACGGGTGGGTGGGCCGGATGTTCATGAGTGTGCATGACTCGTTAACAGCAGTGCAAAAGATCTAAAAATAGTCAGTTGTTAGCGCGGTTCAATCCTCTTGACCATCTCGAGCTGCTCCCTCGAATGAAATCGGTCGATCGATCGCTTAGCTATCCAAACCTGTGCGACAAAATGGCAAATTGTTTTTTTCCCCAAAAAACAAACGACGTAAACGAAATGATCAGTTCAAATTGGCAATATTGGTCTTTTTGTGTTAGACATAATGTTAAACATTTGATCCGAAAAAAAAAACTGTTAGCTTAGCGACGGCTACAGCATTTCAGGAACATAATTTCCGCACAAACTGTTATTAAGAAATCATAACGGAATTACAATTCTCACAGAGAACAGAGAGGAGGAAACTAGCGCACAAACTGTGATCTCCTTTGCGTGCAAGTAAACTTAGCAACAATGCTTGCAACAGCTGATCTATTCGGCGCCGGTCGTTCGAACATCTTTGCTACTGCCTGACAATCGGTCTCGCCTCTGTCATGTTATAATCCGACTCCACCAAAATATACGGCGTAGATCTTTAATTTCTTTTTCTCGATTTTTCTCTCTATTAATGAGAATTTCTAAGAATCTTGTGTTACCTCCAAAGCGAAGAGATACGTACCTTGTCTACGCTGATTGTCAACAGCAACAACTAGTAACAACTAATTAGTCTATACCATAGCATACACAAAATAAAATTAACGTCTTCCCCACGGAGAAAAAAACAAATCAACCGGCACCCACTCGGTCTACGCTGCATTCCAGATCTTCCTCCGCATGTGTAAAAGCTTCGACGATGCAAGTTTTGATGCAGAACTGATCGATGTTGATAGCACATAGGAGGAAAGCTAGCGACAAGTTCTATTTGAGGAGATGATCACTTGCACAGCGTAATGTAATGTAACCGGACTCACTTCGGCATGGGCGCATGGCCATCAGCAGTTCAGCATCGCTTTGCTTTCCTCCAAAGTCTCATCCGCCGCTACTCTGTCTCTGGCACCCTGCCCTGTCCATTCACAAGTTTTTTTTGTTTTCCTTTTGAGTCGCAGCAATGGAATTAACAGTAACAACTTTAAAAAAAAGGCAGGGTTTTAATTTGCATGCGTTTTGTTTATCTACATGCGCTTGTTTCTCTTCTCATGGACTCATCATGTGGAAAGGATAGGAAAGCATGATATATATCGATGTGTAGATCGACTCGGCAAGCTTGGGTCGAGTATAGACGTACTCAGAAAGAACAGATTCGTATGGATTTCTGATTTCACACAGAAATGCAAGCATGTGTTAATTCGTATGAATCACCACACAGCAATAACTGATCAGTTCACACTGATCTTCTTCATGATTTCACATGGCAAATATGGAGAAATCTCTGCATGATTTCAGCATATGAGTACCGCAACCATCGCAGTATCATGCTTAAGTATACGGAGCAAAGCAAATAGTAGAACAGCAGTAGTTTATGTACGGGTGGGTGGGCCGGGTGTTCATGAGTGTGCATGACTCCTTAACAACAGTGTAAAAGGGTTTTTTTAATAATATTATTTTTAAAAAATTACAAAATTAAATAGTTGAAAAAAATATTTACAAAACTAGATCCCTGTGGCCGATTGAAATGGCGACATGTTGCTGTCGCTAGTTCAACTGGTGATAAGGACACTGTTCACCCCTTCAGAATACAGTACTATTTGTAGGAATTTTTAAATATAGCAAATGAGCTCAAAAAATTACGATATTGCTTGTGAAGCCTCCCGACACAGTTTTCTTCCTTGTGTAATTTTTACATAATTTTATACTTTTTAATTTTTCTCCAAAATTCATTTAATTATGTTGTTTTTTAGGATTTTCTAACTGTATAAAATGAGCTCCAAAAATTATGATTTTTTTTGTGAAGGCTCCTTACATAGTGTAATTGATTTCTTAAGTTTTTTCTAGGATTTTATATGTTCTAAAATTATCTCAAACAAATACCATGACATATATGTCATGATGTTTGTTCGAGATGATTTTAAACATATAAAATCCTAGAAAAATTACACAATAAATTCCACTATGCAAGGAGCCTTCACAAAAAAATGATAATTTTTGGAGCTCATTTTATACGGTTCAAAATTCCTACAAACAATATAATTAAATGAATTTTGGAGAAAAATTAAGAATGGATAAAATTATGAAAAAATTAACAAATAAATAAAACTATGTCGGGAGGCTCAACAAAAAAAAACCGTAATGTTTGAAGCTCATTTGCTATATTTAAAAATTTCTATAAATAGTACTATATTTTGAAGAGAATTGTCCACCCCCCCCCCCCCAAAACGACGAAAACGCAATGACCAGTTCAAATTGGCAATATTGATCTTTTTATGTCAGGCATAATGTTAAACATTTGATCCGGAAAAAAAAACTGTTAGCTTAGCGACGGCTACAGCATTTCAGGAACATAATTTCCGCACAAACTGTCATTAAGAAATCATAACGGAATTACAATTCTCAAAGAGAACAGGGAGGAGGAAACTAGCGCACATACTGTGAACTCCTTTGCGTGCAAGTAAACTTAGCAACAATGCTTGCAACAGCTGATCTATTCGGCGCCGGTCGTTCGAACATCTTTGCTACTGTCTGAAAATCGGTCTTGCCTCTCGTCTGCAGTCAGAGACCTGGATTTCATCCGACAGACCTATGGAAAGAGGGATCCATCAACGAGATAAAATGCAAGGACTGGTTGACTAAAGTAATTAAACATCACATATGTAAGATGGACTATACCATTGATTAAATATAATCAATATCTATGGTTTCCTCCAAAGCCTCGCTGCCAATCTCTCTACCCGCTACTAATATTAACATCTATGCTTATCTTTAAAAAAAAACATCTATGCTTGCTTGGCATCTCATCAACCTACAGGTAGGAGCCATCTATATACACATACATATGATGAAGAGATCCATCCATGCATCAAAGCTAGCATCAGGCACATTAGGCGTGCACTTTTCTACACGGTGTCACGATATATATACGTCGAGATAGACATGCTCCCAGCCCATTGTAAGCCCAGGCCTTCTTTTCACCGATGGATTAGTTTGTTTCTAGTTAGTCTTTGCTGAAGTAAAATCCTAACTTTTTTTGAAGCCAAAGTAAAATCCTAACTCAACTCTAGCCTAGACGTACGGTGCAGTACAGACCAAGGAGGCTATTTTCCCGAGTGCCCAAAACACTCGGGAAACTAATTTCCCCGAAGGTTGGCCGTCGGGAAAAAACACTCGGGATCATTTAGTCTGGAAAAACTGGTTTCCCGAGTGTTCCTGAGATTTACACTCGGGAAAAATATCTTTCCCGAGTGTTCGGACTTACACTCGGGAAACATAAAACACTCGGGAGAATAGTTCGCACAACGGATTCTCCACCGTAACGGAATGCTTTCCCGAGTATATATTGACCAAAGACACTCGGGAATATTTGGTTTTTCCCGAGTGTATGCCAGCTAAGGACACTCGGGGAATTAACGGAATACTTTCCCGAGTGTATTCAACCAAAGACACTCGGGAATAGCATCGATTCAACAGTAATGAAATATCAATTCAACAAAAGAAAGCTCAATCCAATCAATTTTTTCATAAACTTCCAGATTCTAATTACACACATTTGTAATATGCTTCAAGCCACACATTTTAACCATGAATTTAGTGGAAAGACATAACATGCAAACTTTAGTCCAAATCAACATATAATCCCCGTGTTACAATTGCCACTGTATTACACATCAACACCAACATATATGTAACCACCACAAAGACTAGCGATTTTTCCCTTTGTCCCCCAATCAACAAAATATGATATAAATAACAAAAGTTCATCACCGATAAAGACTTTCAGCATCTTCTTCCTCTTCTTCCTTGAGATTAGAAGCTACTGCCATAGTTGGGTGAACTGAAAGCAATGCATCAGCCGTACAAGGACTGTGTAGCCCTTCATTCAGCTCTATTGTTTGTGATACCACCACTTCATCCCTAGCAATAGCAATTAGAATAACAACACACATCAATATAATGATAGAAGCTTATGGCAAATTGCAGACTGAAGGAGCAAAGTCAAAACAAAATGTCCCCACTTGTGTGGTAAGCAACAGAAAGACTGAAGGGCAGCACCAAAAAATTGAATCCTTACCTTGACGTCATAACAAGGTGCATTATTCGTTGCTTTTGAAACGTACATTGCTCTACAAGATCCAACACAAACTCATCTGTTGCTCCCTACATTGCCGCATTTCCTGCATATAAAGATTTTATCAGAGATCCCTACCCAGTTCTTAGGACATTATTCAAGCATGAAAATTCTGAAGTAATGTGTCAGATGGAAAAATGAAGTGAGGAAAAGGAAGAAAGAAAAGAGAAATTCTATCTTCTTGTCTTACTATTACTGACAAGCATGAAAAATGATTAAGGCAAAAAAACAGAAGGATACAATCATTTCAGCATTATAAATGACCACAAACCATCATGTTACTCCCTTAATGTAAGCAAAACTACCAGATATCATGAGGAAACATGCTTCTTTTGTGAACCTTCAGTACATACTTTCTATATGCCATTTACTAGTGGTACCATTCAGTACATGTAATCATTAACAAGGAGCTATATAATAGCTTCCGGTGAACAAAATGCATGACATAGTGGTTACAGTTTTTACACCTGTAATTGTTATAAGATCAATTGATCAACTACCACACACAACCCACCACCATTGGATAAGATGCCAACATTAACAGCAAAGTTACATACAGGCATATGCATGAATCAACAGAACCTGAATCCTTGTAAGTATCAAAATTATGTTTAGCACATAATTGCTTATACTTTTGTGGCCAGTCTAAACCATATGAGCTACCAGAGCAGTTTAATTTACTATTATCAGATTTATGATGTATCATCCGATCACTTTTTTTGGGAATAAATTGTATCTCAAATACATGGCATGAATCATGATGGCAGGCCTGTGCATATGAGTGCATTCAAGTTCTAAATCAGATTAAGAACAAAATATTCATGTTTATGCTGTGCGATGCGTGCCAATGCTGATGTAATTAAGGTAGCACTGAATCTGTAGACATTGATTAAACACACAGACAATGATATATAGCTGGCTTCCTAGAAGTTCAATCACATCTCAGTTCACTTTCACTACTATGACTATATATATACATGGATACAAGTATATCCCTTTCTCAGAACAGTTTAGACTGGAAACAAACAATCAAACAGAGCATAGGAGCCAAATAAACATTAATTGTGCTATCTACTACTCCAAAGAGAAAGATAAGATATTGCAGGAAGCAAAAACTGCAATACCCTTTCTGATGCATCCACAGGTGACAATTTTCATTTGGAAAGATGTAGAAGTAGTACACAAGTGGATCTTATTACTCAATTTGCCAAAGGATAAAAGATGAACAGATGTACCATTTATGAAAATGAAATGTATTGAAATGGGAAAAAAACAATGAGAAGGTATACCTTTTATGATATCACTCCATTTATCACCTTTATGGTCCTTTCTATTGCTCTATGCATCCTGAAAGATAAGAACATAATGTGAACAGTGTTATGAATATTGTGTGTATATTGAAGAGGCCCAATGGGCAATATATATAGGGTGTACAAGGGTACAAATAAGGAAATATAAAAGACTCCCTATTCTATCTCTAACATATCTCTAACACCCCCCCGGCAAATGCAAGGCGTATGCAATAGCATTGCATTTGGAAAGGGTTGACACTAAAATATGAAAAATCCAAAGTCCGAGTCTTGATAATGTCGTCGTAGCATGCAGCTCTTAGAAAATATGTCGATAAAAGATCTCCTCCCATCCAAGGTCCCACGACAGTCCATAAAACACAATGTGTAGGAGCAAAATCAACCGCGGCAACATGACGAAGAAGATGATGAAACTGACAAAAAGATAAAATTGTCAAGTCGAATAGGAATAGATAGAAGCATGGCAGCGCAGATCGAAGCCTAAGACGGCGGCGACGCAAAGTGCGAAAGTGCAACGAGACGCGATGCACGTGAAGCGTAACGAGACGCGCGTGCAGTGAAGCGCAACGAGAGACGCAGAGCACAAGAAGCGCAATGGATGCACAGTGCAAAAGAAGCGCGCGCAATGCACGAAGCGCAACGAGACGCGAGCGCGAAGAAGCGCAATAAAGACGCAGAGCACAAGAAGCGCAATGATGCACAGTGCAAAAGAAGCGCGACGCAATGCACAAGAAGCGCAATGAGACGCGATGCGTAAGAATCGCGGCGCAATACACAAAAAGTACACCGAGACGCGATGCGAAAGGAGCGCAGCGCCTTAAAAGCAGGCGGCGAATTTGCAATGTTCGAAGAAAAGAACAATAATTGCTGTCATGCAAAAAGAATTCT
The DNA here is from genome assembly GCA_036346255.1 of Ampelocalamus luodianensis. Taxonomy (NCBI): domain Eukaryota; kingdom Viridiplantae; phylum Streptophyta; class Magnoliopsida; order Poales; family Poaceae; genus Ampelocalamus; species Ampelocalamus luodianensis. Next base: position 6,719,106 of record CM070638.1, read on the forward strand.
TATCCTTCTATGACCGACAACAAATTTGTGGACTCGCATGGCTTAGACGAACTCTCAGATAAAGAGTTACGAACTTGGATGGACACAGCGAAAGAAAACGACACAAAACTAAAGAAAAGACTCAAAAGGATAATTAGCAGTAAATACTAAGCAGCAAGTAGGCAAGGACCAGCAGCAAAATAGCACTGGCCTATAAGCACCAAGTGCAGCCCAATACAGCCCAAAGCAGCACCGTAATATCTCCTCGGATTGACCAACCAAAAAGGAGGGCAGGAGGTAGCGTCGGACTTTAACTTGCTTCCTTCGCGACAAGGCTGCAGGCTGTTATAATCTCAATCCTCTCCTCTCCTGCCCACCGCCAACAGCCGCAGCCACCCGAAGCGGCCACGCACGGTGATGAAGCTCTGGCTCGGGCCGGGCCAGCCGGATCCAGGCGGGAGGCAAGGAGACGTCAGGCAGAGACGGAGGTCGTCGACACGGAGCACCGGCGAGAGGAGCGCGATGCAGGGGAAGACCAGATCTGGGCGGGGGTGGCGTCGATGGGAGCCAAGCGGCGGCGGGTGCGCAGAGGCGGCAGCGACGAGGCGGCGTCGGGCGCACGGAGGCACCTCGACGAAGCTGCGCCAGGCGAGGCAGTGCAACGCGAAGGTGAGGCCGCGCGACGCGAAGGCGAGCCTCCCGAAGGAGATGCAGGCGCCGGGGTGGCACCCGAGAGGGGCACAGCCGAATCCGACCGGAGAAGAGGCAGAGCCAGATTAAGGCCGCGCCGTCGAGCAAAGCGCCGGGCGAAGACGAGCTCGGCGCGGATCCCGAGGCGCCGGCTCGGGAGGCCCGGCGGCGGCGACGGCCGAGCGACGGCGGCTGCTGGAGAGGATGAACTAGCGGCGAAGAGCCGATGTCGATGCCGATGGATAGATCTGGCGCTCCAAGAAAGGAGATACGGCGGGCTGCTCCTCCCCAACACGAGCGAGGAGCAATTTGGGCTCCGGCGGAGCGGATCCGAGATGAAGCCCCACCAGCAGAGGTGGCTCGGATCCGGGGCAGAGCGCCGACGAGAGGCCGCCCCCGGGAGCGAAGATCGGTCCTCCCGGGGGCAGCGCGCAGCGGAGGACGAGCGGAGGCTAGAAGCCGGCGCCGGCGGTGGCTACAGTAATCTTAAACCCTAACCTGGGCTCTAATACCATGTTATGAATATTGTGTGTATATTGAAGAGGCCCAATGGGCAATATATATAGGGTGTACAAGGGTACAAATAAGGAAATATAAAAGGCTCCCTATTCTATCTCTAACATATCTCTAACAAACAGCACATAATTGATGATGAACAGCACATACCCGCGGAGGAAACACTCTCTCTGCTGCTCGGCGGAGAACAGAGAATCCATATGTACTTGTGTCACTTGCAGTTAATGTTTTGCCAAAAATGATTCATTGATTCTTTGCTGGCAAATGCCAAATACAGCAAGTAGAAATGGGTCTTTGAGCTCTTGCTCCATAGAAAACCAAGAAATGCAATATGAGTTTCTTAGATACAAACTGTAGTAATCTCAAGAATCTGAGATGAATTGGTAAATTTAAAAGAATCTGCCAGAACAACAATATGATCATATTGAAAAGTTGCATAAAGATATATGGATATGATTACGAACCTAGGGAAAGAACATACCTATAACAACTTACATTATCAGGCAATGCTAAAATTTACACAAGGGAGCACCAGTTTTATTTCTTGATTCATCATTGCTCAGTGAAAACAAAAAAAATGTACAGAGGATGGTACATCTTTTTTTTTTCTTTCTTAACTCATAATAGGCCAGCGGATAGAGGACCACACCTAGGTCAGTTGGATTTAGTATGATTTCATCAAGAGGAAAATGGGATGCATTTCCATTAATGATGATTAAGCCATGATGGTATCATGCTGACCTACAACATAGCAACATTAGTTCGTCATGGGCCGACAGCACTACCAGTTTGCACAATAATATCACTACCTGCCATGAATAGGATCAGTTTTGAGGCTATATGCATATCTCTCTTCCATAATTTGACAACCAGTCATAAGTAGCAAGGAACAAAGCAAGTGTACATTAGTCCTTTTTAGGATAGAGCATCATGAACAGGAGCAGGAGCAGGCATAATATGTTACCTGGACTCAGATCAGGTTTCCACCTCTTTCTCATCAAGGAACAAATGAAACAACAAAAAAAATATGGCCCTAGCTCATGTATTTTGAAGCAGCAGTTATAGTGGCTTTTCACCATCTTGCTGATAGGGCCAAAAAGAAGCCTTCAAATGTTCTCATCACCTACCAAAAGAGGCCAAAAATTAGTTTATTAGTCTTCAAATGTTTTCATCACCCGCCAAAAGAGGCCAAAAATCAGTGTATCATCTGTTGTCATAAGCCTCGAAAATAGGCAAAAATCAAGTTTGCATCTGTTCTCATCAGCATCAAAAGGAGTACGAAAAATCAAGGTAGCATCAGCTTTCCCTAGTAGCAGCAAGATCGATCCAGACCTTGCGGGTGGAGGTGGCCGGCGAGCTGGGCCGCGACGGCGACTTGACCAGGTCCTCTGGTGCCTGGCCGAGAGGCACGGGTGCGTACTCCTTTTCCTCTGGCATTGTCGACGGCGTGGACCTTCCCGAAGCTTTCGGAAGCTTCTTGCTGTGGGCAAAGTGGGTGGATAGGAGGAGGAAAGCAAAGGCATTTCGCTGGCGGGGCGGAGCCGAGCCGGAACCGAGCGGCCAAAGGCGACGGCGCCATGGAGGGCCGAGGGAGCCGGGTGCGGGGAGGAGCACGGGCGGCGCGCTGGCAGGAGAACGAGGGGATATGGCGGGGTCGGGTCTGGCGACGGGAGACTAGGAGGAGGAGGGGGAGACGACGGAGGCGGTGGATCGGCGAGGGGGGAGGAAGAGGAGGACGGGGAGGCGGCGCCGGTGGCGAGGGAGGAGGAGGAGGAGGACGGAGTGGCTGCTGTGGAGGCGGAGGAGAGGGAGGCGCCGGTTGTGGAGGCAGTGGATCTGCGAGGGAGAAGGAGGTGGAGGACGGGGAGGCGGCGCCGGTGGCGAGGGTGAAGGAAGAGGAGGACGGGGAGGCGGTTGCTGGATTGGGGATCGCGTAGGTTAGCACTTAGCAGCAAAAGAAAGGGCGCGGCACGGGAAAATAAGAGCGCGGAACGGGAAAAATAAGGGGCGGCACGGAAAAAAAGGAGCGCCCTTTTCTCTCCCGAGTGTAATACACATACACTCGGGATTATATATTGATCTCCCGAGTGTTATGGTAAACACTCGGGAACGTTATTTTTACCGAGTGCTAACTTCTAGTCCCGAGTGTCTTGTGAAACACTCGGGATCCTCCCGAGTGTTTCTGTCCGGACACTCGGGAAACATATAGGCACTCGGGAAATAAGCAATTTCTGGTAGTGTAGGTATAGCTCTAACATACGGCTAGTCAGCTGCTACAACAAGTAAGCAATGCAATTAGATAGCTCGCTCGTAGTTGATACTTGCGCCTCCATCTGTACATTTTACGTGGGAAGAAAAAGGTACTATTAATTCTAGCTCTTACCACACACAGGGTTTGCCGGTTTTCTTAATTTGGTAATTGTTGCTCTCTGTGCATGCCAGAAGAAAAAAAAAGTACTATTAATTCCAGCCATGCACATCCATAACTCTCTGTTGCACCATAAACCAGGGAACTTTTCTTTTTCTCCCAAGCAATTCAGTACTTGCTACCTTTTTTATCAGCCAAGCCATCTCTCTCTCTAAGCTAGATCTTTGTGAGGAAGATGGAAATGAAATGATGAATTAGGCTGTCTAGCCGGTGCTGCACATGTGAACAAGCTAGTGCCCCTTCGGCAATTGGCAATTACACTTTCACCAAATCAAATTCCTTTATGTTAATGCCAAGCACTACACTACTACAAAAATGCTAATACTGGACGCCTGATCACAGACGGTTCATCGAAACCGTCTGTATTAAACACAATCTCAGACGGTTTTTGTTTACCGACCGTCTGTGTTATTTTTCGCGCTAAAAACCGTCTGTGAAGAGGTAATATCACAGACGGTTCATGTTTAAAACCGTCTGTGAACGGTTTTAAATATGAACTGTCTGTGATATTACCTCTTCACGCATGCTTTTTCGTCGAACCGTCGTGATACTTCACGAGCGGTTTTAAACTGAGCAACCGCTCGTGATATTACTACATATCACAAACGGTTTTTGTTGAAAACCATTTGTGATAATTAACTCATCACAGACGGTGCAGTGTACATATCTCCCCAACAGAGTCTTCTTGATCTCCATCTCTGGCGCTACGGTAACCGCGGGAGATCTCGAAGCCCGGTGAGTCCATCGCCACTCCGTGCCGGGTTTGAGTATCGCCTCACCTCACTGAGCCCACTCATGTGGTCCATTTCAGCTATTGTCGCCGAGGAGCTTGCCGCTGTCGCCTCTGTTCACCGATCGACGACCAGCCGCCTTAGACCTTCCCCAACTTCATTGACACATTCCTCGTGATCGAGGTGAGCTACTGAAGTATAAGTATCCTTTAATTTGAGTAGTTTCAGGCATTTACGCCGAAATCCTTAGTGAAGCCTATGACGCCGCCATGGGACATCACCGTCGGTTCGCCTCAGTTGACCTTAGGGCCCCGAGCCACGACTATTAGCAATGCGATGTCACCCTAAGCCCAATTTGAGCTTAAAATCCTACTATTTTTAATCATTTAGTTAATAAAGTAACTAGTCTATGACATGTGGGACCGCTATAGATTTTATAAATAAAATCATGAAATAAAAAATGAGTCACTGACAAGTAGGGCCCACATGTAAGTTAATAAAATCCAAAAAAATGGAAAAATGGAAAAAAAAAACACCTTTAGTTCAAAGAAAAATACTCTTTCTCTGTTGGAAAGCGTAATTAAGCCTCAGAAAATACGCTTTCGAAGTCACCATTTTATTTATTTCCAGGGTTTTCAATACGAACCGTGTGATGGACCGAAGCTAGATGTACGCTGAGAACCGTATGAGTGAAGAGTACATTAATGGCGTGTGCGCTTTTACATGAGCTACCGAGGAGGATATGTTGAATAAGGAGGCGGAATATATGTACTGTCCATGCATTAACTACGAGAATCTGAAGATGTTTAAGAACCGAGTGCAGATCGAAGCACACTTGATTCGAAGGGGTTTCAAAAAGGGTTATACACATTGGACCAGTCACGGTGAAGAGCATATTATACAGGAAGTCAACGATATGCCGCCGGATGATGTCGATTGTGGTTCTGATTCGGATAGGCTGCACGATGACAATCTAGATCAGATGCTTCGCGATGCAGAAGGGAACTGTGATGAGAGGGAGTATGTTCAAATCCGGGGCTTGATGGAGGACTCGAAGAAACCTTTGTTCCCGGGCTGCAAGCCAGAATACACAAGGTTGTTATCCGTGCTTGAACTGCTGAAATTGAAGGCAAGCAATGGTTGGTCCGACAAGAGTTTCACGGGGTTGTTAGATCTCTTAGTGGATATGCTTCCGGAGGGAAACGAGTTTCCCAAAACCACCTACAAAGCCAAGAAGATTCTTTGTCCATTGGGAATAGAAGTAGAAAGAATACATGTATGTCCAAACGACTATATCCTCTACCGTAATGAGTATACAAACATGCATGTATGTCTAGTGTGGAACGCATCCCGATACAAGCGTAAGACTCAATTAGATGACGACGAGGGAATCGAGGTGAAGAAAGGACCTCCTGCTAAGTTGTTCAAATCTTCTATGTTACCGACCCAACAAATAAGAAGCGCCCCGTAGTTCTTCATAGAAAAAAGAGGGTTGTCGGAGTTGAGAATGTAGTGGATGAGAAAGAATACAATCAATTTGACGAGTTACCTCCTTTCGGAAACGACATAAGGATCAAGGAAGAAGAACGTGACGAAACTAGCTACAAACGTGTTGATACGTGACGAAACTAGCTACATACGTGTTGATCATCATGAAGAGCTAATTTTTAAAGATTAATTGAACAATGTGTGTATATGTACGTTCTGATGAATGGTTAATTTTATTTGAGTTAATTGATTTGTACTGTGAAATAGATGTGATTGTTTCTCAAATGAATGTGAATTGGATGTATATACATGTACTTGTTGTGTTTTCTGCTTGTTTCAGAGGGCATGACTAGCATTTTCTGAGGCTAGCCAATAAACAGAACTAGATTAACCAATACAAAATAATATTACAGACAATTTGTAGATCAAACCATCTGTGATTATATATCACAGACGGTTCCTTGGTAAAAACTGTCTGTGATACAATATATCACAGACGGTTGTTGATTGGAACCGTCTGTGATACATCACATATCACCGACGGTTGTTGATTGGAACCATCTGTGATATATCATATCACAGACGGTTCTATTTTAGAACCGTCTGTGATGTCCATCCCTATTTATATTCGGACTCCAGGGTTTGCCCGCGCCCCCACTCAAAAGATTAAGTTTCTCAACTCCTCGCTCCCTCCTCCCCCGAGCCTGTCGCTGTCGTCCTCGACGTCACCTCCTCCTCGAGCCCGGCGCGATTCCTCCCCCGAGCCCATCGACGTCGCCTCCTCCTCCAGCCCGCCACACCACCTCCCCTCCCCTGAGCCCGGTGCGCCTCCCCTTCAATGCCACCCTGCTGCTCCGGTACTGCTCCCTGCTCGTCCTTCTCCTCGACGCCCAAAGGTAACCAATGCCGAGTTGTTGACCCCGACGCCCCTTTCCCTCACTCTTTCTATCAATAATCTGTCATGGTCCTCATTGACTCATGATAATTGTACTTGTTTTAGTAATTTGTATTTGTTCTAGTCAGTTATTCATATGGTATTTGTTTTGATGCTGCTACCGGAATATATTGCAATGTGGTGTGGTGGGCTTGAGATGAATGCTCTGTGATGATAATAGTCTTGTACTGAAATTGTTTTGATAATCGGGTTTGAACTTGAGCTCTAATTGGAATGCTTACTCTACATCTGATAGCAATATCAAAATGTTAAATCTTAACTTTATGCTGATTTCATTTGTTGACATGATGTTCTATTTCTTGTGAAGATGTCTTCCGCTCATTCTTCGTCATCGCTGCCTCATGTGTCTGATGATGCACCATCCCCTGGAATATCCAACCGCGGTAGAAGAAGAGGAATATCGAAAAGGCCCACGGGCTGATCAAACATCACGGAGGTCAATCAGTCTGGAACCCCTATCAATCCTCGCCGAGCAGCGTCCGCATTCCAGAGAACGATCGAAATAGTTGCACGGCAACGGGTCAACGTCACCTATGATTCGTGGAAGGCGTTGACCAAACAAGAGAAAGATGAGCTGTTGAAGGATATTTTCTGATCGTTCGAGATCCCGTAACAACACCAGGACTCCGTGCGATGACACGTGTTGCTACAGGCATGCAAAGCGTGGAAGAACTTCAAGAGCACGCTTGTCAAGAACTACGTGGAGAAGGATCTGACTCCCTTCCACAAGTATCCGTTCTTGGAAGAGTCCTGGGCCGAGTTTGTGATGAAGAAGACGACAGATGAATTTAGGAGTGAAAGTGCGGCGCACACGGCCCTCCAGGCAAAAAACAAGCACCCCTACAAACTCAGCACCGCTGGGTATGCGGGTAAAATCCTGATATGGAGGGATTAGGGCCAGCAGGCAAGATGTTCGAATGTCTCCAAGCCATTTCCCGATATCACTAATGTGCGCGCCCGACAGTGGTTATTTGGGAGGTTACGTACCCTGCCTATGGGGGAAGTCTCCTTTCCAAACCCCGCAGACCAGGAAGTGTCCCAGCGCTTGGTAAGATATCGAACTACCTAGTTTGTAATTACTCCATAACTTCATAGGAAGTGAAATGACATGTCGGGCTATTGCAGGTAAAGCTGAGTGCACAATCTTTCCAAGACTCATTCCAGGTAGACAGAGAGAGAGATAGATACTCTCTGTGGCCCTAGGAAACAATGAGCATCCAGGTCACACGAGAGGCGCTGGTGTTTATGTTACATGGGCAGAATGGTTCCGAATGAACTCCGGATCGTACCGGAGTAGGAAGAGAGCCAAAGCCGAGCGCGATGCAAAGCTACGAGATGAGATTCATGAATCCCTCAAAGATGAGATCACTGAATCCCTTAGAGATGAGATCGATGATCGTGTCAGAGCTACGATGCAATGGTTTGAGGAAAGGATTAGGGAATTGCAAATCCCAAATCAGTTGCAAGACCCTTCCCCTACTGTGCTAGCCAGCCCCCCAAACTTCCGAGTAGTTACGCGTCCAACCCTAACCCTACCCCAATAGGCGATGACAGATTTCCTGTCGATGACATCCACGTAATAATTATTATCTCTAGAATGCTCGATCCATTGATAGGACTGTTAGAGTAGCTAATTTTATATCATTATGTAGGCGGCTATGAAGTGCAAGCTCCAAGTGAGATATGCCTCTATTGCCCTAGATGCTGCTTGGGGCCAGGTGTATCCATCCGATGTTGGGGCTTTGGTGCACGGTGCAAATCTAGCATCGGGTTTAGCAAAAGTGAATGTGGACAGTGTTTGTGCCAATTTCGAGGCTGTCCCACTGCATATTCCCCCAAACGATGAGGTCATGTCTCTAGAGCAAGCCGTTGGAACATTCATCCAGTGCCCCAAGGGGGACATCTACCTAGAGCTACCTGCTCCAGTGTTAACTTCACGGGAATGTCCTACAAAGGTATCAAGTCCACAGGAGTTGACTGCACCGAAGCTACCTGCACCGACATGGCAAGGGCCCGGTGCATCAGATGCATCTACACCTCGTGCTCAGTCGACTCCTTTGAAGTCGACCTATACAAAGCGAGGCAGCAAGGGTAAATGGAAGACAGTCGACTCCTATTCTGATATCCCCTTCTTGCCATTGGCCCGAAAATTCGTGCTAGACGAGACGTTGGTCGAAAGGTTAGACAGACCTACCCTAGGACCGGCTTGCACGGCATTGCATACATGGTACATGGAACAGTCCAACAAGTCGGCTGAACAACGACGCTCGGGTGTCACCGTCAAGTTCAAGGAGGATCATTTTAACCACGAGCTTCAAGACTATGTCTTCACGGTGACCTTCGAGGACTTGTTCTGTCTCTTCAATCTCGACGAGCTCGACATCTCACTCATACAATGCTGGGCATTATAAGTGTGTACAATCACGATCAATGTTCGTGTAATACTGATAAATGTTATATATAACTCCTTACTTTTGTATATAGATACATGATGTATGAAGCCGAAAGAAGGAATTCATCGGTAGGTTTCCTCAACCCACACGTGGTTTCCGAACAAACCATCAAGGCGAATGCAATATTCGTTGAGGATTACGTTATAGATTTTTTCCTAGCTCACCGCAACAAGGAATACATACTTTTGCCCTACAACTAGGAGTAAGTGTTGCACTACTAGCTATACTTGTTGATTTGTATTTTATAAGCAACATGAACTTAGGTTTAATGACCATGCTGACATACCTGTGTAGCTTCCACTGGATTCTAATTGTAATTTTACCAAAACGGAAATGGGTAATATACCTAGATTCTCTAAAGAGGACCACTCACAACTTCACAGTTATCCGGAATTTAATCAACAGGTAAACACATTTCCTCCGTAGAAGCTTTATTGTAGTATTTCCTTCCTTTGCAATGGCTAAGGCTAACTTCTTGGAGTCACGTAGGGCGTTCGACGTGCTATATGCTAGAGGAGGGAAATGCAGGGGAAGGTCGCTGCAGCACGATCTAACTTTCCCGGTACTCGCTAGCTAGTATACATTAATCCTATATAACACTTCGTAGTAATGCCTCTCGAACTAACCAATTCTATTTTTGTAGTGCCACCAGCAGCCGTCGGGCCGCAACGTCTGTGGATACTATGTTTGCCACAACATGGAACTAATCATCGGTTCCGCAATCACCAATGATTCTCAGGTTTGTCAATCTTGCAAAAATTATTTCATATATACTTACCAATTTATATAAGTACGAATTTAATCTTCCTATTGACAGGTTGTGACCATCACCGAAACTGCGTTGGAACAGAGCGAGCTCATAAAAGTTCGGTCACACCTTGTGTCATTCCTGAACAGTCAGGTCATAAATCCATATAGGAGTTTCCACTGTGTAGATTGAACTTGATTGGGATAAGATTGAACTTAATGGTACATGTGTGTAAATGTACATTAATGGTTAATTTTAGTTAATTGATTTGTGAATTGGATGTGCTTGTTTCTGAAATGAATGCGAATTTGATGTGCTTGCTTCTGAAATGAATGCGAATTGGATGTGCTTGTTTCAGAGGGCATGGCTAGCATTTCCTGAGGCTAGCCAATAAACAGAAATAGATTTAGCAATGCAAAAGAATATCACAGACGGTTTGTAGATGAAATCGTCTGTGATAGTCGACTATCACAAACAGTTTTGAGTTAATAATCGTCTGTGATATTATATATTACAGATGGCTCGAAAATCGTCTGTGATAACTCATGTCATTACTGACCCATAAACTCAGACAGCTCACGAAACCGTCTGTGATGGCGTTTTTGAACCGTCTGTAAAGACCTTTTCTGTAGTAGTGCTAGTACTTTTGCTGTTTACCACTGGAATAGTAACGTTGTGTTCTGGCTAGTTCTCTTAGAAAACTATGATGCTATAATTTAGTCAGCTTATCTACATAGACAGACCAATATTAAGTCAAAATTGTGACCAAAGATCCGTATTGCTTGAACTCGCGAGTGGCGGATTAGTCAAGGCGTAACCAAAAGTGTCATTGTCGCGCTGAAACGAGGGCCCGAGCATACCATCAGATTAGTAGTCTCCTTCCCTAGACGCTGCAATCTTGGTGGCTAACTGCAGCCTGCACATGTTTACCATGGTCTAAATTAACTCCAGGTTACACATACATAGCAGTTACATACGGAAGGAGTCCACATCAAAATTTTGCCTTTAGTTCGGCATCGTTTTGACAAGTTCAGCTAGCTAGCTATAGTTATTATGTGTAGCATCCTAATTTTCACGTTCTTTTATTTTTTGCAGCTTATCAAAATAAAAATAATCATTTAAATTTTCTTGAATTAATTCAAGCTTAACTTGAATTTTCAGAAATTAAACCAATTTAATTTGAATAATCCAAATATCAATTAAATCCAAAACTAATTTATTTCAGTTCCTCTTGTTCCAGAGTATTTTGTGGAATTTTCTTTGATTGTTCCAAGTTCATTTGTTATTTCTTTGAGCTCAATTTAATTTAATTCGTTTTTGGACATTCCTAAATCCCTCCTTTTTCCCGAAAAAGAACATAAGCTGAATCCTTTCTCTTGGCCCATTCTCTTTGTCTCTCCGCCTGGGCCGAAGGCCATTTTCCTCCATGTGCCAGCGCAATCGTCTTTCATTCGCTCGGCCCAGCTCGCCGCGTCATAGCCCAGCCCACTCGTGCGCCACATCTCGCCCACGCCGCCACCATCGCTATCAGGTAGGACCGACCCACGACACAATTCATCTCCCTGAGCTAAACTCGACTCCACCGCCGCCCTGTTTCGGCGTTTGTGCCGCCCACACCACCCGAGGTTATAAATAGCCTTGGGGGATCCTCGTGTTGTGCTCCTCTCGTCGTGCCACACCTGAAAACCCTAGCCGCTGCCTCGGACACACCTCGAAGTGGCCAGAAAGAAATAAACTTTGGGAATTCGAGAGTAGTTGAGACTGTTGGGTAGATATTATAGTAGTTAGAGCCAGTTAGGTAGCTAGAGCCCTATCCCTTGAACCTTGGCGAATAGAGCCTTGATATTAGTGGTTGGTAGCTAGAACCTTCACTAGTGAGATAATTAGTTTAATTAGGGAAACTATTTTTGTCAAATGATTGTTTTATGAAAACTGTTGAAACTTAAAATATTACTTTGTGCAAAAGAACCATATAAGCCCCATTGTTAAGCTTTGCATATTGCATTTTTCCTAAGACTTGTGAAGTACTTCATGTATTCACATGCTACACTCCAAAATGAATCTTAGAAGCCTTCAAAGATGCCTAGGAGGACTTCAACTTCTACACTTGTGGCTACAACAAAGGATACCCAGAGTACAAGGTCGCGAGCCCGAGTCGATTGCTTATGAGCATATGGTTGGGCCATCACTTGAAGTTATCTTCTTTCGCTCTAGTTTATTTGAGTTGTTTAGCCTGAAAGGGCGGTAATTGTAAGCTTCTATCATAAGGTCATTACTCTTTTGTTCAATATTATTCAATAGATTTATGTTGCAGGATATGTGTTGATATTCAATGGTGTAATTGTGTGCACTAGCTACTGATCCAAGGACTAGTACAGATATACACAGAGGGTTCTGGATTCGAAAATCTAGGTTCCGACAGCTGTCTTGCTCAAATATCGATGAAGATCATAAAAGATGAAACCTCGCTCTAATACCACTTGTTGGACCGGGGAGGCGACAAGAAGGGGGACTGAATGGACGCCACTCAAGCAACGACCTTTTCAACATCTTTTGCCTTAAGAAGTTTAAGGTTCTTTCACTCTAATAGCAATGTGGAGCTAAGAAGATCATAGCATAAACCCGCACAATGAAATCTTCAAGAAAACCAAACAAAATGAGCCAAAACATTCTCGGGTGGCCTGACCTCTCCCTTAGGATAGATCTGAAAATTAGCATGATTTTAAATCCAAGAATCAATGTAACTTTCAATCCACAATTCTAAATTACTTGAAACTTTACATACACCCTACCTAAGATATTGTGAACCTAATCCAAGAAGTGATTGAAGCAAATCATTCCAAAGCTTGGATCTTTTTTATCCGAAGGGAAGTTGCAGCAATATTGGGTCAAATACGAAAACGATTATTGAGAGGATCCCGTAGGCGGAATCAATCCAAGATGGATAAGAATGGTTTCCTACATGTCCTAGCACCTCCTCAATCACATCATGAATCAAGCCAAAATCCCTCAGAGCAAAACCCACAAAATCACCCTTTCTTCCACCAAAACTAGAGAAAGTCAAGAACTTGCAATAGACGGTGCCTAGATAGATGGGATCTGGTTTCCAACAGATATCGCCATCACTTGTATGTCCTAGGTACCAATCAATATTAAGAGGGGAGGAAGAAACACACAAAAAAAACAAGCCAAATCAACAAATCAACACTTGAGCATATGAGAGGAAGACTCGGACAAATTTGGAGATTTGATTTCTACTTGGAGATGATTGTTTATAGTCACTCCCTTGAGAGGACAAAGCCACTAGTGCATCACACATACAAGTGCTCTCATTTCTCTCAATACATCTCTCAAGCCCTAGCCACCTCTTCTTTTTCACTTTTCACAAATTTTCCAAATTAGGGTTTTCAAGGCTTAGTTCGGTGCAAATCCTACACCAACACTTATATAGTGGTAGAAACCCTAACGGGCACCCATTAAGCCCACACACAAACAGGTCTCTCACTCACGCACGCTTCTTAAAGCGTTGTCTTCATCTTTAGCTCCATTAGGCCAAATCCATCATGCTTTACCCTCCATGGAGTATCCTTAAACTAATCCACTTAGCCCACCGCCGTGATTTCGCACAACACCATTTTTCATGTAATGGGCAATTTACCAAAATGTTACTCTACCGACCTTTCCCGAATCCTTCACATCGAAGCATCGTCTTGCTTCACCATCATCCATGTGGCCCCAATAGCTTCCCGCCAAGCCTTTGACACGTCCAGATCCCACTAAACCATCCTTGCTTGCAAACAAGCCTAAGTCAGTGGGTACACCATATGCTTTACCCTACACCATGACTGCACCTAGCTTTCATGACAGTTCTGGACCTCAGCTCCTCCCTAAGCCTAGTCTCGGTCCACCTTGCTATTTTCCGTCATGTCCACCACTCCGCAAGTTTCAGTCATCTTCCGGTGGCGCCTTCATCATTCTAGACCTAAGTTCCCCTAGCTTAGTCCTGATCCCTTAAACTACCTAGACCTAAGCTCTCCTAGCTTAGTCCTGGTCCCGTACGCCTCACCATGATGTAGCTCCAAAGTCCTACAACCATCACCGACAACCAAATTATCACGTAGCATCACACGACACAAAAAATCATCAATTGACACAATTGATGAGTCAAGAACACATACCTTTAAAGCTTTTCAACTGGAAACATCACATTACCTCGAAAGGTCTTTGCTCAAACTTTGTCTTCCATGGTTCTTGTCCATCTTGCACCTGTGTTGAGTCGAACCATCTCACTCGACATCTACGACCGTTCTAGACCTTGGTTCTCCTAACAAAGTCCTGGTCCTCCTCGCCGTTGATCATAGTTGACTCCATGCCACCTGCACAACAATAGACGAAGCAACCATTTCTGGGAACAAATTCTTCACAACTTGACTCAAATTAGTCTATAAGAGTATAATGCAAACATATGCACAAATCCCAAGCTCTTTGGACCAGCCCTCAAATTTTTGCACAAAAACACAGCTCATTGTGCACTAAAAATGCCACGGCCGATCTGACCTCCGCCATCTTGTAAGTCCGATCGCCAACCATTGGTCGGTCTGACTACGTTGGATGGTCTAACAGTGCTAACCGGTAATAGGCCATCGGTCGGACCGCCAGCGATCTGATCGCCATGGTGTGGCTGAAGAATCTAGGCTCGCTATTATAAGTTAATGGAGTATTTTGGTAATTAATAACAATCATCATGTGGACTAATATTTTCATGAGTTGGTGAAATAAGTTAAGTCAAATGATGATGAAGGCAATTGATGGCTCAATATGTTAAAGGGCATCAAACTAAGATTTGGAATAAGGAAGATCATCATGTGTTAATGATATTCAAGATCCCAAACTTGGAGAAATGATGTAAGCCATCAAGTGATAACTGCAAGTTGGATGCTCAAGGCAAAGGTATGACTAGCATAAGCTAAGGATCTATTTCGTAGTTATTTTACTGGTCTCGGTGTTTGGTGTGGAGATCGGATTGCTAGTATAGGTTATCGTACTATTAAGAGGGGTCTTGATTACTAGCTTGAATATGCTATGTGTTGATAGCTCTTAGTACTTGCTCTAGCTCTCTTTGACATGTTGCCGATATTTGCATGAAAATTATTTATCAAACCAAATCGGATAAAAGAAGGAAGAGAAAATAAATATGAGAAAATAGATGAATATGAGAAAAGAGTAGTCCAGCTGAGAGGAGCAGCTGGGCTTTAAGAGTAAATACTAAGGCTGGTAAAGGGGGCCCTTGGCAAAAAAGAGAGGGAAGAGGTGTGACCATTTACATATGGATAATATATAAGTACCAACAAAACTCTTACTTTGAAAAGGGGCTGTATTTAAGTGACAACTATTTTTTCATTTCGGCGGGCAGAAAATGCTACCTTGTTATGTTATTATACTCACCACATCAGGTAAGTAATATACTGTGAGTGTGATGGAGGAACCCAGGACCAGTAGGAGAAGTCCGGAAGTGAGGGATCAAAGGCGCTATAGTAGCGCAGGTGGAGTGTTGGGTGAAGGGATAACCGGCCCAACCAACATTATGGGAACTCGGTGGAGGACTGGGTGAGCACCCCAGGACACCGACGAAAAATAATGGGTGAAGACTTAAAAACGTAATATGGAAAACGTTTTGTACTATGAACTTGACACCACATCAAAGGAAATACGGGATACCTAGCTTAAGAGAGCTCAAGGTAGCTATGGGTAAAGTGCTACAAGCCTGCACAGTGCTAAATAAAACCATGAACTTATGTTGTCTCCTGGATTGGAGTCTACGGTAACCACTAGGGATCTATCTTCTCACCAAATGATAAGTAGTCTTTTAAGAAGTAAAACTTGCCACTTAAATTAGTGAAGTATTTTCTAGAAAAAGAGATGAGCTAGAAAAATATGATAATTGAACAGAGAAGAGTCATACAGCACATCTTTGCTATTAATGCTTGCTGAGTACTCTAGTACTCATCCTTGCTATTATCTTCCTTTGTTAGATCCTAGCCCGGTCGGGAATTATCTCGAGTGGGATGAAGGATACACAGGTGCCGAGGAGACCGCAGGAGGCGAGGGTGCTTACTACGAGGACCAGGGTGAGGTGGACACCTTATTCGGCGAGTGGGACGAGTATACTTCCGGTGGAGTAGGGCAGGCAAGCGAGGGGATCTATCCCATGTTGCAATTGTAATTAAATAATTATATTAAAGATCATAGCCTTGCGTGGCTACCTGCTGTAATAAAGTATTTTGCTGATGTGCAAAAACAAAAACCACACTCTCATTCTTTGCTTTTTGATCCAACGGTTGCTATGCAACGCATGGGCGGTGCCGGGGGGTGCCTGTGGTGCACAGGCACCCCCAAAAAATGTAATTTTCTTTAATTATGTATACGTATAAGCAATTAGCACTTGGGTTGGCCAAATTTCAGCAATTCAGCCCAAGAAATTTTTGAAGTACTAGAATTGGGTGAGATAGAAAGTGGACAGGGATTAAATCAAGAGATGGGGTTAGCTAGGCCCAGTGACACTCGTTGGGGTTTTCGTCATAGAACTATTTTGCATATTATTGGTATGTATTCAACAATCCGCAAAGTACTCATCCAGCTTGAAAAAAACCCTCACAGAAGAATGATTGGCCAAAAATACATGATATATTGGGAGCCTTTAAGTCATTTAACTTTGTTTTCAATGCACACTTGATGCTTGTCATACTTAGATACACAGATGAGTTATCTCAGTCTTTGCAAAAGAGAGACCAAAATATTATTAATGCTACGGCACTTGTTAGTTTGGCTAATGATAGAATGCAACGAAAGAGGTGTGATGTGTGGGAAGAATTTCTTCAAGAAAAGGTAACATCATTTTGCACTAAATATGGCATCAAAGTTTCTAAGCCGGATAGCAGATATGTGCCTTCTGGAAGATCATCACATTATTACCCAAAACAAACAAATGATGATCATTTTAGAAGGGAAGTGTATCTTGGCATCATTGATAATGTTCTCCAAGAGCTTGACAATCGGTTTGACAAGGTTGATATGGAGTTGCTTGTTTACATATCCGCTTTAAATTCTCTTAATTCATTTGCTTCTTATGATAGGGACAAAGTGCTTAGCCTTGCCAACTTTTATCCCAATGATTTTTCAAGCACGGATTTAATGAGACTTTCTTTTCAACTTGATAATTTCATTAATGATATACGAAGCGATGATAAATTTAAGAGCCTAAAGAATCTCGGTGAGCTTTCTACTAAGTTTATTGAAACAAGAAAGCATAACATTGACAAGTTAATGTGCTTGCTTCTCAAATTGGTATTACTCCTACCGGTGGCAACGACGAGCATTGAAAGAGTATTTTCGGCGATAAATCTTGTGAAGAACAAATTGAGAAATAGTATGAGCGATTAAATATTGAATGATTGTTTAGTCACCTTTATAGAGCAAGATATCTTCTTGAAGGTTAGTGATGATGATATAATCAAGTGCTTCTAAGGAATAAGATCAGGTCGTGTGGTATTATGATTTTTATTAGCTATTTAGGACTCTTTTATTCATGCAAGATTTTATTTGAACTATTTATATTGCATTATTAACTAATTTTGAACTCTTTTGTGTAATTGTGTTGGTCTTGTGAAATTACATACGTGTCGTACAAAATATTATTTTTCAACCTTAAAGTGTGCACCCTCATTGCTAAATTCCTAGCTCCGCCATTGACGCAACGTCATGATACTATAGCACAATGGCATTGCTACACAATATCAGAGGATGTGTTTCCGGCTGCGAGGCGCAACATGCCCAGGCTCCCAGCGGCATGAACCATGCAATCCCCATTTTTTGCCCTAGCCACAACCCACGTTATCGGTTGTTTATAGTACATAATAAGGTGCTCAACGGGAGCACCTTCAACGATTTGACTCCGGCAGCGGCGACGGCCGGTAGCTCGCCATCGGCACCAAAAGGTCGCCGAGCTATCTCTTCATCCTGGTGATTGGATGCCAAGATGTACGCTAACACTTAAATTTTTCACTCGGCACAAAGGCAAACTCAGTGGTATCGTTCTTTCCTTGAACTCCAAACACATGTTCTCAGAGAGCATACGTGGAATAGAAACAATTAAGAAAGAGGCGAAATACTTAGATTGAAATATTACACTGTTAGTTAACCACACAAGGGTGTGATACGAATGGCACATCGAAGACTAGTACATTCAAGCTTTGATCACAAACAGACTACACAGCAGAAAGGCGTAAAAACCATAGTAAAATGTACTCCATCATGAAAACGTAGCGGCGAAGTGAAGTGATGCACGCAGTAGTGTCACGCGTAGCGGCGAAGATGGTTTGCAATCTCGGTGCTCAGCTGAGAAGATGGCCTAGTAGATGTTGGAATGGCAAGAAAATCCCTTGCCATCCTTGCAACAGTTGGATACCTGCCACAGTTGTCCTTCCACCACTCGAGAATATCAAAATTCTCTTGGTTTATACGGACGGTCTCATCTTGCAGGTAAGCGTCGAGTTCAGTCCTGCTTCCTTGTGAACTGGGATCGACGCCCATTTCATTGCCCTGATTGCTGTACTCTGTGAAGAGCCGATGAACTGCTACCCGTACCTCAGAAATCCAGCCTGGATCTAGGTTAGCTTGCTTGAAAATTCGTTCAACGTATGTGAGTTTGAATCTCGGGTCTAGAACAAGGGGTATGCTTAGTGACGAATATGACTTATCCAAGGACCTCCCCAGATTATCTAGTGTAGCTCCAAGATTCTGTGCATGGAGAACGAGATCAGCAGAAACTTGCATCCATGGAGAACGTTTGGTGCTTTCAAAATGTAACTTTTTTCTCAGGTTCAACAGCTCTATAAGGCATAGGTTTGAAGTTGGAGAGCTGGATGCAGAAAATGCTTCCATGGCACGATATATTGTACCAAAAGTAGTGCGACAAGATTCTGTTAGCTCTGTTTCTTGAAATGTGGCTTCTTCCGCTAAGCCTGCAATTTCTACTGCTGTAGAAGAGCATTCGTCATGAAGGATTTCCAGTGCATAATAACATGGATACCACCAGCTGCCATATCTCCAAGGGTGATTCAGCCGCAGATGTGAAGAAATTGCTCTGCGTTTCTTCTTACTCAAACTTAAATCCTGAAAGGCACAATATAATTTTCCCGTATAAAAGTAATCAGGAGGGGGATCCAAAGAACCGTCTCGATCCTCAGCAATACGATCTAACAGCGAACACATGTCGATACCATAGAGTAACTTATATTGGGTCGCAGAGAGATGCACAAGAGATTTGTCATCGTGCATCTTGTTTCTTAATTTTTCACACCCATCCAAACCTGCTTCGGATGTAACGCTACAGACCTTAAGCGGAAGACCCCAACAAGAAATAGTTTCCTTCAATCTAACATAATTTTCCTCGTGTATGGGATACCAATCACTATCGTAATCTTTGATCTCCAATATTTGTTCACAGGAGGGCAAATATTCCTTCCATGCCTTAAACACTTGTATGACTCTCCTATGGAGATTCCATTCACCATCGATGAAGTGCGCCGCCAAATACTCAACTTTCCCCCAGGTAGTTTCAGCTTCGCCTATAGATAAACTTACTTGCCCAGGAGTACATCTAAGTGCCTCCTTCAACTTTCTCATTTCATCGTCGAACAGCGCATCACATCTATCCTCAACGTCATCTCGCGATGGCATCTTGAAATCAGGACAGAGAAATCCGACGAATCTCCCGAACTGGACATCCTCAACAAGCGAGGAAGGGTATCCATGTAACGCAACCATTCTGACAAGCTGATCTTCACCAGCAGAATTTTGCTGATCCAAATGGTCAGATCCGGACTTCGAGGTCGACAACACCTGCTGTTGTCTCCCGGGTTTAGGGTGTCGCACGGGGCATGTTTCTTCGTAATGCTTCTTCATGCGCGAAGTCCCGTCCCTGACAGGATCGGCGCACAGCATGGCCTTGCAATACCTGCACTCTGCTTTCTGCTCAAAGTGCTCCCAGTACGGTGAACGCCTTCTGTAGCGCTTCCGTGCGCTACGGGGAGCTTCAGAATCAGGTACTAGGTTGTTCCCGTCAGCCATTTCTCTGCCTCTCGTAAAGGGGAACCGGGGGAAGAAAACTTTTCGCTGGTCTAGCGGACGATTTGGCCCTGCTGGATAAGAAATTAGTACAGGGATCTTGGTTAAATTTCTACAGCTTCGCCACTTAATTGTAACCAAAATGTAGGTTCAAGGATCACATAGAGCAAGCAAGCACATAGACCGTATATGCCAATCATGGGGAATTGCATAATACTGATTTCTTTGGAATGAATCAGCATGAGCTCTGCTATTGCATTTTAAGAAGAAAGAAATATTTGCATAATACTAATTACTGATTTTTAAGAAGTTTGGAAAGCAAAACAAACTACCGCGGATCTATCTAAACGGTGAACCTGGATAGTAGACACACATCTAAGGATGGCTTGGAACTTCTCTTTTTTTGTTTTCATTCCATTGTTGACCCAAGAACAAAACGGATCGCTTAGAAACAACACAACCAATACACACACGCACACAAACAAAGAAAGAAAGAAGGAAGGAAAGAAAGTAAAACCAGAAAGAATAGAGAAAACTTACGAGGCGGATGTAGAGAGAGATCGGCAGCTGCAGTTCGCTCCAGCGGGGGAAGCACGCGGGACGACGATGGGAAAGGAGGCCGCCGATCAAGCCCCTGCTTTGGGAGAGAGATAGGGTGCGAACCTTAAAAATTTAGCACGGTGCAACATAAAGAAGGAATGTCATTGTGAACCACTCCAAATCTCGCGCCAGCCTGTACTGCAACTAGGTGAATAGTATATGAATTGCAACAAAAATACCTAGATTTCAGAATTTAAAATAAAATAAGAAATTTGATTTCAATATAAATTCCAAAAATAATTGAAATTTGGAATAAAAATAAAAATAAAATTTGCAATTTGATTTCCATATGAATTCCAAATTAAAAATATTTATACGAATAGAAACACGAGTGTACAGAGGCAAAGGAGAAAAAAAACTTTTAGTAGAGATGACATAGCGGTAAGAAATATACTCGAGGTCACCAAAGAGAGCACGACACGTGTCCCCAGTTGGAATCGATGACAGTTACATGTGTATGTGTGTTGATGTCGTAATAGTTAGCATTAAGCAATAATCGGAGATAAGTATAAGATAACTACGTGGTAAAGTATTGCATTAGAATGGGTAGCAGCCGAGAGGAATAGATGATGAGGAAGCCACAATGTTGAGCTGGCTAACGTCGAAGAAGAGGAACGACCGACACGAGCGAAAAGGACGTTGAGCATGTATAACATCATGCATCCATATTAATATAAGCGTGAGCATACAAAGACAGAGGAGCAAAAAAACAAGGAGTAGAGATGGCACAATGCAGGGAATATGCTCGAAGTCATCGAAGAAAACATGACATGTATCCCCAGCTGGGATCGACGACAGTTGCATGTGTATGCGTGTTGATATCGCAATGGTTAGCATTAAGTAATAATTTGGGACAAGTGTAAGATAACTATGAGGTAAAGTATTCCATTAGAAGGGGCAGCAGTTGAGAAGCATCGATCAAGATTTAGGCTTGTTGTTGGGGATTGAAGCAAAAAAAAGTTGTGACGATGAGAAAAAATAGAAGCCACACAGTTTGGTGAGGCAGTCGGCGTATGAGGGAATATAAGTTGAAGGTAGGTCGTCTATAGTGTATCAGTGTATGCGTGAGCAATGTAATCTAATACATTGGAAAACAACGTATTGCTTGAGATTAGATAGAGGTACATGCACATGCATATAATTTGAAAAAAAAATAACTAATACAGTAAGAATAGGGACACATAGCTACATAATCTATGCATGATGGAGAGTAGATAGTTTCTAAGAACCCTAACAACTTATTATGGTCAATGATTTTCTTCCATCAAAGCACATACTTCAATTACGTTCTTCAGGTTGTAATTTCTATCAAGCTTTTATTGTCATTTTCAATGTTTAGGATATCTTAAAAGTCTAAATAGCCTACAAGATAAGTAAATATATTATCAAGTATTTATACAAACTTTAAAATAAATCTAGCCACCCAAATGCACGAGCCATCCTGCTAATTTAGCTAAAGAAAGCACCCATTAACGCAGGAAAAGAAATAACCAAAAACATGCATGTACGCTTCCTTCCGTTTGTATTCAGTTTGGAGGCCATGAGTCAGTCAAGAACTAGATAACGAGGAGGACCCTTCAATTAAGCGATTGCAGTCCTCAATTATATATTCACTAAAAGATCACCCGCACCACCTGGCGCGGGCACGTGCGCACCGCTTCGCCGAAGGCAGGGTTCGCTGGACGCGCTTCGCCGAAGGCGCGAAGAGGGCGGCGTGGACCAGTCGCGACCAAGCGCTGACGGATGGCCACGGACGGGGCGTGCGTGATCAGGCGGGCGACGTGGCGCGCTCTCCACCAAACGCTCCGGCTTTGATCGGGCGTTCGTGAGCGGCGCCTCGCGCGATCGGACGGCGCACGCACTCCGGGCGGCACGGATAGGGTCTCCCTCTGTGCGATCCTGGCCGTCCGACGTGCATCCGACGGTCCTTGTTTTTTGGGCGACGTGGCCCGCTGGTTGGGGCCAATCCCATCGGGAATTAACTATGGCCACGGGAATGCATGGAAAGATTCCTCTCACAGATAGACGCCAAGTCTCTTTCCGTGGGCATTTAAAACAAAATAAAATAAAATATTTTCTTGCCCAAAAAAAAAAAGCTGATAGGCACGTATGGTTGGATGCCCAGTCTCTTCAATTTCGGGTAATCCGCCTATGATAAGCCGTTTGGTTACTGTTAGAAATGTCCAGCCAGATCTGCCACCAGTGTGTGTGAGTGCCTCAGTGAGTGGTGGGAGGATGATTTTCTTAAGCGGTGCGACCCCATATATGCTGGGATGGATTGGAACGATGATTTTTTTAAATTTTAATATATGCTGGGATGGATTGGAACGATGATTTTTTAAAATTTTAATATTAAAAAAATTAGAGATTTGCGGGATATCCATCGTCATTTAAATTGATGATTTTTCTAAATCTTAATATTTAAAAATTTAGGGACTTACGGGATCCCTGTCTCCATTTTAAATGACGATAATCCTAGATTTTAATATTAAAAAATTTTAACTGGAGATCTTTGTCGCAAGTTGAAACGGCAATAGGGTCCTGTACTCCTGTCGTCAGTTGGAGGGACGATAGACCTATGCCGTCATTTTAACTGGTGACAAGGACCTCTCTGCACTGTTCTAGTCTACTGTCGTCATTTGGAATGGCGAGAGGATAATTTCGTTATTTCAAATGACGACAATAATATAGTTTTGTAACAAAATTCGACTGTTTATTTTTAAAAAATTAATATTATTAAAAAGAACATACAAAAATGAAGTACGCCTATTCTTTAGATGCTGTGTTGTGATGCGATGCGCTGTGGAGCGAAGTTAGTAGCTATAGCTATAAAAATCTTTACCAATTCAATTGAGTTTTTTTTTGTTACAGCTCGATCTAAATTCATCCTCCTCCAATTTTGCATCAGGTCTTGGCAGGTGGCAATGATTCAGACTTGGAGCTCAATAATCTCACAAAAGTCTTTGGAGAAGACAAGAACCTATATAAAGTCATAAGGTGTAACGATAAAGAACTAAGCCAACAAGTTCTTTTGAACGAGGAGAGAGAGCTATATAAAGTCATAAAGTGTGATTATAACAAGTTCTTCTGCAGCGGCGTGCTGCACAGCTAAGAGCATCTTGATTTTGAAACTATCATCTAATAGAGCGCACCTCGAAATGAATGTTATGTTCATGCATAGATGGCTCGATCCCCGCGCAGCAACTACATAAACTATCATCAAGTAGCTCAACCATCACCATTGCCAGCAAGGCAGAGATAATGTATAGAGAGGCCGGTTGGCATGCACGCCACTCCTTGGAATCTTTTCCGGTTCTTTCTGAGACCTAATCGCTTGTCCTCGTCAAACAATTGGTCCTCTTACGATGAATGTGCGTGTTTTTAAAATTGGCTACATAAACTATCATCTAACCTCTTATGATGCATGAATGTGCGTGTCCTCCATATAATTACCGGGTAATAAAATTTTGATCGATGTACGCTAGCGTGATAAACTAGTAAGTGGAGTATCGATAGTAAGATCTGTTTAAGTGTGGTGATTCTTCTCGCTCACGTTGAACATGACACGTGTAGTGTTTAATTCTAGTGCTAGTATCTAGGAATAATTTGGACATTTGGTTACGCGCTTAGATGTAGACTTGGGCATCTCCAATAGTATATTTATTATCGTCTCTTAGCTATGTCACGTCAACAAAATCCTACGTGGATGAAAGAGGAGAAGAAGAGAGAGAACAGGTCGTCTCTTCCTGAAGAGACGGTCGTGCACACGAAACAAGACATGATACATTAATCTACTATAGTTGACATGTAGGCCCGTTTTAAAGAAAAATTATAAAATATAAATGTTAGAGAGCGTATTAGAAACTGTCTATTGGAGATGTTGTCTTTAAAGATGGTGTAACATATATTAGAGACAAGGTTGTCTCTAACTATTGGAGATGCTCTGAGATGCAAGTCTTCTCGGAGGGAAGTAGTACAAGATTTTAAAAGCTAAACTGGCCGTGAACCAAGAGACTCAATCTGTCTGGGCCTTAATGGCTAACTAAACTTCATTTTGCGTTGAACCAACAGCCTTAATTCTAGGGTGTAAACTAAGCTAGTACGTAAACCATTAGTTCTAAGGTGACAAAGGATAGCATCCAAGTTCAAGGATGGAAGGTTATATTCAATTATCATTAAGGTACTACTATGACTTAAAGTAACATGCAGGTATAAAACACAACAATGCAGCTTCGTAATTGAATCAATATAATTTGCATAATCTTAGGAGCAAAATGGTCAAAGTTTTGACTCTCCTTTGCTCAATATTCTGATAGTTATCTTGCTCAATGTTCTGATAATCATCATGTACACTGTTCTGATAATCTTGGTCTTAGCCTCGTTCTTGTTGGGACCGTTGTTCCTTCATGGTTTCAGAGTCTAACTACACAGAATACGATTAAACCCGAGAACAACTGAAAGCATTCAAATGAAATCCAATAAACCCAAATACATTCAAAGAAAAGGAAATACTTCGAATAAAAGTAAACATATCTAATAATATCTTGAAAGATGGAAGTACTCCATATGAAACTAATCATACGTAGTGGAGTTGATGAAGGGAATATTGCAGATGAAGTACAACCAAGGAAGTTGATGAAGGAAATACTTCTGATGGAATGAAGTATATCCCGTGACAGTTGGACCGAAGGAAATACTTCAGACCAAAGTACATAAAATCCAAACTCTATTCGTTTAGTCTAGTGGTGGGGTTTTGGGTTGATAGCCATACTTAGGGTTCGGTAACCATGTGATCCGGAGTCAGGACGGGAGGGATCGAGCTCTTGAAAAGTTCATTGGTGCAAGGAGTCGCGATTCCAACGGGAGGAAGAGAATATTCATAGGAATATTCGACATCAGTTACCTTAGATGGGAGAGATTACCCAGTTAGGTCAGACTCTCTGATCCTACCTTTGAGTTATGATTTGTCCTACTACCGGAAACGGGTAGCGGTGGATGACAGCTATAGCCCATCTGATGTTGATTGATGGTGGTTATATTGCTATCATCCACTTGGGAGCATGTCATCGCTATTCATACACGACGTCTAGCTGATCTAATGGTTTCTTTAGTTATTATTTTCTATTTACCGAGTAAGTTCTATGATAATCAGGTGAGATCTACGTGCAGGTACGACGGCCTTGTTCACTTGATGGTTTTCTTATCGATTCATATTTATCAAGAAATTTCCATGAGCCTTAGCTAATACTTCCAAGTATTGGCTAGACATCCGCCTTACACTGGATCAGGGGTGTCTACAGGTTTGGGTTCAACGTTGTGGCGATCTTTAACTAGCTTCGATATTTGCGTGGCTTGACATATACTAAAACAACCTATCACACTAGGATGATCCTTAGCTACAACATACGTTAATGACTCTCTAGTTAAGTAGATAACTATCTTACAAGGTCTATGGCTCCTACCTACTAGCCTTCACTTAGCGATCGACCCTATTGTCTTGATTACTATTACTAGTATGAAGCTAGGTCATAGCCACCACTAACCTTCGCTAGGGTTTATTACTACTCTTTACTAGTATGAAAATATGTGCATGTATATATAGAGAGAGAAAGATACACATGTTAAGTAAGCTAGCCTCTCTGACTTGTCATGCGTTTCTGAATACAGATGACACATACATACGGTGTGAAAGACAGGCGCTAGGGGTTGTCATGTGTGAGCGAGCAGCGACGAGCGAAGGAAAACCGTGTCACGATCGAGTAAAATGCACGCATTTCTAGTTTCGATTTCATGCAACGCACGCAGCAAAGCAACCATCGGTGAGGGAAAGAAAATCGTGTGGAGGTGGAGCAAAATGCATTTTATTTTCGATGTACAGGCTACTGCATGCATTGCAGACTCCAAGTGTGCTCTGCAGTCTGCACCCATTCGCGGCTCACGCCATGCTTGGTGCTCCGCGCTCCGGTCCGTCGGATGAGGCCAGCATCCTTCACGAATCAAAACGCCACGAAAAAATCCGAGGAAAATCGAGGGGACGAGGAACAAGATGTAGCAGCATCACACGAAATTTCAGACTCGATTGGTATCAGTAGAAGGAAAAATTAAAAAGAGAAATTTTAGATAAATACATGGGGCATGCAGAGTTGTCACTCATCGCCGGTGATGTCTTTCTGATTCCTGATGGTTTCCCGGCACCGGCGATGGCGGTCGGCCGCGTGTAAAGAGCCTCCGCCACTCGTCGACGGCGGCGACCGTCATCGGCAGCATTGCTGTCGGACTCGGATTTTCTAATCCCGAATCCTCTGTGAAAACACTGTACTACTCCCTGGATCAGTAGATAGCACTCACAGGCACATGTCGTGAACTAAAGTACCAAATTTATTACAACCATCAGAGTGACATAGACCACGTCGGGTCGAGTTTTACAAAAGGGGCCGATCAGGCCAAACTGATTATATTACATAAAAGCAACGTCGGCTACAGCGGAAACAAAAGGGGTAGAGCTCATCTCTCCACAGGCAAGCGACTGGGGCAACCTGTGTACGACTGATATTAACCAAGGACCTGGATAATATCGGTTGTACGCAAGTACCAACGAGTCTGCTAGACTGGGACGAGACCTAACTACAGAACTAGACTATTCTTCTTCGACTCCATGCCCATTGACTTCTCGATCCTCGTAGTAGGCATAGTCTCCTTCGTCGGCTTCATCTGAAGGGTTTTGGGGAAAGTGAGAATGAGCACAACTTCCGTGCTCGCGAGCCAATACACAATGCAATATTATACATGCAAGGCTTACAAGGATGGCTCGGTTCTTTTATTTGCGAAAGCAACATTTCCAAATATCATAATTACAAAGTCCTATCACTTAGCAGTTTTACAAATTTGTATTTTATTTAAAGAGAGTAGTTGTGCAATGTTTTGTATCAGTAGAGGTTCTCTCCATCGGAAACCCTACCTGATGCTTATTTTGGCTGGAGCTACCTCCAATTATTAACCGCGCTGAGTCTGAAACTCAGGGAAAATCCAAATTCAGGGCTAGGAGAGCCCACCACATTTTTCATACCACCCACAAAGGATTTTTGAAATAGAACTAACTCAAGTTAAGTTCCTATGTCCGCCTTTGACCGTAGGCACGGCTGTTTAAACAGTTTTTAACTCTGCAGAGATTGTACACTTTACCCACAAGAGACAATTAACTCGTTGCGCTACACGATTCCGTAGTCGTATAGTCGAGAGGTTGTCACAATGACTTTTCAACTACCTCGTCCTTTCCATCGTCTCACCCACATGGGGTTACGCCCATACGTTCGCGAGGGATGTTGTACCGCAGCGCCGGGATATACCGCACGGCATTGGCAACTTCACCTTTTATCGGTGTCCCTGTCAAGCTGGATGTACCACAAGCTTGCGCGTGCCATTTCTCCACCAGTGAGATGACTTTCAGGATTCGATAAATTTACTAAGCCAAGTCGCAGTTTGTTGCAGACTTGTGGTTGTACTTGTTTTACACGGGAGGTCGTGACAAGATTAAGTTCTTAGGGTTATCTAGGTGGTTCTTTCACATACCATCCACAAAATAACATTCCTTAGGCTACATTAGCACCCAATGTTATACCATCCACCTCTCCATCCACCCAGATATAGTAATAGCAATTTAGGGTTTTTGAGAAGTAAAATACAGCATTTCAACTATCTCAGTCATTTACCCGTAATGACTGCCCAAATCATTTCGTGTTTGAGGAGATGACGATTGGGACAGTTTAATATCCCGGTACTTAAGCAAGGCTAGCATGTCGCTTAAGTACAACCTATAGCTAGTATTACCATATAGTTACTAGGGTGACAATGAAATTAAGAGATTCAAGTTGTCAAGGATGGCATAATAATTAGTTAATCATCAAATGTGTATTAACTACCTTAAACTTTAACATATGTTTGATTAAGGAATTAAAACATGCAATTTGCTATTTTAAAAGAATATAATTTGCATAAAATATAGGCTCAATATGATCAAAGTATTGACTCGCCTTGAGTGTAGGGAAGAGGGTCCGAGTAGTCTTGTTCTTGATCAACGTGGAGGTCTCCGGTGTCTCCGAACTCTACGCGGGCGAAGTACCGGAAAAAGACATAATAGGCAAAAGAGCCAATAAATACACAAGAATACCCAAATGAACTCCAAATTGAACAAGACCTATGCCATTAGCATGATCTTGAATTTACAAATTTTTAGAAATTTATTTTATAATTTTTGGAGTTGAAATGAGGGAGTTATATATATTTGAAGTCTTACTTTTGAATTAAAATAAAAAAAGGAAAAAGAAATCCAACAAAATGGAAAAAGGCCGACGGCCCACGGCGCGAGATTCGGCCCGGCCCACGGCACAGGCCGAAACAGGCGCACGCGGCGCGAGCGCGGCCCACGGGAGTGCGGGTGCCTGCCCCAAAGGCCGAAGGGGGGGCGCTCGGGCCAGAGCAGAGGGAAGGGGAGAAACGGGGCCACGGCGAGCGACCGGAGGGGGAGAGGAAGGGACGGCGGCGGCGCACGGCGACGGAGGGGATCCCGGGGCTCACGACGACGGCAACGGAGGGGACAGCGACGACGACGACGAGAGGTAAGTTCTTCTCCGACTCTTCTTCTTCTTCCTCTCTACCTCTTCTTCCTTCTCGGCTCTCTACTGGCTTGGGGGGGGAGGTGAAATGGGGGAGGAGGGGGAGGGAAGGCACCGGGGAGGGCTTTTTATAGCCGGGGAGGAGCAGGGCTCGGAGGGGAGGAGGGGGGTCCGGGGCGGGGCGGGCGCAGGGGGGACAAGGGGACCGGGGGCGAAGCCGGGGAAAGACGGCGACGGGATGCGCACGACGGTTACGGGTGACGACCGTTGACGCGGGGGGTGCGGGACAAGACACGCACTGGCGAGTGAGAGCAGGTGGGGAGAGGTGACGGCATGGCAGGGGCGATCGCGGGCGAGGCACGGTGCTGGAGCGGCGAGGACGGTGCACTGGCGCGTGGGTCCCGGCGAGGACGAGCAGCTGGGGAGGTGACGGCGTCACTCTGGTTGTCGGCCGGCGTCAACGTCGGTCGGAGGGGAGGGGGAGAGAGAGAGAAGAGGGGAGGAAGAAGGGGAGGGTGTTACAAACCTACCCACCTTAAACGGAATCTCAACCCCGAGATTCAGGCTGCTCCAGGAACAGGGACGGATAGTCCAACTTCAGCTTGTCTTCGCGCTCCCAGGTAGCTTCTTTTGCTGAGTGGTTGCTCCATTGAACTTTGCAAAGACGGATGATTTGGCGTCTGGTTTGCTTCTCCACGACGTCAAGAATCTTGAGTGGATGCTCCGGGTAAGTCAGATCACTACTACAAAACAGGCAATAGCAGACACCTCATCACGCATTTTCCAAAGGAGCCGCTCGTGTTGAATCTTATACGCACGGTTCCTTTGGAACTGCTCGGGAACCGCTCGTGATATGTCCTCATCACGCGGTTCTTATTACCAACCGCTTAGATACTTCACGCACGGTTCGTAATATGACCCGCTCGTGATGAGGACATATCACGCACGGTTCATATTACCAACCGTCAGGAAGTATCACGCACGGCTGGTAATATGAACCGCTCGTGATGAGGACGCTTATCACGCACGGTTTGGAAATAAAACCGTCAGGAAATATCACGCACGGTTCAATTTGAGACCGCTCGTAATATACTAGTATCACGACGGCTCTATTAAATAACCGCTCGGTGATATTATTATCACGCACGGTTCCCATATAGAGCCGCTCGTGATATCCGCCCCCGCGCGATGTGTCTCTTCACCATCGCGACAACCGTCTCTTCGTCTCGCACGCCGACGATACATGCGCTCTTCGCCTCACGTGCGCCACTCCTAATTCTTGATATAAGACGGAATAATCACCAAGATTAAACTCCTCCCATCGCTTCTTCGTCTCACGGTTTTGAGTACGCCAATCGCCAAGGTTAGCATGCAGAGCGATCGAGCCAGCACCAAGGCGAGGAGGTCGGTGATCGCCGCTCTTTCTCACGATGTCGCCGCCGACATCGCTCGGCCGTGGTGGCCGCGAGCTCTCCTCAGCCCATGGAGGACCTATGCAGCCTACGATTAATAACGACGTACATCTTTATGTCTACAATATACGCACGCACATACTACTATTTATTCTAACATCTTGAATGTATGTACGTATAGTTGTAAGGCCTTGTACAAGGTGTCCAAGGAACGCGCCGTGGGGAGGCGCGTGGCGCCGAGCGAGAGGAGGCGATGAAGTGGCAGACAACGAGCGCTACCGCCGTCGCCAACCACCGCCGCCGCGCAACCCGGGCTTGTTTCATCGCCGCCTCGGGCTTGTCTTCGCGCCCAAGACATGCAACGCGCCTCATGTTCCTTGAACGGCGCCATGGCCGCCACAAGGTCGCGCCTCACGTGCTCGGTCTCCTCCTCTACACACCGACGAGACGCGCGACGTTGGGAAGCACTACATCAGCCAGTCGAGGACGAGCCGACCGGCGGCGGTGCGACGGCCAAGACCAACCGGGAGTGCAGCGGTGCGAGGCTCGCCGCGACATGGTCCAGCGCGCGTGGGGAAGAAGGCCGCCACCGGGCCGTGTGGGCGCTGTCGAGGATGGCCACCGGCACGAGCATTGGTCGCGGTGTGGAAGGGTGGACGACTCGCCGCCTTCTCGCAGTTGACGATCGCAGGATTAGGCATGAGTATACCGCTTTCTTTGCAAAGGTGTTAGACTATTTGCCATAAAATTTTAGTTTTTAGGTTTCTAGAAAGGTGGTGCACCGGACTATTTTCCAAATGAAATGAATTTTTAATGCACCAAAATATACGGTCCACAAGGACAGAGCGATTACAATTCCACGCTGACATCAAAATATACGTACGACATATTACAAGTTCATAACACATGATGTTATGGAATAAATTAATTACAATGGAGTAATTTCTTAATTAAAATATAGTCCTTCACGATGATCGACGCGCATATAGCTAGCTTCCTCGCTGGGTTCTTCCTCGAGCCTGATGCCGTCTCCGAAAGGAGGCAACTCGTCAAATTGATTGTATTCTTCCTCGTCCACTACATTCTCAACTCCGACAATCCTTCTTTTCCATGAAGAACTACGTGACGCTTCTTATTTGCCGGGTCGGTTACATAGAAGACTTGAACAACTTGGTTAGCCAGTACGAATGGTTCGTCTTTGTATCCGACACGATCGAGGTCCACGGTAGTGACGCCGTACTTGTCGACCTTCACATGTGGGAGATGGACCCAACGGCACCGAAATAGGGGGATCTTGAAAAGCACGTAGTCGAGCTCCCATATCTCCTCTATTTGCCCATAGTACGAGCTCCTCAGCCCATCGGTACTGAATGCATCTATGTGGACACCGCAGCTCGGATCAGGCTCTTCCTATCCCGAGCCCGATAAAATGTGTACCCATTTATGTCGTATCCTTGCCATGTGACAATTGTAAATTGTGGCCCTTTGCCAACCATAGCAGCAGATCATCACTTGATGACCTCCCACCATGATTCGCACCTTTACCCATTCGTTGAACCGACGGTTGTGCTCTCTCGTGATCCAAACCTCCGACCGTCCGATTCGTTGGCGCACCATGTCTTTGTGCTCGCCGATGTACGGGGACGCTTGGGTCATGTGTTGCAAGACCGTGAAATGGGCTTGAGCGCACGATCCAGATCGGGAGTGATTGATTTTCTTCCGATGGTCCCGATACCATCCAGCCTTCCCTCATGACGAGATAGAGGCACACCTATCGGTTCCACCCGAGCCATGTAGTCGACGCAGAACTCAATGACCTCTTCGGTTGCATAACCTTCGATGATGCTGCCCTCCGGCCGAGATCGATTCCGCACGTAGGACTTGAGAATTCCCATATACCTCTCGAACGGTACATATGACGAGGAACACAGACCGCATATCTTTATCTCTTTCACAAGATGAACAATGAGATGGACCATAATATCGAAAAATGACGGAGGGAAATACATCTCAAGTTGACATAGAGTCGCCACCACCTCCAGAGCATCTAGTCCTTCGATCGATGACCTTCGAGCAATTGTTGAAGAAATAACACACCTCAAGATTGCCACTCTGACCTTGTTCGGCAAGATACCCCTAATAGCAACAGAAGCATTTGTGTCATCAAGACATGACAATCATGAGACTTCATACCAATTAATTTCAAATCTTGCATAGAAACAAGTTTCTTAATGTTAGCGAGTAACCAGACGGACTTTGACACCATGCAAGCTTTGGCACAATTCATTTCTCTCGCCTTGGACATAGTGTAGCAAGTCGTGGAAGGTATGTTCGCCCTTTATCGGTCTCTTTCGGTGCTAACTCGGTCCTTATGTTCATATCAACCAAGTCGCTGCGTATGTTAACACCATCCTTTGTTTTGCCACTAATGTTCAAGAAGAGACCAATCAAGCTTTCACATACATTCTTCTCCACGCATGACGCCGATGCAAAGGACGAACTTATAAGTGCTCCCAATAAGGCAAGTCCCAAAAATTGACCGCTTCTTCCGGATGTTCTTCCGACGGGTTTTAATTTACATCCCTTCCCAAGCACAACATGGATATCCTTAACCATATCATAGACCTCTTTCCTCTAAAAGCCCTTGAGCCGAACTGTCCTCCTTATTTCCGTCGAATTGTTTTTTCATCTTGCGTATGGGTGACTCGGGAAGGAACCTACGGTGACGCATATACACGCTTTGCGCGAGTTGTTCAGCCATACACTCTCCGTAGCATCTAAGCAGTGACAGCTTTGGCTCCTTTCGCATCAAGCCCGACAGTTACCAAGGGCAGGAAAATCATTGATAGTGCAGTAACAACATGACGCGTAAAGAGAAGTTCTCTCGCTTGTACGCATCCCATACTTGTACCCTTCATTCCACAAAGGTCACAAGATCATCCAAGAATGGTGCTAGGTACACATCAATATCGCTCCCAGTTGCTTCGCCCTTGGATAAGTAGTGACATCAAAATGTACTTCCGCTTCATACACACCAAGGAGGAAGGTTGTACATACATAGGTTCACGGGCCAGGTGCTATGTCGGCTGCTCATGTTACCGAAAGGATTCATTCCATCTGACTCAACCCTAACCTTATGTTCCTCGGTTCCGCACCGAACTCTTTGAAGGTCCGATCGAAGTTTCTCCACCGCGCAGAATCGCAGGTGTCTTAGTTTTCCATCTTTCTTACGCTCCTCCGAGTGCCAACGCAGCAATCTTGCCTCCTTTCGGTTCGCAAATAAACGCTTCAAACGTGGGATCACAGCAGATACCACAACACCTTAGCAGGAGGTCCTTGCTTCACCTTAGTAGTATTCTTACGCTTGTATCGGGATGCTTTGCACACGGACATACATGCAAGTCTGCATACTTTTACGATACAGATACAATCGTTCGGACATGCATGTATTCTTTCTACTTCCATTCCCAATGGACAAAGAACCTTCTTGGCTTGGTAGGTGGTGCTGGGCAACACGCTTCTCCGAAGAATGTCCGCTAGAGACCTAACAACGCCGTGAAACTCTTGTCGGACCAACCATTGCTCGCCTTCAATTTCAGCAGCTCAAGTACGGTTGACAATCTTGTGTATTCCGCTTGCAGCCAGGAACAAAGGTTTCCCGAGTCCTCCATTAAGCGCCGAATTTACAAAACTCTCTCATCAGTAGTTTCTTCGCATCGCGTAGCATCCGATCCAGATTGTCATCGCACGACCTATCGTCATCAAAAACACACCACATCCGCATATCGTTGAATTCTCGCCGATGTCATCATTATTAACTTCAGTATAATCGCTTCTTCACCGTGGATCGTCCAACATGTATACCCTTTTTGAAACCCTTCAATCAAGTGCCCTACGATCCGCGCGGGTTGTTAAAAATCTTCGATTATCGCAATCAATGCATGGACAAGACATAAATTCTATCCCCTTATTCAAAGATATCCTCGCTCCGCTCTTTTAAAAGCAATCACGCCATTAATGTACTTTCACTCACACGTTCGCACTGCACATCCAGCTTCGGTCCATCTACGCTACACATGTAACAATTAGTAGTGTTAAATTATATTAATAAACTGCAAATACGCACTCCTCCTATTAATCGCAAATACGTTACTCCTCCTATTAAGCAAATATAAAGAGTTAAAGATCGTTACCCTCGTGAGCTCACGACGAAAATTCCTAATATCCCGCGAGATTCCTCACCGCCCTTCTCCTTCAAAGCCAATGAACAGGCAAGAGAGCCACAATAAATACACCACTTATCCCACTCACAAAAACACTCATTCACAACACCCAAACCGAGAGCTACCACCAAAGCCTCACAAAGCAAGCATGCATGCAAGCCAATGACCATAAGTTGCTAGGGCAACCCACAACCAAGAACAAGGCAAGCCAAATAAACAAGCCTCCTACACCAACACAGAGCAAAAGCTTCTCAAGCCCTCTATTCCAAAGAAGAGATCGAGGCGCGCTAGGCGGGGGCCTCTGCCGGGTCTTTATATTTATAGGGTGAAATATCACGCACGGTTCTTATTTCCAACCGTCAGATACGAGTATATCACAGACGGTTCTACACAAACCGCTCGTGTTGAACTTTCATAGACGGCTCCATGTGGAACCGTCGTGATATACTCAATATCACGCATTTGCTATACTTATTAACCGCTCGTGATATGGAGGATATCACGCACGGTTCCACATGGAGCCGTCGTGATGGTCAACACGACGGTTAGTGAGAGGAACCGCTCGTGATGAGTATATTATCACGCATTTGGTTCTTTATTCAACCGCTCGTGATAGCGCATTTGATTTGCCCAAGAATAATTAGATGATAAAAAGACCATATCATCACGCATTTATAAAAAGACCATATCATCAATGACAAAAGACCATATTTACATCACGCATGCATAATAGATTGGCCTTATCGCTTTTACATCACGCATTTATAAAAAGGATGAGCGATCCTATCTTAGTCTTCAAATCTTCGTGACGCATTCTCGCCGGCTTCAGGGGAGCGGATCACCGATCGCCTCACCAAACGCCCCACCGTGACCTTGCACGCCAATTTCCTCTTGTAGATGTTCGACTCGTAATCAAGTCCCATATAGCCCGAGGCCATCAACCCCGGTCTCCACAGCCTCGGCTAGGCGGACCCGCTCTCCCGCAATGTCGATGTCGCCCTCGACTCTGGCTGCATCCTCGTGCGGACCAAAGAGTTCCATAGGACAATCTCCACGACGAGGTTTACTCGCCGGATGCTGAGAGCCTCGCACTGGTCTGTTGGAGGAGGAGCTCCAATCGACCGATGAGCGCCGTTATGGTCTCCGGTAGATGGGAGGGTCTACAACGGATTGCATTGCGAACGGACGCCTTGTTCGCAGCTTGGGCCAGGTTGCGATCAGAGAGGTGCGAGTACACAACCAAAATGTAGGCCAAGACAACCGGACGAGAGAGGAAGCCATTTGGAATTTGTGGAGAGAGAGGGGATGATCAAGGAGCTTCGTGAGAAATCCCTTTGATAAGGGTTGTCTATTTATATAAAAGCTGGAGCAGGAGACGAAGAGACACTCGCGCGGGAGATGAAGGGAATGAGATCCATAGCACGCACGGCTCTATAATGGATCCGTCAGATATATATTATCACAGACGGCTCTATTAAAGAACCGCTCGAGATATCATCAATATCACAGACGGCTTATTTAAGCACCGTCGCGATAATATCACAGACGGTTTGCTTAAAGAACCGCTCGAGATATCCTCAATATCACGCACGGTGCCATTCAAGAACCGCTCGGATATTGAGGATATCTCGCACGCTTCTTTAAGCAAACCGTCAGGATATTATCACGCACGGTGCTTAAATAGAGCCGTCGTGATATTGATGATATCTCGACGGTTCATTAATAGAGCCGCTCGTGATATTCTTTTTTATCAAAAGGCGCACCTAGGTTTTGCTCTTTACTCGCCACTTCGCCTCCCGCGCTTCTTAGGCTCTCGCGCGCTCTCGGCTCCTCTAGGGTTCGCCTGCTCACCTCCCGTCCGTAAGACCCGACGCCGCCGCCTTCATCGACGACGCCGCCTCGCCTCGACGCGCGGCTCCCCGCGTGTCGGCCTCCTCCTCTCGCACCGGCCTCCTCCTGCGCCGCCCTCCTCCCCCGTGTCGGCCTCCTCCCGCGCCTCCCTCCTCCCGCGTCGGCCTCCTCCCCGCACCGGCCTCCTCCTTGCACCGTGAGTTGTTGTGCGGCATCCTCTCGTGAGTATTCCTAAAGATCCGCAAATTGATCGGGGCTTTGTTGACATGCTCGTGATGAACTCGCCTTATACCGAGATTGAATGTGATAGTTAGTTGATTCTGAGCTCTATTGTACAAATTACTTGCTATCACAATTTCATATACCGTTAATTTGTTACTTTGGTTGAATGCTAGTTATCACAGACGGTTGAATGCATCCGCCAATTTGATATACTCGTTAGTTCATTCATGAGCTCTATTGTATTGACGAACCCTCTGTGATGTGACTTTGATAGTCTTTGATAATGTGAACTGAAATTGATCAGTGGGCTTTGTTCTGGTTCGCTCTGTGATGAACTTTTCTCTTATACTGAGATTGAATGTTTTAAGAGATCATTTTCGGTAACAGTTGAGATCATTTGACAGTTAAGCAAAGTATTGTTTAGAGCTCATAGTTTGAATTTATACTATCATATTCATTTAATGAAGAGTATAGACAATAGGATTGAGATGGCAAAGACTTGTTCTTTTGCAACTCTCCTTCTGAGAGCACAAACTACCATCAATCCTTCTTTATATATTATACGCTTGTGCATCATTTTCGTTAAGTTGAGTAACCGCTTGAATCGGTCGCTTAGAGCTTACGATATTGCTTCGCGCATATATAGATAGCAAGTGTTTACATGGCGCCCGCACCATCTTCGCCGCCGTGCGATCTCCGAGGAAAGTGGTACGACGCGAGATGGCGAGGAACATCGAGAATTCCTCCAGCATAATGACCGCCACGAGGTCAATGCCAATGGGATCCTCGTGAGTCCCCAAAGCAAAGGCGAGATTCGAACCTTGTGCGGGATACTTGAAGGGAACGGGTCCCCATCACCACACCGAGCCGACACCGTGGTCGGATGTTCGGAGAAGCCACCGTGGACGGTTTTAAAATCGCTCACTTTCCCACCGCAGACTGCGCGCGTGGAACGACAGCGCGTTGCTCTCGATCGGAAGGCGTGGAGGACCTTCAAGAGCGTGCTTGTCACAAGGCACGTGAACACGGTCGAACGCCTTCACGGCGATAAATTCTTGTCGCGGATATATGGGACGCCTTTGTGCAAATGAAGACGACGCCCGAATTTCGTGAGGAAAGTGCGACGCACAAGGCTCTCCGCACACTTAACACTCACCCCACAAACTCGGCACCACTGGTACGCGGTAAAACCGCGCAATGGGCGCGGAGGACGCGAACGAAACAAGGCCATTTGCTCGAGATCACGCATCAGCGCGCTCTCCCCCGGTTAAGAGCGAGGGCATCGCCACGCCTTCGCGAAATCTCTTTCACAAACCCTACAGATCGGATGTGGCCAACCGTGGTAAATGTCTTCGAACTACCTAGTTGTTAATAAGTCTATAACTTCATAATGTATATAATAACATGATGACCTCTTGCAGCAAGAATTGAGTTCCGCATGTTCAAGGCTCCTTCCAAGCGCATGGAGAAGGATATACTAACTACGCCCCGGGAAACAAGGAGCACCCTGGTCGCACGCGAGGCAAAGGGGTTAACGATCTTGGAGGGATGGATTCCCGCACGACTCATCGCACGATAGGAGCAGAAGAGATCCAAGGCCGAGTACGACACGTTGTTGGAACATGTGCTTACTTCAAAATTTGAAGGAAGAGAACGGGTGCTTACGCAAAATTTGAAGAAAAGATAGCAAGATTGCAGGACCAAGTGAATCAACTACTACTCCTCAACAACCGCCGCAGCCGCCCCGTTGTTTTGGTAGGCGCCCTCCTCAACATCGAGTAGCGCCGCGCCCACGCAAAATTGTGAACACGATGATGTCCAATTACCTATCGACGACATCAAGGTAATGTACATCTCTCGAATGCTCCAAAGATAGACCTATAGGACGCCTTAGCTAATTGCGTATCGCTTTGTAGGAGCCGACGACCGCACACTCCAAGTGAGGATGGTTGGGATGTCTATTGAGGTCGGGCGGGGTGGTGTATCCATGCAATGAAGGGATAGTGCAAAGACGGTGCCCGTGTGACGCAGGTTACGCCAGTGGTCCGTGGACATGGTACATGATAATTTTAGGGCCGTCTACCGAGATTCGCCCAACGACGAAATCATAACACTAGGGATGCCTGCATGCTTTTATTCAGGGCCAAAGAAGGACATCGCTCGACCTCGCAGCGCCGCCTCAACCTTCGATGACTCCACCCCAACCATCTCCACACCACCATGCCCTCCAATTCAACTTTTGAAGGACATCGCCCCGACCTCGCAGCGTCGCCAACCTTTGATGACTCTACCCCAACCACCTCGACACGACCATATCTCTCCAACAGACCTCCATGATCGCACCTCAACCTTCGCTCGTAAGCCCGCCTCATCGGTTCCCGTGGAGAAGACACCGAACGAACAAAAAGCGTGCCGTGACGCTTCCCGAGTCGTCGACAGAGGAAGACGCGTGAGCGCAAGTCGCTCGTAACAAATCGAAATCGAAGAACATTAAGGCGCTCCGCCTCCTAACCCTAAGAAATACTCTTTCGAAGTCCGCTGGCGACGAGCACGATTAGCCTACGCTGGATTAGGTTGTCGAGTTTGCATAGCCGGTACTTGAAGAAGACCAAAGAGAAAGGGTGCGCTGATGGAATCACCGCCGATACACTGAGGACTATTTCTCCACGAGCCGCCCTTCATCGTGGGCTTCACGACTTGTTCGACCTATTCAACCTCAAAGCCCTCGATGCCTCACTTCTACGATGTCGACATCGTAAGTGTGTACAATCAAGTTCTACATTCACGCATATTCACGTAATATAACAACTCATTGCTTATGTATAGATACATGATTAAAACTGCCCGGCGATTGAAAGAACCTGGGTTTCCTCGACCCACACGTGGTCTCTGAGCAAACCATCTTGGCAGACACATCCTACGTCGAGAAATACATAACGGCAGGATTGCTTGCTCAAAACTACGTGGACTACATAATGGTGCCCTACAACCGTAAGTAAGTGCTTCACTACTTGCTATACAAATTTCATTTGTACTTTATACGCAGATGAACTTAGGTTTAATGACTATAGCGACATACATGAGTAGGCATCATCGATCCTTCTAGTCATTATACCAAAGAGGAATCAGTACTATACCTTGATTCCCTAATGAAAAAGGCCACGACTTCACCCTTGTGCAAGAAGTAGTCGACAGTGTGCTCATTTCTCCATACATAACTCTATTGTAGTCTTCCTTCGCTTGAAATGGCCGAGGTTAACTTTTTGAAACATGTAGGTCGCTCATCTCCTATATTGCCGAGGAGGGCTATACAAGGAACGAACGCCACACTTAATCACAGGACGCGATTTCCAGACGTGCTACAACACAATAATCCTATATCATACTGTAATAATGCGCCTCGAACCGACTATACCTATATATGTAATTCTATTTTTCAAGGCCGCCAAAGAAAAGCGTAAGAATGTGCATTCTACGCTTGCCATCATATGCGATTCTCATGAGTGCTAGGTTGCCGATCCCGAGGTTGGTCAATCTCGCAATAATTGCTAATTATAAATTTAAATATATATGTGTAACACTTTACTCTTGTTTGTAGGTTTTGAATATAGATTTAGATTCACTGCTCGTAAAGAGATCTCTGATGTTCGAGGGAGGCTCGCACCTTCATCACGACGGATATCATTATGCCAACTGAGAGTTTCACTACCGAATGACCTTGAAACAATTAATATATTTGATATAGTTGAAATTCACTTTGAATAGTTGTGATTCAATGGTAAACTTTGGGTTGTCACTTTGGGTTGTATGACAATATTTTCGAACGAGTTGATATTACAATGTTTGACCGTATTTGATATATGTTCGCTTGTATGACAATGATCACTTTGGGTTGTCAACGATTGATATCCGTGATGTATCTATTTTCTCGCTCGCTTATTTTCAGAGGGCATGGCTAGCAATCCCGAGGCTAGCCAAATTTTTTAAAAATAGTTATGCTGAAATAACTATCACGAGCACGGTTTATCAATCAAACCGCTCGTGATATGTATAATCCCGCACGGCTCTATTATATAACCGTCTCGTGATATACACGTATCCTGCACGGTTCGTAATATAACCGCTCGAGATATGCTTTTATCACGACGGTTCTATTTACGAACCGCTCGGGATATGTGTATTATCACGACGGTTATATAATGGTAACCGCTCGGGATATGTGTATATCATAGACGGTTCGTAAATAGAGCCGTCGTGATATGCGCCTATAATGCATTTGTTCTTGAATAGAGCCGCTCGTGATAATTAGATATCACGACGGTTTTATAATTAGAACCGCTCGTGTTGTGACTTATCACGACGGATAGTTTAACCGCTCGTGATAACCGCAGCTTATCACAGACGATAAAACGACGGTTCGGAACCGCTCGTGATGACCGCTCGAACCGCTCGTGATGAGGCCGTGTAGTAGTGGATCTTGCTGAAGGGCGATGGCTTCTACGGGCGTATGCTCTTCAGGTACTCTGAGACACTTTTTGAGCTGGGAGACGTGAAACACGTTGTGGATGTCTGACAAATTGTCGGGCAACTCCAGTTGATAGGCTACTTCTCCTCGCTTGGCGATGATTGGGAACGGGCCTATGCATCTTGGGGCGAGCTTGCCTTTAACCTTGAATCTTCGGGTTCCACAAAGTGGCGATACCTTGAGATACACAGCATCTCCAACTTCAAAGGTTAATTCTCTTCGACAATTGTCAATATAACTCTTTTGTCTTGACTGAGCAGCTTGAAGACGATCTCTGATCAATCGAACTTTCTCTTCAGCTTGCTTGAGAGTATCTGGTTCGAAGACATATCCTTCACCAGACTCTGACCAATGCAAAGGGGTTCTGCATTTTCTCCTATAGAGTGCTTCAAACGGGGACATTTTCAGATTTAACTGATAACTATTATTGTATGCAAACTCGACATACGGTAGACATTTCTCCCAATCTACGGTAAATTCCAAAGCACAAGCTCGAAGCATGTCTTCTAGAATCTGATTTGTTCTTTCCGTCTGACCATCACCGAGGTCGATACGTCAGATCAAATCCAGTGGGTTCCAAGGGCATCATGCAAACCAGCCCGTAAATGCGAGGTAAATTGAGATCCTCGATCGGAGACTATCCTCTTGGGTACCCATGTAAACACACAATACGAGCCATATCTGCACTCGCTAACTTGTCTCCTTGTATGTTGTCTTTACAGGATAAAGTGGGCGCTTTAGTCAATCAGTCAACTATAACCCATACCGAGTCACATCCAGACCTGGTTCGAGGCAAACCGGTAATGAAATCCATTCCGATTTCTTCCCATTTCCACTGAGGGATTTGTAGGGGTTGTAGCAATCTGGCTGGTCTTTGATGTTCAACCTTGATTCGCTGACATACATCACAACAAGCTACATACTCAGTGATATCTCTTTTCATTCGTGGCCACCAATACAACATCTTCATGTCTTGATACATCTTGGTGCTGCCTGGGTGCAGGGTGTAAGCTGAGCTGTGAGCTTCTTTTAGAATCAAATCCTTGAGTTCCTTCTGGTGGGGAACAAAGAGTCGTTTCCCATACCATAGGACTCCTTGCGGATCTTCGATCATCTTGGGGGCTTTTCCTTTAGCTATGAGATGCTTGAATCTCTGGGCTCCAAGATGTCCTTTTTGAGCGGTCTTGATTTGCTCTTCTATAGTTGGATGGGCTTCTATTGTGGCTAGGGTGCCTTGCTCTATCAACTCGAGGTTGAGGGCTTCAAATTCCTTGTAGAGCTCAGGCTGATGCTCTTGAATCATGACATTATTGCAGTAGGATTTACGGCTTAATGCATCAGCAACTACATTAGCCTTTCCAGGATGATAATGGACATTCAAGTTATAATCCTTTATTAACTCTAACCATCTCCTTTGTCGAAGGTTGAGATCTTATTGGGTGAAAATGTACTTGAGACTCTTGTGGTCTGTGTAGATATCACAATGATTTCCAATCAAGTAATGCCGCCATAATTTTAGGGCATGCACTACTGCTGC
Organism: Ampelocalamus luodianensis; assembly: GCA_036346255.1. Classification (NCBI taxonomy): domain Eukaryota; kingdom Viridiplantae; phylum Streptophyta; class Magnoliopsida; order Poales; family Poaceae; genus Ampelocalamus; species Ampelocalamus luodianensis. Next base: position 6,762,201 of record CM070638.1, read on the forward strand.
TAACTCCAAATCATAAGTTGGATAGTTGTCTTCGTGAGGGCGGAGTTGTCTTGAGGCATAAGCAACAACTTTTCCTCCTTGCATAAGCACGCAACCAAGACCTTGGCGCGATGCATCACAATAGACTTCGAAGTCTTGATGTATGTCTGGCAGGATTAACACTGGGGCTGAAGTTAACATCTTCTTCAGTTCTTGGAAACTCCTTTCACAAGCTTCTGTCCATTCGTACTTCTTTTCCTTTTAAAGCAGGTGGGTTATTGGCTTGGATAGCTTGGAGAACCCTTCTATGAAGCGTCGGTAGTATCCGGCCAAACCGAGAAAACTACGCACTTCAGTTATTGAGGTGGGCTGCTTCCATTCCATTATAGCTTCTACTTTAGATGGGTCAACTGCAATTCCTCCAGCGGATACAATGTGTCCGAGGAAACTGATCTTGTGAAGCCAAAATTCACATTTACTGTATTTGGCGTAAAGCTGGTTCTCTTTAAGCTTTTCTAAGACCAATTGCAAGTGTTCAGCATGTTCTTCATCGGTCTTTGAATAGATCAAGATGTCGTCTATGAACACGACAACAAACTTGTCTAAGTATTCCATGAATACTTTGTTCATGAGGTTCATGAAGTAGACTGGCTCATTGGTCAAACCAAACGGCATGACAGTGAACTCATACAGGCCATACCGGGTAGTGAAAGCCGTTTTAGGAATATCCTCATTCCTGATCTTAAGCTGATGGTATCCTGATCTCAGGTCTATCTTGGACAAAACTGATGCTCCTGTCAACTGATCAAACAGGTCATCAATGCGAGGTAAAGGATACTTGTTCTTGATGGTCACCTCATTGAATGCTCTGTAGTCCACACACAATCTGGCGGTGCCGTCTTTCTTCCTCACAAAGAGAACTGGCGAACCCCAGGGGGAAGAACTAGGTCTAATGAAACCTTTTCCCTGCAAGTCCTCAATCTGCGTCTTCAATTCTTCAAGTTCGTCAACGGCCATTCTGTGTGGACTCTTAGCAATTGGGGCTATTACTGGCTTCAAGTTAATGACAAACTCAACATCTCTGTCTGGTGGCATGCCGGGTAATTCTTCTGGGAAGACATCGGGGTAAGCTTGAACTACAGGCGTTGTCTCTAGGGACAACTCTCCAAGGTGGTGGATTGTTCTATCCAAAGGAGAGGAACGATTCACACTAACTCTTATTGTGGTCTCTGGGTTCTTGGTGAGCACCACTTTTCTGTTGGCACAATCTAATAATCCTTGATATTTGGCCAACCAATCCATCCCTAGGATGATATCCAGAGTTTGGGATTCTAGCACAAGAAGGTTTGCTATGAATCCGGAATGTTCCATAGCAATTTCTACTTTGGGACTTACTAAGGTAGCATATAGGGGTCCCCCGGGTGAACTAAGTACCACGGGTTTCTTTAACTTATAGGTTGGCAACTTAAGCCTTTTAACTAACTTCCTTGAAATAAAAGAGTGCGAAGCTCCAGAATCAAACAAAACTTGGGCGGGTACTGAATTAACAGGGAACGTACCCATTAGTACTCCTGAGGCATCTTGAGCTTCCTCGGCTGTGACGTGGTTTACACGGCCGTGGCTTGGTGTTGGTGTAGACCTTGATGCTTGTGAAGTCTGGTGACTCTTGCTTGGAGCTGAGGTCCGTCCTTGAATTGGAGCGGCTTTGGCGGCGGTGCTATGGCGTCGAGGGCACTGGTTAGCGAAGTGTCCTTTCTCTCCACAGGCGAAGCAGTGGAGGTTTGCTGCTGGGTTGACTGCTGCTAGTTGCCCGGCGGGGCGTAGAGTACGGAAACCACTTCCTTGAGGCCGTGGGGCGGGAGCTGGAGTTTTCTGAGAGGAGGCTGCAGATGATCTAAAAGATGAGCTGCCCTGGAATGTTGACTTCTGGGGAAAGTTACCTTGTGGCCTCTGAAATGACAGCTTCCTTTTGCGGCTAATCTCCGCAGCCTTTTTCTCATTTTCACAGATGAGGGCTTTATTGACCAGTTGTTGGAAGCTGGAGTAATTGTGGAGGATAAGTTGTCCTCTCATATCTTCGCGCATTCCTTCCACGAAGCGATCAATCTTTTCCTCTTCATCAGCTACATCATTAGGGGCGTAGCGGGCAAGTTGGTTGAACTTGGTCAGATATTCATTAACTAACATATGACCTTGCTTTAGTGTCATGAACTCATTTTTCTTCATCCTCATTGTACCACCGAGCACGGTTGGCTCGAAGCGCCTTGAATTCAATCCGTGGATTGGTCGCCATGCGGTTCGGGCCGCTTGTGGTATTTCAGCAACTTCCTCTACTACGGTGGCAGCAGCAGAGGGCTCTTGTGGGGCTCTAATCGTAGATGCTACGACTTCTGCTTCTTCTGCTTCTTCTTCTTCTAGACTTTCATCACCTCGGGCAGCGAGGTAATTTTCCCACCAAGCGGCTGCGGCTCCTTTCAGTTGATGGGTGGCAAAGTCCACTTTATATTCTTCTGAACAACGGGCTAGACGAAGCTTCTTCTCAGTATCTCTAAGCCAATTTCAGCTTCGAGGGGTTCACTTGCTGCAGCAAAGGTGAGGGGTCTGGTCCTGAGAAAGTCTGCAAGTTTGGAGTTGCGACTGGCTGCTCCAACCTGTTGATTTCTGAGCAAAGCTTGGAGGATCTGAGACTGTTGGTACATGACTTGTGCCATCGTTGGGTTTGCTGGGGGTGGAGGAGGCAGATCTTGTCCTCGGCCTTGGCCACGACTACGGCCACGACCTCTTCCTCGGCCTGCGGCGAAGGCACCACGGACTGGGGTGGCAGCTCTTCTTGGCGGCATCCTGAAGAAACTCTGAAGCTTAGAACTAGAGGGGAGTATATGAGGGTTCACTAGCCCTCTAAGGCACACACAGACAAGAACAAAACCAACAAAAAGATCGAAGCAAGTACAATACAAAGCCTAGAGCGGCTGCACTATATTAAGGGGTTAAGTGTTACATGACTCTCGAACAAAGCTTATACGCTAAGCTAAGTCATGACACAGAATACAAACACAACGTCTACAAAAGGAGGAAACAAAAGTGCTTACAACCCAAAAGACTACCTAGCAAGCACTGTTAGCTAACCTATACTAGCCTGACTACACCAACACGACGACGAAGATCTCGTGCTCGAACTCTCCATCCTGGAGGGGCTGAAAGTAGTGGAAAGGCGCTTCCAGCAGGCGATCCTCATGCATCCGAGTGACACGGGTGCAAGCGAAGCGTGCTGCGTCTTGGACGGCTTCAGAACAGCTGCTCTGGGGAGTCGCGGGTCTGAAGGTGTGGGCGACGAACTCACCCTCTCTGGCATAGAGAAAAACCTCCATGGTCCACGATTCTTGATCCAGGGTCTGAGTCTTTCGGCCTCTGAAGATAGGGTGGCGGCGGTAATCCAGATGAAGCATAAGTTGGCGGAGAATGTCCACGAACTTGACTCCGTCTCCTTCGTGAGAGACAAAGTCCCACAGGCCATCAGACGACGGGGTAGCCATCTACAAATTTTGAAAACAAGAGGAGGTCAGAACTGAGTGAAAACTCAAGTGAAGTCGAGGTAAGTGAAGAACTAAGAGTGACGAGTAGAAGCATTAAGTACGCTATGTTTTTGTCAAAGCTTTTTCTTAGTTTTCAAAAATAGGATCCAAGTCCTTAAGTCAACGACCAATCTAACTAAGACTCCTACAGTCGTATGCTCTGATACCAGCTCTGTCGGACCCGGATTTTTTAATCCCGAATCCTCTGTGAAAACACTGTGCTACTCCTGGATCAGTAGATAGCACTCACAGGCACATTGCTGAATCATTAACACATGGCGTGAACTAAAGTACCAAATTTATTACAACCATTAGAGTGATATAGACCACGTCGGGTCGAGTTTTACAAAAGGGGCTGATCAGGCCAAACTGATTACATTACATAAAAGCAACGTCGGCTACAGCGGAAGCAAAAGGGGTAGAGCTCATCTCTCCACAGGCAAGCGACTGGGGCAACCTGTGTACGACTGATATTAACCAAGGACCTGGACAATATCGGTTATACGCAAGTACCAATGAGTCTGCTAGACTGGGACGAGACCTAACTACAGAACTAGACTATTCTTCTTCGACTCCATACCCATTGACTTCTGGATCCTTGTAGTAGGCATAGTCTCCTTCGTCGGCTTCATCTGAAGGGTTTTGGGGAAAGCGAGAATGAGCACAACTTCCATGCTCGCGAGCCAATACACAATGCAATATTATACATGCAAGGCTTACAAGGATGGCTCGGTTCTTTTATTTGCGAAAGCAACATTTCCAAATATTATAATTACAAAGTCCTATCACTTAGCAGTTTTACAAATTTGTATTTTATTTAAAGAGAGTAGTTGTGCAATGTTTTGTATCAGTAGAGGTTCCCTCCATCGGAAACTCTACCTGATGCTTATTTTGGCTGGAGCTACCTCCAATTATTAACCGCGCTGAGTCTGAAACTCAGGAAAAATCCAAATTCAGGGCTAGGAGAGCCCACCACATTTTTCATACCACCCACAAAGGATTTTTGAAATAGAACTAACTCAAGTTAAGTTCCCATGTCCGCCTTTGACCGTAGGCACGACTGTTTAAACAATTTTTAACTCTGCAGAGATTGTACACTTTACCCACAAGAGACAATTAACTCGTTGCCCTACACGATTCTGTAGTCGTATAGTCGAGAGGTTGTCACAATGACTTTTCAACTACCTCGTCCATTCCATCGTCTCACCCACATGGGGTTACGCCCATACGTTCGCGAGGGATGTTGTACCGCAGCGCCGGGATATACCGCACGGCGTTAGCAACTTCACCTTTTATCGGTGTCCCCGTCAAGCTGGATGTACCGCAAGCTTGCGTGTGCCATTTCTCTACCAGTGAGATGACTTTCAGGATTCGATAAATTTACTAAGCCAATTCGTGGTTTGTTGCATACTTGTGGTTGTACTTGTTTTACACGGGAGGTCGTGACAAGATTAAGTCCTTAGGGTTATCTAGACGGTTCTTCCACATACCATCCACAAAATAACATTCCTTGGGCTACATTAGCACCCAATGTTATACCATCCACCTCTCCATCCACCCAGATATGGTAATAGCAATTTAGGATTTTTGAGAAGTAAAATACAACATTTGAACCATCTCAGTCATTTACCCGTAATAACTGCCCAAATCATTTTGTGTTTGAAGAGATGACGATTGGGAGTGCGGGACAAGACACGCACTGGCGAGTGGGAGCAGGTGGGGAGAGGTGACGGTGTGGCAGGGGCGGTCGATGCTTGTTCCCTGTGCATCGCATTTTGTGTAGGGGCGCCAGGCAACACCTGCTCCCAGGTTTAGGGTGTCGCACGGGGCATGTTTCTTCGTAATGCTTCTTCATGCACGAAGTCCCGTCCCTGACAGGATCGGCGCACAGCATGGCCTTGCAATACCTGCACTCTGCTTTCTGCTCAAAGTGCTCCCAGTACGGTGAACGCCTGCTGTAGCGCCTCCGTGCGCTACGGGGAGCTTCAGAATCAGGTAGGTTGTTCCCGTCAGCCATTTCTCTGCCTCTCGTGAAGGGGAACTGGGGGAAGAAAAAATTTCGCTGGTCTAGCGGACGATTTGGCCCTGCTGGATAAGAAATTAGTACAGGGATCTTGGTTAAATTTCTAGAGCTTCGCCACTTAATTGTAACCAAAATGTAGATTCAAGGATCACATAGAACAAGCTAGCACATAGACTGTATATGCCAATCATGGTAAACTGCATAATACTAATTTCTTTGGAATGAATCAGCATGAGCTCTGCTATTGCATTTTAAGAAGAAAGAAATATTTGCATAATACTAATTACTGATTTTTAAGAAGTTAGGAAAGCAAAACAAACTACCGTGGATCTGAACGGTGAACCTGGATAGTAGACACACATCTAAGGATGGCTTGGAACTTCTCTTTTTTTTTCATTCCATTGTAGACCCAAGAACAAAAATGGATCGCTTAGAAACAACACAACCAATACACACACGCACACAAAGAAAGAAAGAAAGAAAGAAAGAAAGAAAGAAAGAAGGAAGGAAGGAAGGAAAGAAAGTAAAACCAGAAAGATTAGAGAAAACCTACGAGGCGGATGTAGATACAGATCGGCAGCTGCAGTTCACTCCAGCGGGGTAAGCACGCGGGACGACGATGGGAAAGAGACAGGGTGCGAACCTTTAAAATTTAGCAAGGCGCAACATAAAGAAGGAATAAAAAATGTCATTGTGAACAACTCCACATCTCGCGCCAGCCTGTACTGCAACTAGGTGAATAAGCCTATCTCTACTCCTTAAAAAAGAAGTTTACCGTGGTCCGTCCTCCCATTATCATTTACGTCCGTCCGATTGAAGAACAAAGGATGAACGACCCAGATGGCTTCGCGCAGCATGACCTCCCTCTCTAGTCTCCTCTCACGCGTCCCACTGCTCCCACGATCTCTTAATTCGGGGAAATGGTACCACCCCACACGCTACGCCAAACCGCTGCAGACGCCACGCCAAACCACCTCCCTCGCCCCTCGCCTCAACGTCCGACGCTCTACTTCCTCCGAGCGCTCGATGTCCCTGACCTGCCCCGCCGTGCTGACCTGCTCTCCTTCTCCGTGGAGGACAAGCTGCTCCCGCCGTCCCGCGGATTGAGTTCCTCGAGTCGCTCGGCCTCCCCTCCCGTGCCGCGCGCTCCATGGTGCGACGCCGCGGAAGACCTCCTGCGAGTGCTGTGGCGGTGCCCATGCCTGCTCGTGTCCCCTGTGGCAGCCCTGCCCCATCGCGCGACTGCAAGGGCGACTACATCGGCGTCCCCAACGACCCGTGCCTCACCAAGATCCTCTCCAAGCGGCATGTGTGTCCCCATTCTTGCTGGATCCCCTTCTGTATTTTCTTACATACCGCATCAAGTGCCAGGCGCACATCGCCGCCTTACGTCAAGTGCCTGGAATCTCAGATCGTCAAGGCCGCCACCCCATATGAGCTCTCAGTTCTTCCTTTAGATCCAGTCAGAGTTCCTTTTGCCTTTTTTGTCGTTGATTTTGTTTTCGTCGCCGCCAGCCACTTAGGTGCTATTACATTCTAGAATAGAATTGGTTGATAGAGTCTCTACCGCATTAGCAGGCTGAATTTTTAGTAGTGATTTTAGAGGGAAGGGCCTGGGATGTGGAGCTGCTATTTAGTACTTGTTTTGCTATAGCCTGTGTATGATCTTGCCTAGAGTTAAACAAACATGAGAATGAATACTGTAAAGTGCTTCAAACTAGGACTGGGCATCAAACAAGATTGTTCTGCTATGGCAAGGGGATTGATTGTTCAGTACTCAGCACAGTATTCCTTCAAGACATATATTTTAGCTCCTGGATACCCACAATGGTTGCTCTTAGTAAGGAATTAAATTGCAAGTTTTCACTCGTCAATCTGCTCCCGGAAGAGCCCTACTTTCTCATGTCTTGCTATAATGAATGATGCCCCTATTCATCTTAACCGATTAGGATGCAGGCTACCGAAAAAGCAATAGTACGGTGGAACAACAATGTTGCAGTACAACATGATACATGGATCTATTTCTCTTTCTCTATTTTTTTGTGTTCTATTTTCGCTTTGCACATAATTCTTCAAGGTTTTTTTGACCAAGAAACAAATTTGAGATCGGTATATGCTAATCTATTGTTTCAGATATAGGCTCTTGGATCGCTCGACAATTGCTCAAAGATAATGGCTCGCTTAAGCGACTTAGCAAGGATTTTTTTTCCCCAAAAGGTAAGCATTCTTGATGTTTAAACCAGTTTTGATTTGCCGCTAGCACCGGTTTGAGCTGTTGAATGCTACTCATGGATAAACTATCTTGATCATGCATGTAGATTTGAATCTGATCAGGGTCCTAAAGTTTGGCACCGTTTCTATCAAAATTTGAATCATTGTTTGAATCTAAAGGGATAACCGAGCGGTAATTATGGTGATAAAGCAGATATTGGCCAGTAAGTAGATGAAACCGGTCAATGTTTTCTTTCTTTTGCACAAGGTTGTTTTGGACATTGGAGGTAATTCTTAGATAACATGCATTGATCACTAGATCATAACTCCTAGATTTAAGGCATGTCTCACAAAAACTCGCTACAAATTCTCACCTCTAAATGGCAAGATGCAATAGCAAGTGACTCCTTGCATGCAATGGTCCCACAATTTGTTGTAGTACGTTTCTCACGTTCATAGTTTGTTGTGTAAGATGTCAAAATTAAGTCATAATTCCAATGGAGTGAACAACCTGTTGTTAATTGAAAAAATGATGTTCTCTTGGTTGACTACCATGGCCCTGACCTCTCTTGGCAAAGGGGATGCTTGATGCATGCTAGATTGTATTTCATGACAGCAGACCTGAAGTGCCTCTGTATTCTGATATTGCCAGTGTGTTTTAATTTAGTGATAATTCATGTGGTCTTGCTGTGTGTACATATTTTTTCCTTTTTGAAATATGCTGCCTTTTTGAAATCTGCCGTGTGTACATATTTTGATACTGAGATCTCTAACTGTGAACATTCACAACAGACATAGGAGCTATATGAAGTAGGGAAGCTCAAATAACTGGTTGGTACATCTCTTGGAGATTGCCCTGAGGGCTTGTTTGGAATGGATAGGGAGATATTATAACCAAACTCTTCGGATTGGATTGGATTGGATTTTAGTTCGAATTCCCTGTCAATCCGAAGGGATTGAGTCATATCACAGTGTATCCAAACAAGCCTTGAGGGAGGGAGAGATTTGAGTGATGCAGCTAGTTGTTCGTGCCCGTGCGCTGCTACGGATAAAAAAATCATAGACTACGTTGTTCGTGGCTCGCATTGCGCCTCTACCATCATGTTCTGCTAGCATCGCACCCTCGGCTTCATTGCTACGCTAGGCCTGCATCACTGTTCCCACACCTTGTCGCTCATGACAAAATTAGGACCGTCGGTCTAGGGAAAGGCGGTTTCACTCGAAGGTGGCAGGGTCGGCCCGATGACAACGAGGTCAACTGCAGCCTCATTTGGTGATCCTTATTAGAAGGTATTGCTAACAATATTTATGAATGGTGTATATTTCATCTCTGCATTTGTCCATTTATGCGCCCGACTAATAGTTGTATCTATAAAGAGCTGAACTAATAAAATCTGGTACAACATAGGGCGATATAACTTAACAGGAAATAAAAAACTGAAGCACATACCTTGAATTGTCAAAGAGAAGTATGAAGGATAATATACGCATCACGGCATCAGACTAACCAGAATGTGAAAGCTGTGAAGGGAAGAACCAGGTTGTAACAATCGAAGCTTATCTATGGTGTTCCCAATTTCGTTGTGAAAAAGCTTATCTAGTAAGGTGCTCGTGTGTTGCAATCAAATCTAAAAAGAGAGTGATACATATCATCTAACGAAATACTAAACCATACAATAAATATCATATTTTGGCATACACATGTCAGGTGAAACATATCTATACACCCTAGTAAATAAAGCAAATCGTAAACAAATGTTTTTTGTTGAGTCTTATCCAACATGAATAAAAAATAAAACATTTTTAGGTACTACATAAGGCATCTACAACATAAGAACATCTCTGTAGATGATATTTTTGGTAAATGTCCCAGAATTGAAGCATGTATCCTTTTCCGATGCAGCAAGTATTTTAAAATTGCTCCTAGCAGTAGCTCATAAGAGCGCGACGTAGAGTCGTTCGTGGGAGAAAACTGGATTGTGGAGGTAGACACCTACACTTGGGATAGTTTGCTCCTGTGTTTTTCAAAACTTCCTGAAATCTTTTGCCAAGAACATTTAGCTACTGCACAATAACATAACAAATGACACATATTCACACATATTCAGGTTCCCCACAGAAGATGCAAGAAAGATCATTGACATGCTGATTTCGAATTTAATTATTACTTTGCGCAATTTATTATTAACCATAGCCAAAGGAATATATGTATTTTAGTAGGGCAATTCAATTCAAAGTTCTGTAATAATGACACCGGTGTAACAACTAAAGACCAAATTAATCTTCTCGGAACCTTTTTTATTCCATCAAACAATGAAATCACAAACTACAATCAGGTGCACTCAAATCTCTCCCTCCCTCAAGGCTTGTTTGGATACACTGTGATATGACTCAATCCCTTCGGATTGACAGGGAATTCGAACTAAAATCCATTCCAATCCGAAGAGTTTGGTTCTAATATCTCCCTATCCATTCCAAACAAGCCCTCAGGGCAATCTCCAAGAGATGTACCAACCAGTTATTTGAGCTTCCCTACTTCATATAGGTCCTATGTCTGTTGTGAATGTTCAAAGTTAGAGATCTCAGTATCAAAATATGTACACACGGCAGATTTCAAAAAGGCAGCATATTTCAAAAAGAAAAAAATATGTACACACAGCAAGACCACATGAATTATCACCAAATTAAAACACACTGGCAATATCGTAATCTGAGGCACTTCTGTGTCTGCATGTCATGAAATACAATCTGGCATGCATCAAGCATCCCCTTTGCCAAGAGAGGTCAGGGCCATGGTAGTCAACCAAGAGAACAACATTTTTTCAATTAACAACAGGTTGTTCACTCCATTGGAATTATGACTTAATTTTGACATCTTACACAACAAACTATGAACGTGAGAAACGTACTACAACAAATTGTGGGACCATTGCATGCAAGGAGTCACTTGCTATTGCAGCTTGCCATTTAGAGGTGAGAATTTGTAGCGAGTTTTTGTGAGACATGCCTTAAATCTAGGAGTTATGATCTAGTGATCAATGCATGTTATCTAAGAATTACCTCCAATGTCCAAAACAACCTTGTGCAAAAGAAAGAAAACATTGACCGGTTTCATCTACTTACTGGCCAATATCTGCTTTATCACCATAATTACCGCCCGGTTATCCCTTTAGATTCAAACAATGATTCAAATTTTGATAGAAACGGTGCCAAACTTTAGGACCCTGATCAGATTCAAATCTACATGCATGATCAAGATAGTTTATCCATGAGTAGCATTCAACAGCTCAAACCGGTGCTAGCGGCAAATCAAAACTGGTTTAAACATCAAGAATGCTTACCTTTTGGGGAAAAAAATCCTTACTAAGCTGCTTGACTGAGCCATTATGTTGAGCAATTGTCAGGCGATCCAGTAGCCTATATCTGAAACAATAGATTAGCATATACCAATCTCAAATTTGTTTCTTGGTCAAAAAAACCTTAAAGAATTATGTGCAAAGCGAAAATAGAACACAAAAAAAATAGAGAAAGAGAAATAGATCCATGTATCATGTTGTACTGCAACATTGTTGTTCCACCGTACTATTGCTTTTTCGGTAGCCTGCATCCTAATCGGTTAATATGAATAGGGGCATCATTCATCATAGCAAGACATGAGAAAGTAGGGCTCTTTCGGGAGCAGATTGACGAGTGAAAACTTGCAATTTAATTCCTTGCTAAGAGCAACCATTGTGGGTATCCAGGAGCTAAAATATATGTCTTGAAGAAATACTGTGCTGAGTACTGAACAATCAATCCCCTTGCCATAGCAGAACAATCTTGTTTGATGCCTAGTCCTAGTTTGAAGCACTTTACGATTTCATTCTCATGTTTGTTTAACTCTAGGCAAGATCATACACAAAGCTATAGCAAAACAAGTACTAAATAGCAGCTCCACATCCTAGGCCCTTCCTCTAAAATCACTACTAAAAATTCACTGCTAATGCGGTAGAGACTCTATCAACCAATTCTATTCTAGAATGTAATAGCACCTAAGTGGTCAAGGCGACGAAAACAAAATCAACGACAAAAAGGCAAAAGGAATTTGATCGATCTCAAGGAAGAACCGAGCTCATATGGGGTGGCGGCCTTGACGATCCGAGATTCCGTGCACTTGACATAAGGCGGCGATGTGCGCCGGCACTTGATGCGTATGTAAGAAAATACGTAGGGGATCCAGCAAGAATGGGGACACACATGCCGCTTGGAGAGGATCTTGGTGAGGCACGGGTCGTTGGGGACGCCGATGTAGTCGCCCTTGCAGTCGCGCGATGGGGCAGGGCCGCCACAGGGGACACGAGCAGGCGCGGGCGCCGCCACAGCACTCGCAGGAGGTCTTCCGCGGCGTCGCGCCATGGAGCGCGCGGCACGGGAGGGGAGGCCGAGCGACTCGAGGAACTCAATCCGCGGGACGGCGGGAGCAGCTTGTCCTCCACGGAGAAGGAGAGCAGGTCGGCGCGGTGGGGCAGGTCGGGGACATCGAGCGCCCGGAGGAAGTAGAGCGTCGGACGCTGAGGCGAGGGGCGAGGGAGGCGGTTTGGCGTGGCGTCTGCAGCGGTTTGCCGTAGCGTGGGGGGTGGTACCATTTCCCCGAGTTAAGAGATCGTGGGAGCAGTGGGACGCGTGAGAGGAGACTGGAGAGGGAGGTCATGCTGCGCGAAGCCATCTGGGTCGTTCATCCTCTGTTCTTCAATCGGACGAACGTAAAAGATAATGGGAGGACGGACCACGGTAAACTTCTTTTTTAAGGTGTAGAGATTTAACCGTCTAGAGAGTAAATAATGGCAACTATGGAGGGTATGCACCTTGGTAGGGCACCGCACTTTAACGATTCAAATTATGCTTATTGAAAAGTTAGAATGACCATCTATATTAAGGTCATGAGCCTAAACCTATGGAGAATTGTTGATGTAGGTTTTGCTACTCCGATTGATCCACAAAACCCCTCTCAAAGAGAAGAGCAAAACTTGCAACTCGATGCTCAAACTTTAAATGCTCTATATAGCACCTTGAGTGTGAAAGAATTCAACAGAGTGAGCAATCTTGAGAATTCTCATGATGTTTGGACAACTCTTATGGAAATTCATGAGAGAACTTCCACGGTCAGGGAAACTAAATTATATAGGTTAAACTCAAATATGAGTCATTTACTATGTTGCCTCATAAGAGCATAAATGAAATGTATTTTCAATTGAATTACATAGTAAATGAGCTGAAAGGCTTATCTTGTGATTTAACCGACCTTGATATTGTACGTAAGATGGTTAAGGCTCTACCGGACAAATATGAAATCTTGGTGACCGTATTCCTCAATTCATCCTAATTACTAAGGATAACCCCTACCGCTCTTTTGGGAAATCTTATCATAAATGAGATGTACAAGAAAGATAAAGATGAGCTCAAGTATAAAGCCTCAACTTCAAGCAAAAGAATTCATGCTTTTAAAGCCAAATGTGAAGTGAAGATGAGGGTCACCATTGGGAAGATGATGACACCAAAGAAGAAATGGTCTCTCTGATATACAAAATGGAAGATCTCATGAAGAGACATGGCTCACACAAAATTTCAAGCCCATCTTCCAAAACAAAGCACTTCAAGACTTTAAGGTGCTACAATTATCAAGAAAAGGGACACATTGCCTCAAAGCGTCTCTATGAAGAGGAAGATGAAGAAGAGACTACTTCATCATCAAAGAAGAATGATGACAAAAGAAGACAGTTTACTGGGCTAGCCATAAAAAACAATCCATCAAACAACTCAAATGTACAAAATGCTCCATCACTATTTGACACATCTACATGCTTCATGGCAAGAGGTAAAAGTGAGGTAACTAATGATGACTTGATGGATATGCTAGAAGAACTAAATTAATATATTGGAAAATAGAAGATGAAATTCAAAGTTTTAAAGAAAGAGCATATCTCTCTTCAAAATACTCATGAGGTGCTAAGAGAAGAGCACGAATCTCTCCTTCTCAAAAAAGTCTCTAGCTCAAAGGAGGATATAGGCATAACATGTGATTTGTTAGATATGTCATGCCTAGTTGCTAGTCCTTGCATTGCATCTAAGGTTAGATATAGACTAATATTTTCATGAGTTGGCGAAATAGGTTAAGTCACATGATGATGAAGGCAATTGATGGTTCAATATGTTAAAGGGCATCAAACTAAGATTCGAAATAAGGAAGATCATCATGTGTTAATGATATTCAAGATACCGGACTTGGAGAAATGATGTTAGTCATCAAGTGATCACTCCAAGTTGGATGCTCAAGGCAAAGGTATGACTAGCATAGGCTAAGGATCTGTTTCGTAATTATTCTACCGGTCTCGGTGTTTGGTGTAGAGATCGGATTGCTAGTATAGGTTGTTGTACTATTAAGAGGGGTCTTGACTATTAGCTTGAATATGTCATGTGTTGATAGCTCTTAGTGCTTGATCTAGCTCTCTTTTTCATGTTGCCGATATTTGTGAATGTGTTTTGTAAATAGTTGTGGCTTATGCATAATCCTTGTAGCATATGACTTTAGTTTGCGAATGTATTTTGCAAACGGTTTAAGTCCATGTACCAAACTCCTTGTAGCATGATTCTAAAAGTTGTTAAATGTGTTTTACATCTTATTAAGAATCGTGCTTTCATCCCTTATTTGCATCACACATAAATTGACAATTATGTCTTGCTAAATTAAGTTGAAGTGATTTGCAAAAATAAACTTTTGTCATCTTGTCTGGACATACCGCTGTAGGTAGTCCAGACTAACTGGTCGACTGATTGATCTCTGCAGTCAACTTTTTCCAGATAGCTCCTGTTTTGCAAATTCCTTTGGCTGGACTGACTGCAGGTATAAGTCCGAACTGACCGGAACCCCGATACTTGTCTGGCGGTTAGGTTTTTCCAAAGAGTCTCTTTTCTCATAGTGGCTATATGGATTTACCAAAATCGGAGATACAGTCTGACCGGACCTCTAGGTGTTGGGAGTAGTCAGCTTTTTTCAGTAACATGTTTTTCCTGTTTTTGAAAATCCTTCAACCCGATCTGATCGGATCTTGTGTGGGCGGACTGACCGGACCTGGCATAACTGATAGATTATGTAGCTTTGACTATTGTAGAAGTTACTGTTACACAGTAGTCCGGTCTAAACGGCCTTCTTGTTGTCGCACAGTTTCTCCTCTAATGGCTAGTTTTTGTGTGTGGGTGTATAAATACTCCTTGTGGCCGGTTGTGAGAGCAGTTGTTGGTGCTATATATTCATTTCCCTTGAGCAAAGAGCAAGCTCTCTTCTCTTCTTTGTGCATGTGTTGCACTTATTGAGCTTAGAGAGCAAAATCCTAGTACGTGTTGTAACAGCCCTAACTTAGGGTTTGTATTTCAAATGTAAAATTTTGAGGAGAAATAAAAACTTTTGTTGTCTCTTCAAATCATTTGGAAGTTTTCCAAATTTTCCCTAGCAATTTCCAATTTTCTAGAAGTTAATTCTTGTGATTGGAAATTGTTGTCATCAAATTATTAGCCTTCAAACTTGTGATCATCCTCTACAAATATTTTTCCTAGCATCTTGATCATCCTATCTACCTCCCTGAATTATTACACAATTTTTAGATTTTATTTGCTATTTCAAATGGCCAAGTCAAACTAGTTGAAAATCTGGTCAAACCCTAGGTCAGCAGCTTGTGAATTTTCTGCAGAATAATGAATTGCATAAAAAGTCCTGGAAAATTTATACAATGTTGTTCTCTGTCCCTTGTAGCTACCATAAAAATTTCGGAAATTTTGGAGCTCGGGAACTACCTCTAAAAATTCCCCAAACTCTCTCAGCTTTTTAAACTCAAAATCAGAAATCACTGTTTGTCGGGCTCGAACCCGAGCCCGACTCAAATCCGACCGCACCACTTGACTCGGTCGCACCGCCTAGCTGCACCGCGCGGGCCCGATGGCTATCAGCCGTCCGATGGAGATCGCACGTTCCACGTTCGCGTGCGCAATCGACCGGTCCGAATGCATACAGAGATCTCGACCGTCCATATCAGATCCAATGGCCGATACAATATTGATCGAGTTAAACCCACTCATCGCACCGCACTGCCCGACTCGAGTCGCACCTTTACTCGCCGACAGGCGGTCCCACTGCAGTCTTCTCCGCCACGTCGGCGAGCGGCTCAGCGCAGCGCCGCTTCGCCAAGGCTCTCGCGGCCCGCGCGCATGCACGCTGCCACCTCGCCTCACCGGTCTTTTCACCGCCCCACCGTTTCACCTCGCTGCCTCCGCCTGCTCCTACAAAAGCCGCTGAGAGCCTTCACTATCTCGTTTTCTCCTCCTCTGCCCCATTTCCGCCACTGAGCCCCGGAGCCCGAGAGCGTCGCCGCGCCACTTCCGAGCATTTCAGCCGCTCCGGTGATCTCCGGTCGTCGGCGATAGCGTCACGGTGTGCCTAGCACCCCGTGGAAGCAAACCCCTCAAGCAATTCGGAGTTTCCGCCGCTGTGGAGCCGCGCGCGCTCTTTCTTCTCCAAGTCCGGCCGAAACCGCCTCTTCCGCCGCCGCGCCTTCTCCAGCAAGCTCGAGCTCAATTCCTTCCTCCGTAAGCATCTCCTGGTTTCCCTCTCTCGCCTCAATCACTCACACGCCCTCTCTTTCACCTCGTGTCTCCGTCGCCGCCGACCGCCTTGCGCCGCGCATCTCTCGCCGTCGGGCTATCTCCGCAGCCATTTCGCTCCGCGTCATCCTTGAGTTCTCGTGACTCATCGATGCTCGTCGCGCGCTTAAGTCGCTTAGATTTCCGGCCAAACACGCGTACCATGTTCCCGTAGGTTCCTCCGCTCCGCCGCGTCGCGCCGCCGTGGTCCACCTCCGTGATGTTCGCCATGGTCGGGTGCGCAATAGCACCAGAACCCATTTGGCCCTTTGCCGGCATCGCGGGAGCTTGGCTCGCCGGCGACACGCCGGGCAATCTCGGGTTTCGTCGGCTCTGTTGTCGGACGCGTGATTTGAACTGAGATCGCTGCGAACCGTCCGATGCCGAATCAGCGGTCCAGATAGAGCCACGTCTTTTCCTTATTTCTATTGTTTTGGAATCTCCCGTTAGAGTTATTTTTTCAACTGAAAATTGGGTTAAACTTTAGAAATTCATATCTATTTGATTGTAAGTCCTTTTCGGTTGTTTTAAATTTTGTTAGCTTTGGTATTGTCTAAAGTTTAATCTAAAATTGGGTAGAGGTTAGTTCAGCTCCAGAAGTTGGATTTTAAAATGTGTTTAGAAATAGGTTTAAATTAAAATGCTCAAACTTGCACTTAAATTGTAAAATGCATAACTAATTCAAATTTTATCCAAATTGCATGAAACCAGTGCTGTTAATTTTCATATTAAGTGTATTATTTACTAAAATTAGTTTCATCCATGTCTCTGTAGCAAAAATCTGTTAATTAATAAAATGATGTCTTATGTATCTTCTAAATTAGAAAATGTATATCTCTTTCAATATTTGTCCAAATCCAGTGAAACCAATTTTGTAATTTGTCATTTTTAATGTACTAATTATAAGGATAGGTTTTAGGTACTGTTTCTGTTATTAAAATTTTGCTAAGTATTTAACTAGTGCTTAAATGTGTATGTTAGCTTAGGAAATTGCTAGAAAATGCATCACCTCTTCAAATAAATATTTCCCTGCTTCTAAAATGGGTTAGATCATGTTTTAACTGCTGTGAAAAGTTTAGTGTGTTTTGTTATTGTTGTATGTTGAGTTTTGCCGGTGTTATTCGTTCTTATTCGCTGTTATTTGATCAATCGTTAGGCTTCGACATTTGCGGTAACCCTGAGAGCGATCCTCTGCAACAGGTCGAGCATTCTGAGCAACAGCAGCCAGGCAAGCAGTTTGATCATGATTAATCCCAGTATTTTAAAGTTTAATATTTTGTTTCATTTGTATGTATGCATCGCTAATTTGTGTTAAAATGGTTAGCTAAATCAGAGATGCATATCCTGTAGGCAAAATATTGGTCTCTACTACCGAGCCTAGGTTATTTGTCGTGATTAGAAGTCATTGGATGATCTCTTGTCACTTAGTAGATCCGGTCAACTTGCTTAGACATGCTTAGCTATCGGTAGAATCAAGCGGTTATCGACTTTAGTCGGTAACCTTGATCACACAAAATCTTCTATAACTTTTTGTTTCAGATTTTTGCTATGTTTAATTGCAAAACTAAAACTGAAAACAAAAATGATTTAGACTTGGGCACAACGGTATGATTGGTGTGATCTGTTGGGTGTGATCGAATGGTGCCCGAGTCAACAAGGACCGATCATCTTGTTACATCAACCAAGCATTTTGCGTGCTAACCACACTAGAGTATATGGGACCTCTCTTGACCTAGTACTTTGGCGTGTATTGGCTCCGGTCGCAGGAGGTCGCAGGAGGGATGGAGGTGGGAGCATGGTAGTTGTCCAAAAGCTTTATCCCGAGTGGGTAGTTGTCTTTCGGCTTTACCATGTAAGCGTATGGATTTCTATCCATACGAGCGGCTCGTAGTTAATACACAATATTGGAAAAAGTCTCGTAGGACTTAGTGTGGCACATACCTTCTAGTGTGCTTTGGCTTAAAGGCGATGCAAGTGTGGGTACATTGGTACACCCTGCAGGTTTAAAACTATTCGAATAGCCTCGTCCTAGGTTATGGACACGCTGGCAAGGTCTTCCAAGAGTTAGACTACAACTTTTAAATTAAAACTTGATGGGTGGTACGAATCGGGATTCGTGCTATCGTTAATGGTGACTATTGGGATAGTCACCTCTAGGTGGTTTATCTTTCTCTTTGTTAGTATTACCTTTATCGTATTTCAACATTAAAAACGA
This sequence comes from Ampelocalamus luodianensis, assembly GCA_036346255.1. Lineage (NCBI taxonomy): Eukaryota > Viridiplantae > Streptophyta > Magnoliopsida > Poales > Poaceae > Ampelocalamus > Ampelocalamus luodianensis. The sequence goes on from CM070638.1 coordinate 6,780,871, forward strand.
ATTGCAAACTTGCCTTCAAACCGTATTATATTATTGCAAATGAAAATTGGCTTTATGCAAATGAAACATATGGCCTCCACTAAACAAGCCCGCATGTAGCATATGAACAGTCCGCTAGTTCACACGTCGGTCTTGCGGGTACAAAGACAATCTTTGTACTCGTGTGCTTTGCTTAATGTTTTTGTTGCAGAGGAAGAAGGTGAGCCCCAAGGGCCTCACTTACGTGAGTCGTGTTGCCGTTTCGTGGGCGACTAGACTTGGCGGTCCTGTCCGATGCCTTGTGGGTTGAAGGCACACCGATTGGCTTTTGTTTATAGCCATCTTATGGCACTTTGCTTCCATTGTCTTATTTACGTTATTTGTGTATCTTGTGGCTGTCGCCTTTGTGCGTAATAACTCTTCTATTTGTTTATCTTCCGCTTGGTAGTGTGGTGTTTGGACTCTATGTTTGGAATGGAGTTGATGTCTAATTTTGTAACGAGGTGTGTATACGCTCGAAAGTATACATATCTCGAGGATCGATTATTTGATTTGTGATGCTAGGACCAGGTGGTTGGTTAAGCGTTACAAGCCAAATAAATTGGGGTCCTCACAAAGTTGGTATCAGAGCCATTCTGACCGTAGTAACCCAAGCATAGTCGTCCTTAGGATATTTTGGAAAGGCTTATTTTTCAAAGTATCAAAAGGGTTTATAAAAATCTAGGCAGATTCTCAGCATTTACTCCTTATCTATCTTAGCCTTCTACTCTCTTCTTACTCTAATTTCAGTTTAAAAACTTGGTTTCTCTCTTTCCTTTCAAAAGATAGTTACTACCGGTTGAATTAGTTTTGGGAGAACCATGGAAGATTAATCTAACAAAAAAAATTGTGGGAATAATAGGGTAAGATGTAAAGTGAGTAGTTATGTGTCTGATTTTTGCTGGTCGGGTTTTATCCTGTTTTGTGTTTGTTTCTGGACTGTTTCAATGAATTTTGGGCTTTCTTGCTCTTCGAGTTGTTGCTAACTTGTCTTAGTGAAACAGGATGGCCGGGAGAACGCGTGCGATCGTGAGTGGTCATGATGAGGAGCTTCCTCCTCCGACCATGGTCGAGGTTCTCGCCGATCGAGCGAAACCGCATGGATCGACGCGCATCTTGGAGGTTATTGCTAGGAATACCTCCACTCGCCGGTGGTGGCGCCACCGGACTCGCGGGGACTTGCGAGTTCCTCCGCACGCACTACCGACTTTCTCCCGCTCGAGGACCCTCTCGATGCGGATGATTGGTCGCGCATGGTTGAGCGAAAGCTCAACATAGCTCGATGCCGCATACGTGGATAAGGCACTCTTCGCGTCGCACTAGCTTGAGGGCGCGCACTCTCATGGTGGGAGAACTATCTCGCCATGCAGCCGCGGGCCATGTGGTCGCGTGGGAGGAGTTCAGTCGCCTTCGTCGCCCACATCCCGGATGGCCCGATGAAGTCAAGAAGAAAGAATTCCTCGCGCTCAAGCAAGGGCGCAAATCGTGACGGAGTACCATGCACGAGTTCAATCATCCGCTCGTTATGCTCCGGGAGAGGTGGCCTCAGATGAGGCTAAGCAGGAGAAGTTTATGGATGGCTTGTCCGAGGAGCTGCAGGACAAGTTATCTATTGTGGACTTCTCTGATTTTCAGGCCTTAGTGGATAAGGCCATTGTTGCAGAGCATAAGGCAAAGGCGCTGGGCGAGTCCCGCAAGCCCAAATGGGAGGCACATCAGTCTACTCACACCAGCCTCACTCGTCCTCGGGCTGGGCTAGCACCAGGGGCCCGTTCTTTTGCTCCACCGGCGCCGAGGCCATCTGCACCAGCTCCTCGCCCACCGCAGGCCGTGTTTCAGCCACGTGCGCCTGCGATCCAGCAGCAGGGCGGCCTCCGCAATCCGGCGGCCGAGGTTACTTGTTTTCGCTGCCACAACAAGGGCCACTACGCCAACGCTTGCCTCGAGTGTTGCGATGCGCCGCCCCTAATGGAGGACGCGGGCGGGAGTGGTCATCCACCACCGTAAGATGATCCGAAGCCCTGTGTGCGGGCAGCGGTCGAGTCAACCACCTTTCAGCTGAGGAGGCTCAGGAGGCGCCAGATGTCGTGATGGGTACACTTCTTGTCAATTCTCGTCCTGCTGCAGTATTATTTGATTCTGGAGCATCGCATTCTTTTATTTCAAGATCATTTGCTGCCGTTAGTGGGCTTCACTGTGTTCCTTTGGGAGTTCCTTTGCTCATCCGCTCTCCGGGGTCGGAAATGAGAGCTGATCTACAGTGTCGAGATGTTCCCATCATAGTTAAAGGAGTGGGATTTTTGGCAAATCTTATTCTGCTCAGTTCAGCGAGTCTGGATGTGATTCTTGGCATGTATTGGTTGTCCCAACACTTGGGGCAAATCGATTGTGCCAGGAAGATTGTCCATCTCACCAGCCCTTCAGGCGAGCAGGTCGGATTTTCGCCACAGCTGCAGGGGCCACATCTATGTGCATTAGAGGCGGAGCCAGCCTTGCAGATTCAGGATGTTCCCATAGTATCTGACTTTGTGGATGTCTTTCACGAGGATTTGCCCGATGCCTCGGTTCGAGACCTTGAGTTTGTCATTGAGTTGTTGCCCAGTCGCCTCTATCTCGGCGCCGTGTCGATGCCTCCCAATGAGCTAGAAGAATTGAAGAAACAGCTTGGTGAGCTCCAAGCAAAGGGTTTCATCCGTCCCGCCATCTCCTTGGGGTTGTCCGGTGATCTTTGTGAAGAAGAAGGACAAGACTTTGCGCATGTGTGTTGACTACCGTCCTCTCAATGAGGTGACGGTGAAGAACAAATACCCTTTTCCCGCATCGATGATCTGCTCGATCGCTTGATGGAGCCAGTGTTCTCAAAGATTGATTTGAGAATGGGGTATCATCAGTCGATCGATCGAGGATATTCGAAGACGACTTTCACTACTCGTTATGGGCTGTACGAGTACACCGTCATGTCTTTCGGTTTAACCAATGCTCCAGCCTTGTTCATGAACTTAATGAATTCAGTATTCATGGAGTTTTTGGATAAATTTGTGGTGGTCTTTATTGATGATATTCTTATCTATTCCAAGATCAAGCGAGCATCTTGAGCATCCAAGATTGTTTTGGGCAAATTGCGGAACATCAGCTATATGCAAAGTTCAGCAAATGTGAGTTCTGGTTGAAGGAAGTGGCATTCTTGGGCCATGTTCTTTCAGCTGGAGGTGTAGCTGTGGATCCCGGCAAGGTCAGCGATGTTCTATCTTGGGGTCAGCCCAAGTTAGTCACTGATGTGCGGAGTTTTCTCGGTTTAGCGGGCTACTACCGTCGCTTTATCGAGAACTTCTCCAAAATTGCTAAGCCGATGACTGAATTGCTCAAGAAGGACAAGAAGTTTGTGTGGTCCTCTGCTTGTGATGAGAGCTTTCAGGAGCTCAAACAGCGATTGACTTCAAGACACGATCCTTACTCTTCCTGATATCCACAAGAGCTTCGATATTTATTGCGATGCCTCTCGTCAGGGACTTGGATGTGTTCTTATGCAGGAAGGCAAGGCAGTTGCCTATGCATCCAGGCAGTTGAGGCCTCATGAGCTCAACTATCCCACCCACGATTTAGAGCTTGCTGCAGTGGTTCATGCACTCAAGATTTGGCGGCATTATTTGATCGGAAACCGCTGTGAGGTGTATTCCGATCACAAGAGTTTGAAATACTTGTTCACTCAGCCAGATCTGAACCTCAGGCAGAGGAGATGGCTGGAATTGATCAAGGATTATGATATGAGTATTCAGTATCATCCTGGTAAGGCCAATGTCGTCGCTGATGCACTGAGCCGAAAGGTGTACTGCAATACTTTGATGATCCAAGAGCAACAGCCTGCACTTCTTGCAGAATTTCAGCGTCTCAACTTGGGTTTGGTTGAGCACGGTTCCCTTACTGCCCTGATTGTGCAACCAACCTTGGTGGATCAAATCAAGTCAGCACAGCAGTTAGATGTTGGTGTGGGTAAAATCAAGCAGAACATCAAGAATGGATCAGCCAAATGTTTTACAGAAGATGAGCACGGTGTTGTGTGGTTTGGGCAGCGTCTCATGGTCCCAAAGGTCCCAGAGTTGCGGGATTTGATTCTCCAGGAGGCCCATGATTCGCCTTTGTCCATCCATCCTGGGGCCACCAAAATGTACCAAGATCTGCGCCAGAGATTCTGGTGGACTCGCATGAAGCGCGAGATTGCGGTGTTCGTTGCGGATCGACGATGTTTGTCGTGTCAAGGCCGAGCATCAACGCCCAATGGTCTTCTTGACCTTTACCTATACCAGAGTGGAAGTGGGATTCTGTAGGCATGGATTTCATCACTGGGCTGCCCCGTTCATCCAAGGGAAATGGCGCCATTTGGGTTGTCATTGACAGGCTAACGAAAGTGGCGCATTTCCTCCCGGTCAAGAGTCAGCTCCGGGTGGAACCTCTAGCCGAGCTCTATGTATCAAGGATTGTGAGCTTGCATGGTGTACCCAAGACGATTGTGTCTGACCGTGGGGCGTTGTTTACCTCTCGGTTTTGGTATAGTCTGCAGGAGGCCATGGGAACTCATCTTACTTTCAGCACGGCCTATCATCCTCAGACCGATGGTCAGACGGAGCGCGTCAATCAGGTGCTTGAAGATATGCTTCGTGCTTGTGTTCTTTCCTATGGGAAGAATTGGGAGAAGTGCCTACCACTTGCAGAGTTCTCTTATAACAACAGCTTCCAGGCTAGTCTCGTGATGGCACCATTTGAGGCTTTGCATGGGAGGCGTCTGAGTAACACCTCTAAACCGGTGGAACGGTGAAAGGCGCTTTGGCCCGATTCCATCAATGAGGCCGAAAGTCAAGTGCGCTTGATTCGTGAGCACTTACGCGTAGCTCACCGAGCGAAAGAGCTATGCGGTCGGCGTCGTCGTGAGTGAGTTTCGGCCAATGACTTTGTGTATCTCAAAGTCTCACCTTTGAAGGGACATCGTCGTTTCGGTGTCAAGGGCAAACTAGCTCCTCGATATGTCGGGCCGTATCGCATCATCAAGAAAGTGGGAGCTGTTGCATACAAACTAGAATTGTCAGCTACACTTGAGGGGGTGCATGATGTTTTCCATGTGTCACAATTGAAAAAGTGCCTTCGTGTTCCAGTTGAGGAAACGCCATTGGAAAATATCGATGTGCAGGAAGATCTATCTTATCGTGAGCGCCCCATTCGTATCCTCGAAGAAGCTGAACGCAGAACGAGGAACCGTGTGATCAAGTTCCTCAAAGTTCAGTGGTCAAACCACTCCGAGGATGAAGCCACTTGGGAGCGGGAAGATCGTCTCCGGCAGTTACCCATCCTTCTTCTCCTAGTGATCGAAATCTCGGGCGAGATTCTGTGAGGGGAGATTTGTAACAGCCCTAACTTAGGGTTTGTATTTCAAATGTAAAATTTTGAGGAGAAATAAAAACTTTTGTTGTCTCTTCAAATCATTTGGAAGTTTTCCAAATTTTCCCTAGCAATTTCCAATTTTCTAGAAGTTAATTCTTGTGATTGGAAATAGTTGTCATCAAATTATTAGCCTTCAAACTTGTGATCATCCTCTGCAAATATTTTTCCTAGCATCTTGATCATCCTATCTACCTCCCTGAATTATTACACAATTTTTAGATTTTATTTGCTATTTCAAATGGCCAAGTCAAACTAGTTGAAAATCTGGTCAAACCCTAGGTCAGCAGCTTGTGAATTTTCTGCAGAATAATGCAGTGCATAAAAAGTCCTGGAAAATTTATGCAATGTTGTTCTCTGTACCTTGTAGCTACCATAAAAATTTAGGAAATTTTGGAGCTCGGGAACTACCTCTAAAAATTCCCCAAACTCTCTCAGCTTTTTAAACTCAAAATCAGAAATCACTGTTTGTCGGGCTCGAACCCGAGCCCGACTCAAATCCGACCGCACCACTTGACTCGGTCGCACCGCCTAGCTGCACCGCGCGGGCCCGATGGCTATCAGCCGTCCGATGGAGATCGCACGTTCCACGTTCGCGTGCGCAATCGACCGGTCCGAATGCATACAGAGATCTCGACCGTCCATATCAGATCCAACGGCCGATACAATATTGATCGAGTTAAACCCACTCGTCGCACCGCACCTGGCTCCGACTCGAGTCGCACCCTTTACTCTCGCTGACAGGGCGGTCCCACCTGCAGGTCTTCTCCGCCACGTCGCTGAGCCAGCTCGGTAGCCGCCGCTTCGCCGCGCGCTCTCGCCGGCTTCGCCGCCGCATGCACGCTGCCACCTCGCCTCACCGGTCTTTTCACCGCCCCACCGTTTCACCTCGCTGCCTCCGCCTGCTCCTACAAAAGCCGCTGAGAGCCTTCACTATCTCGTTTTCTCCTCCTCTGCCCCATTTCCGCCATCGAGCCCTCGGCCGAGGCGTCGCGCGCGCTCCGAGCATTTCACCGCTCGGTGATCTCGGTCGTCGGCGATAAGCGCCACGGTGTGCCTAGCACCCGTGGAAGCAAACCCCTCAAGCAATTCGGAGTTTCGCGGCCGTGGAGCCGCGCTCTTTCTTCTCCAAGTCCGGCCGAAACCGCCTCTTCCGCCGCCGCGCCTTCTCCAGCAAGCTCGAGCTCGATTCCTTCCTCCGTAAGCATCTCCTGGTTTCCCTCTATCTGTCTCAATCACTCACACGTCCTCTCTTTCACCTCAGGTCTCCGTCGTCGCTGACCGCCTTGCGCCGCCGCAGTCTCTCGTCGCCGGGCTATCTCCGGCAGCCATTTCGGCTCCGCGTCATCCCGGTGAGTTCCTGGTGACTCACTGATGCTCGTGCGCGCGCTAAGTCGTTTAGATTTCCGGCCGAAACACGCGTACCATGTTCCCGTAGGTTCCCCTCCGCTCCGCCGCGTCGCGCCGCCGCTGTGGTCCACCTCCGGTGATGTTCCGGCCATGGTCGTGTGCGCACAGCACCAGAACCCATTTGGCCCTTTGCCGGCATCGCGGGAGCTTGGCTCGCCGGCGACACGCCGGGCAATCTCGGGTTTCGTCGGCTCTGTTGTCGGACGCGTGATTTGAACTGAGATCGCTGCGAACCGTCCGATGCCGAATCAGCGGTCCAGATAGAGCCACGTCTTTTCCTTATTTCTATTGTTTTGGAATCTCCCGTTAGAGTTATTTTTTCAACTGAAAATTGGGTTAAACTTTAGAAATTCATATCTATTTGATTGTAAGTCCTTTTCGGTTGTTTTAAATTTTGTTAGCTTTGGTATTGTCTAAAGTTTAATCTAAAATTGGGTAGAGGTTTAGTTCAGCTCCAGAAGTTGGATTTTAAAATGTGTTTAGAAATAGGTTTAAATTAAAATGCTCAAACTTGCACTTAAATTGTAAAATGCATAACTAATTCAAATTTTATCCAAATTGCATGAAACCAGTGCTGTTAATTTTCATATTAAGTGTATTATTTACTAAAATTAGTTTCATCCATGTCTCTATAGCAAAAATCTGTTAATTAATAAAATGATGTCTTATGTATCTTCTAAATTAGAAAATGTATATCTCTTTCAATATTTGTCCAAATCCAGTGAAACCAATTTTGTAATTTGTCATTTTTAATGTACTAATTATAAGGATAGGTTTTAGGTACTGTTTCTGTTATTAAAATTTTGCTAAGTATTTAACTAGTGCTTAAATGTGTATGTTAGCTTAGGAAATTGCTAGAAAATGCATCACCTCTTCAAATAAATATTTCCCTGCTTCTAAAATGGGTTAGATCATGTTTTAACTGCTGTGAAAAGTTTAGTGTGTTTTGTTATTGTTGTATGTTGAGTTTTGCCGGTGTTATTCGTTCTTATTCGCTGTTATTTGATCAATCGTTAGGCTTCGACATTTGCGGTAACCCTGAGAGCGATCCTCTGCAACAGGTCGAGCATTCTGAGCAACAGCAGCCAGGCAAGCAGTTTGATCATGATTAATCCCAGTATTTTAAAGTTTAATATTTTGTTTCAGCTGTATGTATGCATCGCTTAATTTGTGTTAAAATGGTTAGCTAAATCCTGTAGATGCATATCATGTAGGCAAAATATTGGTCTCTACTACCTGAGCCTAGGTTATTTGCTGTGATTAGAAGTCGCTGGATGATCTCTTGTCACTTAGTAGATCCGGGTCAACTTGCTTAGACATGCTTAGCTATCGGTAGAACTGGGCGGTTATCGACTTTAGTCGGTAACCTTGATCACACAAAATCTTCTATAACTTTTTGTTTCGTCATTTTTGCTATGTTTAATTGCAAAACTAAAACTGAAAACAAAAATGATTTAGACTTGGGCACAACGGTATGATTGGTGTGATCTGTTGGGTGTGACTGGAATGGTGCCCGAGTCAACAAGGACCGAACATCTTGTTACACTGAACCAAGCATTTTGCGTGATAACCACACTAGAGTATATGGGACCTCTCTTGACCTAGTACTTTGGCGTGTATTGGCTCCGGGTCGCAGGAGGTCGCAGGAGGGATGGAGGTGGGAGCATGGTAGTTGTCCGAAAAGCTTTATCCTGAGTGGGTAGTTGTCTTTTCGGCTTTACCATGTAAGCGTATGGATTTCTATCCATACGAGCGGCTCGTAGTTAATACACAATATTGGAAAAAGTCTCGTAGGACTTAGTGTGCGGCATACCTTGGAAGTGTGCTTTGGCTTAAAGGCGATGCAAGTGTGGGTACATTGGTACACCCTGCAGGTTTAAAACTATTTGAATAGCCTCGTCCTAGGTTATGGACACGCTTGGCAAGGTCTTCCAAGAGTTAGACTACAACTTTTAAATTAAAACTTGATGGGTGGTACGAATCTGGGATTCGTGCTATCGTTGTGGTGACTATTGGGATAGTCACCTCTAGGTGGTTTATCTTTCTCTTTTGTTAGTATTACCTTTCTCAGATTTCAACATTAAAAACGAATTGCAAACTTGCCTTCAAACTGTATTATATTATTGCAAATGAAAATTGGCTTTATGCAAATGAAACATATGGCCTCCACTAAACAAGCTTGCATGTAGCATATGAACAGTGCGCTAGTTCACACGTCGATCTTGCGGGTACAAAGACAATCTTTGTACTCGGCGCTTTGCTTAATGTTTTTGTTGCGAGAGGAAGAAGGTGAGCCCCAAGGGCCTCACTTCTGTGAGCTGTGTTGCCGTTTCGTGGACGACTAGACTTGGCGGTCCGGTCAGATGCCTTGTGGGTTGAAGGCACACTGATTGGCTTTTGTTTATAGCCATCTTATGGCACTTTTGCTTCCGCTGTCTTATTTCTGTTATTTGTGTATCTTGTGGCCTGTCGGCCTTTGTTTGTAATAACTCTTCTATTTGTTTATCTTCCGTTTGGTAGTGTGGTGTTTGGACTCTATGTTTGGAATGGAGTTGATGTCTAATTTTGTAACGAGGTGTGTATACTGCTTTCTGGGAAGTATACATATCTCGAGGATCAGTTTATTTGATTTGTGATGCTAGGACCAGGTGGTTGGTTAAGCGTTACAAGCCAACTAAATTGGGGTCCGCACACGTGTATTTGCATTATGTATTGGATTTAGTATCCATTGAACTTAGACACTTGATTCGTTCAAGTGAGAATCTCTGACTTGTTACTCTTGGTATTTGCCGACACCTAGACAGCTTGGAGGAGTTGCGCCAGTGATCATCTCAAAGAAGGTTGTACGAAGACCCGAACGGTTGTGAGTGGCTTGGTGCTTGCCATCTCCGGAGTGGAGGAAGAGAAACCCCAAGTGGATACTAGGTGTAGGCTTAATTTATGGAGCCGGTATAATTCATTTGGGCTTATCTCAACGTGGACTAGGGAAAACTGGCAAGTTTTCGATCACCACGAGAAAAAGTTCAAGTGTTGGTGTGGTTTGCTTTCTTGAGCTCTACTCTTTTGCAATCTTGGTATTAGACTTAGCTTGTTGGTGCACTTTGTCAAGACTAGTTGATTTAGGTTTTAATTTAGCAAAACTGAATCGATTTGCACTTCCGTATAAAACTTGGTTTTAGCCAAAAGTTTTTTTTACCGCCTATTCACCCCAATCTAGTCGGCCTCCTCGATCTTACAGTGGCCGATCTGGTCACTTCCCTTCAATAGAAAACACCATCTCTGGACTTTTCTGTTAAACTCTATGTACTTTCATGTCAAGTTTTCATTTTAAATGACATCTAACACGAACACATTCCCAAACACACCTACACAAGTGTTTGATGTCCACTTTGCACGAGCTTGCATCGCCAGTCTGACTGCCTGGTCAATGTTGGTCAGACCGCCTATCCTCTTAATGCAAGACAACTTTTGCAAAACTGAGAGCTAACTTGCCAAACTCTTCGACAATGATGTCAATTGTTCATCTGAGATATCACATCTTCACAGACGGTTTTTATCGCAGCTAGTAGCACAGACGTGCGCTAAACTAAAATCGTCTATGATTGTATTTAATACAGACAGTTCCGAGAAACCGTCTATGATGAGACGACCAGGATAGCCCCTTTTGTTGTAGTGAGATGTGGTGAAGGTGGCAGCGACGATAACTACAAGGAGGGAAACACCCATGATCTGCATGGTTCGGGCACTGCAACTATAATGGATCGAATATAGTCATGCTCCAAATCTTTTCGTTCGAGGGAAGTGCTACCTTTTGACCAATTTATATATATATAGAGCCAGTGCTTCTATTTTAATCATAACACATATGTTATTAATAGCAGGTAGTCTTCCTTGGGTGGTACATTGACCCTTTCTTCAATGGTTGTGCTACAATCACGGCTGTCCATAGTTGTTTCTTTTACCTCCATAAACCTTCACTTGTAGTTTTGTATAATCATAGATAAAATCTAGCACCCATTTTTCTAATTATTTGGCACTAGCTTGGACAATTGTGGGGTACTACAGGATAGTTGATTAAATCTCAAGAAAAACAAAATTTTAGCTTTTATAATATAAAATTTTAAAATTTCAAATTAAATGGGAATCATAAGTTCAATTTAAACTGTTCATTTTTAACAAAAAATAGTGATCCCTATGTTTTTTTAATAAATGACATTTGGATTCAAACTTTTAAGTTTTGAGCACCAGTACATGCAGAAGTATTCAGATGGGCCACACTAACACTGTATCATCTTTTTTTATCACTGCAAGTACTTCCATAAATAAATCACAAAAAGTTGAAGGAAATTTCTGATCATTATAACGCTGCTTAAAACTGTGCGGATGTGCTCCACCCCTTCCTAGTGCAACACTTGTCCTTACCCTTCTACCCCAAAGTTCTTCCTTGCCTTTAGCACGATAGACGTTGTTGTTCTTCCTCGCCTCCTCCCACACAGTGCCACCCCAATTGAAAATTTTCAATTTGATTCAAAAATTAGTTTCAACTCGATTAAAAAAAGTTCAAAATCCATTTTTCAAAAAAAAAATTAACTCAGAAAATTTCAACTTGGAATTTTTTGTACCACACATGAAGCACACTTTGTCTCTAATAGTCGTAATCGACAATATGTCTCCTTGCTTTATTGTGAGTACTATTAACTCCTCCAACATGATCATTGAAAGATTCATTGCTCTCCTCCAACTAGTATACCCTATTTTAGTGAATGCATCATTCCGAAAGTAGTTGGTCCTTGGTGGAAGAGGTAACAATAAAAGCAATAAGCTGTATCTCTATGCACAATGTACTATAGCCAATCAAGTTTGGTTAATCATGAATTCACAAAGGCCCTCGTCTGGATCTCTTGCTCTTTGCGTGGAAAATCATAGTCAAATTGTTTAAATGGCTCCATAGCAAGAAATGCTCTCCTAGCATCATCTCTAATATCTAGATCAAACTCTTTAATTACCTTCTGAAGTGCCAGATCAACAACAATATCATCCATATTAAGCTCAATACGTGGTTTTTCTGCTCAACACTACTAACTTGAGTTGCTAAACTTTTCTTAGAAGCCTCTTTTGAAAAATATCACTCTATCCAACCGAAATCTTAGCAAGTAGCAATATACAATTCTAATTAGTTATTGAAATTTGGGAATTGGGAGTGACAACTATCTGCTAACTAGTGAGAACAAATGAGCAATTTACAAACCTGGACTGGCAGGCCGCTGGCGCCCGACAGCGGCAAGTTCCAGTGTTTGGAGCCTAGAGACGTTGTAGGAGTGGGGAGGGAGAATGGGAGCCAAGAGAGAGGCACTGTGGTATGGCGCCAAGTACTGCTACAACCTTATTTGGTGTTGTTTTGGCAAGAGAGACAAAGCAAGGGCTAGCTTTAGCCAAGAGGGTGGAGAGGGAGGAAGGGCTAGCCAAGCTAAGGGAAGGATGCCGGCGCGCACGAGGACACAAGCTCATGGGTTACATATGGTGCACGTGCAGCAAGCAAGCACGTGGCCAAGATGGACGCATGGGCCGAGATTGCAAGCAAAGCATGCAGACCAACCAAGGTTGAAGGATGGGCTTGGCCCTTGGCATGCGGCACCAAGATAGAAGCCTGACTCGTGGGCTGCATAGGATGAGAAGCATGCGGCACAAGGGAGACCAAAGAAGCCGTGTGGGAGAAAGAAAACAAGCCCAAGCCAAGGCAAGGAGGGTGGAGGGCGCATGGGCTTTGCATGGGCCAAGGAGGGAACCAAGGGGGGCTGCGGCCAAGGCATGGAGAAGGAAACCACTTCCACCACCAGGCTTTGGCCAAAATTCAACAAATGCAAAGAGTTTGAATTGGGCTCCAAGTTCAATCTAAATTTCAGCCCAAAACATCAATTCTGAATTTTATCTATTTCCTTTTTAAATTGAAGAGTCCGAATAGGAATAGGAGGGTGAGTTAGAATTGGTTTAAGTCCTTTAAATCTGAAATCCCTTTTGTTGAATTTTAATTCCAAAATTTAGGATAGTTTGAGTTGTGTGCGTTTAGGAGACTAAGTTAGTTTTAAATACTATTCATGCATACTGTTCATGCAACATCAAATTGTGCTTGCGTGGGAGGCTATTTGAGCCCCATGGCCGCAACCATGAAAAGGACAAGTTATGATTTAGATGAATAAAAATCAGAAAATCCGTTTTGGCGCATATAGTGTGTTCTTGAGATGAGTTGAGAGAGAAAGATTAAGAGAGATCAATCCCTAGGGTACTGTTCACACATGGTTACTATTCATGTGTGGATATTATTCACCAAGGCTATTATTACTTGCAATTCAATCTATTAGATTAGTTTGTGAGTGTGCTAATTTTCTCGCAATTCAATTCACACAAATTGGTTTGTGAGTTTGCTGTTCTTCGTTCATACCGTGAAAGATTAGGCCAACAATCGGGATCCATCTAATTAGCTAGTTGGATCCTTATCACACCACCAGCGTCATGGCGTCATGCCGCGGAAGAGACTCGCGAAGGCTGGAGAGGGAGGCGTTGCGGTCTGCGAGACAGTGGGAAGGAGAGCCATGGGCGAAGGCCAGAGGTTGGAGGTGGCGGGACTCCAAAGGGAGGACTGGAGGACGGTGGCGGCTCGTCGGGTGTCGGCTGGGCTGCTCCAGCTCGCACTCGGTGGCTTGGGTAGGAGAGCTAGGCTTAGGTAGGAGCAAGAGTTCTGGAATTGGGGTGAGGAGGTTAGGAGGAGGTGCAAGGAGTTGGGGTTGAGGAGGAGAGAACCGGTGCTACATGGGTTGGGCTATTGGGCTCCTACATGGGCACTTCATGGTGCTAATAGGGCGAACTGGTGCTTTAGCCCACCCAGCATCAGGCCTAGTTCCGTCCCTGCATTGACTGATATATGTGCATGAATGGAGGGATCGAGAGGTAGTAACGCCCCTGCATTGACTGATATACATGTATGAATGGAGGGAGGGGTAGTTACTAGCTAACTAATGTTAGGTCTAATTTAAAATTAGACACTATAATTAATTAACAAAATATATATAAGAAAAAAAATACTCATTGCAGGAAAGGAGGAAATCACACACCATCCAAAATCATAGTTTTAGCAACTAATACTACACAATCGCATTTTTCTGGTGCACTCATGCAACCACTTTTAGTTTTAGCACGAAATCAACATGAAAAATTCCCGAAAAAATTCCCGAAAAAAGTGTAATTACATTGCATATGGGACCAGACAATTTTAGCTATATATCAAATATAAAATATAGTGGGTAATATAAAGAAACAAGTTGATGACCAGCGCATATAATTCGGTTTTAGAGAAAAGGCAGGTTGGTGCGGCAAAAAACTGAGTACATTTTGAGCCGAAAACCACTTCCAAGGGCCTGCCTTCTAGAGCTGTCGTCCCGGCTTATCCGGCTGAGCTCGGGCTGTTGTACATTTTTTTTTGGACCGGCCCGATCTTTTTGCCTTTTTTTTATATATTTCGCCGCTCAGGCCGACTGGACTAGTGTCCTTTTGAGCCCATGCTACAGGGTGCATCTTGCAGTCAGTCGGCAGTCCAACAGCTAGGGGTGAAAACAGATCGGAAACGGACGGATAATGGTTTTGCCATATTTGTTTTCATATTTTTTTTCCAGATCCGGATACGAATACAAATACCCCGGATACGAATACGAATACAAATAGTATCGAATACGAATACGAAGCGAATACGAATCGAAACAAATACGGTCACAGATATTTTTCGGAACATGAAAACCCCTTAAATTGTATGCCAGAAATTAACGAAAGCATATAACTAATTTATTTGATGTAAATATTCATGAATTGTTCATATTTTCAGCAACCACACATAACATTGGCACTAGCAAGTTACATTAACTAGTTCATCACAAATATAACACTTAGTTTACCATATTTAGCTCATAAGTCATAACTCATAAAATCATCACGTATGCACACTTAATTCATCATATACATAAAATTTAGTTCACACTAACATCAATTAGACTGGATGGTTAATCTATACGCAAATGACTGTAACATCCCAAAGTATGTTACAAAAAATAAAATTAATAAAGTTATCATTTTATTGGATTTTTCTGAGATTTAAAAGAGTTTCCCTGGTTAAAAAGGAAAAATAATAAAATAAAGTCAATTATTTAGTTGCCTAGTTTTTAATGTAAAAAATAAAATTTATTGAGTTTTATGGGATTTTATTGGATTTAAAGTGAAAAAGGAAATTTTAATTAATTTATTGAATTTTCTGGATTTTAAAAAGATTTTTCCTATTTTTAGAAATTTAAAATAATTTATATACAAAAATAAAAACCAACTTTAAGTTGGAATTAATTTTATTAAGTTAAAAATAATTCAATGAATTTCTGTGATTTTTTCTATGATTTTTGAACTCTATTTGCTATTTTCTAAAAGACTATTTGATTTGTTGCATTTTCTGAAATTCGGAAATCAATTAAAATCCCATTTTCTCTTTTGGGCTGAAATCCTCTTTTGGGCCGAAATCCGGATATCCGGACTCCGTCTTATCCGGATAATCCGTATTCGTTTCCGTATCCGCCGGATAGCATGCCTACTGTATTCGTTTCCGTTTCCGACAAAAAAAATCCGAATTCGTTTCTGATCCGAAAACTATCTGAGAAAAATCTGATCCGAGACATTCCGAATCCGTTTTTATCCGGATCGGTCGAAAACTATCCGATCCGTTTTCACCCCTACCAACAGCCCATGCTCCTAGCCGAAGTAAAATGGATTAGTTTGTTTGAAGTCCGAAGAGGGAGAGACAAAGAACCTTGGGTCAGCTATCTATCCCATCTGCTACGTAGGATTTAAACTAATGTGGATGAAATAGAATAAAGAGAGATAAATATTCTATTTACAATCATGTAGCAAACTGTAGCACCAAAACCAAGAAAAACATTAAAAGATTGTGTATTGTCTACAATCCTGTAGCCGACGGTATCATCACAATCCATTGTATGAATTGTTTTTACTGATGTCTACAGGTGACATAAAGAGTTACTATAGATCGTAGCTGTCTGTACTATTGTACATGCCCTTATGACATGCATGCACGTAGAAATGCATTGATTCCTTTTTAAGAAGCATAACTACGAAATAAACCTAGATTGTAAGTACGGATATATTGTTAATTAGTGCGAGCACAATGTCTTGGACACTGTACCTTTTCCATGTATGTACGCATTTTTTCTTCAAAAAGGCTAAGACAGCAATGAAGCTTATGCGGCGGCCTCTTGAATAATAAGGCCTAGCTCATATGGTACGACTTGGGCTGTAAGTGAGGGCTCGCGCGGCCCAATGGAATAGGAGACAATTGGGCTTTGCTTCTTTCCCGTCTGGAACACATGTGGCCCATACACGGCCCATCCCGTCTGGAGGTAGGGCTGAAAAAAAACTGCAGGCTGGGCGCCAGCTCGGTACGGACCAAGCTCGCTCGGCTTGGGCTCGTGACGTACATAAGCCGAGGCAAGCCTCGTTCCCAGCTCACCTCATTTACGAGCCGAGCTCGAGCCGCTCGGTAGGCTCGTTTGGCTTGCAGCCAGTCCAGCCCATACAAACATTGAGACCCAGCATCCTCCTAGCCCATGTTGTGTGAACCCTAGAGAGTAGAGAGAGAAAGAGTCGCAGACAGCCACACAACCACCCATCAAGTGATTCCCATCGAAATCGAGGGGACACCATCGCCATCCCTGTCCTCCTTTTGTCGCCTCGTCTTCTGTCCGCCTTCCTCCCTCCGCTGCCTTGTCCTCCTTCCGCCTTCCTCCTCCCCCTCGCCCACCTCCTCCTTCTGCCACTGCCACTGCCACCGCCTCCTCTCTCTCCCTGCAGATCAACACACGTTAGCCCTTGCCTCCCTGCCTTACGATCATGGACACCACGCAGTTGGTGCTTGCCTCGGCCTCCGATACGCTTCGCATCTCCTTCCGCCGCCTCTTCCTCCTCGCCCACCTCCTCTACCCCTGCGTCCGCATCCTCTCTCCCCGTAGATCAGTGCACGCCAGCCCCCCTGCCTCCCTGCCCTGCGGCTCTAGGCGCTGTGCGGTTGGCGCTTGCCTCAACCTCCACTACGCTCCAACATCCTCTCCCTATAAGATGAACTAATGCATGGCAACTTGCCTCGCGAGCCCTCGCAAGCCAGCTTGAGCCTTCTTTCAAGCCGATCCGAGCATAGTTTCTGGCTTGTTTCCTAAATGAGCCGAGCTGAGTTTGAGCTCCACCCCTATCCGGGGTTCTCGCTCTATCTCACCTCTTCCACCACTCAAAACGCTGTGAAAAAATCCAAGAAAAATCTAGGCGATTCGGAACAGGGTGGCTCAGCGTCGTGCTAAATTTCATACTCGATTGATGCCCGAAGAGGGAGAAATGAAAAGGAGAAATTTAGAGCTCAATATACACATATTCTTTCTCTGAATCAATATACCAGTTCAACTTCAGATTCAAAAGCTAGGATTGAATAACCAGCGAAAGCAGAACTAGTAACTGCAAATTCCGAGTATGAACTTTCTACTACAGAACCAAGACTCTTCTAGCGATACCCAGGCAGCAGCATTAAGTTGACTAATAAATATGTTTATCTCAGATAGCACAGCTTTATCTGAAAATATCCTCCCCCGCTACCGTACTTCCGTAGTGTTTCTTTGACATGATTACAGTTGCAAGTTTGAAGCTGTATTTCAGCAACTTGAGCTGAAGCTATAGATAGACAGTTGGATGTGTGGTATATTTTGCTGCATCTTTCTGTTCTCGTATCCTAACTGACGATGAGCAGGAAATTAGGCGAGCAGTCAGTCTTGCACGCACCTTACCTTTTCTGAACTCCGAAGCAGCTTAGTAGAACTACAGAGAACAGAGCCAGGAGTGGAAGTTCAGCATAGACACTCGGCATATAACATCGTCCTTTTTTTTCATTTAAAGTAAATATCCGGTGCAATTATCGCAATACTGTACTTTTGTTAATGCAACAATGTCCTGACTATTCCATTGGAAGCGCACGTTCTGCTGACTTCTTCAATGTGCAACATTGGCACTAGCTACGCCGTGTCAATGTATATATTTCACTTGCACACTATCGGCGTTATAGTGTATTTTCTAGATTAAAACCTTTCTGTAATCTGAGAAGCCGGATCTGATTGTCACGCCCCTATTCGGCTTCCGCTTCGGGACACCAGCTTCGCTTACACTCACGAGTGGTCTGATTCGCTTATTCTTGAAAGCGCGAAAATTTTACATTGAGCTGCAGAAGTCTAACATTGATATTCACAGAGGATTCAAAGTGAGATCATGCTGAAGTTAGGAATGAATTTTGCTTTAGAGAATACAATCAGCTATTATAATTCTACTTACTTAGACATTGGCATCAGCATCGCTTTGCTTTCTTCCAAAATCTCAATCACCATCTTCAGATACAGCTCGTTCGATGTCCATTCACTCTTCAGGTTAAGAGGAGTAGAACTGCACTAATAAAGGAGGCAGGCATGTCCTAAATTTTCCTCCCCTGATAATGATATGGGTGATATATGTAGTGATAGATGCCACCCGTACTACATGTATAATTGACACATTATATGCGTGTGTTTCTCATTCAATAAATATCTTTAGGTTTAGGAAGTGGAAAGAAAAGCATGATCGATGCAAACTAAACTGCATTTCTAATTTCACAGAAGAAGAACAAAGAGATACCAAGATATATGTATCAGAATTGCTAATGCAAAGTCACCTGAAAATTGCTTTAAGTTTAAGTCGATTTTCAAACCTTCGGATCTTGCGTTGAGATTCATGCTTAGACGACTTCCTCCTCTCTAGCGCCGCCATCTTCCTCCTCTCCGACCACCATCTTTCTCCGCCGCCGCCAGGTTAGGGCTCGGATTCACCAGTTAGAGTTTGGGTTCAATGGATCCCCGATCTTAGAGAGAGGGAGGGGAGGTGGAAGCACGGTGGTGGGTCGCGGCGGCGGCGGCGGTGCGGCGAGGCAACACCGGCAACCGTGTTGGGTGGTGGAAGCGGCAGGGTGGAGCTGGCCGGCGGGCCTCACCGGCGCCGGTGGCTGGGGTTGGGTGGGAGTAGAGGGTTAGGGTTGGGGTTGGGGTGGGATTATATACGAAGGGAGGGAATAATGTGGGTAGTTGGATTTTGATCCAATGGTTGAGAAATTGACTGAAAGTTAAGAGAATATCAAGCAACTATGAAATAGACAGCCCCATATGTACTGTGCTTTTGTAGTCAGTACCTTACGGTAAGGAAGGGGATGGTAGCAACATGATTGTGGTTACTAATGAAAAATGCTGATATTGTGATTTGCTCCTGTTGAAACTTGAGGATTTATATTTACATTTCATGATTGCAAGGTGGAAAACGCTGAATTAATTCCTTTAGAGGAGACTATCTAGTTATGGAAACAAAGGGATAAGTTGACAACAAAAAAGGAATTAGATACAGAATTTTTCGACAGGCCCGTTGGAAGATTCCCGGGCTAAATATATTAAGAATAGGAGAACAAGTTCAGATAAACAAGAAGAGAGAGAAAGCTCTCTGAAACAGAAAAAAAAAATTGAAGCCTCAAATGGCCGTGCTAAGGTAACACCGACATGTTACACACAGTGAACTAAAAAGCTGAAATACATCCGGCAGTCTTCCACGAGAAGATTTCCTCCAGAGCACATCGGTCGTAGACCGGCAGCGTAGATACAGAATTACTGAAACCAAACAACAACATAACACTAGATTTGGTTTCTAGAAGTGCATTTTGTATGGTAACAGCACAGGGTAGTTACAGAATTACGGAAATCAACCAACACATCATCCTTTCAACTATCCTATCCATAACTGAGCCTTCACCACACTGCTGACAGCGAACATTTTTTTATTTTTTAATAGAAAAGTGCCTTCGCCACAGCCACCAAAATGTGGGCCTTCAACCCGTGCAGTCCCACATGTCATTGGCTGTTCCTTCGTGTCACAAAATGTCCCGTATTTCTTGAGTACACAATACGTACTCCTCACTGTATTTTTCATCTCCTCTCCTTTACATGCACAGATCTCAAGATGTCCCGGGGACATGTGGACGGTGGATGCTGGGTAGGACATCCTACCGGTAGCATAAAATCCTCCGTATATATAGTGATAGATGCCACATGTACTACTAGGGGTGAAAACAGATCAGATACGGACAGATAATAGTTCTGTCATATTTATTTTTATATATTTTTTTGGATACAGATACAAATACAAATACTCCGGATGCGAATACGAAGCAAATACGAATCGAAACGAATATGGTCGCGGTTTTTTTGGAACATGAAAACCCCTTAAATTGTATGCCAGAAATTAACAAAAAAAACATATAACTAGTTTATTTGATACAAACATTTATGAATTATTCATATTTTCAGCAACCACACATAACATTGGCACTAAAAAACTGCATTAACTAGTTCATCACAAACATGATACTTAGTTTACCATATTTAGCTAACTCATAAAGTCACAAGTCATCACACATTCACACTTAGTTCATCACATACACAAAACTTAGTTCACACTAACATCGATCAGACTGGATGGTTAATCTATACGCAAATGATTGTAATATCCCAAAGTATGTTACAAAAGATAAAATTAATAAATTTATTATTTTATTGAATTTTCTGATATTTAAAAGAGTTTTCTTGGTTAAAATAATAATAATAAAAATAAAGTCAATTATTTAATTCCCTAGTTTTTAATGTCAAAAATAAAATTTATTGAGTTTTCTGGGATTTTATTGGATTTAAAGTAAAAAAGTAAAAATTAATTACTTTCTTGAATTTTCTGGATTTTAAAAAGGTTTTCCTATTTTTCAGAAAATTAAAATAATTTATATGAAAAAATAAAAACCAACTTTAAGTTGGAATTAATTTTATTAAGTTCAAAATAATTCAAGGAATTTCTGTGATTTTTTCTAGAATTTTTGAACTCTATTTGCTATTTTCTAAAAGGCTATTTGATTTGTTCCATTTTTTGAAATTCAGAAATCAATGAAAAACTCCTTTTCTCTTTTGGGCCGAAATCCGGATATCCGTATTCGACGGATAACAGGGCTACTATATTCGTATTCGTTTCTGACAAAAAAAAATCCATATTCATTTTCGATTTGAGAATTATCCGATCTGAGATAATCCGAATATGTTTCCGTCCGGATCGGTCGAAAACTATCCGATCCGTTTTCACCCCTACGTACTACCTGTAGCATTGACACATCACATGCATGTGTTTTCTATGAATAAATATATTTAGGTTTAGGGAGTGGAACGAAAAGCATGACCGATGCAAAGTAAACGACGACATATCAGGTGAACCTAAGGCATTGTGTGGACATATGGACACAGACAATCTGGTCCCTCCGATCCAAAACAGACGAATGAGATCGAAAGCGGTGAACTCCCCAACCCACTTATGTCGTCTTACATTTTGCCCCCTGTCCGAATTCTCTCTTCTCTCATTTGCCCCCGCGCCCTCATCCTGCGGCGGCTAAGAGCATCTCCAGTAGGAGCCCTCAAAACAGAGCCCCTACTTTTAATTTGAGGGCTCCTCCTACTTTGAGGGCCTGTTTTCAGTGCACTCAGTGAAGCCCTCAAAACAGGCCCCTACTTCTTAATTCCCTCTATTTCCTCACACACTATATGCATATGTATTTGAGAACATCACATTATATAATAATTTATTTAAACTATAACTCTAAATCACTATACTTAAAATTACGAATGAAAATACAAATATTCAAATTTAAATTCAAAGACAAATTTGGTCCGAATTTAATGATAGTCGATCACAACATAGTTCATAACATCTCTGCAAATCAAATGACATAATCATCAAATTTGGGCGGGGGAAGGAACGGGCGCGGGAGGGGAAAAAGGCTGGCGGGGGAAGAATCGGGACTAGGGCGCGCAGGAAACCGTGATTTGAGGGCTTGGCCTAGAGCCCCCAGGAATGAGGGCTTGAGGGGTGAGGGCTTGAGGGGGGATTTTAGGGGGCCCTCAAATTTGAGGGCTCTAGTAGGGGCCCTGCTGGACCTCTGTTTTTGCCTCAAGCCCTCAAATTTGGTTTTAGGGGCTCAAGTACGGGCCCTGCTGGAGATGCTCTAAGAGGAAGCGGGCGAGGAAGCTCGGTGACGAATTCAACCGCGTCGCAGCGCGTTGCAGCAGGAGAGGGAGGCAAAGAAACAGAGGTCGGCTGCTGCGTCACCAGCGAGGACGTCGCCGAGGAGGAAGGCTGCAGCGGCGGCTTCCACACCAGAGGCTGGGACACTGGCGAGGACCTCGCCGAGGAGCGAGGCTACATCGGCGGTGGCTGCTTCCACAGCAGTGGCTGGGGCAAGGAGGTCCTCGCTAAGGAACAAGCACTGAGTGAGAGTTGCTCGCTTCATGTGCAATTCTAGTTCTTGCTCTGTTAGACTCATAGTTCTAGTGATTGAGATGGGATTCATGGAGATGTAATGTGTGTGCGAATCCCAAGTGTTGGAATGATGAAATGTGATGCTCCTGTATCCGAATTAACCTTCGAGCAACATAAGTTCATGTCCTGATTTCTGAACATCTTGCATTTCTTGCTTATGTGTGAGTCCCAATTGTCGGAATGATGAAATGTGATGCTCCTGCATCTGAATTAACCTTTGAACAATATAAGTTCATGTCCTGATTTCTGAACATCTTGTATTTCTTGGTTATGTGTGATGCTATTTCTCACTTCACTGTGATGAGTTGAAGCTAGCATATTGTGACGCCCCCTTTTTATTCTTCTCTCCTGGGGTCAACCCCGCCGGACCGGACCCCCCTCCCTCTTCTCGCCCGTGCGCACGCCGCTCGACCGGACCCCCCTCCTCCCTTCCCTTCCCCGCGCTCGCATGCTCTGCGGTGCCGCTGCGTGCACGCCACCGCCTGCCCTCCCGCACGCCTCCCTGCCGCCATCATTTCCCTCCGTGCGCGCGTGCGCTTCGCCGCGCCGCCGCCGGGACCCCTTCTCCCGCTCCTCCTCCGGCTTTAAAGCCCTAGCCTCGCGCCTTTCCCCCTCGTCCCCCTTTCTCCCCTTCTTCCCTAATCAAAGTAGAGCAATAAGAGGACCGAGAGGAAGTAGAGAAGAAGAAGAGAGGACTCAGCTCGTCGCCGCTGCCGTCGGTGAGTGCCGCCCTAGCCGCGCCTCCCGTCGCCCCGCCGCCGTCTTCTTCGTTGCCTCCGTCGTCGTCGCCGGCGCCGTCCCCTTCTTCCCGCGCGCCGCCGTCGCCCTTTCCTCTTCCCCGCGCGCGCGCGCCCACTTTCTCCCCGGCCGCCCTCCCCCTTTTCTTCCGCGGGCGAGTCCTTACGCCGCTAGCGTGCGTTCGGCCGGGCCGTGGGCTAGGCCGAATTCGGTTGCGGGCCGTTTTCAGTTTTCTTATTTTCTGTGATTTTTGTTTTCCTTTTTCTATTTTAGTTTAAAAGTAAGACTTCAAATATTAATAACTCCCCCATTTTAGCTCCAAAAATTGTAAAGTAAATTTCTAAAAATTTGTTAATTCAAGATCTTGCTAATGGCATAGGTCTTGTTTAATTTGGAGTTTATTTGTTGTTCATTTGTATTTAATTGCTCTTGTTGATTGTCGTTTATTTTGCCGGTACTTCACCCGCGTAGAGTTCGAGGACGCCGGAGATCTCCAGGGTGATCAAGAACAAGACTACCAGAACCCTCTTCCCTTCAATCGAGGCGAGTCAATACTTTGATCATATTGAGCCTACATTTTATGCAAATTATATTCTTTTAAAATAGCAAATTGCATGCTTTAATTCCTTAATCAAACATATGTTAAAACTTAAGGTAGTTAATACCCATTTGATGATTAACTAATTATTATGCCATCCTTGACAACTTGAATCCCTTAACCATTGTCACCCTAGTAATTATATGGTAATACTAGTTGTAGGTCGTACTTAAGCGACATGCTAGTCTTGCTTAAGTACCGGGACATTAAAATGTCCCAATCATCATCTCTTCAAACATAAATTGGTTTGGGCAGTCATTGGTGGTCCATGACTGAGACAAATGTGGTAATTTGGTTTTACTCCTCCAAAACCCTAAATTGCTATTACCCCGTCTGGGTGGACGGTAAGATGGATGGTGTGACAGTGGGTGCTAATGTAGCCCAAGGACTGTCGTTTTGTGGATTGGAATGTGGAATGAACCGCCCAGACAACCCTAAGGACTTAATCATGTCATGACCTCCGTGTAAAACAAGTGCAACCACAAGTCCAAAATACAACTGGCTAAATAATTTGTATCTCTCGATGCGAGTTGCACGGTAGATGTCTGCGACGCCGTAAGCCTCTGTGGCGAAGGGTGTCGGGGCGCACGACATAAGTCGTTAAGAGGGCTCAAGAGGGGGTCTAGGTAAGGGTTAACGGATCTAAATGGACGTAACCCTTCGAAGACAAAACCTTAGCGGGTGTAACTAATACTGCTGGATGCATTGTAAAGGCCTTGTGATGATCTCCCCTGATTCACATGTCTACAGAAACATGTGTACATATCCGGATGATTATCTCTTGTGGGTAAAGTGTACAACCTCTGCAGAGTGTAATAAACTATTCGAATAGCCGTGCCTACGGTCAAAGGCGGACATGGGAACTTAACTTGAGTTAGTTTTATTTCAAAAACCTTTGTGGGTGGTATGAAAATGTGGTGGGCTCACCTAGCCCTGAGATTGGATTTTTCCCTGAGTTTCAGACTCAGCGCGGTTAATAATTGGAGGTAGCTCCAATCAAGTTAAGCATCGGGTAGAGTTTCCGAGGGAGGGAACCTCTGCTGTTATTAACTATTGCACAATTACTCTCTTTACTAAAATGCAATTTGGTTAAAACTGCTAAATGATAGGACTTTGAAATTATGATAATTGAAAATATTGCTTCAGCAAATAAAAGAACCCGAGCCATCCTTGTTTAACCTTGCATGTATATTATTGCATTGTGTGTTGGCTCGCGAGCACGAAAGTTATGCTCATTCTCGCTCTTTCCCCCAAAACCCTCAGAAGCAGGAAATCCTGGAGATTACGACTACTACGAGGATCCAGAAGTTGGAGGCCCAGGAGATAATGAAGCGTAGTGTAGTCTTTAGTTGTTCTAGTCTCGCCCCAGTCCAGTTGACTCCGCCGGAACTTGCGTACATCCAATATTATCCAAGCCTTGGTTAATACCGGGCGCACACGGGTTCCCCAGTCGCTTGCCTGTGGAGAGATGAGCTCTCACCCCTTTTGCTTCCGTTGTCGCTTTCGCTTTTGTAATGTAATCAATTTGGTCTGTTCGGCCCTATTGTAAAACTCGACCCGACGCGGTCTATGTAAACTCTGTTGTGTTAATTAATGAATGGTATGGTTTTACGCCATGTATGAATTGATTCAGTGATGTATCTGTGAGTGCTAGCTACTGATCCAGGGAATAGCACAGTGTTTCACAGAGGATTCTGGATTAGAAAATCCGGGTCCGACAGAGCTGGTATCAGAGCATACGACTGTAGGAGCCTTAGCTAGACTGGTCGAGCCTAAGGACTTGAGTTCTATTTTCAAAAACTAAGAAAAGCTTTGGCAAAATATAGAGTAATTATTGCTCTTACTCATCCCTCTTAGTTCTTTACTTACCTTGACTTCACTTGAGTTTTTACTCAGTTCTGACTCCCTCTCTTGTTCAAAATTTTAGATGACCGTATCGTCGTCCGATGGCCCGTGGGATTTCTTTCCTCATGGAGAACGACGACAAGTTTGTCGGTATCCTCGTCAAACTCAAACAGTACCTTGGTTCGTCATTGGCCCATCTTCAGAGGCTGGAAGACCTAGGTTCTGGATCGAGAGTCTCATTCCTTAGGGGTTGAGTCCATCGCTCACACCTTTCGGACTGAGCGTCCCAGGAGCCACTGTTCGGTTTTCGTTCAGAACATAGCACGCCCCGCCTCGACTCCCTTGTGCCGGGTGCACAAGGATCTCTTGTTGAGGTCGCCCTTCTCTGTTCCTTCTCGTCTCTCCAGAAGCAAGAACGCTACCCGAAGATCTTCGACCTCAGGTGAAGAACAATGTCGTTGCAGTAGCCGTCGTGATACGCCCGACTAAGCTCGCACGGCCACCACCCTCGGCGACCAAAGACCACGGATGTCTTGGACCTCGCAACAGGATCGCTGCACGCAAGAGAGTGCGACATCCCTGTCCACTGCCCGTCATCAACGTTGAAGACTCTAGTTGAGGACGCAGCCTTTCTCGTTCTCGCTTTTATTCCCGGTTGCTCAACCTCAGTCGCAACCGTTCCCGTCCTCGCTCCCTGGGCAACTGCACCGCTTGGGGTGGTCAACACTCGTTAGAGGAGTAGTTAGCTTAGGTTAGCTAGCAGTGCTTGCTAGGCAGCCTTTTGGTCTGCAAGCATCTTTTTCTTTCTTCTACCCAGTCAGTAGACGTTGTGTTTGTACCTTGTGTCATGGCTTAGCCTAGCCTATACGCTACGCTTCAGGAGTCATGTAACACCTAACCCCTCTAATATAATGCAGTCGTTCTAGGCGTTGTATTGTGTTTGATTCTTTTTCTTCGTTGGTTTGAAGTTCTTCTGTTGTGCTCTAGAGGGCCAGAAAACCCTCATATAAACCCCCTACCCGCCTCGTTCTAAGCTGCAGTGTGTCTTCAGATGCCGCCAAGAAGAGCCACCGCCCCAGTTCGTGGTGCCTTTGCAGCAGGCCGAGGAAGAGGCCGTGGCACTGGCCGTGGACAAGATCTACCTCCTCCGCCACCAGCAACCCCGACAATGGCACAAGTGATGTTCCAGCAGACGCAAATTCTTCAAGCTTTGCTCGCCAATCAGCAGAATGGACCAGCCGATCGCAATTGCAAGCTTGCAGACTTTCTCAGGACAAGACCCCTCACCTTCGCCGCAGCCGATGAACCCCTTGAAGCTGAAGACTGGCTCAGAGATACTGAGAGAAAGCTTCGTCTCGCCTTGCGCTCGAAGAAGACAAAGTGGACTTTGCCACCCATCACCAAGGAGCACCACGCTGGTGGGAGAACTACCTCGCGCCGAGGTGGTGACATTCAAAAGAAGAAGAAGAGGCGATAGCGAAGCGCGGCATCTACAAATGGAGCCCCACAAGAGCCCGCGCCATAGAAGAAGTTCTTTGAAATCTGACGGAAGAAATTGAACCCGCATGGCAATCAATTCCTTGGCGAATTCAAACCGCTTTGAACCAACCGTACACCGGTACCATGAGATTGAAGAAGAATGAGTTCAGAGCTCTCAAGCAGGGTCAGATGACAGTTAGTGAATATCTAACCAAATTCAACCAACTTGCCCGCTACGCCCCCAATGACGTAGCTGATGAAGAAGAAAAGATCGACCGCTTTGTGGAAGGAATGTGTGAAGACATGAGAGGACAGCTCATCCTCCACGATTACTCCAGCTTCCACCAATTGGTTAATAAAGCCCTCATCTGTGAAAATGAGAACAAAACTACGGAGGTTAGCCGCAAAAGGAAGATGTTATTTCAGAGGCCACAAGGTAGCCTTCCACAGAAGTCAGCTTTTCAGGGTAGCTCGTCTTTTCAACCGCCGGTAGCCTCGTCTCAAGGAACTCCAGTCGCAACCCTGTGTTCCAGCGAGAATGTTTCCCGTGCTCCCCTCCCTGTTGGACAGCCTGCAGCACGTAACCCGGTAGCACACCTTCGTTGCTTCAGTTGTGGACAAAAAGGACACTTTGCCAACAGGTGCCCTCAACGCCAAAACACGTCTACAAAGTTCAACTCAGGAGCCACACAAACTCAAGGACAGACGTCAGCTGCAAGCAAAAGTTATCAAGTCTCGCAGGCATCCAGAGCCGCTTCCACTCCAAGCCAAAGCCGAAGCCAAGGCCATGTCAACCATGTCATCGCCACGGAAGACCAAGCCGCTTCAGGAGTAATGAGAGGTATGTTCTCTGTCTAATCCGTGTAGCTTGAATCTCGGGGTCGAGATTCCGTTTAAGGTGGGTAGGATTTGTGACGCCCCCTTTTTCTTCTTCTCTCCTGGGGTCAACCCCGCCGGACCGGACCCCCCTCCCTCTTCTCGCCCGTGCGCACGTGCGCCGGCCGACCCCCTCCTCCCTTCCTTCCCAGCTCGCATGCTCTGCGGTGCGCTGCGCTGCACGCCACCGCCGCCCTCCCGCACGCCTCCCGCGCCATCATTTCCCTCCGTGCGCGCGTGCGCTCCGAGAGCCGTGCCGCCGCGGACCCCCTTCTCCCCGCTCCTCCTCCGCCGGCTTTAAAAGCCCTAGCCTCGGCGCCTTTCCCCCTCGTTCCCCCCTTTCTCCCCTTCTTCCCCAATCAAAGTAGAGCAATAAGAGGACCGAGAGGAAGTAGAGAAGAAGAAGAGAGGACTCACCTCGTCGC
Source organism: Ampelocalamus luodianensis (assembly GCA_036346255.1). Taxonomy (NCBI): domain Eukaryota; kingdom Viridiplantae; phylum Streptophyta; class Magnoliopsida; order Poales; family Poaceae; genus Ampelocalamus; species Ampelocalamus luodianensis. Next base: position 6,809,191 of record CM070638.1, read on the forward strand.
CGCTGCCGTCGGTGAGTGCCGCCCTAGCCGCGCCTCCCGTCGCCCCGCCGCCGTCTTCTTCGTTGCCTCCGTCGTCGTCGCCGGCGCCGTCCCCTTCTTCCCGCACGCCGCCGTCGCCCTTTCCTCTTCCCCGCGCGCGCGCCGCGCCACTTTCTCCCCCTCGGCCGCCCTCCCCCTTTTCTTCCGCCGGCGGCCGCGCGCCGCGCTCGTGGGCGCGCCTTGCGCCAGCAGCGTGCGTTCGGCCGGGCCGTGGGCCGGCAATTCGGTTGCGGGCGTTTTCAGTTTTCTTATTTTCTGTGATTTTTGTTTTCCTTTTTCTATTTTAGTTTAAAAGTAAGACTTCAAATATTAATAACTCCCCATTTTAGCTCCAAAATTGTAAAGTAAATTTCTAAAATTTGTTAATTCAAGATCTTGCTAATGGCATAGGTCTTGTTTAATTTGGAGTTTATTTGTTGTTCATTTGTATTTAATTGCTCTTGTTGATTGTCGTTTATTTTGCCGGTACTTCACCCGCGTAGAGTTCGAGGACGCCGAAGATCTCCAGGGTGATAAAGAACAAGACTACCAGAACCCTCTTCCCTTCAATCGAGGCGAGTCAATACTTTGATCATATTGAGCCTACATTTTATGCAAATTATATTCTTTTAAAATAGCAAATTGCATGCTTTAATTCCTTAATCAAACATATGTTAAAACTTAAGGTAGTTAATACCCATTTGATGATTAACTAATTATTATGCCATCCTTGACAACTTGAATCCCTTAACCATTGTCACCCTAGTAATTATATGGTAATACTAGTTGTAGGTCGTACTTAAGCGACATGCTAGTCTTGCTTAAGTACCGGGACATTAAAATGTCCCAATCATCATCTCTTCAAACATAAATTGGTTTGGGCAGTCATTGGTGGTCCATGACTGAGACAAATGTGGTAATTTGGTTTTACTCCTCCAAAACCCTAAATTGCTATTACCCCGTCTGGGTGGACGGTAAGATGGATGGTGTGACAGTGGGTGCTAATGTAGCCCAAGGACTGTCGTTTTGTGGATTGGAATGTGGAATGAACCGCCCAGACAACCCTAAGGACTTAATCATGTCATGACCTCCCGTGTAAAACAAGTGCAACCACAAGTCTGTAAAATACAACCTGGCTAAATAATTTGTATCTCTCAGTACGAGTTGCACCAGGTAGATGTCCTGCGACGCCGTAAGCCTCTGTGGCGAAGGGTGTCGGGGCGCACGACATAAGTCGTTAAGAGGGCTCAAGAGGGGGTCTAGGTAAGGGTTAACGGATCTAAATGGACGTAACCCTTCGAAGACGAAACCTTAGCGGGTGTAACTAATACTGCTGGATGCATTGTAAAGGCCTTGTGATGATCTCCCCTGATTCACATGTCTACGGAAACGTGTGTACATATCCGGATGATTATCTCTTGTGGGTAAAGTGTACAACCTCTGCAGAGTGTAATAAACTATTCGAATAGTCGTGCCTACGGTCAAAGGCGGACATGGGAACTTAACCTGAGTTAGTTCTATTTCAAAAACCTTTGTGGGTGGTATGAAAATGTGGTGGGCTCACCTAGCCTTGAGATTGGATTTTTCCCTGAGTTTCAGACTCAGCGCGGTTAATAATTGGAGGTAGCTCCAATCAAATTAAGCATCGGGTAGAGTTTTCGAGGGAGGGAACCTCTGCTGTTATTAACTATTGCATAATTACTCTCTTTACTAAAATGCAATTTGGTTAAAACTGCTAAATGATAGAACTTTGAAATTATGATAATTGAAAATATTGCTTCAGCAAATAAAAGAACCCGAGCCATCCTTGTTTAGCCTTGCATGTATATTATTGCATTGTGTGTTGGCTCGCGAGCACGGAAGTTGTGCTCATTCTCGCTCTTTCCCCCAAAACCCTCAGAAGCAGGAAATCCTGGAGTTGGAAGCCCAAAACGACTACTACGAGGATCCAGAAGTTGGAAGCCCAGGAGATAATGAAGCGTAGTGTAGTCTTTAGTTGTTCTAGTCTCGCCCCAGTCCAGTTGACTCCGTCGGAACTTGCGTACATCCAATATTATCCAAGCCTTGGTTAATACCGGGCGCACACGGGTTCCCCAGTCGCTTGCCTGTGGAGAGATGAGCTCTCACCCCTTTTGCTTCCGTTGTCGCTTCCGCTTTTGTAATGTAATCAATTTGGCCTGTTCGGCCCTATTGTAAAACTCGACCCGACGCGGTCTATGTAAACTCTGTTGTGTTAATTAATGAATGGTATGGTTTTACGCCATGTATGAATTGATTCATTGATGTATCTGTGAGTGCTAGCTACTGATCCAGGGAATAGCACAGTGTTTCACAGAGGATTCTGGATTAGAAAATCTGGGTCCGACACATATGCATTGCAAATTGGACGTAAAATGCAATTCTGAATCACTTGCTTGTTGGTGTATGTCAACTTAGGATAAGAACATGAAAAGAACGGTACATTCAGGCAAGGGCTGTAATTCTGCTGCCCCTTTGGATTGTTGGTGTATCTGTATCTAGTACTCTTTTAGGTCTACTGCTATTAGTACAGGAAAATGGGTGGTAACTAGTAAGGATTGACGATTGAGTGTCATGTGGCGGTGTCAGAGACGATTCGCTCTATCTCTTCCAGCAGCCGCTCCTGCTGCAGCACCGCGATGCGGTCGAATTCGTCACCGAGCTTCCTCGCCGCTTCCTCTTAGCCGCCGCAGCGATGATCGTGAGAGCCTCCTCGTCCTCGTTGTCCTCCTACTCCGACTCATCAGACTCTGACTCCTCATCGACGACCTCTCGCTTCAAGATCCGCTCCTGGGTCTCGGCGTCCTCCTCGTCCGAGTCGCTGCCATCGTCGTCGGAGCCGAGCGCGGCGTAGGGGTTCGCTCGTCCGAGCTCAGCAACTGGGGAGGGGCGCGGGGGGCGAAGGGGCGCTCGGGAGGAATGGAAGGGCAAAGGGAGCTGCTGCAGGACGAGGAGGATGAGGGCGCGGGGGGCAAATGAGAGAAGAGAGGATTCGGGTAGGGAGAAAAATGTAAGATGGCATAAGTGGGTTGGGGAGTTCCACCGCTTTCGATCTCATTCGTCCGTTTTGGGTCGGAGGGACCAGATTGCCTATGTCTATATGTCCACACAATGCCTCATGTTCACCTGATATGTCGCCAAAGTAAACTGCATTTCTAATTTCACAGAGGAAGAAGGAAGAGATACCGAGATGGATATGGATCACGGTGCTGTGCATTAGGATGCATCTCAACTGTCGATCGAGAGCCAACGATCCAGATCGATAGCTACAGCACCATCGCAACAGTGCACCACTACGTTACTGCAGAGGATTCAGATACTACTGAGATATATGTAATGTGCTTTCATAATCAGTACCTTAACGGTGAGAATGGGGGCTGGTGTTACTAGTGAAAAATGCTGATACTGTGATTTACTCATGCTGAAACGTGAGGAGGCGTATTTACATTTCAAGGATGGAAAATGGTGAATTAATTACTTGAGAGGAGGCTATCTATCTATGGAAATGAAGGGATAAGGTGACAACAAAAAGGGAACTAGATACAGAATTACTGAAACCAAACAACAACATAACACTGGATTTGGTTTACATAAGTGCATTTAGGGAAATCATCTGTTAGAGTTTATGTCTTGTATGACAATATTATTAGAGATAGGATATGATCAATTAGGACGATTTATATCCGATATGGTTCCTTTCATATCTCTATTAATCTTTTATATCTACAGTCACCTTGTACAATATGTATGTGCCCTCTGAGGCTCAAGTAATACATCCGGTGATTATTCCAGCTATCCTATCTTCCTTCACAAACAACACATCATCTTTTCAACTATCCCATCCTGCCATCCATCAACTGAGTAGAACACCTTTGTCACACTGGTAAGAGCGAACACCTTTTATTTTAAAAGAGAAGTGCATTAGGCGATGAAATAATAAACATGTGTTAGTCTTCTCATTTTTACTAGTGACGGAAGAGATTTGTGCCGGATGGAACAAGGCGCTTAGAATCATTAGTTGATACAGTAATACATTCGGAACCACAATTCCTTCACCCTCATCACCTGTTTCCAAAGATAAATATTGTGTTCTCCGTGCCAATGTAGGCATACTTGCTGAAAGTCTAAAACTAGTCTGGTCAGTGCAAGGAAATTCCTAACTGAGCACTCGGTACTATACGTTAATCATATTAGCCTATGCTCTCCTCAATACTTTCAAAACATAATCGACTAGTCCATCAACAGAAACAGCCCCTAGCAAGCTATTTCTGAGTACGCTGAATCAAAACCATTCATGTCTGAAGAAGAACCTGGCTTTGTTTCTCTCCAAATTCTCACAGATGAGTCACAATAAGAAAAGAGATCCATGAAACAGCCATGGAGACAATGCAAGGTACACATATATAGCTTGCCATACCATTCCAGATTAGTATGGCAATCTGCCAATCTTCATGCATTTCTCCTCACGCAGTTCAGTAATCTCTAATAGCTGGGCACATTCATTGTGACTTGCAGGCTTGCAGCAGCCAGCAGCTTGATCTTGTTCAGGTTCTGATTCCTCGGCCGGGCCTTCTCTGTGCAAGCAACGATAATTTCGGCCTATTTATCGTTGCTTTGTCTCTGCTATCGAATAGCCGCAGCAGTACACTTGACCCACGTCGGCAGCAGAATCCCAGTGGATCGTGCACATGCCAATGCCACACAACACACTATACAAGAGCTTCTTTTCAGGATCATATGTACGAGTACTTGCTGAACATTTCTGTTCTTTTAGCCTGGCTGACAATGCAGAGGAAATTGAGCAGGTTTGAGTTTTGGGAACAAATGACGGAGTTTTTGGTCTAAATGGCACTGTTGCGCCCGTTTTTTTTTTTTTTATAAGTAGCAGTTGCCGCACCGTATTGCCGAAAATATCACCACAGACGTACCGATACCCGACACGTCTGCAATACCAGGCCTCCCGCGCCCGGATTTAATCTCTGCCGCACTTCCCTAACCCGGATGTCCCTCGTGCGGACACGTGTCCGCCTCCGGTCACGCATGGCCTGGTCAAGCTTGTCCGTGTGCCCCTTGCCCGAACGCCGTCTTGTCCGCACGCCTATGCTCCGAACATGCCGTGTGTCACTTGTCCGATCGCTCGTGGCCTTGCCCATCCGGTCGCCTGTCCGCACGCCCGTGCCCCGGAGTCTCCGTCCCTAGAACCAATGCTCCGTTTTGCACAGAAGGCGCACGTATGTCATCATGTGATACACGTGAAGTGAGTGATAGTTCATATTGTAAGCAGCCACATATATATGGGCCTTTCCTACACTCCTAGCAAGGAACAGCTACACATGTATATATATACTCATTGATTGGTGGCATTAAAGTTTGGAGCCTGCACAAAATTTTCACCCTTCGATGGCAACAACTCGTCCGTAGGACTTGGTAGTAGTACATGTTTGTTCTTACTCATAGGCTCATAGCTCCTACTGTCATCGAGACTTCACTACGAACGCACTACTCATCAGTAGGATCTGATACATGTTTCATTTGTATGCGCGCATGGATACTCTCACAGTCTCACCGTGCGCTTCTGTGCAAAACGGAGCATTGGTTCTAGGGACGGAGACTCCGGGGCATGGACGTGCAGAAGAGTGGCGTCCGGGACACAGGCGTGCGGACGAGCGACACGCGGCGCCTCCGGGGCATGGGTGTCCGGGCAAGGGGTGCACGGACAAGCTTGCCCGGGCGACCGGAGGCGGACATGTGTCCACACGAGGGACATCCGGGCTAGGGAGATGCGGTGGAGATTAAATCCGGATGCAGGAGATCTGGTATTGCACCGTGATGATATTTTCGGTAATACAATGCGTCAGTTGCTACTTCTGGAAGAAAAAAAAAAACGGACGTAACAGTGCCATTTAAGCTAAAAACTCCAAATGATGCGCACAGCTAGTACTGAGGACAATAGAGGTAGGGACAGGAATTCAGCATGTGTAATGTTGTAGAAATTGCGGGGTCGTCTGACGGGCTGCCGACCAAATTTCATTAAGATCAGGGAACAAGCAGCAAGGCTAGCAATCTAGCATGAAGGCGTCAGCCATGCACACCGGTGAGTACTACTTGAGGTTGAGGCCCAGCCGCAAGTGGAGTCTGAGATGACCGGGGCGGCTCAGCCCATGAGGCGTCGTGGACTGGAGTCTAGAGTGGATGGGTGGGTTGGCCCGGACCACTTGAAAGACCGGACGTTCGCACTGGTTGCGTCCGGGGTTCTCGCACTGTCTCGCCTCTTTCATGAATCAAAACGCCGCCAAAAAAAGTCCGAGAAAAATCGAGGAGATGCGGAACAGGTGGTGGCGCAACATCGTGCGAAATTTCTGGCTCGATTGCCTGAAATTTCAGTTCTCAATTGCCTCTGTTTACATTTTGTCCGCGACCACAATCCCTTCACAACCAGGCAGGTGTTTTCTTATTTTTCAGAAGCGGTTCTTGTTTCAATTGGTTATGTCGGCATATTTCTAGTTGAATGTTTGGAACCATTCAGTCGATGGGTGCTGCAAGCAAATCTGTCAAAGAAAGCCCACCGATTGTAGTTGACGAATTGATGCAAAAGGTAGCCCTTGGAAAACTATTCACAAGTATATTGAAGGAAAATAAGTTGTGTTTGAACAAGAACGTTTCTCTCCACCTCGCAAAAAAAAAACTGTCTCTCCAAAGTATGACAATTGAATCGCAATAAGAAAAAGGGAGATCCATGAAAGAACTGTGGAGACAATCCTACAGATACATAGAGAGATGGCCATGAAATACTACAATTAGCTTGTCATTCTGTCGTGCATTTCTCCTCTAAATCAGCTTCTTGTGCTCTGCAGCAGTTTGAGCGTATTCAGCTTCAGATTCCAGGCCGGGCCTTCGATGTGCAGCGTCAGATTTGACGTTGCTTAGCCTGCTTCGGTTGGCCATTACTGGAGTGGACCCGCTACAGCAGTAAAGAGGCCTCTTAAGTTATCAGGCCTTGAATCATGGACTGATGGGCGGCCTATAGACATCAGGGTATTTAGCATTGCAAGCTTCCTCCGGATTGTTACATTCATATATACTCATCTTTTCTACAACAGATTCTAACTTAGAAACAGTTTATGAGAAACATTCAGATAGTGCATCACTCGAACTAGTTGCAGATAGTGCATCACTCGAACTTCCAGCCGTTCAATGGATGCTTCAATCTTGATCAATAAACTTTCTTGTACAACTTCAGGAAAACTGTTGTAAATTTGTAAGTGATCATTCTTCATACATAGTTCACATCTTGTTGCCCAGTAATTTATGATCAACCGGACTAAAGGGTATATCAGCTTCGCTTGACCCATTATCTTCCATGCTTAGCTAGTATGCAGAGCCAAAGCCGCCTAAACGAGTTTGGATTTGTTTTTCTCCAAAATCTCAAGGCTGAACTACAAGTGAAGGTGAAGGAATCCATACTTTACCATGGGAACGATATATGTCTCTGGAAAAGACACAGATATATAGGGAGACGGATGCATGAATGCCACATGATAACCTTCCTTCATTGGTCATGCGTCCATCTCCTCGAATTGAATCAATCTAGATGAGTCTACTTATGTAACAGTAGACATGCATTTGGAAGGCGAGAAAGAAAGGCAAGAGATAGGTGACTGAACCGCATTGGTTTCATGCAACAAGCGCTGGGCTTGTAAGTTGTAACTCCTTGTGCGAGACAGTCAAGTAGCAAGTGAACATTAACGACCTCAACATACGAGGAGAAGAATAGGCAGACGTGTTTGGAATGCAGGAATCTCGTAGGAAATGGCGCGTGCGTAACTTAAACCTGACGATGAAACCGAGCAAACAACAGATGATAGAAACTTATAAGGGATTGTCTATTCATAAATTGCCTGAAATTTTCTTAAGTTTAAGTCATTTGTTGTGATCATTGAATCAATATCTAATCATATGACATCCATTGGATCAATATCCAATCATATGATAATCATATGACACACCAATCTCTATATAAATCCAATGGTCACAACAAGTGACTTAAACTTAAGAAAATTTCAGACAACTTAAAACTAGCAAAACCGAACTTATAATTCTTCGGAGCATAGGTCATGGGAAGCCCATGCAGAGGTGATGGAAAGCCCATGCAGGGGGTGGCTCGTTGGCTCAGTTCAAAACTGCTCCAATTATACTCGTTAATTGGTTAAACATTGAAATGAGTTGATTTCGAATGAAATTAGATTTCACTCTTGCTTGGCTCGGCTCGTTGGCTCAGTTCTAAAAATACTTCCAAACTATTAATAAAATGATATACAATCAAACTGTGTTAATTTCAGGAAAAAAAAAACTCAGTAAGATGAGTATCTTGCTCGATATCCACAGCCATACTCAGGGAAAAACATATCACCGAAATTTTGCCGGTAACCGCCGGTTATTAGTGTTATCGGTGGGGTCCGATAAAATTTCATATCGGTCAAAAGAATTCGGATTTATCTAATTTTCATCATTGTATAAAGGAAATTCAAATTTCAATTCAAATTTTAGATAAATTTTTATTTACATTTGAAAATTTCAGATTTCAATTCAAAATTTTCGTCTGAAAAAATCTGAAATATCCAGTAACCACAGGTTACCAGTTCTATCGGCGGTGTCTGATAAAATTTCTGAAACAATATAGTTTTCCCTGCCCTGGCTAGTAATAATGTTTATTCAAATCAGATAAAATCGAGCTTATAACAACCGGCGAATCGAATAGATCAATATCATCTTCTAGCCTAGCTGACAATGCAGAAGAAATTGAGCAAGCACCTATCTTGGCCGAATCAACCTATAACTTCAAGTTTTGGGAGCAAAGAATATGCAGCAAAAGTACTATTGAGAACAGCACAACAGAGGTAGCAACATGAGCTTAGATGAAGACTAAAGTCCCCTCTATGTCTACGAAAAACAGCATCTGCTTCTATCTTCGTAAAGTGACGATCCTTCATTGTGAAAAAAATCAGGTACCTACAAAATCATATTTGCTGGCAGAAACAAATGTCCACTAATGCTGCTCGCATACACATTTCGCAATGTCTCAACTCCGTGCCATCTCCAAAAACCACAATTCCAAGCACTCATAGACGGGTGTTTGTTGTTTTGAGAGGTCAATTCTTCGGGTGTCGCTTGTTTGTGTTGGTTACCCTGACATACCTCTGGCCGAAAAGGTTGTCCAAAGAAACTAAGGACCATCGAGCATAGCTGACTGGTTGATCCAATCACTAGGGCTTGACAAACTGTTTCTAACCATGTTGAATCAAAACCGGCCTATGTTTGAACAAGAACCTGGCTTTGTTTCTCTCCAATGTCTCACAGCTGAATCACAGTTAAAAAGAAAAAGAAATAGATATCCATATAACTATAAGAGTTATGGAGACAATAATCCAATATATAGATAGAAAGGGATATAGCCATATCATAATATAATAATGAGCTTGCCATGCAATAGCATATCATGCATTTCTTTTCAGCTGAAATCAATCTGTACTAACAACCGGGCAGTTCATTGTGAACTGCAGGTCTGCAGCGGCTTGAGCTTGTTCAGGGCCTGATTGCTGGGCTGGATCTTTGCTAGGAAGGTGGGCCGTTGCTTTGCTTGGCCCAGTAATGGAGTGGGCCGTCCTGTAGACTCTTTTGAGTTCCTGGGCCTTGAAGCAGGGTGTGACTGAGTGTTTCTCCCGTCCTGTTTTCATAGTGTATTTATTAGTGCTTCACTTGTATAATTTTTCAATGTCTCAATATGTTGTTAGCTTAATTTCAGTAGTCTGTATTGATGGAAAATGTATACCATAGACGAAAGATTTTGCCTTTGTACACGTAGACTAAATATTAAGCCAAATGTTTGGTGCAATAATAGAGTCCGAACTGCATTTTTAGTGATGTTATCTTTTCTCGAACAAAATCTGTAGAAATCATGTTGTGCAGATACGGTATATAGGCTCGTCGCCGACCTGAAACTCTGAAAACACTCAGGATATGGTACATCATCTGATGCAGCTTTGCGTCTCACCCCCTGATCGGGTATTCCCTTCACTACATTAGCCGCCGTCGTGTTAGCTTCGTCGAGTGCTGGCTGAATCGGAAGTTGGAAGATTTTAACCTCGTCTCAGAGAAACCATGTATTCCATGTAAAACGGATTCTTGTTTAATTTTCTTTGGCTGTATTCCAGAGCAATTAAAATATTTGTTTTTCTCCAAATTCTCATCACCATCATGCATCATGAGTTGAATTTCGGTAGGCGCGTCAGCTATTCTCTGCCACTGGTCCGATCGGGAATGGACGGCCTTGATCGAGTGGGACGTTCGGATGGGCTAAACGTTCCCAATCGTTTCGGTCGGTCCGATTGGATTTTAATGGTCCAGATCACGAGAGCTGTTCGGTGGTCCGAACGTTCCCGCTCAATCGTGACAGTTGATTTGAAATCGGACGGTTCATGCGCTGTCGGTCCAAGGGATGTGACCGCCACGTAGGCACGAAGCCGACGTGGCTCTGACGTGGACATGCCACGAAGGCATGAAGCCGGCGATGCTCCGGTGACCTCCTCGCCGGAGCTAAGCGCCACGGCGAGGAGCGTGGGTGTGCGCAAAATGAAGCTAACATGTTACTGATGCTATTGAGCTACCTTGCAGCGGAGGGGCGAGGCGAAAAGGGTGTTGGCGACGAAGTTTAGCGGCAGTGAGGTTAGGTCGTTGGTGAAGTAGGCGCTCCGGTGGTCCTCGCACCGAGTGAGTGCGCGCACGAGGTTCGCAGAATCGATGAGATGCCGAAGAGAGGGTCAAAGTGGCCGGACCAGAGAGGACGAAGATCCGAGTTTTGGTGGCCGGTGAAGAACTTCGAAATTAGGGCGCTAAAGATATGGAGGGGCTAAGTGGACGGCGGCGCTGAGGTGAGGAGACCAAGGCGCACCGGGGCGTCCTTTTATAGGAGCCAAGGGGCACCGGGGCGGCAAGATGGCGTTAGCGAAAATGGCGGCGGCGGTTGTGGCGGCTTGGCTCAGTGAAGAAGAAATGTGGGGAGAAGAAAGCCGGATGTGGGAGATGGCACTGTAGCAAGCGAGTTTCATTGGCGGCCGATTCTGCAACCAAAAAATTGCCAAGGAAATGGCTAGGCAAAGCCGGGCAAGCCAAAATTTTTGGGGGCAAAGCCAAATTTTGGTATTGAACCAAACGGTGGCCAAATTTTCAAGGCAACACCAAAATTTTGGTATGGCTAACTAAGGTAGTAAACCAAACAGGCCCGAAATTACACCAAGTTCATATATGTGCAGAGATGCCACGCTATATGTATGAGTTTCTCTTCAAATAAAAGATTCTTAAATACTAGTAAATGGGTTTACAAGGTGAAAAGAAAGAAATGAGTGATCATGCGAATTTTTGGTAGGTGAATTGGCTTCATGCAACAAGCATGTGACGTTATAAATACTTGGGCGAGTTTACAGCTTAAGCATGAAACAAATTGTTTGATGACACCTATCTAATATGTATTTTGTTTGATGAGATTGTGATGCAGTTGACCTAATTAGCACTTGAACACGATGACAGAGTTGAGCAGAAGAGATCGTAATAATTCTTCAGGGCATGGGTAATGGAAATTAAGCCTGTGCTAGCAGTGTTTGCATAAGAGATGGCTGACCTTACGACATGTATGATTACATGGCTACATGCGATATAATATACTTGTAGCAAAAATGTAACTCTTGAAACAGCTACAAGAAACGAAACAGCGCAGGGTTGCAGAATTAACCAAAACAACACACCATCTTTTTCGATTATTAATCAATCGCCTAATACTGATACCGAGTAAAACACCTCCGTTACACACTAGCCACAGTTCAGTTTTACTAATAACTGACTATTCTATTCTTGCATGGCAGCTGCAACTATTCTACCAATGGGTTGTGAGGAAAATTATAAACCAACGATTCAGCGCAATGGTACAACCATGTCCGTGCATATTATTTGCGATCCTTTCTAACATATATAGACTAATCCATCCAAAGCAACAGCCCGAAGCAAACTGTTTGCATGTCTGTTTATACAAGACCATGGCTTTGTTTCACTCCGAAGTCTCACAACAGAGTCAAAACAAATTAGGAGATCCATGTAAGATTTATGGAGGCAATACAAGATGGATATATATAGAGAGAGAGATAGGTGTCCATAGCATGCGGCAAGTAGTCTGTCAGTTCTCATGCGTTTCTCTTCAGCTCAAATCATCCATCTCTTATAGGCTAATAGCTATGGGGACGTGAGCATTATGGGCCGGACCTTCGCTGTGAAGGTGGGCCGATCCAGAGCGCTTCCACATGGCCCATTTAGTATTGCTTTGGTCGTCCTAGCTGCGGATTTTTTTTTGGAGAATTTCTTAGACAACATGGTGATGGTTCATTGGTGCTTCACTTATGCAGTCAAATGTCTGATGCACTTTTACATTCACAGCTCACTCCGGATTAATTTGCCTAAGCGCTGTTCTCATGTACATTCGTCTTCTCTACCATAGAAACTCTTTCTCATGATTGATGTGATATTGCATTACAGTCCACAGGTATCAAGCGAGAAGGATGCCTGCAATTTGATTATGACGAAGAGAACCATATTCATCCACTCGATCCTTGGCTGTTTCAATCTTCTTCAATGAATCCTCTTGTGTAACTTCAGAAAAATTGCTGTAAATTTGTAGCTTGTACCCTTGTTGATGCCCGTGATCTATGTTTCTGTTATGTAGATCAAATCTCGGTGGTTTGTACGTTGGCTCAAGCAAAACTCAGGATGAAGAGATGCAAAAACAAGCTACTCCCAACTCATTGTTTAGCAAATTAGGATCACCTCAACAAACGGGTAAATCAGCTCCACTTGATCCATTAATCTGCATACTGACTACCATGTAGATCTATACCATTCACACGAGACCATTAGCTTGGATTTGCTTTTCTCCAAAATCTCACAGTTGGACAAAAGTGAGGCTGAAAGATATGCATACTATATATTAATTATGGAGATGAGATATCTCTGAAGGAAGAAAAAACATATATATATATATATATATATATATATATATATATATATATATATATATATATATATATATGCGTGTGTATACGGGGTGAGATGCATGCCGCATGCATGATAACCTTCATTTCATTTGTCATGCATATGATAGTTGTATTTTCAAGCTTGTGCAGATAAGCATGAAGAGAACACTAGTCTACCCATGCCTGAATAAATGATAACAGAGTAGATGTTCATGTTATCATGATACACATACTACTGGTGCTTCTAGAACAGCTCGTTATGTACACGTAACGTACGCGATTAAGTTACACTAGCTGAATACCCGTGCGTTGCTACGGATAAAAAGTATATATTTAAAGGTTATATAAATTTGTGAAAGGCATAGTTAACCAATTAGCACATAGGCAAAAGGTTACATAAGGTATTGTGCTAGTTGGAATGTATGAATCATCAACAAATATAGTACAATTATGAAATATAGCAAATGCATCATCACGTTTACTGGTGGTAGCAATTAGACATATAGAGCATTCATTTTTATATCACTAAACAAATTCGGTTGTTCAAGGTCTTGCTGGCAAGCGCTGAGATTTGAGCCATGGACATCGTTTTCTTCCACCAGCTTGTGTTCAATGTCTTTTAATTTACCGCGCAGCTCTCAGTTTCTACAAGTGTCCTTCAAACTGTTCGCACACATAGCCCCAATAAATATTTTATCAAACACTTTCAGTATTAAGTAATGTTAGCTTGCTGGGATTAAACTTCATGAATTAATTAATTAATATCATGTTAGCTTTTGTATCGTTTTAATCCAAATTGCAAGCAATTGCACAATCATCATAGGAACCAGTGAAATTAACTATTCCTAAATTTTCACAAAAAACTTATTAAGAGCTAACCCAATTGAATACGGGCGTACCACATGTCCACGCAGGGAGGTAAAGACAGAGAGAGGGGAGTTGTATCTCACCGTGAGCTTGTCAGTTGTGCTTGCCTTTGACCTGCTGCGCCTGCTCTGCGTGCACCCCTGACCAGCTACACTGGCCCTCTACCTGTTGTGCTTGCGTCGCACGTGGACTTCGCCTTCGGCTAGCCATGCTTGCGCCGCATGTCCCCTTGGCCTGTCTGCTGCCGACGCCGTGCGGCTATGCCGCTCCTGCCTGACCACCACATGTTTTGTCATTGTGAGAAAGGAGAGCGAGAGTGGGATTAGATGTCGAGGAGAGGTGAGAGCGATCAGATAAGAAAATAATGAGTAAGACATTTCGTCGAGCGACTGGTGAGCATTGAAACAGCGAGTTGTCGGGCTGATTTGGGGTTGTGAGCCTAGAGCTTCGCAGAACCTGCCAACTTCATGATGGCAAGGACAGAGGAGATTGAGCTCGCTTGTGGAGTACGGGAAGCAACTGCGATGGTGCGGGTCGAGGAACGGCGTGAGGGTGGCGAGCACTATCGCGATGCTTTGACGGCGATGGCAAACACGACATTGAGGGTAACCTTGTAGGTCAGCACGTGGCGAGAGCCTTGGTGATGACGCCGGCTTGATATCGAGGTGGGTGAGACGCTGCCGGCGATCGAGGCACGGAGGCGGCGGCCGACGAAACCGGCACCTACGAACTCCCCGGAGGCTCGGAGGAGGCAACCGTCGTTGGCTTGGCCCACATGTCAGTGAGAGAGAGGGTACGATCCAACCCCCGGGGTCCTCGCGAACCGTCCGATCACAATGTGCGTCCCAGATCGATCCCAGTAGAGTGGTGGATGGACGTTTTGTAATGGAAGCCCGGCGTTGTCTAGTGGTAGATGGACGTTTTTTAACCGTCCGATCGCACTTGAGCAGCCCAGATCAACCCTAGTGGAGAGCGGAGGGACGTTTTTCTCAAGAGACCTTCCCTTTGTTCGTATTTCCAGTAAGAAAATGCTTCGCGAACGGTACGTCGCCGACCGGCGGCCCCCCATCCCCGCTGGCCGCCGCCCTCGCCGTGGCCTAGCTGCGGCGAGCGGACGCCGACGGCGCCTTCGATATCACCGGATTCTCCGGGACTGCATTTGCTCATTCTTTCTTCGTCTGCAGGTCTACGACAAGAGTGAAGCCCGTTTTATCGCCCTCTGCGGTTGTCCTCTTATATATGCGATGCGGCCTGTCGCTGAAGTTGAACGCCATTACGATGGCTCCGCCTCATCGATCAAGCTTCTCTAGAACCTCACCGTGATAAAGATCACAATCCAGAATGTAACATTGTTCACGGATTGTCATAAAACAATGGATGCATGACTGATACATTTGGGAAAAAATTACACCTTCAGAAGAAACATTATTTCTACGCATCTTCTATACAAGCAATAAGCTGCGCAAAGTAGACATTAAAAACTCTTATCAGATCATAGTTGATAGGAATGTGACCTCCGTGGATGCATCCTCTGTTGGAGCTCTCAGCCTCATGTCCTCCCATTCCTCAGTGAGCGTGGCGCGCTGAATCCTCTAAAACCGCCGTTCGGTACAGTTCGTCGAGCTGAGGAACAATCCTTCCATGTCGAGCTCCTTGCTACCAGAAAAGAAACTTCACATGATAGTAATGCCTACGTACCCTTTCTTTCCAATAATATTTTTTGTTTCTCTCCAAAGTCTCATTGCAACCGCATACCCATGAACAGGTTGGATCTTCTATTTCACTGCCACTTTCTGGCTAGTGGCTACTAGTTCAACTGCCATGTAAGGGAACACCAATACGGTGTACAGACGAAGTAGCTTCTAACATAGATTGGACGCTACTATGATCCTGCAGGGGAGTGTGAGTGTATATATATGCAGAGGTCTATAGATTCCACACTACATGCATGAGCTTATCTACATGGAAGGTGAAAAGAAAGGCATGAGATAGTCAGTCATCAGCAGGTAGGTGAATTCGGCTTCATGCAACGCGTACTGGTGCCAAGTCTTCATGTGAAGTTATGAACTTAGGCAAGTTCATAACTTAAACACACATGTATGGAGCAACAAATTGCTGCTACCATGCGAATTAATGGGGTACATACAATGGGTATGAGTAGTACACTTAGAGCATCTTTAATGTATTGTGAATCGATGCAGGTTTAAAGATATGACATGTAAGTATTTAGGGAACTGAATAATTTTTTCTCAAATGTACATATCTGATTCCTACTAATAACTAGGACCTACGTTATATTAAAAAACCATAAAAAAAAATATCCTCTCTCAACCGGCGTGCTGACATTTGGGCCCATATGAGTGTTTAATGCTTTAAATCGAGTCTTATGTAGAGTCGGGTTCCAAAAACCATTTTGTTGGAATTGACTCCTTCAATGTATTGAATCGATTCAATAACTTCTCTTTCCTCCTTTGAACCGGCTAAAATATAACATTGGAGATGATCTTAGACGTGAGAGCACGCGTGTTCATTCCAATGCAATTTCCAACCGGAAAAGCAAAAAGAAGAAGAAGAAGAAAGAAAGGCACCAATATAATGCACCCGTGGATGGCAATACAAATGCACCACTACTCCAATCCCAATTTATGGATATAATACGTGTTTGTTTGATGAGATTTCTCTGCACTACTGCTGCGTTAATTTACATTTAAACATGATGATGAATTTGAGCCAAAAAAACATAGAGTGGTTTTAAGAGTTCTTGAGAGCATGGTTAATGGAAAACCTGTGCTGGCGATGTTTTTTAACCAGAGCTTACAACGTGCGTGTACGGCACAATCAGTAATACCGTAATATTCTTCCAAAGGATACACATGAGTGCAAAATACCATTTTCATTAACAAAGTAACTAAAGAATAGGTTCTTACAGATGCTATGAAGTAGGTTATAGCAGCAGCAGCAACAACATCCCACAAAGAAGTCCTTTGCTACACCTAACGTGCAAAAACAGTCAGCTGAATTGAAGCTGACGCGAATCCGTATCATACTTTATTACACGCAAACACTCCATTCTACCACTTCCTTGCATACTTATTTATCAGCTAATGTAAGGAATTGCTTTATCAGAAGACCGCACGAGGGAATTGGAAATGTCTTCTGCACAGTAATAGGCCTTTGTTTTTCCTCCAAAGCCTCATTGCCATCCCCATAATTACCAGTTGGATCTACTAACCGCACCCTTGCATTGTCAATAAGGTATACAGAATACAGACGAATGAGCTTCTAATTTGGGCACTGAGACAGCAGGGAAGTTTGTGTGTATATATGTAGAAATTCCACACTATATGCATGAGTTTCTCTTGAAAGAAAAAAATCAAAGTAAATGAGTTTAATTAGAAGGTGAAAAGAAAGGCGTGACAAAGTGAGTTAGGTGTGTGATCAATTGGCTTTCATGCAACAAGTACTGGCCTGTGGCAAGGCTTACAGAAGTGAGCCCATGACCATGACATTGTTGTGTTCTAAATAGGAAGTGCACAACAGTGCCAGAATCTCAGTGTGACCGTGAGATAGTTAAGTAGCAACTGGCAAGTTAACATGGAAGCTACTGACCGTGAGACAGTTAAATACAATCACCAATGCAATTCCAGTAGATTTCTCCGCGGCTCTATCAGTTCACACTTAAACATGACGACGATGAAGCTAAGCAAACAAGTTTAAAAAAATATTCGGACGGACCAAGGTTGTTGCAAAGTTTATGCTAGCTAGAAATGTTCGCATAGAACTAATATGATCGGGATTACGACGCCAATGGCACGATCAATACCATCGGCCTTATGATACCATGAGAGAAGCACACCGAGTTGGGTCTTCACATATATACCCATCCGAATGAATAAGTCTTTCCACGTAGGCTAGGCCAATCCTGACAGCAAGTTCAAAATCGAAATCCTGTCTCGGCAGGACATGGATTTCTATTACTCCCTCCATTCCAGATTATAAGGCGTATTATGGTCATGCATGGAGATTAAGAAAGTTGTAAAACCAAGAGAATAGTAGAGGAAAATGACTATGATATCCCAAGTGTTAATGTCTTAAGAATAAAAGAGAATAGTGTGGGAGGGTGTTTACTCATAAATGTTGAAGAGAGATGAAAGATAAATAAAGACAAAAGAGAGAAAATGTTATTAAAGTCGCATACACGTCTTATATTTTGAAACAAAACTGAAAAACTTATATGCCCTCTAATCTGGAATGGAGGGAGTACTATAAAATGCATCAATGAAAATGATCGAGATCATATCGTCTCGTCGACGCCGATCCGGAAACCCTACACGTAGACAATACATCCTGTGATCATCTCTGACGCAGCCATGCAGACAGACATGCAGTGTTCACCTCGCCGTCGAGTTGAATAACAACGTGCCACAACGCAACACTGGGAGTGTCTACTTCCCGAGTCTCGGCCAACGCTCCTCTAATCCGCCGAATTCTCCTTCCCATCTCTTCGGTACGTACCCCGGCTCCATCTCTGTAGAGTTAATGGCGGCTCAAGTAGGAAAATGATGTGTTCAATGAATAAGAAAATAGTTAGGAATTAAGAGAAAAACGAAGTTTTCACTGAAGAAAAGGCACATCGTCTTTAGGGCACATACAATGGTATAGACAACTGCTGTCTATAGTATCTCTCTATGTCATCTATAGACAGCACTAAATACAACTCATATAATGAGTTGTATTTTTATATATCTCTATAGACAACTCCTTTATGTATAATTTGTCTTGTTTCTCATGTTATAGTTGACTACTGCATGAGAGACGGTCCAATTCTCTATACTCTCTCTCATCCACGTCATCTAATATCTAACATGGTAAGTCTTATAGACAGCGGACGTCACACTATTGTACATACTCTTATTGGGACTTATGTAGTGGCAACTGATGGATTTTCTCTTATAGAAGTACACAAAACAAACAAAATTAAAGATACCACATGTCATTGTTGCTCCAATTTTGGAAACTAATGCCATTATGTAATGTAAATAGTTACAATTCCCAAAACGTGTTAATTAGTAATCCGCACTAAAAAAACACATAATTCATTCCATTCTCAAGCGTGCCTCAATAAAATTATAACACTTACTGGTATTTGAGGCTTTGAGCGCAGTGAATGCTAATAGCAAACGAGAACCAGGCCAAGTAGAAATTTTGTCCAAAAATATTTATCCAACATAAATTTTATACTCTTGAAGTCAATGTCATTATTGAGATCCAACGTTAAAATTGAGAGTAAATGGGTGGTGATGAGTTCGTCGACGGTGGGACAACAAAATAAATTACAAATGCAGGCAACTGCGCTCTGCTTAGAAATATTTTTACCAATAGTTGAATCCGACAAATATATCTGGTTTTCTGCAAAATCTCATTGCCTTGCCACCCCTATTTACCAGCTGAATCTCCTTAATTTATCATCTGGCTGCCACTGTCTAGTTACAGTTGAAGTGTAACGAAAAGGGACAGATAATTAATTCACAAAGGGCAGCTCCTAATGTGCTTTTGTGATCCAGAAGGGAGCTATTTATGCAGAAATCTCACACTGGAAGTAGGGGTGGATATCAAGTCAGGAACTCGTCTTATCGAGTTTTTTCGAAATTGACACAGTTTGATTAATATCATTTTATTTATAGTTTATAAATATTTTTAGAACCAAGCTAACGAGCCGAGTCAAGCTAGAGCGAAATCCAATTTCATTCGAAATTGACTCATTTCAATATTTAACCAATTAACGAGTGTAATTAGAGTAATTTTAAACCGAGCCAACAAACCCCACTAGCGACCTTTTTTCCCACCCCTAATTGTAGGCATGAGTTCCTCTTCAAGTAGGTTTAATGGTTTTATAGAATGAAATCCTGAATTTCACTCGATTGTAGTGGCAAATAATGAATTATCTCTTTATGGAATGACATTGGGATGGATGATGGATTGGGTGAGTGATATAGCAAGTGTATCTTGGACGACGGCCCATGCAAGGCCCAAGCTGGAGCTCGGTTCGGCCAGCGTAGATAGGGCCCAGATAAGCTGGTGGGCCCAGAACACCGCCTTTCGGCAGCAAGAAATAAGAAAAGAAAAGGATGAGTAGTGCTTCTATGCTCCGAAAAAAGCATAAATCTTGAAGCGGTATTGTTCATAGTGGTTAGTTACAAATCGTACTATCAATCTGCCTCAAAAAAGATTAAGTACATGAAAATCATTTTCAATTGCACATTGTAGATTCCACCAACACAGTCTTCATATATTCAAGCAGAATAAAGACAACAAAAACTATTCCTTTTTGTATGCGTGTGTGTGTGTGGATTTCAGCAGGCAGAAAAACCATTGTGATGCACTCTGCAATCACCTCCCAATTCTGTTTGCCTTTGTTCCTTTCTGCCTTCTTCCTCCCACAATGCAGAGGCCAGAAGGACACCCACCCACACATACACCCGTGAGCTGAAAGTAAAACCAGTGGCTACTGCTGCTGCTCTGCTCCTCAGTCACACTCACTCACTGCCCCACATTCCCAAACGAAGGAATAGTTCTGAGGAAATTTTTTTAAAAATATTATTATTTTTAAAGATATTTACAAAAATAAATAGTCGATTAAAAAATTACAAAAATGTATCTCTGCTTGCTTGAATCGCGACAGAACCTATCACAGCTCAATCGGCGGCGAGATCTGTCCCGCCCTGCCGCCGATTGAAGGAATGAATCGCCGCTCAATCGGCGACAGAATGAATCGCCGCTGAATGGCGGCGACAGACCTATCGCCGCTTGAACTGGCGATTCATTCCCCAACCCTTATTTTCCCTATTTCACTTAGGCAGTTTGTGATTTTCATAAATTTTAAACGATGCGTAAATCATTAGAGTCGTAATAACATTTTATCATCATCGTATGTTGTTCTACTACGGTTAATTTTCGAAGAATTTAGCGAGGACGTTTGAGGTATGAACGATTCGTAAAAAGGAAGATAAGTGATATTGCCATTCCCCAACCCTTATTTTCCCTATTTCACTTAGGCAGTTTGTGATTTTCATAAAAATGAAACGGTACGAAATGTGTTGGACTCGCAATAACATTTTATCATCATCGTATGTTGTTGTAGTACAGTTAATTTTCGGAGAATTTAGCGAGGACGTTTGAGGTATGAACGATTCGTAAAAAGGAAGATAAGTGATATTGTCATTCGATCGGGAATTCATACACTCTGATATTACAGAACTTGCAGAAGAACGTCATAACACTTAACTAAAATGATAATTGACAACATTGATAATAATATTTTTGTCGTGGTCGCGGTTCAACGTCTCCCATGTGCGCTTCCCCTAGTCGGGGCACCGGATGAGGTCCCCGTGGTGACGTTCGGAATGCCGATGTCTCCTTGGTCCTGAGCATTTCGCGTGGGGCATGTCTTGAAGGTGTGCCCAGACTCCCTGCAAATGGAGCACTTCTTCGTGCGACGTCCGCCGCGCCTCGTCCATATCGTTCGGATCGTCGTACTGCCGCCGCCAACCTTTCCTTGAGCCTACCAATGTCCGCGCCCGATTTCCCGTGATGGATGGTCAGTGAAATGGCCAACAACGGCGTAACCATACATCTCTCCACTCCATGTTTGCATCACCGCCTCTTTGGTGAAATAGTGAGAGAGTATCGACCGGGATGTTTGCGCCACCGTCGAACAGCGCCATGACATGGGAGCAGGCCTATGCGAGAAGAAGGGCTTGTTACAAGTGCATACGCAACTATCGCGGCGTAGCGTGCACTCATGGTGATCCTATCGCGGTTAGTCCCGCGACGCCTTTATCCTCGCACATTATCTCGGCGAAGCTCCTCGTGCCCATCTTGAATGCCCTGCATCTCACCCTTCTTGCTCTTCTCCTCCATGTATGCGGTGATCATGGCGAGTAGAGTACTCATCATTTGCCATGGTGAGCGATGCATTGTTGCATCTGTTAACAAAGTAGTTTGTGGTACCGCGGAGAATTGCCTCGACAATACCAACCAAAGGGAGGCACCGCGCCGCGCATGACCCAGCTTGTAGACCTCGCTAGGTTGGTTGTCATGATACCATATCGAGCACCACCCCGTCATGCAAGCGACCACTTCTCCTTAGGCTCGTGCTCAATCCACCGAGAAGCATTTGACCCGTGCCCTGTCTTTCTCGTGACACTAGGAGCGCTCGTGGGTAGTTGTGGCAATGCTTGGGGCTGGTCGGCGCTAGGGCGGCCCTAGTCGATGCCTCCCTTCGTGGGTTTGGGTCCGGTCGTCCGAATCTTCCGAGTGTGTCGAACTTACGCCGCCGTTCGGTTGTACGACGCTGAACATGTTCATCAAGTCCTTGTTGCGAATCGCTTATAGAAGTTTGCACCCAAGTGCCTCATGCACCACCGCTCGTAGATCCGCCATGGAAGTGAAACGTTCTCTCCTCGCTGTAGTTGTGTTATTGCACGCAGCAGGCCCGCGTGCCGGTCATGTATGAGGCATACGTTGGGACGGTCCTACACAACAGAAATCCTCACATTCTTCAGAAACCACAGTCAGCTATCCGTGTTCTCGCTTTCAATGAAAGCGAATACCACGGGAAGAACTTGATTGTTTCCGTCCGTCGCTATTGCGGTCAGTATCTGGCCCTTGTACCTGCCAGTCAGGAATGTGTCATCGATACACAAGACTGGACGACAGTGCCGGAATGCATTGATGCACGGACCAAACGCGAAGAATGCTCGCTGTAGTACCCTCTTATTAGGCCACTTCGGATGCGTGGCGTCTTGAATGTCGACATAAGTGTTGGGATTCCTGTCTTATATGACTCGGAGTTGCCCAGGGAGGTTGTGGTAGGAATCCTCGAACGTGCCGAACCTTGATTCCAATGCCTTCTGTTTTGCTCTCCAAGCCTTGGCATAGCTGATAGTGTACTGGAACCTTGCCTCAATGGCCCGAATGATGGATCGTGGCTCAAAATCTAGGTTATCCACGATCTCACCGTACATGAGATTGGCAATGAAGCCTGATGACAGGTTCCGGTGGGACTGCGCTGACTCAGCGACGACGCATGTGTGAGGGACCACTATGGAGCACTTCCAGTAGGTGTCCCACTTGGGCTGAAATGCGTGCACGCGCCAAGGGCATCCCTCTATGTTGCACTTGACATCGTAGCATCTTGGGGTAGACTTGACGACGGTGAATGTGCGTCGAACCGACAATGCCCAGAATTTGACCGCATCTTGCACGACCTCCTTGCATTTGTACGTAGCTCCTAGTCTGACCTCGCTCTGGTCGTACTCCCATGGTACATGGGAGCCTTCGTTGACGACGAGGTTCTCGAACTAGTATGTGTTCCATTTGGATGGAACCGCCGCCGTCCGCATCATCGCCGCCATCGTAACCTTCATCTTCTGACAACGCCATGTAATCTTGGTCTTGAGCTCCATCATTCCCACTAGGTCTTCCAGCTCCTCCCCTCGTCAAGAAGCCCACTAGCTTGTCTCATCAATGAGGTAACTCGGCGACATCAAGCAACCTCTTTCCTTCGCCATTGTGTGCGCGCGCAGAGTCACCTATTTCTTCGTCGGTGTCGCAACTCCTACTTGTTCTCGACGCATATGCAGGAGTGGATTTTGCAAACGCTCGACCGAAGGACCAATTTCCATCCCCTCTCCTCGCCACGCAGCATACATCGACCGCCATGAATTTGTTCCCTTTAGTTGCACTAACTCCCAATACGTGGGTTGTCCCGCCGGGCGAGGCGACTCAATGTCGATCGTGAGACATCACGGTCCACTTGGAACGTGTGGAACAACCACCGCATCACAGCGCCTATTGTGCGTTGGTCAGGTCTTGGTAGGGGCACGTCCGTGGACTGGAAATAACTCAAATCAATTCCCTCGGGACCCTCCATAATAGTCCCTCGGCCGTAGTAAATTTTGAAATTGACAACGTCAGACATATTTGACGTACTGCAGTGTGAAGAACATTTACACGATCAATTACATATGTGCAACCGAATATCGCACCAAAAAAGTATGTAAAACGGACTTCACTACGTAACAGCACATCAAGAATCATGTAATCCGTTCTGTTAAAAAAATTACCCGAGGGTGGGCAATCGATTGACAGTAGCCGCTAGCTTTTCTCCTCCTCCTCTCTGTTGTGTCCTTCTCTTTTTAGTTGAGTAAGACTGAGTCCTGTGTGGAATTTCAACGGTTGCCAGAGGATTTTGTAGAGGTCAGGGGCCTGTCGCCAGTTTAATCGGCGATACCTTCCTGTCGCCAGTTGAACTGACGATACCTTCCTGTCGCCAGTCGAACTGGCGATACATACGTGAACCAGCAACTAGCGGTTCAACTGGTGACAGGGATTAATTTATCCAAATTGTTCGCCTGCTATTTGTTGTTGTGCATTGTTGGAAGATTTTTTGGAGGACGATTGAGGGATTAATGATTCGTACGTACCAACGCAGGTGATATTGAAATGCGTTCGGGAATGTCTGCACAACTCCGTTGGAGAACTTTGGGGAAATGACGCAACGATAACCACACGACATTTCATCCGACAAGGGGATTACATGGCACGCAGGACAATGAACCGAGGACGGTACCATCTCGACGACCTCCCGGTGAAGATCCACCTGCACAGGTAATCATCAAGTTGTACACGTAAGTATGTCAAATTAAATATGAAATATGTAATATTGAGTACGACGCGCGGTGGAAAGCGAGTCCGTGGGTGGGTGCGTGTCGACGTCGCGTCGCATGTCGAGCGGTCGACCACGACCGGACGCAACGGAGCCTCGTCCGAGCCGAGTACCACTCCATGTAGTGCTCGTACGTCTCGGGGTCGTAGGCCTCGTCCGCAACCTCGACGAGGGTCTCGTGCGCGGCGTCCAACCGTCCACCCAAGGGGACATCTGTCCGACCGTGACATCGTGCCACGAACTCCCTTCCTAGTGTACCGTGGGCGGCAAGAAAAATATTTGGTTGCGATGTAACACATATTGTACGGACATAAAAGTAAACGAGTGAACTTACGCGTACGCGCGCCGCACCGCATCCCCCAAGGGCCGGGACCTCTGTCGCAGATCGAATCGGCGCAAGACCCGCGTAGATCGGTACTCCTCCACGAAGATGTCGTGCACCAAGGCACTCCGCGTGTACCAGTACACGTAGTCTCGCGTGCACAGCACCGACAGACCGTTGGGGGCGCGCGCGACCACCCGGTCGTCACTGTACGGGGTCCAGATGACGCGGTCATCGGTCAGCTGATCGAACATCGCAACGTACTCCGGGTAGGAGCCCTGCGAGGTGATCGGCGTGAAGGTGACCTGTGCAATACAACACTGCAAACTAAGTACACGAAAATAACGATTGCAAAATGAAAATAACAAAAGATTACGAAACTAACCCGTCGGCGGCACCACAAAGTGCCCATGGTCGGCCGGTCCAGGTCGTCCTGCGGGGCGTACAAGCCGTCCCCGTACGCTGTCAAGTCCACCTGTGGTCGTCCGATCTGGAAACGCTCCAACGACCACAGCTGCAGTAGGAGCGGGCATCCCGAGAGGATCGAGCCGTCACGCCAACGCTGGCACGCGTCGCACAGTGCGCGGTACGTCGCGCACAGCACGGCCGGACCCCACGCGTACTGCGGGATCCGCTCGATCGGTGACTCGGCCACCTCCTGCGCGTAGCGGATGTAGTGCTTGTCCACGCTGTCGCCGTGGAGCTCGGAACATCACCCACCCGAACAACCACGGCGGTAGGCCTCGGCGCCTCGTAACGGCGGCGACGGCATGCGTCCCGCACCATACGCTCGGGCTGCAAGAAGACATGTAAACGTGAACACGGTTCACAAACGAATTGTTACGAGAGAAAAATAGTTACAAAAACACTTACGTAGAACCGGCAGATCCACTTCAGCGTGGGCGTGCGGCGTCGCCAACTCGACGTCTGTACGCCGCTCGGTGGCAGGATATTGCGGAACCTGCCTAGGAGGTCCGTGCGCCACCATCGGAGCGCCTGCGCAGGTGTAAGATCGAGTAGGCCGACTAGAGGGGGGGTGAATAGGTGTTTTAAAACTTTTATGCACTAAAACCGATTTCTAATGCGGAAGTTAATATTAATACAGTTTTGCACAATTAAGACCTAAAATCACTAGTCTCAACTAAGTGCTCCAACAATACAAGTATAAAGATAATAATCAATAGAGCATGAACTTGAAAGCTTTCAACTAATGATATGATCAATCAAGCACATACACGATAGCAATCAAATAAATAAGCAATTATACAATGAATGTAAATTGCGATAAGGTAAAGCTCAAGAAAGCAAACCACAATTGACACGGCGATATTTTTCCCGTGGTGATCGAAGACTTGCCGGTCTCCCCTAATCCACGTTGAGGTAAGTTCAACCTTTTAGGATCGGCTCCAAAACGCGAGGCAACACCTCCGAGGTAAGTCCAAACAGCTTGGACCGGTTCCAACCGAACCAACACCTCTAAGTGAGTTCAACCGCTTGAACCGACTCCAAATTGAACTTATCACCCCAATCCACTAGGTTGCTCTTACTCCGCTCCGGAGATGGCGAGCACCAAGCCACTCACAAATCGCCCGGGTCTTCTCACAAGCTTCACTTGAGAAGATCACCGACGCACAACGTCTCCACGTCGTCTAGGTGTCGGCAAACACCAAGAGTAACAAGACTCAACTTTCACTTGAACCAATCAAGTGCCAAAGCTCTATGGATAAGCAATCCACAACCTAATGCAACACATGCACTTAGGGTTTGCTCTCAATCACTCACTAAGTGCAACACATGCACACAAGAGTATGAGAGGCTTGCTCTTAGCTCAAAGAAACTCAATAGGGCACCAGCAACAACAACTCCTCACACAGCCAAGGTGGGTATTTATAGCCCACACTCAAAAACTAGCCGTTGGGAAAAGATTCCAGAGGCTCTGGACAAAATCGGTCAAACCGCCAACTAATGGCCGGTCGGACCGCCCAAGTGCCAACGGCTATAAAACTAGCCGTTGGACTCACAATCGGTCTGACCGCCAACCAATGGCCGGTCAGACCGCTCCAACCGGCCGACGCGCCGAGGCGGCCGACCGCTCAATCGAGCAATGCGAGCAATCGAAAAACACTCTTACGGAAAACACGCATCGCCAAACAAAGTTCGGTACTACGCGACGGTAGTACCGCTTCAAACTCCCTGTACTACGCGCCCCGTAGTACCGTTTCTTACGGCCGGTACAAACGAAGATCGGTCAGACCGCCCAACCCATGGCGGTCAGACCGCTACCACCGGCCGATCGCTACTGGCGGCCGGTCGGACCGCCAGCGATCGACAAGATCGAATGACTTTGTACATTTGCCTCAACTCAATTTGCAAAACATATTTGCCAAATTGATGCAACATGTACACAAGAGATAAAAGCTAGATTCTCAGCAAGTTGCAAAACACATTTGCCAACTTTTAGAATCAACGCCACAAGGAATAAGGTACATGAACTTAAACCGTTTGCAAAACGCATTTGCAAACTAAAGTCACATGCTACTAGGAATAACCATGAGCCCCAACTATTTGCAAAACGTATTCGCAAATATAGGCAACATGTTAAGTTGAGCTAGAGCAAACACAATGAGCTATCAACACATGATTAACTCAAGTTACTAATTAAGACCCCTCTTAATAGTACGGCAACATATTCTAGCAATCCGATCTCTCAACCAAACACCGAGATCGGTAAAAGACTAGGAACAAATCCTTAGCCCTAGCTAGTCATACCTTAGCCTTGCACATCTCTTGAAGCTTGACAATCATCAACGCATGATGATTTCCTTTGCTTCATGATTTCGACTTGATGTCCATCAACACATGATGACACCTTCTCTTGTCTTGATGATCAACCAATGATCATCTCAGCTTCTTGAACTTGACACGCATCAACTCATGATGCATCCTTTACTTCAATCTCTTCACTTCAATATCATCAACGCATGATGATCATCCTTTTCTTGAACATCATCAACACATGATGATTTCTTCTTCTTCAAGAATCACGACTTGATGACAATCAGCATATGATGTAATCCAAAGTCTTCAAACACATAGAACATAACCTATTCATCCAACTCAAGGAGAAACGTTAGTTCCATAATGTGATTATCATTAATTACCACAACATACCATTAACTCATAATGGTTGGGACAAGATACCAAAATCTTTCCCTCTTTGGTAATTGATGATAACCAACACAATTACAGATAATTGAATGTAATTGGTATGAGTATATATAAACTACATAAGTTATATATATATACTCAAGAGTTATGTTTCAAAGTAGATCACAAAGATCAATACTAATGAAACAACAAGGTCATGAGTATATATGAACTATGCAAGTTATATATACCAAATATGAGTGTATACAAACTACACAAGTTGTATATACTCATATGAATATATTAACTACGCAAGTTAAATATATTCAAGGATATATGAACATCTATGAACTACACAAGTTTCATATGTTCTCATATACTCATATGAATATATTAACTACACAAGTCAAATATATTCAAAGATATGTTTCAAAGTAAAGATCCTTAATATATGTGGAAAGAGAATATGGATCAATACTAATGAAACCACAAAACATAGAATGAACTCCCCCTAAATGTGTGTATACACAAATGTGTAATGGAAACATATGCACATATCCAAGTTAACCTTTTTGGTGGAGTTTAACCTATATTTTGGATCCGAGGAATGCAGCAAGATATAATTAGATGTTGTCGAATGCATACCTCTTTGATCTTTAAATCCAATTGAGACTAAACAATAGGTATATCAAAAAGAGTGTTAGTCTCACAAAGCATTTGTCATTAATAACCAAAACATCATTAACATATAATGACAGGTCTAGATTCTTCAATCTCCCCCTTTTTGGTAATTGATGACAAATCCTTTATCAATAGCCACATTTAAATATTATCAACATATATTGAGTAATTTAGCTATTGAAATGTAAATCATGCATATGAAGGAGATATGTAAAATATTTGATACACAACCAAATGTGGAAAGATATTGATCCATCATTCTCCCCCTTTTGGCATTAATCACCAAAAACTTCAATTAACCTTAAGCCAAATGAAAGATTTTGCAATAAGAGCTTGGCAAGAGAAGGCATTTTATTTAGATTAAATAAACATTCTCCCCTTTTAAGGAAAGGTTTCTGTAACCAAGAACCAAACAGAGATAAAAACTCCCCCTAAAC
Organism: Ampelocalamus luodianensis; assembly: GCA_036346255.1. Taxonomy (NCBI): domain Eukaryota; kingdom Viridiplantae; phylum Streptophyta; class Magnoliopsida; order Poales; family Poaceae; genus Ampelocalamus; species Ampelocalamus luodianensis. The sequence goes on from CM070638.1 coordinate 6,838,483, forward strand.
ATGTGCATTTAAGATCTGAGAGGAATACATGCACAAGAAGATTTTATAAAATTTTGACGGAGTTTTCTCTTACCAATGAATCCAAGGAAGCATGACAATTTATAATCGAGATAAGATTATTCATGCAACAACAATAAGGATTCAAAAACATAAATCAGACAAGGATAAAAAAAAAACAATTCATAACATTTAACAACCACATATCCAAAGAGTCTGACGGCAATTAATATCACAACAGGGTACAATAAGCTCATAACAAATAACAAAAGATAACAATAAGGAGCTTATCCCACAAAACAAGGTCTATTGACCTACATATGAAAAGACAGACTCTAAGAAGGAGGAGCAGCTGAAGTGGAAGGAAGATCGTCCTGAGCGCCTGAGGATGTATGTCGACGTCTCCCAAACCTCTGATAAACAATAGGCACTTGTCGCGATAATACTCAGAGAGTCTCGCATCCATATGACTGACTCTCAAGTCCAAAGAATCCAACCTAGCTGTAGTCTCTGCATGCATCTGATCATATATCTCATCCATGCGATCAAACCTAGCATCCATACTATCAAACCGAGCATCCATGCTCGTCTGAAGACGCAAGATAGCCGCCAAGATCGCATCCCCGCTCCCGAGGAGCTGCACGACTGGAGGTCCCCGAGAGGATGATCCTCGCCCGGATCTTTGAAGAGGAGGTGGAGGGGGCACCTGAGGAGGAGGAGCATCTCTAGGTCTGTACTCCTTATACTCCATATCATAGTCCTGATCAAAATCAATCTTACTCTGAATGAGCTTCATAATATAGGGAGCAAAATAAATGCTCTTGGTCTTGTCTCTCTTAGAGGTAGCAATCTCTCTAATGATCAGGTCCATCACATCAAATCTAGTGTCATCCATAATATACTTAATTACATTCCAGCACGCAGTGAATCTCATCATTATTCCCACTCCTAGGGAAAAATGATGCTCTCATGATCCTATTAATAACACTGGGCAATGGAAGGAGTCTCATTACTCTTCCTCGCACAAACAGATTTCTGGATCATAGAACTCATCCACCTGAGTGAGGTCAAGAGATTCCTGAAGATGTACCTTTAAACCACTTGAATCTCCTAGGCTCAGGCACTTATAAAATCATCCTTGGTAGCTTCCAATTTTTGATGTCCAGTCATCCATTCAAGATAATCATGATCGGAGAAACATAGATCGTTGCATAAAAGCGTCTGATGGCTTTTGCATGAAAATTGCATTGTAAAGAGACTAATGATTCCAATCTGACAGCTCTAAACAATCTAAGCAGACCATTATAGACTGGATTCTTGCCAATATAGCTCCATTTTACAAATCGATGATTTGCAAACTTTTTCTTAGCATAGATTATCTGATAGACATGCTGTTGAAATAAAGTGTGGAACATACCCATGGTTGCATTTCTAGGAAATCTGAACTGATTAATATGCCTCAGAATAGTATATTGCTCACTCTTAATAGTAGACACATCAAGTCCAATAAACTGACTCTGATCAGGAGCATCATCATCATTATCATTATCATCATCCTCATCATCATCATCATCCTCATATTCATTATCACTGCTGTTATTGTCACTGTTGTCATCACTTGCACTTTCTTCTTCTTCTTCAACTTCTTCTTCTACATCTTCCATATTTTCATCTCTATAAGAGGAAGGAGGTGCAGGGCGTTTCGCAACCCTCTTGACAGGCATCGTCACTGAGATAAGATAGCAAAGAATATCAAAGATTTTCAAAGAATGAATTAACAAGCATTCATAAAGCCATTTCACATCGCCCATCACCACAAAGCGGTCGATCATTGCTCGCGGCGGTCGGACCGCCAGGAGGAACGGTCAGACCGCCAGTGACAAAATGACAGTCTGAATTTTGGAAAAAAAATTCAAAATATCCAATTTTTGTGCAATGGCATTATGAGTGATTGTTAATACAGTCTTAACATACTTGCATATCAATAAATTTCCACCATTGAAGTGAATTTGGGGACATTCATGTCAAACCCTAGAAATTTGGGGAAATTTGCAATGTGGGTAAAATGCAAGTAAGGAAGGGAGAGATTACCGGCTAGGGATGAAGAGATTAGTCCAAGGAGATGATCCCTTGAAGCAATTAAGAAACAAATAGCCGGATTTCAAAAATACACCTTCACCTAGGGTTCCATGGCATTTGAGATTAATTGATTTAAAACTCAAATCAATCCGTGGAATAGAGATAGGAGATGAAGGAGATCGCTTGATTACCTTTGACTTCCAAAGATATGGCCGGAGAGGGAGATCCGGGCCTGAGAGGAGAGAGCAGCCGAAGGAGAGAAAGAGAAAAGAAGTTTCGGTTTTGGGAAGGAAGTGGGGAAGAAAACTTCTCGGGTGGAGTTAAGGGGAATTTCACGCAAAATCGGTCTAACCGCTGGGCTTGGCGGTTTGACCGATTTCAGCGGTCAGACCGCCAAGGAGAGCGGTCAGACCGGTTGAGTCTGAACTGACAACAGATCAGTACTGGATTTTGATAATTTGAGAGAATTGTTGTAATTTGCTCCAAATTTTCACACAATTAATCAAACAAATAACTTTGGAGCATTTCCAACTTATATAGCCCTTTAAAATCCAATCTTCAAATAGTTTTTACAAATTAAGTTTTAGTTTTCGCAAATGAAATCGTATTTTCGAGAACTTCCACAAAAAGATCCAAATTGAGCATTTGAAGTATTCTATAGCATCCAATTGCATGTATGAGTCATAAATACCATCATGGACCTATTCATGTGAATAATTTAGGTTCAAATGGCTAAACTCACTTAAGTGCTAGAAAGTGACTTTTATGGTTAAGCTGGTATTTTGGATGAGTTTCGAAAACGAATAACTTTTGATGAGTTGGTCTTTTGGAGATTATTTGAATACCAAAAAGGTTTAGAATAACCAACTCTAGGATTTTCCTTTTGAAACGAAGATCAAATTCCTTTTAGAATAGATTTTACACAAAAATCTAGTTTAGGTCAAAAACAAGATTCTAAGATCTAGAATTTTGGGTAGAAACTCATTTTCACTTAAAATATGTTTTTCTTGAACCAAAACCTTTGGTAAACCTTTGAAATGCATTTGTATACATTTTGCAACTAATTTTTCAAATGATATACTAATAATTTCAAATTTTTTACTTTTGGCTAAATGGCTTAATTTAGAAAAACATTACTAGCACTTAATTAATTTGGGCACACTTTGGGACATGATATACATGTAAATGATTTAGCACTCCCCCATAATGTGCCACTTCCATCTTGCTCAAGATACGAATAAACAAGATTAAGCACTAGAGCAAGAACAACCCTTTTCATAAGTTTTTCATGAAATGCAACCTACACAAGGCAAAAGGTCTAGATACTTTAATGTAAATACTTGTTACCGAGATAGCATTGGTTCATGATATGATTTGATTATCCTCATACTTGGCTCCAATTTTGACATATGGTGGAATACACCTCTTCATGAATAAGCCAAGTCTCCAATGCCTCTCCAAGTATCTATTAATCATTTAAGCGCATTTTTGGTATCCAATACTTGGTTGGGTCCATGAATGTTAGTCACAATACTTTTGGGCACCCAAATAGCCCTTCTAATAATAGTCTTAGGTGAACTAACAATTCTAGCAAACACATTGCCATTCTTATCCTTCCTAAGCACATAATGATCATTATAAATAATTGGCTTAGGAGAGATACCTTTGGGACATTCCTTACTAAAATGTCCTTTCTCCCGGCAATTGTAGCAAGTAGGGCTTTTGCTTCCCCTTGATGTCTTCTTTTCTTGCTCATTGCCGTCTTGCCTCTTCATTGAATGTCTTGGCTTGACACCCTTTTGATTTGGACACACCGAGGCAATGTGTCCAAACTTCTTGCATCCAAAGCACTTGATAATTTTGAATTTATCTCCATTTTGCTTTGGGTGACTCTTCACCTTATTCTTGGCGGTGAGACCAAGTCCTCTCTTGTCTATTTTCTTGATAGGGCACTTGGAGGCAAAGTGACCCTTCTCATTGCAATCAAAGCATTTGATATCCTTGATCTTTTTACTTTCCTCTACAAAATTAGTCTCACAAGACATAGAGAAAATTGAAGCATTTAATTTAGAGCAACAAAGTATATCATTTAAATCATTTACCTTGTTAGGGCACACGGAAGCAATGTGTCCCTTTTCATAACATCCAAAGCATTTGATATTCGAGTATTTCTTTCCTTTTTGCTTTGGGATGCTCTTCACCTTCTTCTTGGCGATGAAACCAAGTCCTCTTTGATAATCTTCCTTATTAGGGCATTTTGAGGAGAGGTGGCCCTTTTGATGACAATCAAAGCACTTGATGTTCTTGTTGTGTCTTTGATTGTGTCTCATCTTGCTATTTTCTCTTTTCTTGGGAGTGAAGTCGATTCCACTCTTGTCATTTGAGCTTCGTTGCTTGCTCAAGATATCATCAAGAGTGGTCTTCCCTTTAAGGCTTCTATCCAAGTCATTTTTCAAATTTGCGACTTGGGCCTTGAGCCTTTTGTTTTCCTCTACAAGGTTAGTCTCACAAGACATAGAGGAAATAGAAATATTTTTACTAGAGCAACAAGGCATATCAATTAAATCATTACATGAAGTGGATATATCAATTTTAGTTGAATTGCAAGAAGTAGAAACTAAGCATGGCAAATCATCTATTAAATTACATGTTATGCCAATATCCACATTTGACTTTTTAAGCTCATTTAGAAGAAGAGTTTCATGTTCATCTTTTAGCACATCATAATTATTTTGAAGAGAGATATGCTCTTTCTCTAAAACCTTGAATTTCTTCTTTTCTTTTCCAATATATTCATTTAATTCTTCTAGCATCTCCATCAACTCATCATATGAAGGCTCATAATTATTTACCTCATTTTTACCTTTAGCCATAAAGCAATGAGGCGAAGTGGATGGAGTTGATGTCTCATCATCGTCGGAGCTAGAAGTTGAGCATTCTTCTCCCGACATCCATTCTTGTATGCAATCATCACTTGTCGAAGTGGACATTTCATAATGGCATTGTACTTGTGTCCACATCTCATGAGCATTCTTGAGATCGCATACTTCATTGAACACATCTACACTCAAAGCACTAAATAAAGCGTTAATTGCTTGAGCGTCGAGATGTAAGCATTTCTCTTCCTCAATTGTTGGAGCAAGATGATCCAATGGAGGAGAAAAACCTACATCTACAATCCGCCATATATTTAGGCCCATGGCCTTAAAATAACATGACATGCGGATTTTCCAATGAGCATAATTTGTGCCAACAAATTGAGGTGTTTCACCGAGGTGCACTATATCACTAGTCGCCATCCTTTACTCTCTAGACGGTTAAGTCTAATAAATGAGAGACCAAGCTCTGATACCACTTGTAAGATCGAGTAGGCCGACTAGAGGGGGGTGAATAGGCGTTTTAAAACTTTTATGCACTAAAACCGATTTCTAATGCGGAAGTTAATATTAATACGGTTTTGCACAATTAAGACCTAAAATCACTAGTCTCAACTAAGTGCTCCAACAATACAAGTATAAAGATAATAATCAATAGAGCATGAACTTGTAAGCTTTCAACTAATGATATGATCAATCAAGCACATACACGATAGCAATCAAATAAATAAGCAATTATACAATGAATGTAAATTGCGATAAGGTAAAGCTCAAGAAAGCAAACCACAATTGACACGGCGATATTTTTCCCGTGGTGATCGAAGACTTGCCGGTCTCCCCTAATCCACGTTGAGGTAAGTTCAACTTTTTAGGATCGGCTCCAAAACGCGAGGCAACACCTCCGAGGTAAGTCCAAACAGCTTGGACCGGTTCCAACCGAACCAACACCTCTAAGTGAGTTCAACCGCTTGAACCGACTCCAACTTGAACTTATCACCCCAATCCACTAGGGTTGCTCTTACTCCGCTCCAGAGATGGCGAGCACCAAGCCACTCACAAATCGCCCGGGTCTTCTCACAAGCTTCACTTGAGAAGATCACCGACGCACAACGTCTCCACACCGTCTAGGTGTCGGCAAACACCAAGAGTAACAAGACTCAACTTTCACTTGAACCAATCAAGTGCCAAAGCTCTATGGATAAGCAATCCACAACCTAATGCAACACATGCACTTAGGGTTTGCTCTCAATCACTCACTAAGTGCAACACATGCACACAAGAGTATGAGAGGCTTGCTCTTAGCTCAAAGAAACTCAATGGGGCACCAGCAACAACAACTCCTCACACAGCCAAGGTGGGTATTTATAGCCCACACTCAAAAACTAGTCGTTGGGAAAAGATTCCAGAGGCTCTGGACAAAATCGGTCAGACCGCCAACTAATGGCCGGTCGGACCGCCCAAGTGCCAACGGCTATAAAACTAGTCGTTGGACTCACAATCGGTCTGACCGCCAACCAATGGCGGTCGATCGCTTCCAACCGGCCGATCGCCGAGGCGCTACCGACCGCTCAATCGAGCAATGAGCAATCCAGAAAAACACTCTTCTGGAAAACACGTACCGCCAAACAAAGTTCGGTACTACCGCACTCCGGTAGTACCGCTTCAAACTCCCGTACTACCGCGACTCGTAGTACCGCTTTCTTATGGCCGGTACAACGAAGATCGGTCGCATCGCCCAACCCATGGCGGTCGGATCGCTACCACCGGCCGATCGCTACGGTGGTCGGACGCGCACAAGAATCGGAAGATCGAAATGCACTTTGTACATTTGCCTCAACTCAATTTGCAAAACATATTTGCCAAATTGATGCAACATGTACACAAGAGATAAAAGCTAGATTCTCAGCAAGTTGCAAAACACATTTGCCAACTTTTAGAATCAACGCCACAAAGAATAAGGTACATGAACTTAAACCGTTTGCAAAACGCATTTGCAAACTAAAGTCACATGCTACAAGGAATAATCATGAGCCCCAACTATTTGCAAAACGTATTCGCAAATATAGGCAACATGTTAAGTTGAGCTAGAGCAAACACAATGAGCTATCAACACATGACTAACTCAAGTTACTAATTAAGACCCCTCTTAATAGTACGGCAACCTATTCTAGCAATCCGATCTCTCAACCAAACACCGAGATCGGTAAAAGACTAGGAACAAATCCTTAGCCCTAGCTAGTCATACCTTAGCCTTGCACATCTCTTGAAGCTTGACAATCATCAACGCATGATGATTTCCTTTGCTTCATGATTTCGACTTGATGTCCATCAACACATGATGACACCTTCTTTTGTCTTGATGATCAACCAATGATCATCTCATCTTCTTGAACTTGACACGCATCAACTCATGATGCATCCTTTACTTCAAGCTCTTCACTTCAATATCATCAACGCATGATGATCATCCTTTTCTTGAACATCATCAACACATGATGATTTCTTCTTCTTCAAGAATCACGACTTGATGACAATCAACATATGATGTAATCCAAAGTCTTCAAACACCTAGAACATAACCTATTCATCCAACTCAAGGAGAAACGTTAGTTCCATAATGTGATTATCATTAATTACCACAACATACCATTAACTCATAATGGTTGGGACAAGATACCAAAATCTTTCCCTCTTTGGTAATTGATGATAACCAACACAATTACAGATAATTGAATGTAATTGGTATGAGTATATATAAACTACATAAGTTATATATATATACTCAAGAGTTATGTTTCAAAGTAGATCACAAAGATCAATACTAATGAAACAACAAGGTCATGAGTATATATGAACTATGCAAGTTATATATACCAAATATGAGTGTATACAAACTACACAAGTTGTATATACTCATATGAATATATTAACTACGCAAGTTAAATATATTCAAGGATATATGAACATCTATGAACTACACAAGTTTCATATGTTCTCATATACTCATATGAATATATTAACTACACAAGTCAAATATATTCAAAGATATGTTTCAAAGTAAAGATCCTTAATATATGTGGAAAGATAATATGGATCAATACTAATGAAACCACAAAATATAGAATGAACCCCCCCTAAATGTGTGCATACACAAATGTGTAATGGAAACATATGCACATATCCAAGTTAACCTTTTTGGTGGAGTTTAACCTATATTTTGGATCCGAGGAATGCAACAAGATATAATTAGATGTTGTCGAATGCATACCTCTTTGATCTTTAAATCCAATTGAGACTAAACAATAGGTATATCAAAAAGCGTGTTAGTCTCACAAAGCATTTGTCATTAATAACCAAAACATCATTAACATATAATGACAGGTCTAGATTCTTCAGCAGGGCAACCCGGTCAGGTAGCTCACATCCTGCAGCGTCGGCGTCATCTCCCCGCACGGGAGATGGAACGTGTGGGTCTCTGGCCTCCAGCGGTCAACCAGCCGCCGTCGGTGGGGGCACGGTCGTGCGGAAACGCCTGACGCACGACGAAAGACGCTTGTCCTGATCGTCCTCCACCGTCGCCTCCACCATCCTCGCGAGTGGAAGGAGGCCTGCCGCTCTCAACCTGCGTCCAAATGATTAAGCACAAACATGAGTCAACGCAAAATAATCAGACCGGCATTGACTGCATGAAGGACACAACTTGACGTACCTCGAAATCCAGTCTCTGTGCAGCTTCCATGCCCTGATGGGGGTGCGTAGCCGAAACGCCCCAAGCTCTATCGGCGCCTGGCCCTCTGGAGGGAGCACGGTACTGAGGCGGCTACGGTGACGCTGGTCAATCACTGGGTCAAGCAACTCGTACTCACTCGCGTCTGCCATACCTGAAAATACAGCAAGATAGAAAGTTCATATTTTTTTTCCATGCATCTTTACATAGCCTATGTAGCAACTACGAATTTTCTTTACAAATTTAATACATGTCATGCTACTTTTCTAGTTAAACAGTGTTTTCGCACTAACACGATATTGACCGCGACTAACACAACTAATAACAACGTACTAACAAAATAATAACCGCACATATATTCTCATTGTTTTTTAGACCTACACAGCTACTCCGTGTTTTTCTCACAATTCAAAAATGTATCGTGCATTAATTATGTTACTACAGCGGTCAACCAGCGCCATACCCAATTCTATGTCGCTATTGTCGTAATTCTATGTCCAACTCAAAATATGTACTACACAGTTCGGCTACATTTATGTAACCTACTCGATTCTATGTCGCTATTGTCGCATTTCTATGTCGCTACACAACTCAAAATATGTATTGCACAGTTTGACTAAATTTATGTGACCTACTCAATTCTATGTCGCTATAGTCGCAATTCTATGTCGCTACACAACTCAAAATATGTACTACAGAGTCCGACTACATGTATCTAACCTACTCAATTCTATGTCGCTATTGTCGTTTGCTAACCTACAAGGTTTGGACGTAACATGCACAGTTTCAGAAAAATTTACCTGCAACACGAGATGATCGATCGAAACTGATGCTTTATCAATCTCTCTCCACCGCGACAAACCGACAGGGCTTCGCGGCAATTTCTTCTATCCCTCTCCAATCTCTCTTGTTTTTTTTCTGGAATTAAAATGAATTCTGGATTGATTTTTCGGGGATTTTATAGTTCATTTCCGCCGCCGCTTGAATCGCGACAGAAATCGCCAGCTTCTGTCGCCGCTTCAACTGGCGATAGGTAGTTGGTCTGCCGTGAGTGGCGACAGTTCCTCGTCGCCGCTGAACCGGCGATAGGTTCTGTCGCCATTCAACCGCAATCAAGCACAGAGACACATTTTTGTAATTGTTTTAAACGACTATTTATTTTTGTAAATATCTTTAAAAATAATAATATTTTTTTTAAAAAAAATCTAGTTCTGAGCACTCACCATCACCCACATTCCCAAACGAAGGAACAGTTCAGAGCTGAAAGTAAAACCAATGGCTACTGCTGCTGCTCTGCTCCTCAGTCACACTCACTCACTGCCCCACGCCCCCACATTCCCAAACGAAGGAATAGTTCTGAGCACTCACTATCACCCACATTCCCAAACGAAGGAACAGTTCAGAGCTGAAAGTAAAAACAATGGCTACTGCTGCTGCTCTGCTCCTCACAATCACTATCACTCTCACTGCCCCCACATTACGAAGCAAACACCCAGGCAAAACCAAACTGCCTCACATTCCCAAACGAAGCAAAAACCCAGGCGAAACAAAACTGCCTCACATTCCCAAACGGCCGAATTTTTTTCAATTTAGTCTTTTTTCGTAAAAAACGCACATTTATATCCCTACTAGTCTTATTTCCAGTTTTGGACCCAGGGGGTCGGCGCCGTGACTCACGGCGCCGAGCTAACACATCTCGGCGCCGTGAGTCATGGCGCCGAGGACCCGAACCCTAGCCCGGTGGCCACGCTGGCTGCCCCGGTGGCTAGGGTTCGGGACCTCGGCGCTATGACTCACAGCGCCGAGCTGTGTTAGCTCGGCGTCGTGAGTCACGGCGCCGACTCCCTGGGTCCAAAACTGAAAATAAGACAGCAGGGGTATAAATATGCGTTTTTTTTTTTAAAAAAAAAAGGACTAAATTGAAAAAAAAAATGCTGCCCAAACGGGCCCATTATACATGGTGCTTAGTTTCAGTGTTCCTTCTCTCCCTTTTTCCACTGCCCATCGTACCGGCAAAGCAAAAAACATGCAATGCAATGCAGAGTTCAGAGCCTTTCAGAGATGGTAAAGCAAAGGCACTGCCACTCTGTATGCGTGTGTACATTAGTAGCATGGTATAAAAGTACTTGACGTTGTAGATGCAGTGAGACTGTGAGAGGAATATAATTCAACAATCACATCACTCATTAGTCTCATTTCATCATCTAATTGCATCATAGAAATAGATGATGTGTGGGCATGGATCATGATAGTGTGTCCTACATGTGCAAGCCATGGAAGATGGAAACAGAGGCAATGATGCCTCATGATAATTCACAACTTGCCAGTTGCCACCATGTATAATTGTCTTGTGCAAGAGATACACTAGACAACTATACATGCATCATTCTGCTCATCTAGTGCTATGTGAGCAAGACAAGTGAAAAAGATTTGAGGTCATCATAGAGTGAATAGATGCCTGGACAAAGGAAGAGGTGGTCATAGTGTGTGACAACTGACAACCGGTTTCCAGCATGTTGTGATATGAAAGTCTCGGATTCGCAGAGATTGAGACTGTAACTTTGTTTGTAGCTTTGTTTAAAGGCTAAAAACACACACACAAACACAAAAGTAAGTTACTGGACAAGTATGCAATGCATGCACAGCTTTGCAGGAGCTAGAATCCGATATAAAAGACTGTACACCAGATCATTCTCGTGAGTTCTTCAGTTGAGTTCCCAAAGTGAATTTGAAAAGAAGAAAGGAGGCAAGAAAAGAAAAAGAAAGGTGTTAACTCCTCGAAGCAAATTCAGAAAAGAACATGCAGTAACTTCAGTATTTTTATCTACCTTTCTTTTTCCAAAATTCCACTGCTAAAGTCTGTTTTCTTCAGCGCTTCACTTGCATAGCTCATCTATCTTCAGAATTACATAGGATTACATGATTCATAAATTCAATTATTCAGTGATTGGAGATAAGACCAATTTTCGTCGCGCCCTTACCAACTTCACTGTACAGCTAGAAGCTGAACTCAAATATAGCAACCCCTTTCCGAGTTTGTACTGAACTATTCTTCAACACTTACTTATTTAGCAGTTAACACCTGCATAACTGCACTGTATGTCCACAAAGGAACACACTGAAATCGTATATAGAGATCAACTCTACATGGATTCTCTAATTCGTACAGAATTATTCTTCTATAGCAACCCATTTCCTAGTTTGCACTGAATTATTCTTCAATACTTACTTAATTAGCAGTTAACACCTGCATAACTGCATTGTATGCCCACAAACAGAAATCAGATATAGAGATCAATTCTACATCGATTCTCTAGCTCGTACAGATTTTTTTCATGTGCGCTGAATCTGCAAAATTATGTCTCAAAAGATCGCAAATTTTGCTAGCGTACTGTCCATTTTCACAAATCACTTCCGTAGTACGGTTATTACACAACAAATCACTGTAAATATAGCAATACATGCGTATGAAGAACAAAGCGATACAAGATGAACAGGCTTGTATGAATTCAAATCACATAGCTGCAGGATGTAGTTGCAGATTGGTTGTCATTTGATTTGACATGACACAATAAGACCGAACATTTCTTTACACAAAGTTTTTCTATGTAAATTGCAACCACTAGCACTGAAACACATCAGATCCACCGTCCACGTGTACTCTGGACAAAATCACATCCGTATATCTAAAGATAAGCCACAAAAAAATACACCAAAAATTATTATTCACTCGTCTCATGAGTCATGAGACGAAAATTACCCACTAAAACCCCAAAACCTTAAACCCCATTTCGGCCTCCTTACCCCGTCCGCCCGCACTGCGCCGGAGGCCGGCGCCGCGCCCTGCCGCCCTTGGCCGGGCACGCGGCCACCACGGCCGGCGGCGGCGCCACGCAGTTATAGTGCGCGCACACGGCCGCGCTCGCCGGCACGCCGCCCACACCGATCCTGGTCAAGAAGTTGTCCTGCAAGAAGAGCACCCGCATCCGCCCGCCCTCCGCCGCCGCCGCGATCTCCGGAGGCACCTCGCCGGCGAATTTGTTGCCGTTCAGGTACACCGCCGCTGCGGGCGCCAGCTCCGGTGGCACCCGCCCGGAGAGTGCATTATGGCTGAGGTCCACCGTGGCACCCGCCGGCACCCGCCCCGCCGGCCGGAGCTCGCCAGAGAACGAGTTCTTGCGCAGCTGCAGGTACCCAATGCGGAAGGAGAAGACCTCACCGGGCACCTCGCCGGAGAACCAGTTCCCGCCGAGATCAAGAAAGGACAGTCTCGGCAGCCTCCTGAGCACGGCGCCCACGTGGCCGGAGAGTCGGTTCCCGGCGAGGCACAGGTACACGAGCGTCTCCGGGAGCGGCGGGATGACGCCGGACAGGTGATTGTTCCTGAGGTCGAGATGGACCAATGGTGCACTCACCGTATTGGGGATCTCGCCGGAGAGAGAGTTGTGGGAGAGGACGAGCGTTAGCAGGCTTCTGATTTGGAGTAACGAGGAGGGTATCCGGCCGGAGAATGAGTTTTTGCTGAGGTCGACGGTCCGAAGCGTGGGGGAGAAGGCGGCGGGGAAGTCGCCGGAGAGGAGGTTCCCGGAGAGGGCGAGGAAGCGGAGGGACGGGAGCGCGACGACGGCGGGGGAGAGCTCCCCGGACACACGGCCGGGGACGAGGGTGAGCGAGCTGAGCGCGGAGAGCTGTGCCAGCGCGGCGGAGGGGAAGGCGCCGGAGAGGCCCGGAGCGCCGGCGCGCGGGTCGCCGAGCGCGAGCGTCACGACCCGGCCGTCGTTGGAGCAGGAGACGCCGGCGAACCCGCAGGGGTCGGCAGTGAAGTCCCATGAATCGAAGAAGCGGGAGCCCGGCATGTCGGAGAGCGCACGCCGGACGGCCTGCAGCGCCAGGTAGTCCACCGGGTGCAGCGTCGCCGCCGCGGGCGCTACCGCAGCCGCCGCCGCGAGGAGGGCGGCGGCGAGCAGCAGGAGGACGCGCGGGCATGGCATTGCGCTCGCGGCCATGGGCCTCTTGGCTTCGAGCCTTCGAGGAGAGGTGGTAGACTGGTAGTAGCAGTAGTGGAGCTAAGTAATGGAGTTCACTGTTCAGTGGTGGGCTTGGAGTGGAGGAGAAGAATGCTTTGGGGATGGGGGCTCTGCCTTGATAAGCGTGCTTGAGCTGGTGGGTCCCACGTTGTGGGGTCTCGAGATTTCATGGCCCGCATGGCGGTGGCTGTTTTTTATGGAGTGATCTGTGCTTTGATAACCGTGCGGGTGGAGGTTGAGGTGGAAGTCAATGTGTTTTGTGTTGTCTCTGACATGTGGGTCCCTGTTGGGGCAGTGGGGTGGGGCTTGCGGAAGAAGCTCTGGTGGTTGCTGCTTTAACCGTCGTGCAATGCAAGCCAAGGCATCACTGACATGCGGGCCTGATATTTCTGCGGCCCACATGGCAGTGAAATGCAGCTAGTCGTGTGCCTGTTCCGTGTGGTGAGTCTTGCGGTGGAAGCCAGTCTAGCTTTAACTACTGTGGCAGCGCGTGCTACAGAAATTATTTTTGACTTTTTGACCCCACTGAATGATATGTGGGTCCAAACGTTCCTAGTCCCACGTGGCATTGTAGTGTACGTGCCCTCAGGGCGGAGGAAGCAGCGGCAGTACGGCGGACTGTGACTGTGGCCACCTTGCTCTCCGTGTCACCGCCTTGGCAGCAGGTACACGCTGGCACGACAAGACATCTCTCCCCCCTGACGTGTGGTCCCGGCGCCATCGGCCCGAGCACGAATCTCCACGCGCCACGCCTGGGTCCTGATGATTGTTTAGCTTTCCTGGGGAGGAGAGTCCACGCAGAGGGGAGACAAGGAGAAAGCGAAAGCGATTTGGATGAACAGCTGTCCATATCAACGATGAAGGAACAATACTCTACGTCTAATCTTCTCGTAGGTGTTGTGTGTGAGTTCCTACGTGTAGTGGTGTGTTTGTGTGTAGATGTTTATGTGTTATACCGTATGATTTGTCAAAAAGAAACAATACTCTACATCCAATAGTTCTTATCAAGTGCTACAATGCCTGTTTTATAGTATAATTTCTTCCACGTAGTAAAATCAGGTATTGTGCTATGGTATGTGCAGTGATCAATGTAGTAGACTTGTATCATTGTACATATGTATAGTGTCTTTTGCAGTGCCGCAGACAATCCAAATCCAAGTGAAAAGGGAGAGGAGGATTTGGCACATTTGGGGTTTTTATTTAGGCAGCGGCTCCTTGCTCTTGTGACGGTTGCACTTTGTGGGTTTTGCCCTAATGATGGGTTAGAAACGAGAGAGACAAAAAGTGGATTAAAAGCATGAGGAGCTTGTCTGCTTTACACTAATGTCCTATCAGGTTGAGAGAGCATCATTACCTTTTCCCCCTGCCCTAGCTAGTATCTATGGTCTACTGCTAGCTTCCAATGGACTCCAAGTGTGACTGATGCTTCCATGGGTGCTTTGACAAATCACAAAGATTCAGGGTTTCAAGTGTGTGGCCCATTGTAACAGCTTGTAAGCTCACAGGTGGCGCCAATCTAGCATTCGCAACATGCAATCCATCTGATCGGAATTCAGATGCATGTACAGCACAAACGTTCAACATAACCCGAGCTAAAAAGCGATGCGAGGATTTACTATTACAAGATAGATGTATTTAAGAATTTATCTTTCAATATCTTACTGACATGTAGCCTTAGAATCTATATATCAGTGAGATATCGATAAGGTAAATCATCGAATATACCTATCTCATAAATTTCGAGCTAAAATCCCATGCTTTCTCCATAATCATTGATAACTGATTAGACGGTTCTAGATAGGTAGACCCGTAATGTAAATGTGGTACCAGCACTGTAATCTTCCCTCCTTGCTCCCAGTTGCAAGCCCTAGCTACTCTCTTGCTTGCCCAATCTCGACGCGGGGCTACAGGTATATTACACTTGTTGCTGTGTCTGGCCATGCAGGGAACACGCTGCATAAATATTTGTCGTGAGAGGTAGGTTACAAGGGGCCAAGAGCAAGTTAAAGAGAGAGCTCCCTGAGGACAGCATGCGTCGCTGTACAGGTACAGAGACTGAGAGTCATACACAGCATTGCTCGTTTCCCTCATAGGCTGGCATATGCAGCTCAGCTTGCGACTCTTTTAACGCCGGTCAGGTTTGGTTTGTACTAAAACTGGTGTTCCTCTCTGAACCTCTGAATCTCTGATGCATTGCACACACACACACAAACCCCATTGAATCATTGAATGTAGCAGTGGGAGCTCCATGAGGGCGAACCAAACCCAACCAAATCAAATCGATGCATTCATGGCATCACTGAAGATCTCTACTGCTGCTTGCTTGTTCCTGGCAGGCAAATTCAGAGGGTTTTTAATGAGCAGAACATGAATGTTGTGGTGCGTTGGAGGGCTTGCATAGCTCAATTGCGGTTTCATTGCCTTAATGTAAGCCGAGGTTCGATGTATTTCTATTGTTGCATTAACATTAATGATGGGGTGATTGATGTTTTTGAAATAAGACAACATAGATTACTGACGACAATATGCTCAGAAACTACTGAATGTTTGTTTGGAGCGCGCAGGAACTTCATAAAGAAGTCGATCGATGTCTGTCAGATTGCTAAATTCCACCGCTCCCCCGGGCCCTCGCTTGATCACATATCTATAACTTCTCTATAGCGTTTTGCCATTAGTAGCACAAGGCAAAACGATAGTCATATACTTTTTCTTTTTGGGTTCTTCTCCTATAGTTAGCCCTCTTTCAACTTTTAAACATTTTGTTTTTCCATCTTCATTCTGCTTTAATGAAATATCAGCAGGTCCCTGCTGTTCCTTAAAAAAAAGAGATGGCCTTTTTTTAAATTTAAAAAAAAAAAAGATGAAGCAGAGAAACTACCTTGTAGCATGACAAGTTGGTGTTGAATTCCTGACAAGTTGTTTTTTTCTTCTCCATCACTAAATTGTACAGTTAATTTCGTTGTTGTACTTTGTACAATGCATAAAGCATGTAATTTCTCTTTGTACAGAATATACAATCTAAGCACCATAAAAGCTTCTGTGCCTAGATATTAAGATCGAACCCAAGGATGATTCTATCTATTCTCATGACGTCGATTCCCCCTCAAAGTCGAAGGCGAGTGCCTTATGGCGGCTCAGATCATCCAGGCACCTCGTCGCATCGTGGCCGTCCGTTTCATGGAGCTCGACGGTATGATCACTGGTCGTCCTCTCGTGCCCCTTATTGCTCCGTTGATGCGTCTCCTCTCCTCTGAGTATCCGCGCAACCTACACAAGCAACATGTTTTTTTTTCAATAGATAAAAAAGTGACTTATACTGAAAAAAATTTCAATCATTTTATGAATAGACAATCATATACTTATATTTGCACATATGACATATATTATCGGTCGAAGGAGTTACAAAAGGAATCTGACGTACATTTGGTAAACGGAGGGAGTAGTGCGATACGTGCAGTTAGTACGTAGGTAGAGTGTACCTGGCTCATTTGGGGCCTGAGGGCGGGGGAGGCGTGGATGCAGAGCTTGGCGGCACACGCGACGACGCCGAGCTGCTCGGCGTCGTAGCGACCGCCCAGCGCAGGGTCCACCATCCTCGGGATCTCGTCCTCGCTGTCAAGGAACGGCCTTGCCTGCGTGCACATGCAGGGATCGAACAACTTTTGCTAGGTTAAGACAAGAAGAATTAATTCTGTCCAATTAAAAGGAATTAATTCTGTCCAATTAAAAGGAGTTAATTGGAAGCATTCGTAGGAGCACGTGCGTGCGTGCGTACGTACGTACGTACGTAGGTAGGTATACATGTGGAAGAAACGGTTTCTAGTGTCGGATTCGAAAAAAAAAAGGATCCCAGATTTCCCGGGCGGTCTTGGTTTGTCTAGTTTAGATGCAAAATTTAAGTTCCAATGGATTATGTACCCACCCGGAAATATTATTCATCGATTTCGGATGAAAATTTTAGATTTGAACTTGTATGTTTTTTGATGTCCGGAATTTTTTCTCATCTAACCCACTTTAAAGAAGAAGAATACCCTACCTCGTGAGGCGCACACGGGAGCTAGTGCTCGAACCGTGACGGGCTAAGAGCCTGAAACTCCCTTTGCCAGCTAAGCCTCAACTCAGTTCTCAAATAAACCCCGGTGAGAACACACGCCGAGCCTAAGGCTCAAAAGTGCGTGGGCTAGGCGCCGAACTAAAGGCTTCACCTCGCGCCACCAACCAGCCGAGCACAACTCGCTTCTCAACTTGTATGTTTCTGGACCGGGATTATTTGTTCTCCCTGTACCCGTGGGGAAATCGAACCGGCCATTACTGGTGGTAATTACAACCAGGTGATTACTGCTGGGATTTGGAACCTTGGGTACAGCAGTAAAGGTAGTAATTTGTTAGGTGCGTGCGTGCGTGCGTACCCATGCGAGGAGGCTGAGCTTTTTGGCGTCGATGGCGCGGCGGCCGGTGAGGAGCTCGAGCAGCACGACGCCGTAGGCGAACACGTCCGTCTTCTCGTTGAAGATGCCGTGCGTCGTGTATTCGGGCGGCACGTACCTGTCAGTCCATCGATCGTTTGAAATGCTTGCGCCATTTAAACTCGCGGAACGAGATCGATATGTGATTTTCAGACATAAGCGTCAGACAAAGAAAAAGTTTGATTTGATTTGTTGCCTTGAGATCGATAAGTAATTTTCAGACAGACCCAAATGTGCCTTCGAAGGTGGTCACTTGGTAGTGCGTCAGCTTCGCCGGCAGCCACTTTGCAAGCCCGAAATCACATATCTGAAAAATGTACAGCCAAATTAAGGAAAGCATAGATATCATGCAACGTTATGCGATGCGATCTTGACGTTAACTGCATCTTCTTTACATCAGAGGTGTGTGTTGAAGATCGTGTCGATACGGCGACCGCAAGGAAAAAAAAAGCATGGGATTATCTATTTGTAAAATAATTGAAATTTTATTAAACATAAATCATATGTTTTATTTATTAGATTAATATCTGATTATATGACACATCAATCTCTATACAAATTCAATGATCACAATAATTAACTTAAACTTAATAAAATTTTAAACGACTTAGAAATAACAAATCTGAAAAAACATACAAGAGGCTCGTAGTCGTCTTTGAGGAGGATGTTGGCCGGCTTGACGTCGCGGTGCACGATCCTCCGCGCGCACCTCTCGTGGAGGTACTCCAGCCCGCGCGCCGCGCCCATGGCCACCCTGTACCTGGCCTCCCACGGCATCGTCTCCTCGTCGGAGCCGTGGAGCCTGCCAGAGAGGCAGCCGAGGCGGGAGAAGGGGAACACGAGGTGCTCGCCGCCGTCGACGCCGACGCCCACGAGCCTGGCGACGTTGGGGTGGCGCACGTTCACGGCGTGCCCTAGCTCCGACAGGAAGCTCTCCACCCGGCGGTCCCTGTCCGGCGCCGCCGCCGTCGACAGCCTCTTGACGGCGACGAGCTCCCCGCCCGGTAGGCAGCCACGGTACACCATCGCGTACCCTCCCCTGCCGACCACGTTCTCTGCGTATATGCTCCCATGGATGAGTTCAAGATCTCGAGTTCTTGACGAAGCTCTGCTGATGTTAATAGAGGCAGTCGGAGCGACCTTTGCTGAAGTTGCGAGTGGCCTTCTTGAGCTCGGAGAGGGAGAAGGTCCGGAAGGACGACCGGAGGACGCTAAACTCGTGCTCGTCGGCCTGCCCCGCCGCCGCGCACCGCCAGGTGCCCGTGCCGCTGCGGACGCTGAAGCGCCGGAGCGACGACATCGTCGGCCCCAGCGACGGGAGGCCGGCGGCGAGCCGCCGCTTGGTCTTGGACCGCCACATCCCGATCACGCCCTTCCACAGCGGCCAGTCGTGCCGCGCCGTCGGCGTGGTCGGCGACGTGGACGGCTCGGTGTACGTTGTAGTAGTGGTGTGCGTGGTGGTGGTGGTGGTGGTGGTTGTTGTCGTCGTCGCCATCGTCCCCGCCCTGTAGCTGCCGTCCGTCCTGATGGTGTCGGCGTAGCTCTTCGTCGTGCAGCCGTCGAGGACGCTTCTCGGGGAGACCACCTCGTCGCTGTTCCCCTGCGATGACTTGCCGCCGCCGTTCTTACGTGACACGATCACCTCCTCATGGATTGCTGCTGGTGTCGATCGAGATCAAGTCTATGGCATGTTAAGAATTCATGCAACATCAACTCATCAAGTACAATGGGGCACGCATTTCTTCAGTTCTTGCATGCATTCTTGTTAGATTGGATTGATGATTATCGGAATGCAACATTTGTTCTGAATATTTCAAACCATTCATACCTTCCGCTGATGAAACAGAGCATTCAATCGGAGCAGCAGGCAAGTGCTGGTTCAAGATATCGCTGTGCATGTTTCGACAATTTTCTTCGATCAATAAGCAGAGATGATACTGAACAACAACGACACAAACCAAAACCAATTTACAAGAAAATAAAATGTTTACCTATCGACGCAAGGAGAGGCGCCACTCTGCAACTCCATCGGCATAAAAGTTTCCATCTTGGCCATTCTGGTTAATCTACACGCCTTGATCGAGCCATTATCAGTTGCAGTTGAGCAGTAATTCAGGAATCTGGGAATTGATTCTCCTTGTTCCTGCTCCTCGTTGCCATGCAAGAAATTTCTTCTTCTTCTTCTTTTCTTTTTGTTCCTAGCTTTTGGTTTTCCGAAAATGGCGATATTGTTTTGGCGCGATGTCTACGCTAGGCCTCTTCTTCAACTGGGATGAAATGCCGGGCTTGTTAGGTCGGCACACAAGATTATTTTTTAGAATTAATTTTCTTTCTTTCTTTTGGAACAATGGGCAAATGAATTGGGGGCAGGCTGGATATAAAGCGCGGTATAAACGTGGGGATTTAAGGCCTTTTGGATAATGGGAAATGAGGGGTGAGAATGGAATTAGGATAGGTGGTGTCTAGGGAGTACTTGAGTATTTTATTGCTAACTAGTACTCAAATTTTGAACTCTTAGATCTAGATTCAATGCATGAGATCACTTTGACTCTCCTCTTAATGAGATATCACCAAGCATAGCATAGGTAAAAAAAACTTAAGTACTCACAAATCCAAAAAACACTCAAGTACTCCCTAGCAAACCCCATTAGGATACGAGGTAAGATAAATTTAGCTGTCGGAGTTGGATCGAGAGATCGGGGGATAGATTTATCCCGTCTTATTTTGCAACCCCATTCCCACTCCTCGTGTCCCACTGTCCATACGGCACCTAAACTGTTAAACTAAGGGTGCAGTTGAAACAGATAATTTTGTTTGTTTCTATACTCACTACTCCGCGTCTATGCATTAGCGGAGCGACGAAACAAGAGCTTTTTTACGGTACACTCAATTTAATACGGGCTGTTCATTTTTTTTTATCTAATGGTTCAATTAGTTAGGATTTAGAGTATGAGTAGTAGAATTCCAAGAGAGATAGAATTGTAATTACCGACGTAGGGATCACATGGCACAAGATTGATATTTTGAACTATAGTTGGAAAAGTTCATAATACCCTTACAAAAAAATTATAAATACAAATAAAAGTCTATCATACCTGATGAGAATATAATAATTTTTATTTTACTATTTATCTGTAATCATTAGGCAGAAACCTAGTTATGTTGTCGTAAGACTTTCTATGATCACCCTGTGGTCGTAGAATCTTCTACGACGAGCTTGGCTTCGATAACCCTGTAATTGATAAGGCTTGCTGACTTATGGCCCTAGTCGATTAGGGAGTTTTATGCATCGTGTTCAATACACATAGTAATTAATATACGCAGTTGTTCTCTGGAATAATTGCATGTCTTTTTCTTTGTCTCTGACGACAACTGTCTGGCGACGTGGGGGTGTTATCTCTCTGACAGCAACTTTCATCAACCGGTTCATCATTTGAAACGGTGAGATGCCTCTTGGCTTGAAGAAACTGTCGCCCCTTTATGTACTATATATAAAGGCTAAAGTCAGTAGACGAGGAGGAGAGAGGCAATCTTGAGTAGAAAACATTAGGCACTAGTCTTCTTCTTGATTGTAATCAGTACATTCAATATAGCCACACAAGAGTAGAGTTATTATTTTATCCGAGAAGGCCTGAACATGTATAAAATCCCTCTGTCATTCTCTGCATGATTCTAATTTTAGGAGACCCCCAAACAATCATTCATACATAAGATTGATTCTAGATCACCGACAGTTGGTGCCGACCGTAGGGATCTTCTAGTGATTCCTTTTTAACAAGTTCTTTTAGTTATTCAGCTCTGATGCTTTCATGGCAGGAGATTGGAATGAGGAGAATTGGTTCGATCTGACCGACTATGAAGAACTTGACATGGATGTCTGCTACGCCTACAAGTAGAGTAGTATTTCATCCGATTGCAATGCCGCCTTCAGGGATCTTTCACCTGATCCAGGAGACCGTACCATGGACAGAGTTGAGAAGGGATCCTTTTCCCCCCACAACATTACGCCTAGATGATAGACCAGATTCCCTAGAGAGCAAGGGTCCATCCGACCACAATCAAGACTGCACCAAGGCAAACCCAGAGAACATAGCAAGGGATCCCCCTCCAAGTGTTCGAGTCTGTCTGTGGCTGCCCGACCTGGCGCAATAAGTCCTGGAATCTATCATTCCGGGGCTCCATCAACATCTGGTGGTCGTCACCCTTTGGTTGTCCCCATAGAGGATGTGGGCTAGCCCACTCTTCCTGTGGATTCGACCATACCCTCGCAGGACTCGCCTACGATCGGAGACAGTTATAACCCATAATCCCCCTTTTTGGAGAGGCTTACTCCAAGTCACGAGACGGTGTCGTTCGACTACTCGTCAAGCCAAGAGGCCTCAGGTGCAAGTGAAAATCATATCCAAGAGGTCTTCGCCCTCCCCTCATATCCTAATAACTCTCCCAAGGGCAGGACTGAGGATGCTCCCCCTCGATCACACACTGCGAGCTCTCGTGGTGATGGCGAGGAGGCCACCGGTGATGAACAGGATCAATACTCTGATGAGCATAGGAGAAATACTAGAAATGATCGCTCTCAATTGAGGCAAACTCAAGCAACCTCAGATGTAGATGATCCTAAGAGTATCTAGAGAAGAAGAATTGTAACCCAGAGAACTTTGCCTGGGCGCATTCAGTACCAGTCAAAAGAAACTCAAGAAACTTCAACACATAAATGACCTACTTGAGAACCCAACTCAAAAGCTTACACAAGCACTAGGCTACGACTTCTTCACTGGAGAAATCACATGAAGGCTTCAGGCTGCAATGGTCAGGCTCGAGCAAAATGGTCGACATCATTCTGGCAGTTGTACCGAAATGACCCCTTCGATTACCAGTCGTTCGAATAACTCACCACATGGAGAAGGATTCTTCGGACGACCGGTGATCGACAAGCTTCTAGGGGAGGTGGTCTTCGGACGACCGGTGATCGACAAGCTTCTAGGGGAGGTGGTCGTTCACCACTCCAACCCAGAAATCTGCAGCAACAAATTGAATATGAGGAGGATTACCCTAGTAGGACTGAGACCTATCATAGGTCGGGTCCGTCTACAACTGGGTTTCGTCATTTACGATCACCTAGTGATATCAACCCTTATTTCACACAAAGAAGACGTTATGACGTTATTACCGGATGCTAGGCGTTCACACTTGATCTCCGAGTAGTTTGCTGGCCACTACGGATTCAACCAGTGAACATGGAGATGTTTGACGGGTCATAGAATCCCATTGAATTTCTTCATATCTACATGATCGTTGTTCGAGTCGTAGCAGGAGGAGAGCACGTCATGGCAAATGACCTTCCTACTGTGCTTGAAAGATCTGCTCGATCGTGGTTGTTAAATCAGCCACTAGAGTTAATCTATTCATGGCAACACCTCTGCGACCTACTGTTGACCGATTTTCAGGGCACCTACAACCGTCTCGGGAAGGAGGACGACCTTCACAGGATGGTACAGAATGACCATGAGACCCTACGACAGTTCATCAGGTGTTTCAGTCAGGTTCGCAATTCCATATCTGAAGTTTCTGATTCTTCTATTATCAGAGCATTTAAGTAGGGAGTCCACAGTAGAAGGATCACAGAGGATATCACTTTGAATCCTTCGGCTACTGCCGCCAAGCTCTTCGAGATGACCGATCGATATACGACTGCTGCTGAAACAGTCGAATGGAACAAAACCATCAATCGAGATGACAAAAAATTTCAAGAAGTGGATGAAAGTAGCAAAAAGAATGACAAAAGGGTCAAGAAATCCAAGAACAAGATCAAAGGCCAAAAGCCTCAGGTTAATAGTTTCAAGAAAGTCTTGGCCGTAAGCAATAAGGAGTCTCGAAGTTTCAAGCCATACTCCGACCGGGGTAAAGGCAAACGCCCCGAACAGATTCCGATCGGACGGTCCGAACAGACCTGGGTTCTATAAAATAGCAAAAAAAAAAAATCCTGAAATCCTGAAATAATTCAAGGAGGTTCTTGGGATGTGCTAATACTCAAATAAAATTTGAAACCTCACTGTTCAAGTATTATTTGCTTAAACTAAATTCAAACCTAGCTTAGGTTGTTGAATAGAGTATGAATTTTTAGGTTTTTTTCTTGATGTTGTTTTTGTTTTGTATAGAATCCAAATATTTTAGATGAATAAAATAAACTTTTATTAAATTCAAAAATATTTTATTAAATTTTTATATAATTTTCTTGAGAAAGGCATAAAAGAAAAGAAAAAAATTATGACCATCCAAATACAACCTCATTTACCAAAACAAACACCATCCATGACCATTCTATCCAAGCAAGCAAATAAAATCCTGTATTATTCCATTCCACCAACCAAACACTGTACTTGTATCATCTTATCTAGGGTCATCTCATCCATCCTGTACCATCTCATCTCATCTCATTTATCCTGATTCACCCAACCAAACGCTAACCAGAAAGAACTCTCGAATTGCTGTTTGAACTGCGGTCGCTGGTATGCATTTGTTTATCTGTTACGCATTGTCGGTACGATTGTGGCATGGCGCATGCTGGTCATAGCTGGTAAATACATATAAGAATATTCCATGTCATCATCTGGTCATGTGGTAAATTGAAGCCATGAGCTGATAATTTGCCCTTTTGACATATATATATAGGACTTGTTCCATGCATACTTCTCATGTTTGGTCTCTTCTTCATTCCTGAATCCCCTCGATGGCTGGTAAGGTACCCAATAACATCTTTAAATCTGAGTCGGAATTGTCACTTAGCAATTAAGCACCAAGTGTATACCACAGGCAAAGGTAGGCCGACAAAAGGAGTTTGAAATAGCACTACAACACATCCGTGGGAAAGACGCATATGTCTCCCTTGAAGCTGCAGAAATCGAGGTTTGACGTTGCTAAAATCATAGTAGTTGGGACATTTCCAGTGAAGCAAATTGTGACGTTGTCAGGAATTACTCCATGCAGGAATTCATTGAGACCATTGAAAATCTTCAAAAGGCTGGAATCCAGGATCTTTTCAGCAGTTCCTACATCCGTCCTGTCATTGTCGGTGTCGGTCTAATGGTGTTCCAGCAGTTTGTGGGGACAAATGGGATCCTATTCTATGCCAGTGAAACTTTTGTATCAGCTGGTAAACTGACAATTTTCAGACTTCAGAATGCTCGATTTTGTCGGTTTGAGAAATGGGACTAAATTAGTACTTAATTACCACAAGATTCACTTCAGGAAACCTAGGAACAATCTTGATGGGATGTATCCAGGTGAGAAGAATAAATATGTGCTGAACTTGATCAAATTTACCAAATTCCTCAGTAAAAGTTTTGATTGTGTATGTTGTTCATAATTGGCGCCGATCACAGCGCTACTGATGGACAGAAGTGGGAGAAGACCACTGCTGTTGGTAAGCATACTGCAAATTTCAGTACTCAGAAACAGTTACTGTAGAAAGTACTGCGAAGCTAACGCCTCACCGTTTCATTTTCTTCTAACGCCTCACCGTTTCATTTTCTTTCAGATTTCAACATCTGGACTCCTTATTGGCTCTCTTATGCCAGCAATTTCATTTTGTCTGAAGGTAATTTTCATTGCGTTCTAAGCTGATAGTACTCCTTAATACTTATATCCTCTCTTTTTATGAAATTTAAACCGAAGCTTGTTGCTTTGCTTGTAGATTCATGGGCTATTCTTGGAGCAAGTCCCAACAATTGCGCTCACCGGCATACTCGTACATCCAAAGATGCTTCATTTTGTTCGACAAACTTGAAATTTATGTGAAGCTCAGTTCATGTTAAATCCTTTTGTAACTGAAACAGGTCTACATTGCGAGCTATTCAATAGGAATGGGGGCAGTTCCCTGGGTCATAATGTCAGGTAGAGTTGGCGACAATAAAAAATTTCCAGACAATTTCGTCGAATACCATACAAAGGGAGAAATTAAATGTTACATTCACAAGCTTGATCGGATTGGATGCAGATATTTCCCAAAAATATAAAAGGAATCAGTGGAAGCTTGGTGACTGGTGAACTGGTTGGGTTCAATTGCTGTTTCTTACGCCTTCAACTTCTTCATGAACTGGAGTTCTTCAGGTCAGCCAAATCTTCAGTAGCAAACTTTGGCCCTAGGTTACATTTGCATGCTCGAATAATTTGCTAGTTTGGCCTGTAAGTTTGGATTGAAAAACACTTCCTGGAATCTGTTTGTCTAACTTGAGAATCATGCCGTCACATCCTTCCTTTCCGCCTTCGTTTGTGCCGTGGCTGAGACAAAAGTAGGAGATTCAAGCTTCAATGAATGGTAGCACATGAGTGTCAAGGCGGGGAATGTGAAGCCGTGACATTTGTTTTTTGTAGGAGACATGTATCAATCTATATGAGATGCCTTTTCTGTCCTATAATTCAATTCAGTTCGTTCTCTGCTGCCGCTGCTGCTATCAGCCGGTTCATTCTTACATGAAGTCAAACAGAAATATATAGAAATAAACAGCTGAGAGCAATAGATTTGAGTTAGTTTGACACTCAGATAATGTTACAGAACACAGCTATACAGCAAACATTCACCTTCCCCGTTTTTCGCTGGGGGCATGGCACATTACAGCTGGTACCTTCTTGAGCGAATGAATACCGGTACTTTGCCACAGACGACAGGGTGCAACGAAAATTTGCAAAACCAGATTTGGTCAGCTCCTGGAGCACATCCATCACATCAGTACTGTACACATAAGATCCTGCATCTACAATTGAAACATAAATGCTACACCATAGCAAAATAGCATACTCGTTAATATTGTGAGCTACAAGAAAATGCTTGACATAATACATTTCGGTTTTAGTTTATTTTAATGAAATATGGGGATTTGTAATTTCCCTATTCATCTGAACTATCATACTACATTATGCACAGTACTTAGTTTATTTATGTGGTTTACGTTACACATTTTGGTACAAATGAATAATATGCACAGTACTTAGTTATAATGGTTCCTCTAAGAACTGGAGAATAAGGCTACTGGTGCCACACCTGATAATTTTAGCATCAAAGGCTTGGGTGCTTAGCCATCGGAAGGTAGTTGCTCATCCTCAAGCTCCATTTTACATAGGAAGCATTCCCTCTCGAAAAGCAGGAATTCCTGAGTAAAAAAACAAATAAAATTTTCGTTGATATCAGGAAATTCATCAGTAATTGGAACAAACCAAAGAACGTAGAAAAACCTGCAACTGCTGCTGGCTGAACAAATGCATCATTCCAGACTCCGATGAAGCAACTAAATCGATGAGTTTATCACAATGATCTAGAGAATCACCTGCTTCAGAAAGAGAGATAGACGCCTGCAAAACACAAGAAACCAAGATTAATACATCATCTATGCGGCACAACAACAAACATTTCAACTGTAGCTCAATTTAGTTACTTGCAGTTTGCTATATCACCTGCATGGATCGTAGAATAGTTTCTGGTAGGCAGCATCTTCGACAAATCCCACGAATGATATATGCAGCAGTACTTTCCACTGAACCATGGCCATCAGAATACCAAGCATCAAGCCGTGAAATTTCCATTGAAACTCCAGGTTGAAATCGATTGAGTTCACCTGCCATACCAAATAATTCGGGTGACTATTACACAGAGTATTCCAAATCACAGTATCATATTAAAGTGTGGAGCTGTGGATACCTTTGAAGCCAGCGGCCATAATTGCAGCAAGAAGACCTCCGTCACTGGCTTCATGAAGTCCAAAGCCATCACCTTCTGCTGCTAAGCAGCAGAGAGAAACTTCAATACAGCAAAGATCCTTAGACGAAACCCTAACATCCACCTGTTCCATGGATTAGTCAGAAGTTGCAGCAGAAACCTTGCTAAACAATAACTAGAAGTTGAAATGCAAAGTAGTTTCAATAGCTCTGATTAAAGACCAACCAATGAGCAGCGACCTAACACTTCATTTTAATATGTTAAAAGAATGATATGTAGGTGAAAATTTGGGCGAAGTGGTGGAGCACTGGAGCCAACCTTCAATTGCCGATGCAGCACATCCTCTTCACGGACAGTCGAATAGAGTGCACTTGTCAAAGCTGTGCATGATGTTGCATCTGGCAACATGCATTCGCCAGAAGGTAGGCAGAGTATTGCAGTCGCATGCAACTCAAGGAAAACAAGTTCTGGGGACTCGAATGGACTTCTCTCAATAGCATTTAACCATGGCCTTTCTTCCCCTGATTGTGAAGGATAACATCAAAAACAATGACAAAAAGGTTGACCAATTTCATATAATATCAGAATTTTTGCAATTTTAAGAATTAAGAAGCACATTTGCAGACTGACATTTCATGCCAACACAATTACTCAATTTTTTGTCAACTTACTGAGTAATAAAAAGAATGCCAACTCCAGTGTTTCTCTCGCTGCAGCAACAGCTTGATCCTTTTCTTCTGCCAAAAGCATTTCAGGGGGAACAGCAGCATTCTCCATTTCAAATTGAAGCCAACTCCGGTAAGTTGCATCCAGGGAGTAATATTCATGCTGTTTGAACATACGGTAGCAATTATATGGTCAAGAATACTTACGGATTAATCAAATATAAATAACAGTGCCAACATCATCGAGAAGGTGCAAATCAGGATAAAGACAGAGAACATACCCAATCTTCAAACTCCCTTAAGTTATCAGATACCTCTGGATCTTCCAGTGAAAATAAATTTTCCTTTTGTTTTAATGGTTCAGCCAGGATGGCAAGCAACTTGTGTGGTCCAACTGGTAGTTCAGGAATTCTCCTCATTGATATCAGGGAAAACTCCCTGAATAGTGTATTGCTGATTGACAAAGAAGTCAAAGATAAGTTCCATGGTAAAAAGGTAAAAAAGTAATTAAAAAAAAGAAGATAAATTAGTACTATTTCACAAACATGCTAATGCAAAAACAAATGCCAACTTTCCCTGTCACAAGAACAAATTGAACAAGCATTACCTATGCACCAATGCCCGTATCAAAAGCTTTCCAGTGATCATATGAAAGTCTGGAATCGAGGATGGTGGTGTGAAGCAAAGCCATTGTATGACCATTGCCTTCTGAAGTGATTGCAAGCGATGCCTTTCTGCAACATCAGAAAAATCTTCATCGTACTTGTTGGGTTTCGTTTCTCGAGATCTTGAAAGAACCCTGGATTAAATTGAACTCTTAGAACATATCTACGAAAACATATGAGCTAAATATCTGAAACTTGGTACATTTCATTGCTATATGTATCCCATGAATCACCAAACCTCTCAATTATCTCTTCAAAACAAGCCTTAGATGCATCTCCAGACGAGAATGGCAGATACTCCACAGCAGAGAGGAACAGCTTGTACATGGTATGCAAGCTGTTGCAGAAAAAAGTGATGTCAGCTAACCAGATTCTTGGCAGTCAGCAAAATAAAGCATCAAAGATAACAAGATTGAGGATGTTTTACCATGAAACAAAAAATATTCATATTACACCAATAGTCCCCCCTTGTAATATCTAGGAATGTATAGTTGAGTACCTGAGTCTTGGTACTATTGTACCTCTCCTAATATGCTCAGATCAACGCAAAAACTTATACAAGAGGAAAAAAACAAAGATCAAGCTGAAAAAGCTTGAAATAGACATGAATACAATATTTTATATTTCTATTAGGAACATATCATAAATATAAGATTATATCCAAGTATATAAGGCACAAAGCTGACAAACTACTGCCCACCAGAAACATTGAATGCCAGCAGTTGGTTTTACTAACGACCCCAAACGAACTACATTAAGAACTACATCCTGCACTGTTATGTCAGACGATGTACCACCGAAAATAATGCCAATATATACGCAAATACTCCCAAAGACCCAAATTGCAAACAATTGAAGGGTAAGCGTGTGATAATTATACCTGCTATTTAACCTTAGTTCCAACATTTCAACAAACAGATCAATGCAAAGGTCACGTTCAAGCTGAGAAGCATATACTCCAACCAATTCCTCTTGCTTCTCTGAAAATAAGTACCTTACATACCTGGAATGGATAATTGATTTTACAGTTATGAAGATAAAATACACACAAAGACAACGTACCAACATAATCAAGAGAAACATGAGAATAAACGAATCAAATAAAGTAAGAAAGGAGCCAAAGTTTAACCTCTCGGTAAGACAACGGTAGAAGCAAAGGATATAAACTGGTACTGAACACAATTGATGTTTGAAATCAACCAAATGGATATGAAGTAACAACAATACAATTTGAATATGACCCAATAAGCTAAAAAATGCACCAGGCCACACAAAGATTAGTATTTCATCGATTGTACTTACGTGTTGATGATAAGATCACCAACAGCAACTAGCTTTTCCTCGAACTCATCTTCCATTTCATCGCTGAAAAGATATCGCAGAACAAGAACAATATGTGCCCCAAAACGTATCATCTCGGGATCATCACGGGGCCTAAGTGAACATAGAAGTTATTCAAAAGTGATACAATAAACACATTGAGGAAGTATGTGGAAGTTGTCTCCTGCAAAGTCATATAAGCCTTACCTCAAAATGTTTTGGTCCTCTTCAGAGGGTGACATCCATGACCATAGAAGGTCAAGAAGATGAGCTATATTTCCACTCATGAGATTCATCTACCAAATGAACAAACGGGAAATGGCCATTGGAGTGGTTAGACAACTAAGGGATCATAAATTTGGTTTGATAATGATTAAAGTATTGGAGGATTCCATGTACATGGAATGTGGTTTGAGTATTCTTGAATGTGTCTGTGTATTGTATTCCAGTTAAAACCATGGGTCAACAGAATTTTCTATGTATTGAGGCACAAAAAAAATTGCAACATAAAAATTTGGAAGAGAAGGGAAAATAGATAACAAAGATAATACTCCCTCCAATCACAAATACATATCGTTTTGGGATATGTGCAGTCAAACTTTCAAAAAATTGGCTATCGATGTCTTTTTTAAATATTTAGATTGAATATGTGAAAATCATATGTATAGATTTGTCTGAAAAAGTATCCTAATATAATAATTTCATTGGGTGTTATAACTATATTACAATAGAAATTAGTGGTCAAAGTTTCGCTGTGGGGACTGTGTAAATGTCCAAAACGGCATGTATTTGTGACTAGAGGGAGTATACAAAATACAAATGCTTGGAATTTCAGCACCACACACATCTACAAATTCAAAAAACTTGAGTAAACTAGTCCACAATCTGACACTGTCCAATAACTGCAAATAAATTGCCCTCAATTTGCAGAGCTTTAATGTAGAACAATTTGTCTAGTTGTACTTTGGTAAATCACATTAGACAAAAGAGCAGGGAAAATGCATATAATGAATAAGAAGACACGTTGTTCTTCATTCTTGGAAATATATCTTACTTCAATTTGTCGATGCTGCTCCCGGCATGCTCGAGAAACAGTTTCATGAACAAGGTCACTGAATCAGAAGAGTGACAGATAATATAAGTAGGCAAAAGATGGATAAATGGAAGTACTAAAAATTATTAATACCCTGAGTGGAGTTTCTGCAGAAGCGCAGCTATATCACGAGGTTGCTGATCAAGCACATGGTATGGCCAACTTTCTGGGCCAACTGAACTCAGCATAGGTTGGGTTCCATTCATATCATCATCGAACTGTTTTTCTTCTGGTCTGTTGGTTTGGTATTGAGATAATTCTAGATCCACTTGAACATCTAGCCATGATTTTGCCATTGCCCAACAAGCTGACTAGGAAATGGGAGGGAAAAAGACACATCACATGGAAGTGACACACCAGAAGTCAAAGGAAAGAATAACATTAATGAAATCAAATTCAAAAGGCTTGCAAATGAGTTGAATAAACAGCATACCTCCCAGTCGGTACAGATTGGCAAGATACGCTTTAAGTTACTGCATTTTAAAGCATATACAGCCATCTCATAACGGCCACCATCTTGTTCAGCAATTTTCTGCAATAGTATAATCAATTCAGAGTTTAGCAAAGCATTACGCATTGTCTAAAGTCTAAACACACAGGCAAAATGAATTTAAAGAAAAAACAGTGCAGTTCTAACATGCACAGAAATACGTTAAAATATGACAGTAAAGAAATGTAGTTCTACAACATGAATAGAGTTCACCTCTGAAGCACAATATGATGCCCATTTCCAAAGACGCCACTGCCGTCCAACACCACTTTCCAATTCAATGGCTTGTAGTGTTCTAGCCTTTCCATTCTTGAGCATGGCCTCCAGGGAAGGAAACAGATCTATGCCACCAAAGGGGCAAAGTGTGGCAGCTCTCCATGCCTGAATACATACTCAAGAGTCAAGGCATGACCAAAAAAAAGTAGAGGTGATGCATCAAAAGAAACACATAGACTGCCACGGGCTGGCCTACCTGGCCGGCAGATCGGCACAATTCAGATGCCTCTTCTAATCTTCCAGCTCTTAAGAGCGTCCAGATATCTTCTAGGAGCAATTCATCTTGCTTCTGCTTACACATAAAGAAAAGGCAAATTCTGGTTACTTCGCCAGAGATGCTAGATGAAATGAGATTTAAAAAAAATGACTTGAACAAGGTTTGTTTTCTATATAGCTGTTAGATCGCTGCTATTGCTTGAGTCCAGTTAAAAATTAAAATTTGGAAGGTTAGATGCACTAGAATTATCCAAGACAAGATCTGCTAAAATGAGGTTAGGGAGGTGAATGTTGGGCCGTTGTCAAACAAGGAAAATAATATCAAACGAATGGTTCTGATAAGATCAAATGGAACCAATTATAATACATATTTCCAGCATTTACATAAAATATTATATACCATAGTTACCGGATTTGCTATAAAACCCCGCGAATCACGAATCGGATTAGTCAAACCCAAACCAGTTTAGGGTACGGGGTTCGTGTTCGCAGTGGAAATTGGAAGAAAAAGTGGCGAACTACGAACCCAAATTCCGTACCGCGACTCGAACGGATCACGTTTCTGGTAACTATGTTATATACATAATAAAAGATGTCACCTCTCTGAGAGGATCCTTACACTGTATATGGGACAGATCAATAGCCCATAGTTACCTGATTCGCTATAAAACTCCGCGAATCGCGAACCGGATTCGTCGAATCCAAACCGGTTTAGGGTACGGGGTTCGTGTTCGCAGTGGAAATTGGAAGAAAAAGTGACGAACTACGAACCCGAATCCCATACTGCGACTCGGACGAATAGCGTTTCTGGTAACTGTACATAGCCTACCTTGTCATCAGGATGAAGTTGGGCTCCTTCACGAGTTGGAGCATCAAAATCCACGTGCTTCACTATAGTAGAATCACTACTGTTTCTTTTTAAGTACCTCTGTGTACGATGCCAAACACCAGAACTTGGTAGATATGAACCAACATGAGATCCTCTCGCCTACATGACATGAATAAGCACCACAAATAAATGGATGTCATGTATCAATTTGCTCGTGAATAGAAGTTAAAAGATTGCCTAATTCTCAAATATCCTGCTACTTTACAGGTCGGTGTGTGATTAATTAATATAGTTATATCAAGATAAAACAATCCAAGGGGGGGACAAAGAATTGCTTAACTAAACAAGGCCAGGATAACCTTTTATGAAATAGACATGTGTATACGAGAATTACGGTGTAGCTTAATACCTTAACTTTAAAATACTAGTATACTATATAAGGTATTAAACATATCATGTGAAGAACTGAGATAGATCTCTTTACTTTCCTAGTTCACTTAGCAAGCAAATTATCATGGAGGTACTAGAATTTATATAACTTAAAGGCAGATTGCTCCATTCCCTCTCAATCACGTGCCACTATAGTATTCCCGTAAAATTCACAACAGGAAATGGAAAACACTGAAGTCATTTTTTAACTAGCATGGCACTCTTACCTTTTTCTCCAAGTCAAGAGCTTCAGAAGTAAGACCTTCAAGCCAAAGTACAATCCGCAGGCACAGTTGTGCCGTAAGGTCTGCTGCCACAATGCGGCAAGCCTCCTGATGGGAAGTAGTTGGTGCCTGTCAATAAAGATAATGCAGACTTTAGATGATTCTACAGTTCTGAGGACAAAGTGCACAGAAAAAGGGCTTGAACACATCGATAACTGTAAGACTATCTCACCACAAACAGCTCTGCAGGAAGCTCCTCATTTCCTGTCAATTGTCATGTAACAGATGAAATTTCGTAGGGGCACAATAAAGTGATTACTTAAAACAATATTGACTTAAAGTCTCCACTACTGCAAGGAAAAAAGGATCTAGAGAACAACATATCTTTAGTGATTCGAAAGTATTACCTTTCCCATAGAGGTACCAAAGAAGTGACCACGAAGCAGCTTCATCCAGTAACAGTTGTGCTTTTTGCTGCATAATTTTATCCTCCACCACACGAAGCCTTCCTGTGGCAGCAGACCTGAAAATTGAAAAGCATTACCCAGAAATCCCAAAACTGGCATCTGAACTATGATACAAGCACCCATCTTTTACATTGTCAAATTCAAAAACAAAGCACTTAGAGTAAACATGTACAAGATTTATCCATCATGGCATGATGGCAACAATGCTTTGACTAAAAAAAAAGTTTTCATTGGCAAAGAGTAGTATCTAAGAGTGTGTGAGAAGTAGAATCTAGCAGCCCATAGGAAGCTATGCAATGGAAGATGTTATTAGTGTAAGGCAATAGACAACCTTATTGACTCTGAAGCATTTCGACAT
Source organism: Ampelocalamus luodianensis (assembly GCA_036346255.1). Classification (NCBI taxonomy): domain Eukaryota; kingdom Viridiplantae; phylum Streptophyta; class Magnoliopsida; order Poales; family Poaceae; genus Ampelocalamus; species Ampelocalamus luodianensis. Next base: position 6,873,399 of record CM070638.1, read on the forward strand.
GTCCTCTCAAATTGTAAAATCACATCTGGGAAGGGCATCAATCCTGCAGCAAAAGAGGAAAACAATCAATAAACACCATTAACTCATTAAAAATCTAATCCACAATCAACTGGAAGGAAAATAAAGGGGGTTACTCTATGCCATGCAAAGCAAGGATATGTCTAGAAATTACGAATTCGCTCAACTCAGGTTTTTTGTCACCTCAAACTATGCAGGTTTCCGGTGCAACTACTAATCATCTATTTGGCAATAGATATTTGCCCAACAAGTGCTTCAATTTTCTAAAAAAAGGCACACTTTTTAAAGAAAATTGAGGACATGGTTTGCAATCACACACTACAACACTACTAATTGTGCTATTTGAAGTTTTGTCCAAGTTAGTTTTTAGGAGAGCCGTTGTAATTAATTTTTTGATTGGTCAAACTTAAAGCTAACAAAAACAAATTCCATGGCATAGATCGAATACGGCATCAGCTGATAAAAAAAAAATACAACATGGTGTAAACAAAACTTCAAAACTGAGAATTATCAGGTACCAAAGAGAGCATCCAAGAAAATATATGAATAAAAGCAATAGCCCTTGCCACACTACATAAAGAACTGCTAATACAATAAGCTTACTAGCCAGACTACATTGCTACACCAACCTTGGATCGCAGAATCAAGGAGAGATGCAAACATTGAAAAAGTTGTTTCTCCTTCATGTGGCATATCGTCCTCCAGCTTGACTGATTTCAATGTCGACCTCGCCACCAGCCTACCTGAACCGAAACCTGCATCTGAGGTAGGACCACCATCCAGTGATGCTCTTCTATTTACTGATCCGAACAGTTTTCCATCCAAGCCATCGATGTCTGTATAATCAGCAGCCTCCTGCTTGATTTCTTCAAGGAGTAAACCAGCATTTGGCTGCCTCTGTATGCTGTTTCCATCACACAACAGCCTTGCTTCTGATAATTTGGAGGCTGAGGTCCCCAACAGCGGGGAGGCATTTGAAGAAGATAACCTCTTTCTGTGTAAGTTGTGAAGGAAAACAACATTATCATCTAGTATAGCAACCAGTCCCAGTAAAAGTAGCATGTTCTCACACATTTCACACAGTTAGATTACATTTACCCTTTTATGCATCTTCAGGTGTAGCTACACAAAGCAATCCACCATACACAAATAGAACTTGGTCAGAAATATGAACTTGAGTACTGGTCTTATCCTGGACTAGAAGATAACTTACTAGTCTTGCTCAGATCTTTGAGAGTACAACCTGGACGGGCATCAAGCACTTGCAAGCACAAAGAAGGTGATTCACGTGCTCGCAAATAGAAATTGCACATAGCCTCAGTTTTACATTACCAACACTAAGTCACGAATTGGGTTGTCTGCTTGTCTGGTCAGTTCCTAGCCACCAAAACACTGAGTCTGGTATAAGGTACGAAATCGTGGATTCCTCCGATCAAATGATCACATCACAACAGAGGTAGTAAAAAACTTGACAAAATCAAGAACATGCCACATTTGTTCAATCACCGTGGATATTCCAAAATTGCTACCAAGGGGAGACGAGCAGTAAGTAGCATATGACCTGAGGAGGTGACGAATCAACCCTTATTTTGGGACGAATCAACCGTTTGAATCTCGCACGGGCAAGCACAACCACACAACACATCTAAACACCACTTACTGAATTCAACCTCCCTCCTCACACATTTTCAGTCCATTTCACCCCTCGATTACTAACGAACCACCACGCTCACTTGGACTGCTCTACGAAACCACACCAAGCAACGCAGCATACAAATTGAGAGGTGCGCCTCACCTGTAGCGGCGGTACTCCTCCCGGCGGCCGGAGGACTCCGGGTCGAAGTAGCTCGGCATCGGCGGCGGCCGCGGCGGGGACGGCGAGGGGTCCACCTCCATGGATGGGGCAGGGATCCGGAGCAGCGCTAGGGTTCAGCTAGGGTTCTGATCCCTCCCGCCCGCGCACTCCAATGGCTGCGCGCTGCCGCCGCGAGAGCTCGGAGACCAAACCCTAACGCCACCCTCCTCTAGTTTTTGGCTCGACGGCTCAAATTTTGAAGTTCGAATTTTTCCCCTCAAATTCCCCTTTGAATTTAGAATTTGAACTGTACATTGCGTTCTTGTGGGGCTTCCTGAACTGGGCCTAGCTCAAGAAAGAGGCCCAATACTTTGGTGTTGCGCACGAAGTTTTGCCGGCCCAGTGAAGCGTTGAGATTCCGATTGCGATCCATTTTGGAATGGGCTGGGCCGTGGATTGGCTTCTTGTGCTGTATGCGATCCACTTTGATAATGGGCTGGGCCGGCAGACGAGCACAATTCCCACGTGCGTTTCCGTCACGGACAAACATTTTCATCGCGATGTCGTAACACGGGGTCCGTCTAAAATTGCAACAATGCTTTATCATCGGCTGTCTATAGTTTTTTTTTATGTCCGAGATTTTTCTCTCCGGAATGTCTTAAAAAAGAAGAGCACCTAATCTCGCGAGGCGACCATGGGAGCCAACGCTCAAACCGTGGCGAGCTGAGAGCCTAAAGCTCTCCTCATTTTTGCCAGCTGAGCCCCAGCTCAGCCTTCAAATAAACCCAACACACCCTACCCCACACACACACCCAACACACGCGCACACACACACCGGGTGAGCACCCAGCGTCGAATCGGGGATTCGACCCTGGGCGGGCAGCTCAGAGCCCCGCCGAGCTAACCAAGCGAGCTCGCTCGCTTTCTCAGCTGTCTATAATTTTTATCATGTAAAATTTAAACTAATGTAAATAAAATAGAATAAAGACAGAAAAAAACGGGTGCCTGAGCCTTCGCTTCGCCGAAGCGGCGGGGAGTTTTGCCGGGTGGCGGCCGGCGCCGGGAGATTCGTCGAGGTTGGTGCCGAGATTAGATGCTGTTCTCTCTTGTCAGTGGATGCATGCCTTTCTGCTAGCTTAGCTGCATTGTTTTTCTTTTTCTTTATTTGATCTGAGGAAAGATTGGTAGAGTGAGGTCGAGTTGTCTTGGTGAAAACGATAATGTAGTTTAATTTGTGTTCTTGGGGTGCATTTATTTCTCTCTTTTTATTTAAATTTTTGCGTAATTCGCAAATTTTCTGGGAGGGATTAAGCCCTGTGATTATCTCTTGATGAAAACTTATCTACCTGGCTATAGGGATAATATGTAGGATAATCTCGTATTTATTTACTTGCATGCAGCAATTAGCGGCCCATCTGTTTCGTCTTGCTGTTGTTTGTAAGGAACAAATTTAAAAGCAATATAGCGATATGATTGTGTTGGAAGTTGGAAGGCTATATGATGTTTGGTGGATTGGTCATGGAAAAGACACGAGTACATATGATAAGATAAGATGCGTGAATAGAAGGAAAGTGGTAGAAGAAAAGGGGGGAGAAAACCATCTATTAGACAAACATTTCGGATTTCCGGAAAGAGATGTTGTTAACTAGTTATCAACCCATGCATCTGCACGGGCTACATGGTTTCAACAACATTATGTTATTGATAATATATGAAAAATTCCATCGGCAAACTTTGGTTCTCATTTCTTTTACTTTTTCTAATTATTATATATTTCTAATTTATTGCCTCGTAGCCCCAATATAGAACCAATATTGTTATTTACGTACATCCTAAGTACAAATACTATTAGTGTATGGATCTACATATATATGGAGTACACAAATTGTGATGTTATAACATATATAAATTCGAAATTAAAATTTTAGAGTCCAGGCATATGTAATTCCATTGAATATGTGAAACTAATACTTATATATTGAATATATATATATATATATATATATATATATATATATATATATATATATTTAGGAATTCATAATTAAAAACTCATGTTATACGAATATATACAAATTCACAAATGTGAATTTCGAAACAATTGTTATATCCAAGTATATCAATTTGTAATTAGAAATTGCAAAAATTGTTGCAAGAAAATAATAATATACTAGATTAAGAAAATTTAGAATTCTAATCACAGCACTATCACCTTCTTTGAGTTGATCATGGCATGGTGGGCTTTAGATACGAGACTACATGCAATCTATAATTTTAATAATTAAAATCCTATAGTTATGAATTTTGAAAATTAGATTTATTTTTGTAATTATGCAATTATAGATATTTGGATATAAAAATTTAGATCCAAGATTTGAGTATCCGTGTATCTATCCACAGCTTCACAATTTTTCTATGTGGATGCTAATTGTTTTGGGATTCTTTGCTGTTCACAGAGTCCTAATTGTAAGAATCGGTGCATGAAGGATGTAAATCCATAGTCCATAGTACAATTCATATATTCGTAGAGAAAGCAGCGCATTTGATTTATGAAACAATGAAAAACATGCCTCAAAAGTCAAAACGACTAAGCTAGCAAACATGCTAGTGGACTGCGATGGAATATACGAATTACACGTTTGCAGTACATTTAAGGACAAAAGGAACAAATCGAACCTTACGCTGCTCACGGATGAGTATGGCAAACTTGTCGATGTTTGAGACAGCGAGCATCTTGGGCATAAGGTGGTTGCGGAAGTGCCCTAGCGCCACTTTCACAACCTCCTCCGGTTTCCCCAGCTTATCGATTGTCTGCAGCACACCAGGACATATCAAATTCTCGTGAAGGCGGTCACGCTGCCAGGTTGTTTTGACTCCCATCTAGGCACGTATAGAGGCAGACCATAGTTCTAACAATCAGATCAAACTCCACCTTGCGTACGTTTTACCAATGCCTTCTTCACATACGTATCAAATGAGGATTCCCATCTAGGCACGTATCAAGCAAGATGATTAACCGAAGAGGAAACAGGCAAGTACAAACTCTTATGGATGGTTAGGCTTTTTTTCTTCTTTTTATCTGATTAACGTGGGAATTTTTAGCCTTTTTTCTTTTTCTCCGATTAATGTAGGAATTTTTAGCCTTTTTATCTCCTAGGATTAACATGGGGGCTTCTAGGAGAACCTTCAATTAGTATAGATATAGATATCATTTTCTTAAAATGGTAAATGCATGAGTTGTCACCTGCCGACTACTGAGTTCAAAAGGATTTTCTGATGCTAACTCGTCCTCACAAGCCAGCGGACTCCTGGGAAGAGAAAAACTCTCCCGACCTCTGAGTCAAATGTGTGTGTGTGTGTGTAGAAAAATGGTATGGTACTCTTGGGAGCACGTACTTCTACTTCTTATATACAACTTAAATCATATAATGATACATCTTTATTTATTTGAGCATACATCAACAATGATTATAAGATACTTCAAAATGAGTTCCATAAAAATTTTCATTAAAGTTCACTTTTGTAGCAAAATTTGTATATATATATACTTCTTTTATATATGAAAAGGGGTATATAACTAAACTAAAGGGTTCCAACAGAAATTTTTCAATCAAATCATATTAAAGTATCTTATAATTGGTATTTAGGTATACTGAAAGTGATGAGAAAGTATATATATTCATATCTAAGTATATTGAAAGTGATAAGGAAGTATATATATATATATATATATATATATATATATATATATATATATATATATATATATATATATTCATTTAAGTGATATATTGAAAGTGGAGTACGAAACGGGTACACACACATACACACACGGTAGCGCTATTTAGTGCTCGCGTGCTGAATAACTATTCTACGTGTGGGTCGCTGTTTGGGTCACGCTGCGCGTGGCCTGGCAGCCCACGCTTTCCTCGCATTACGTGCATTGCGCTCGCACTCACGCCTCCCGCTCGAGAACGGTAGTAAAAGTCACAGTGTCACCCAATATGGCAATAAAACCCAATATCAAAGCAAATATCGGTGAAATCAATAGTAAAACGAAGATCGCACGTCACCTAAATCGACAGTAAAAGACCATTACTACTGGAATCAACAGTAAAACAAAAGAATTACTAGTACGCCGCGGGTCGAACTATAATTGACAGTAAAGCTACTCCCAAGAGGCATTGGTACGGTTGTAACAAGACTAGGCTCGCGTGTACCCAGCCTATTTTTAATGTCGACTCACTTATTGTTTACTGTCCTCTCACCCTATTTACTGTGTGCAACTAGTTTTACTATTTTTTACCGGATGAATTACTATAAGTGTATGAATTGCTACTGTTGTGGATATGTATCTAATTACTGAACCTATATATTGGCTAGTGTTACTTCACACCAAAATGAGTTTTATTGTAAGATAAACTTATCGATATGACCACTCGATCCCCTGTTCGTCTGGACAAAAAAAACACTCCCGTATGTCCTCCTGCGGCGCCAAATAATAAAAAAGGTGGGCAATCCCATGCATCCCACTAAAGTCCTGTTTGGTATAGCTCCAACTCCTAGCTTCGTAGTTGGAGTAGGTGGAGCTGTACCAAACGGGGTTGCTCCACAAAAATTTCGGAGTTGGAGCAATCAGAAGCGGAGCAGTCCATAGTGCAATTTTTAGGAGTGGGTGAAATGATGCTCCAAGTGAGGAGCTGTGACCAACAAATCAAAATACCTATAGAAGTTAAGAAAAATTACCCGCAATATGCCACTGGACTACCCCATTCACAACCGGCACCAACTTATTAAACGGTTATAAGTTAAGAAATAAAAAATTGTTACAAGTCACAAAACAAGGGTAGTGCAATCTTTTTACAATGATCCTTCTCATTTCTGGAGCTGGAGCCAATTTTTCAACCAAACACCAACTCAGACTGCTCCAACTTCTTATAGGAGTGGATCCAAGAGTGAAGCTGGAGTTGGAGCTGTAAAAACTTGGAGCAGAGCTGTACCAAACAGGGCCTAAACGCGCTGCCCACGTAACCGTTCAATAACATTACTGCAATGTTTTTTTTTTTGGTTTACTGCCCGAACACACAAAAAAGGATACGATAAAAATGAAAACGCGATAAAAATATAGATTTACTAGCTTATAAATTATCGTTTACCTCTTCCTGCATATGGTTTTACTATCACACTGTCTTTTCATTGTACTGCCCGCTGAACATTTACTGTAAAAATATTATGTGATAGCTCTTTACTGTAAAATACGAAAGCAATTGCTCAGCTTCTATTTTTTTTAAAATAATTATTGCACATGTGCCATGTTTTACTATATTGTGGCCTACATTTTACTATACGACCTTCGCACCTCTTTGTTTTTGTATGTGCGCTTGTGCATAGCTGAAAACACGGTATCAAATCAAACCAACCCTTTGTTTCCCCAAAAACAAATTGTACCATGCCGCTCGGGCTATGCGATGCGTCTCTTCATCTCCCCCACTATGACTTATAAGGATGTTCTCGACATTAAAATATATTATAACTTTACTGTCTCACCATTGTGTTTTTACTATCAAATACATACGAGCTTGAAGAAAAAATAGCATGCCGCACGAAAAGGCAGTAAAATAGATAGCAACTGTACAGTTTTACCTGTAATGTTTTACTATCAAACAAAACGAGCCCGAAAAAATCGTATGCTGCGAAAAGGCGATAAACTGATTCACGAATTATTGTCACGTCTCGTATTATTTATCGTCAAAATCGAATCCCACGCGCGATAAGGGCATTTTTTGGACCACCGACTGTAGTTGGTGTGCCGTCGTATGCTGGTTGCGCGACTGTGCGTCGCGTCTAGCCTACGTCGGGTGTGGTGGGCTGCCTAGGCGTAGAATAGCTACAGTCGACGGTGTAAACGATCATTCTGTAGTCGAGCGCAGAATAGTTATTCTATGCCTAGGCAGCCCACTGGGCGCGACGCAAGCCAGACGCGATGTGCGAGCGCATAACCAACATACGATAGCCCACCAACTACAGTTGGCGGTCCAAAAACGCCCGCACCGCGCGCGGGATTCGATTTGGACAGTAAATAACACGAGACGTGGAGTAATTCGTGAATCAGTTTACTGGCTTTTCATGTGTTTATTTGTTAGTAAAAACACAATGGTAAGATAGTAAAGCTATAATATGTTTTACTGCCGGGAACATCCTTATAAATCGTAGTGGGGAGATGAAGAGACACATAGGGTAGCCCGAGCGGCATTGTACGATTTGTTTTTGGGAGAAACGAGGGTTTGGTTTGATTTGATACCATGTTTTTAGCTATGCACACGCGAACATACAAAACAAAGGAGTGCGAAGGTAGTACAGTAAAATGTAAGCCACAATGTAGTAAACATGACACATATGCATTAATTAAGAACAAAATAGAAGCTCAGCAATTGCTATCGCATTTCACAATAAAGAGCTATCATATAATATTTTTTACAGTAAATATTCATTAGGCAGTATAGCGAAAAGGTAGTGTGACAGCAAAAGCACATGCAAAAAGAGGTAAACGAACACTATAAAGTAGTAAATCTGAATAACGCTACCGTGCATACGTGTACATATAAAGCAGCTCTAACAGAACGGTCGACTATTCATTTTATTTTGTTATTTCGCACCATCAATCGACTCTATAACAATTATTATTATTATAAATAAATCATAAAGCAACTCCAACAAATTTGCGGTATCGACAAAAAAAAGCGCGAGACTATTGTTTTATTGGGTAAGCTCGAACGAACCAACGACGTAGACAAAAAAAGGCGCACGTACGCCGTTATATTATGTAAGATGCAACGAACCATCCACATATGTGTACACAAAGAAACGCATATATGTCATTATTTTGTACGTAAGTTTCACCAACCATTGTTATAGACAAAAGAAGAAACAAAGAAACACATGGATGTTTGTAAGCTCCAGCCAACTAACGGTATATATGGCCATCGTCGTTTTATCGCGTAAGCATACATGCATGCTCGTTGCAACCTCTTTTTGTGTGGTTGACAGCTAATTTAGATATGGATATGGTCATGGTCATGGTCATGCTCAACACGATGGCCATATAAAGAATCGGTGATCTCAACCCTTTTCAGTAGGCAAGCATAAATCGGCTATATGCATGGTGTAGCTCTCCGTCATATACTAGGGACGGAGACAGGGGACGAGTGAGAGCCTGGTTCTTCCTCTATTGTTGATGAAGTTCTTCTCTATATAGTTTTTAATTTGTTTATGTAGAATAAAAATAATATTTATGTTTAACACCTATCGATATATTAATTCTTACCCTATGATCCCCTAGATAAATTTTTTTTGGCTCCGTCCTATGCGTGACAGAACAATAAGATGTGGCATTCATCTCATACAACAAACTCTAAACCATATACTACCAATCAGTGTGTTGCATTAGAGAATATTATGACCCTATATATAAAGTCGAGCTGTGCATACATATGACGAGGCTGCCATTTTGAGATCCCGGGGAAAGCTTTTTTTTTTTTCATTTCCCAAATTGAAAGAATATACTTTCTCTGTTTCATTATATTTGTTCACAACCCATCATACATACAGACCAAGAAAACATTAAATCTAAGAAATACTTAATGAGAAGAGCTTATTTATGGTACACTCAATTTAGTACGGACCATTCATTCTTTTTTATCAAATGGTTCAGATTAGTTAAGATTTAGTTATACTACACCTGATAGTACGAGTAATATTTTCAACACTAGTTAGAAAAGTTCATAATAACCTCAAGAAAAAATTTATAAATACAAAGAAAAATCTATTATATCCTTAACAAACCAATAATCAGATTTAATTGTATACTACCACCATATACTACCGATAGAATGTACTGTAAAATTTCTCAATGAGAAATGATCATACATGTCTCTATTAAATGACATATCACAACCACTTAATATCTTCCAAAGTATTTAAATAGAAGTAGAGAGAAATAAATTACAATAAATATATTATATATTTTTAATAGATAAATATATTAAAACAAATACTTCCGAGACGCTGGACGACCGACGTAGCCAAACGGAGGGAGTATATCGATCGATCAAATACACTGGCTCAAACCACGGTACAAATAACCTATGGAATGGAGTACTACGCCTAAATAAGCAGCTTTGGCTTTTTTATGTGATTGCGATGGGTGCCTCGTTGTCACGATCAAAAACTTTTTACGCGTAGATTGTGACTTTATTATGTCTAGCGAATGCATGTATGTGACGGCTCTAACAGAACCGTTGGTTCTGGCCAGAGAGTGATATATGGTGTTTGTTTCGTTCCATGGCACATGTCTTCCCTTGCTTTTCTTCAACGAATTCGATAGCGACGCCAGAGAGGCTTTTTTTATTTTTTTTAATCTTTTTTTAAAAAATATTTTAAAGATAACTTATTTCTAACTTTATTTTTAATTTTAACCCTTTGGTCACGCCACAATGTGTGACGTGGCAAAAATACGTTGTCACGCCACAGACTTCGGGGTGACCAAACTGTGCTTTTGGCGTGACATGATTTACCTCAAAAATAGACGCGTCCAAAGGGGTCGGTGGCGTAACAGCACAGTTTAGTTACGCAGCGATCGGTGGCGTGACAACATAGTTTGATTACGCCACGGGTCATGGCGTGACTAAAGGGGTCGGAATTGAAAATAAAATTAGGAAGATGCTATCTTTAAAATAATTTTTAAAAAAAATAAAAAAAAATAAAAAAGGCTTCACGCCAGACTTCGCGTACGTCGTCACCGGTATCAATAATTCAATTCTTTTTTCCAAGGGAAATCTAAATTTTCTTTTTTCTTTTAGAGAAAATATAATTCAATTAGTAACCTTCATTTCGCATGCAAGTTTGTTTTTGTGTACTAATGTTTTTTCAGTTCCTATATATATGTATATATAGGGCACATCATGCAGTTCCTTTTTTTTGCCCATACAGGTTGGCCCATTACAATGCACACAGGCTTGTGGCCCAATGCGAGGTTCTGCGGCCCACAAACTACGAGTCGTGAAGGGACCATAAGAGCTTTCAGTACAGAGTAGACACTCACTATTATGGCCCAAGCATTAATCTCTTCTCAGTAACCGCAGACTGAAGTCTTGCACCAATCACCAGGTAGAACCTTACATTCAGTCACAAGTTTGAAGTTGCATTATCTTGTCATCAGGAAACAACCTGACCAAGAGTTGTTCTGTAAACTGAAAGAAAGCGTACATCATACATGTCCCAATTGCATCAACAGGAGGGTTCGTCTGTCAGTGGGCCAACAGGGCTTTTTCACATTTACATCCAGTGAAACAATCAATGATCTTTATCCCCAATCCTAATTGCTCGTTGGTACTACATAGATGACCTCAAACCTAATTTATCCGATTATCCTTCCTTTTCAAGGGTTAAAACAATTGCAATCCCTGTTCCATCTCATCTTTTGCGCGGTGAAGCTGTGTGCATTGTCTGTTATTCTGTAAGCTATCCACATTGTTTCCTATGCCTGCAGCCAAAAGGAACTGATGCTCAAAACAAATTCCGACATTCCAACCTTGTCTGTAAGTTTCATTCCTAGTATGGCGCTGCTGTAACTTGTAACTCTGCCGCCTTGATGTGTCACTGCAAGAAAGGCAACACGAAAGGCAGATTCGATTCAAATTTTCAAGATAAAAAAGAGAGAAAAAACAGTTTGTACGAGGAAACAGAGAAATGTAGAAACTGGTTGTAACTGAATTAGATGAGGATTTTTTTAATCAAAATTGATTAAATTTGACGAGTGACATTTTGCTTTACCACTGCATTAAGGAAAAATTGATAAAGGTTCAAACATAAATATTTTGTAAGAGGCTATTACCTAATCTGTGAGGAGAATGCTGTCCAGAACAGCAAATCCTGCAGCAACTCCACCTTCGTTTGATGAAGAAACTTTGGTGCGCATCAAGTACCCACACTGATTATTCATAATTACCTTATCTTTGTTCCTGCAATTGACCAATGAAATTAGTATGATTTAATAAGAAAAAGAGGGAACATGACACATATGTAGAGCATAAAGTTGAGTTATTGGCAAAAATGACACTGTTGCGAGACGAAATAGCAAAAATAGCTCCATCGCAAGCGAATTGGCAAAAATAACATTGCGGACGTGCTAGCAGACGACACGTACCCCTTGCCTCGCCCCACCGCATGGAATCTCCGCTACAATGCTCATCCGTGCGCCTACCGCACGGACTCGGCAAAAAATCGCGCACCACAGTGCTCGTCCGCACACCCCACCCACGGGCTCGGCAAAAAAAAACTCAGCACTACAGTGCTCATACATGCACCCCCACATGGGCTCAGCAAAAAACGAGACGCTACAGGGCTCGTCCGTGCGCTCCCACACAGGCTCGGCAAAAAAGAGATGCGGCAGCTTATGAATAGTGTCACTACAGTGCAAACCACAGTTCGTTTTTTAGTCTGTCAAGAGTGGGCCTGCAGATGAGCACTGTAGCACAATTCCATGCGGTGGGTGCGTAGAAGAGAGTACGTGTCGCTTGCCGGCACATCCGTGGTGTCATTTTTTACTTTTCTCTCCGGAGTAGGCTAGAATTGCTATTTCGACGCCAAACAGAGCCAAATGAGCCAAAAACTCCATAAAGTTCTGAGCTTCCAAAAGGGTTAATTACCGCAGGTAGGCTCCATATATCCCAAGCTCAGAGATTGTAAGGTCCTCAAGGCAAACACCTCCCTGGACCAGATGGGTAAGAGAAGCTCTGGGGGAAATCCGTTGCATTAGAATGTAGGCTGCAAGTGCCTCTCCCCGTTCCTTCTGGAGTCTGACCAGCGTTTCTCGCAAATCATGACCATATATGTTGTTCCCTGAAACGGATATCAGGATCAGGGGATTTTGTGAAAAAAAATATATATTTAAAAAGTGTTTTTAACTGCCAAGAAAACTGACCTCCACCTTCCCGCTGAGGCTTCAAGACAAACAAGTCAGGTTTTTCTATTGCTGATTTCACTATTTCTTCATTATCCAAGCTCCATAACCCTGCGAAGCATTTATGTAGCTTGGCAATGTCCTCCTTGTTGTCAAGGAATCTACAGATAAATAAAATCAGATAGTGATTATGAATGTGCGACTGGAAATTAGAAGTATAACTGTAGGAATTTAAATATGACATACTACAACCAAGTCTGTTATGAATTCAATATATCTATAATGTAATATGCACATTACAGGAATATTCAAATACATAAACCACCCATTGGTAGCAAAAAAAACTCGATCACCTTTCAAGAACATTAGGTTTTGCTAGTTCTTGCTGTATCTTTTTCGTTCCCACTAGATGGTAGGATATTGAAGGACACTTAATAGCAGATGACTGTTCCATCAAAAGCCTCGCTCTCCATTCCTGAAATACAAGAAGAATGCCATGGTGAAAACCTGCCACAACAAAACTAAATAGTATGCGCACACACACACCATGTGCAATCTCATCACTTGACATGTTGGACTTTAGCTTTACAACACAGATAATGAAATTCACAAACAAAGAAGTTTCTTTTTCAATGATGAAATGGAAAGCAAAGAAGCATCACACCAAAACAAAACAAACATATGATTCTGATAGAAAAGTTCTTCCAGGAAACTTTGTTTTCAGTCAAGTTATGAGATAGAAATTCGCTCTCTAATGAGAAAGGGTGTTGGCTAAACAAATGTAGTAGTACATACCGTTTCTGAAGGGTAATCATGTGGCGCATACCCAGCTCTGAAATATACAACAGCAACTGTCTGACCATCTCTACATTTTCATAAATTAAAATATTAGAGTGCTATAGCAAACAGTAAGCCTTCCTTCATGTCTGTGCAGGATACATACACCATGAGTGTTCCATCCGGAAGCACCTGTCCTTCAGCCTCCACCTGTGCCAAAGTTTTCCTAATAGTCGTCACACCATGCGTAGTAGATAGTTAAGGAAAGCCCCATTTCCATGATGTCAATTGTGATCACCACATAAGTAGTAAAAACAAATGCTCACCAAACCCAACAATAGTTTTCCAAAGTAATATCAAGCATACATGTTGATAATTAATGTTTACAAACAATAAATCAACACAATAGAAAGTTTGCATTGTACAGGAGAAACTGAACCACATACACTAGAAAGTTTGTATCGTACAGGAGAACTGAACCACAACTGAACAAGAAAACACTATATTAGAAAGCTATACGGATGAGAAGAGCAGTCTACAAAGATAAGTTGTAGATCCAGCTTAGTAGTGGCTTAATTTTTTTCCCCATTATTTTGTCTAAGAAAGAATGTTGACTTAAGGAGAAATACTGAAATAGTTGAAGTTTTGACATTTTAGAGGTTGATATTAGGAGGGAAAAGAAAAGACATGGTACAAGGATATGATTCCTTCAAATGATTGATGAGCCAGTATTGGTCATACATATTTCTTTCTTCAGGTTGAACCACCATCATAACTACAGCACTGGGCAACCAAGAGAAAAAGAAGCTATGTTAGTTGATGCTTGAGTATTCTAAACAATCTCAATAACACAAACTCAAACTGCATGGGTAAATTGTAGACCTGTCATTTTTATACTCAGCCCATGCTGTGCCCAGTGCTTCGGTAAATTGACTGGCTGCCCAGTTCCGAGGAATCCTTTTAGAATCAAGACCTAATACTTTACCATATTGATTAAGTAAGGTCCTGTAGTTAACAAAATAAATAAATAATAGCACTTATCAGATTAACTATAGGAGATTAAAACCAGGAAATCTGTAGACGATTTGAAGATAAGAAATTAATGCTATCATAGATTAAGAATGCCATGCTGCCTAATTTCTCTTTCACTGGCATAGGGCATACAATAGTTAACTCCTTAAGTATTACACCTCTTTAAAGAGGCACAATCTTACAACTAAGGATCTAAAAAATTTGACAATAAAAAAACATAATTAATGCCTGTAAGATTAAGCTGAGGCTTTCAAAATGAGGAATTTGAATATTTCTAATGTTCTTGTAAGCATATAACTCTGTTAAGCAGGTCTGCTTGACTGAGTCAATATATCCCTCTTCGGTGCTCTGATATGTTAAAGAGAGAACCTAAGTGGTTAGCAAGATTACCATTTACAATTGGATGGTGAAAACATGTGAGCATTCAAGCATATTCAATACTTCAATGCAACATCATCTTTCATGTTTTGAAGAGATTAAAAGTCACAGACAAAAAAAAACAAGATGATTCTACCAAAAAGAGTGTAAGGCGCACAGTAACTTGACCTGTGAAGTTCGCTTACTAGGGAGCTAAGACCAGGAAAAGATGATGAAATAGTGTTGAGCTCAATTTGAAGAAGTGAATTGGTTTCAGAATCCAGCATGTAATCAGATCGATGCAACCCCAAGCGGATATCCTGATGGTTTATTAAGCACTTGTCAGTACCTTACTAACAAACATATTACCAAGAAGCAAAAAAAAGAAGAAGATGAATTTCTCAGAATTCAGAATCAGAAGTTAACAACAAACTAAGTTAATTACCTCCTTCTTATTTACTGCCATCATCTTCGCGTGAATTTCTAACAGCCTAGCAGTGAATTCGTCAACCTGCTTTGTTCTGAAATCACAAAATAACGAATTGCTGTTAATCTGGAAATTCCTTAGAATCTGAATTTTTGACCTAACTTTCATTAAAATAAAATGGACTGGTCATTTCAATGATCAGACTACCAGACAATAATATGCCTCTGAAAACTCAAAGCAACAGCCTCCGTAGGATATCAATCAGTTGAGAGTTGAGACTCTAGTTCACTTTGTGCAAGTTTTAAACTAAGCTCTGCACATCAATCTATAGAAAATTCAATATGGAATTTGAAACTTGCCTAGACAAAGAATCTTGCAAGAACTCCCCATCCAAGCTCACACGATCCACAAGCTCATTGAAAATAGGAGCCAGTTCGCATGCTTGCTTCCAAAAAGAAGTCGGAAAACGTGTTGGAAGTAGCGAAAATGGAGCATGGACCAGACCAACACCAGGGACTGTTCCCGATCTCTGCAAGGGGTCAATATTATGTTAACTTGCTAATTCCACAAGAATGCTCGTTTACAATTACTGTTGTTTGTCATTCATCACATCAAAATCTGCCAGAGGATTTTATGATTCTCAATTCTTGGCTCAACAGTTAACAACACAGCAAATGCCTGAATAAACACACTACGTGCATGACTGGTCAATGCAAATCGTGAAATCATCTTGCAATGTAATTCCAATATTCTACTTGTTCTATTTGCACAACTACATTAGATGGAAGCGAATGCTTTATTGCGTACAGAATTCAGTTCCATAGAAAGGGCAGATCCTACAGGTCAACCAATGCCCAACTTCCACCAGATGAGGCAGAGGCAACCTAAAAGAAAATCTACGAGATTTATGTATTTGGTCATTGAGTAGCATTGGCGATACTAAAAGAATGTGCAGGTAAAATGCTGAGCAGTGCACAGTGTACCATTCCATTTTTCAATATAATCTTTTTTTAGGAATCATTTATTTAGTTGCCTGTGCTCTATCTTTGACAAAGCATGAAGCTCATGGCTAAATCTACCAGTTGCTTGTGCTTTGGAGTTAATCAAAGCCACAAATCATCCCTATTCACTGCTTATAAACTACAATCAACCACCAAGATCGCATCACATTTCAAGCAACTTTGACCTCACCAAACGAATCGCTCCACAAAATAAAAATAAAAATAAAAATGGGGCAACATTTCCATCAGGAAGCCAGGGAACAAAACAACCGTACCGGGTTGGCGCGGTCGCCGACGACGAGCCCGTGCACGGCGCACCACACGGCGGCCTCCTCCACCATCTCCGCCACCGCCACCACCCCAGCCCCCTGCCTCGCCGGCTCCGCCGGCGCCACATCATGGGGCGCCTCGGCGCTCATCGCCCTTGTCTCCACGCGGCGGCGAGGCGGCGCGTACGAGGCCGCGGCGAGGTGGGCCCGGTGCGGGGCGCGCGGAGCCGGGAGGTGGCCGGAGCAGTGGTGCTGGGAGACGCAGGAGGGCATGGCGAGAATTTTGGGGGATTCCGAGGGGGTGTTTCTGCAATTTATCCCTCGTGCAGTCGGGTTCGCGGTGGAGAGGTCGGCAGGATTCCTCCGACTCTCCGAGTGGCGGGTCAGACTTGGGAATCTCCGAGCCGTCCGATTGCTCCCTTCTCCCTTCCTTTCAAGCCTTTTTTTTTTTTTTCTGATGATGACGTGTGATCGTCATGTCTGACACGGCGGCATCGCTGATCTGCAGTGCATCCACCTGGTGTGGCACTCCGATGTTAATAAGATTGTCGTTGGGGAGGCAGCCGGGGGAAGAGGGCACCGCCGGCTGCGGGATCGCTGACGAGGGGAGATTGGATGGCGGCGGTCTTGCGAGGTTTCTGGCGACGGCGACGGCGGCAGTGAAGAAGAGGATGAGCGGTGAAGGCAAGTGTTGGTTGAGCGATTCAATAGGCCGCAGAAAACCGTTTAAGTACAAGAGTGAATTGTACGTCTTTCTTTATTAATTTAAATTTTTAGATATATTGGTAGGAAAGTTTAAGTTTTCATCTACTGAAAACTCTTCGCCGCATTGGATCACCCGACAAAGACATCAGATGCACCAAAGCCACGGGAGAAGTTGTGGCTCGTAACGGCGAAACCTCTCGGCTACCAAATCCTGCAGCGTACTTACCTCCATAGAACCGGAAAATGCGTCTACCATAAGCTCGTATCAGAGACAAATAATAGCTTCAATGATTGCATAAAACACCACGCTTAGCAACACGAGCAGTGCAGTAATCAATCTGCCGCTACTATTGCTATATGTATATGTAATATGCCCCAAGTCAAGGTCTTCTTCGGGTAGAACTATAGAAATTAGAAGCCTTTTTTTAAAGGAAAAAGTCAATCTGGAAGCTGCAAGAAACAAGCAGGGCAGGGGCAGATCCAGTGCATTTCAGCTCAAAATCATATTGCGGCTAGTATTTTAATGCTTCTCATAATGATTTTTACCTAGCATTTTTCGTCCGCCTCTAGAAACAAGTACATACTATTTTCTAGAAGCAGTTCAGAATTATTCTGCATCGATCAACTATGAGGAGCAGTTCCAGCTGCAGCTTTTTTTCAAGCTGGAACTGCTACTCGTTTCCAGCTGAGATGCCGCTGCAATGCAAGCTAGTTCTTGCGAGTTTGGACTGCATGTGATATTTACTTCCTGGAGATTAACGAAGGAGAACAAAATGGGCCGAATTTGCCGACGATGATGAGTTGCACATGGACGAAACGAAACAGTACTCCGTCGGACACGTATTCGCTCCTATAAAAAAGGCCGAATAACTTTAAATCTTCGTAATATATCATCACTGTTGTCTCACTGAAATATGGTTTTTGAATCCACATGTTAGCCTCAGGCCTCACGGCGAGTGATACATTATAAATTTTCTCAAAAATAATACATATGATAGTATTGGCATCGTAAACCGATTCATATTGACTCTCTCGATCGATCCAACCGGCCATGAATTAAATTAGGGTTCTGGCCAACCGTGATGGATCATTCTCGGTCCCAGATCGCCCTCGCGACCTAATTCGACTTGTTTAGTCGAACAATTACCTATTACCAGCATTTATTAACTTTTTAATTTCTAACCTATATTAGTACCCAAAATTTCTTAATAAGATTTACCAGAATCTAAATACTTTATTTTATTCTGAATTTCCCCCAAAACTCCACTTAATTTCTAACCCTAATCCCACTTTACTTCTTCCCCATCCTCTTTCTCTACTCCCCCTCCAATGCTCCTCCATGGAGCTTTCTCCTCAGTCCTCCCCACCATCCGGCCGGCCCGGCCCCGCCCCTAGTGCCGCCACCGCCGGCCGCCACCGCATGGCTGCCGCCGCCACCCGGCCGCCGACGGCTCCTCCTTGCGTTAGCGCCTCTCCTTCTCGTGCCCCCTTTTACACCGAAAGGGCCTCCTGGCCACTCTTCTTCTTCCTCCCCCTCGTCTCCCCCAAGATCCCCATTCTCCCCTGATGCTTTTCCTCTAATCCCAAACCCCCATGGCTCTCCCTCTCATGGCTGGTGCAGGGTGCTGCCTCCTCCTAGCGCCGCCGCCCGTCACCCCCTCCCCGACCACCTCCCGTGCCGCCGCCTGCCCCACGAACCCCGCCGCCATCACTGTCACCGCCCCATTGGCCTGCTCAGGAAAACCAAACCAAACCGTGAGAAAAGCTTGGGGATCTACGCGAAACACCCCGAGGCTAAAACCCTAGGAAAAACCCCCTCGCAGGAGGAGCGGAGAAGGGTAGATGAAAGCAGGTACGTCGAGGCCGAGGCCCCTGATGTGGGTGTGCGTGGCGATGCGCTGCTGCTTCGACAATGTAGCAAGCTGATTGAAGCAAAACCTGGGCGCACCTTTCAGGTCGAAGAATCAGACGGCCGATCGAAGCAACAAATCCACAATCCAAGAACACACTCGAAATACGAACCCTAGCTGCAACTCCTCCCCTTCCTCCGGTCCAGATTCCAGCACCACACCCAACATCACCCCAAGCCAAAGCCCCAGAACCGCAACCCACCTCCACCATGTTCATGCATGAACCATAAACAACAAGCATCAGAGCATGAGTCAAGCAAAACTTAAAAACCAGAATAACAAAAAATGGGGAAAACAAATCGGGAGTAATTTTTAGAACCGAGCTGAGGCGGTCGAAGGCAGAGCCGGCCATGGGCAGTGCAGGAAGGCGCAAAGGGCCGGGTGTGGGCCGGGCCGAGGGGACCGGGTGGCCAGGGCGGCGCCATGGAGGGCCGGGCCGGGCCAACAGGGGGCGGCCGAGAGAGCTGGGGAAGAGGCGCATGGGAAATGAAGGGAGGAATGAGGAAGCAAGTAGAAGAAAGAAAAGGAAGAAGAAGCAAAGAAAGGGAGCCAGGAAGCCAGGAGTCTCCAGCGTGCGGGTGGAGGCGCCAGATCCGGGGGAGGAGGTGGGGCGCCGGCGCGGGAGGAGGGCGTGGGAGGAGGAGGAGGGCACGGGAACCAGAGAAGGGAGTCGCAAGATCCAGGTTTGGCCAGGGCCGAGGGAGGAGGAGGTCACCGGGGCGGAGGGCGGAGGAGGGAGCCGGGGAGGAGGGAGGAGGAGGACGGCGGTGCCAGAGGAGAGAGGAGGAGGGCAACGCTCGGGAGGAGAGAGTCGGGGGTGGAGGCGCTGCAGCGACGGAGGAGGAGGGAACCGGACGTGCCGAGAAGGAGAAGGAGGAGGGCGGCGTGGGCACGGGCGCGGAAGGAGGAGGGAAGGTGCCAGGCGCGGGGGAGGAGAGCCGGACGCGGGGGATTGGGGATGTAGGGTTAGCAGCAAAAAAAAGGCGTGGCGGGGAAAAAGAGGGCGTGGCCGACTGCCCTCTCTCCCGAGTGTTTCTATTTTTAGGCACTCGGGATTATATAGACCGTGTTGAGTTCCCGTTTTTATGTGCACGGCTGCTGCCTCTGTCTTGATCTCCCGAGTGTTATGGGAAACTCTCGGGAAAATTAATTCTATCGAGTGTTGACTTTTCATTCCGAGTGTTCTATGAACCGTCCAGACACTCGGGAAATATATAGGCACTCGGGGACTAAACGGTTTCTAGTAGTTCGACGTCGTGCCTAGGATCTCATCCTCTCTCTTCTTGCCAGCGATGGCGATGACCTTGAGCCATTAGTCCAGTTTGAGCTTCATGATCTTTGCATTGCTGAAGTTCTGGACAAACTGCCAGAAGGGTACGTGTGCTTCGTTTTGCCCTGTTTGGTAGTCGACATTATTAGCGAAGTGCAAGTCTACTCGAGCCATGTCTGGCGCCTTCGACTTCAGTGAGAATGGCCGAACAAGCCCCTTGTATCTGAAGTATGGCATCCTCGGCACGTCGAGCTCCATGCGGCTGCCATCGTTCCCGACTCCCCATCCCCAGTCGCAGTTTGCCAGCACAAGGGCGGTGACCGCCGGGCAGCGGAGGCGGGACCAACGCACCGGAGGCGGAGAAGAACCCTCGTCCTCGTGTAGTATTTTTGGATCATGTATTTCCGCGAGGAAGACGGAGTCCAGCTGCAAGGTGGTGAGCTGCGGTGCGGCGTCGATCATGCCCTGGAGAACCTCAAGCGACACGGCGCACACGTGCAGCCGCAGGAAGGCCGCGCCGGGTGGAGGAGCCGGCTTGAGCCCGTTGTAGCTCATGATGTGCAGCACGCGTAGAGCGTCGGATGGCAGGGAGCCGATGCTGATCTTATAAAACCCTACATCCAACCCAACCACGTCGGAGTAGTATTCGGCCGACGGGTGGCGGGAATTGTCGGCCACGACGCGGAGCTCCTCGACGCTTCGGGCCGCCAGGTTGGAGAGCACAGCGTCGACCATGTCGTGTTCCGACCAGTCGTCACGGCGAGATAGGAACATCTTGATGGTCTCGTCGTGGTCTGTTTGCATGTGGAAGGTGAGCTTTCGCTGTGTACTTCCGCAACCATGAAGTTCAAAGAGATGTTAGACGCCTGTGCTCTGATATCAATTGTCAGATCTGACATTGGCCGCATGCCTAGGTCCAACCGGGCTTACTCCCCTGGCCATAGGTCCAAACGGGCTAAACACAACTAAGTCCACGGGCTGCCGTATGCAAACCCTATAGCAATAACTTTATAAATAGTATTAGGACTTTTCTCCCAAAAGAAGATAAGATCTCCCTCACTCTTATAAGTTGTTTTTTTTTTCTTTTTCACAATTGATGTGGGACTATTCCCAACAGGGGAAGTCGAAATGGTCGCCGTGCACGCGGTCGTAGATGAGCGTGTCGAGGATTCGAGGTTGATGGTGCCCGACGAGAGCCACAGCGAGCACCACTGCCGTGAGAGTGCGCTGGTGGTTGCGCCCGCCTTGGCGGGCGCAAAGTAGAGGATGTGCCGTAGCAGTTCGTCGGGGAGGTTGGATAGGCGGTCTGTAACAGCCCAATTTTTAAATTTCAGTAAAAATTTAAATTTATTTATGTTTGTGGAATTTTCTGAATTTTTTTAAAAGTTTTTTAAAAGTATTTTAAAGCCAAAATAAATTTATGTGCAAAATTAAAAGCCAACATAAAGTTGGAAATAATTTTATTAAGTCCAAAATAAGTATGGGAATTTCTGTGAATTTTTTCCATAAATTTTTGGAATCATTTTACCATTTTCTAAAGTCAATTTGAATTATCAGAATTAAAACAATTGAGAAATCAAAACTCGGTTTGGGTCGAAACCCAAGGCTCCGGCCCAAAAACCTTCGCGCACGCGGCCCACTTCAGCCCACTCTCCCGCGCCCGCCTCTCACCCCCTCCCACCGTCCGATTAAAATCGGACGGCTGCTAACCAACCGCCCGCGCCGTTTTCCTCCACATCACCCCGAACGGTTTTGACCGTTGGATCAAAACCCAACGGGCCGCATTGCTTCTTCTTCCTCCCCTTCTTCTCCGCGTCAGCCGCGAGTCCCCGCCATTGTCGCCCACGTCCGAGCTCCACCAACGGCCTCCTCCAACCTCCCCGCACTCCCCGCGTCGTGCGCACGAGACCACACCGGTCTCCGCCACCTTCTCCACGCCGTTTCCCCTTCTTCTCCGCACGACCGCCACGATCGGCCGCAACCGCCGCCGCACACCCCCACGTCGCCCCGCCGTTCTAGAGCTCCCCTCGCCCTATAAAAGGGAGCACCGGGTAGCCCTTATCCTCCTCCATCTTTACCCCTCACTCACTCCTCCTCGCACGCCCCAGCATCGCCGGAATTCAAGTTCTTCTCGCCGCCAAGCCGCGGGACCTCACCGCCAATCGCGCCGCCACCAGAGCTGCTCCGGCCACCACGACCCCACCGTCACCATCGCCTCATCGCCGCGAAGCTGGTGCGCCCGCTCCCGTCGCCGGAGGATCCCCGGAGGGCCGATCTTGTCGTCGCCCGTACCTCGCCGCCGCCTTCGTCTCGTCGCCGGT
Source organism: Ampelocalamus luodianensis (assembly GCA_036346255.1). Taxonomy (NCBI): domain Eukaryota; kingdom Viridiplantae; phylum Streptophyta; class Magnoliopsida; order Poales; family Poaceae; genus Ampelocalamus; species Ampelocalamus luodianensis. Next base: position 6,896,241 of record CM070638.1, read on the forward strand.
CGCCTCCGTCGTCTATTCGCCGTGTGGGTGAGCGCATCACGTTCGCCATCTTCCCCTCTCTCTGTTGATAGCCTCGCTGGACACCGCCGTGCACCACAACGCCGGCGACCTTCGGTCCCCGCGCCGGCGTCGTGGTCGCCAACGTGGCACCGCCACACGGCCGCCACCGAGGCGCCACCGTAGCAAAGCAGCCCGCGTGGCGCCATGTCAGCGCCACGCGTGTGCGAGCGTGCCACCTCAGGCGCACCCGAGTCCACCCGGCTCGGTAGACCCAATCTACCGTGAGCCGAGTCACCGACAGTGGGGCCCATCTGTCAGAATTAGTTTTAATTCTTTTAAATCCCGAAATACTGTAGCTGGCGTCAGCATTGCGCAATAAATAGCTTTTTCAGTAGAAAAATAATTCAGAAAATTCAATTAAATTTCAGATTTAGGTTTAAAACTTCTAAAATTCATAACTTTTGCATATGAACTCCAAATTGGGTGATTCAAATTGCAAAATTTATATAACATTATAATCTAGCTAACAAAACCAAAATATTTCAATTTGGAGTTAATTTGAACTATGTTTTTGAATTTATTTGAATTTGAATATTGAATTTGTCGTATTTTCGCGTATAGAATTCGACGACTCCGGAGAGTTCGATCAAACTGAAGATTTAGAATTCCAAGACATCGACCAAGGCAAGTTACACCATTGACCATATTGCTCCCAGTATTTTAAGTTATTTTCAGTTTTTAAATTCTTTATCGCATGCATATGTTGGTGTAAATATTTTAATATCCTGTTTTACATATAGTTAATTCCATGTGTTATTGTATGGCCAATTTGAATGTTGTAACTGACTACCTTGATACCCTAGGCAAGATATTACCAAAATTAAATATATGCTTAGCCAAGTTTAGTTCACATTTACAGAATTTGGGAGGGTTTACACCAAATTTCTACAAAATTTGTTTCAAACTTGATGTTGTGGTATTGTCTTACCACATGGGTTTATAAATGGAGTTTCATTCAAAATAAAATCAAAAATGGGTTTGGTCTTGGGCGAAATGGTCGGAGTGGTGGGTGCAGGTTTATGCACGGGATTGATCTGGTTAAGATTAAGGCCCATGGTTTGTAGGAATGATGCCCAAGTCAATTGAGGACCGGTCTTTGAGCCGCTTATTGCTATGCCATAACGTACTACCACATGTCCTGTATGGGCAGGATTTGGCTAACTAATTTGTGATGTTCTAGTATATTTATGTCATGTGATTATGTGGGTGTCGGTTAGACGTTTTATTCCCACTTGGCGCAAGAGGGGGCTTCCGGAGGACGGTTAGTCCAAAGGGGCGAAACCTTAGCGGGCATGAATATATTAGGACTGAACATTGTAAAGGCCTCATGGTAATTGCTCAGTCACACGCCTACGGAAGCGTGAATTGGCCGACATAACGAGCATGTCACCTCGTGTGGGTAAAGTTGTACCAACTCTGCAGAGTAGAAACTATTCGAATAGCGCGTCATGGTCATGGACATGCTAGCAGGGCCACTTAAAGTTAGAATTGTTTTTAGTTTTTAAAACACTTTATTAAATGCTGAGGATGGTCAATCTTTATGAAAATTTGGGCGGGAAGCCAAGTGTTAGGAGGGGATCCTTCACTTTATTATTGGAGGTTATCCACATTATCTCATTGTCATTTTAAAATATGATTTTAGCCATAGTATGAAACTGCCTTAGAAATTACTATATCTATTTAAACTGAAAATGCTGTTTATGCAAAACAACCCCAGCCGTACTCACTTGTTTCCTTATGCATGCATTTAAATTCAATATTGGGTGTGACTTGCGAGCACGGAAGTTGTGCTCATCCTTGCTGAATAAATCTTATTCAGGAGAAGACTGCTACCTTGACGGTGAGGACCCGGACGAGTAGGCCTTTTGACCCAGACGATTGCCTGTGGCGCATCGTGTGGTTCCCACTATTATATTGTTTCCGTTGTGTTTATCTTTTGACATTTGATATTATTATTCAGACTCATTTGTATTAAACAATTATTTAATTAATGTCATTTGCACTTTCGTGATATGAATGTGATATCCTTTTTGTGAGACTGTGTACGCTAGAAATCCTGGACCGGTGTTCGAACACAGAGAATTCGGGATCCATCGTTTCCAGGTTCGACAAAAGTGGTATCAGAGCCATATCGACTGTAAGTCATGGCCCACGGTAGAATTGGTAAAACCAATAAGGACTATTTTTCAAAAATTTACAAATTATTTACCTATCTTCCAGAGTCTTACTCTTCCTTTCTCTATTAAAAAAATTTCTAAACTCTTGTCCTTTCTAAAATTGTAGATGGCCGAGAGACCGACCCGTATCTCCCATGGAGTCTACGCTGGAGAATGGGCGGATATCCTATGGAAGATGATGCAGCATCTGAGTTTCACGAAGAGACCCACATACCAAGGATACAAGTATATCGTGGGACAGCAGGAGCGCTGGAGAGTGGAGGTTATCCTCTACTCTAACTTAGCGCTGGATACATCCTTCCACATCTTCGACGCCCCAATGCGTCGGGAGACTTTTGAGGACGGCATCCAGGACGCCGCAAGAGAAGCCGTACGCCGACTTCGCTACACCTACGACGCCCACTTTCGGGATACCGCATTCCAGTACTACCCCATGCACATCCCCACCCGGCTAGGCAGTGCCTTCAGCTCAGTCGAGAATGAGGATATGCCGGAGATCACCCACCAGGTGGAGTTAGCTAAGGCGATGGATTACGCCTATGGCAACACCCTGGACGAGCTGTACCTCGTTCAGGGGAGGCTAGAAGCTGCAGAGGAGAAGTTGAAGGCGGCCGAAGCTGAATTGACTCTGTACAAGAAGGACCAAGGCAGTACCTGCAACTCTCCTGACTACACCCCATCCACCCCATAGATAGTTGCTTTTCCCTCCATAGATATTTGCTTTTTAGATATGTGTTTTTCCCTTTAGTTCGTTTGTTAGCCGCGAATTATGAGCTACTAACCTTCTGTGGTAGCCATAATCGGATGAATAAAATAAAGAACTACTTTGACAAAGGAAAAATTTGATACTCTTGCTTTGTGTTTGTGTGCTTTTCGGGCTAATACAAATTTATTTTCCCTTAGCACTATCTTTTCTCTTCTCTCCTAAGCCTTTTGAAAAATTCAGCAGATGGTGAACACCCGCACAGGAAATGGTAGCATCCAGGGTCAGAACAGCGGGAATACTGACAACCATGAACAGCATGTTCAGCAGCCTCCCCCACCGCCAGTGGTAGGACCAGACTGGCAACAAATGATGGCCAACCAAACTCATCTCATTGACTTGCTGGCCCAGTCACTCCACAATGCTCAGAACAACCAAGCCGCAGCAGCAGCTACCGCCGCAACTCAAGCACCGGCACACCCTCCTCAGCGGGTGACTATGTCGGAGTTCATGCGTATGCGTCCTCCAACCTTCTCCAGCAGCACCGAACCAATGGATGCTGACGATTGGCTTCGCACCATCGGAAAGAAGCTAGATATCGCGCAGTGCACAGACCGCGAGAGGGTCCTATTCGCCTCCCATCAGCTCAACGGACCAGCTTCGGAGTGGTGGGACAATTTCTGCATCTCCCACGCCAACGCCCAGGCCATCTCGTGGGACGAGTTTGTCAGAGCCTTCCGACATGCCCACATCCCTGCCGGCATGATGACGTTGAAGAAGAAGGAGTTTCATGCGCTCCGCCAGGGCAATCGCTCAGTGAGCGAGTACCTCCACAGGTTCAACCAGCTGGCCCGCTACGCCCCATCTGATGTAGCCCGGGACGAGGACTGATAGGAGAGGTTCATGGAAGGACTGAATGACGATATCTCCGTCCAACTAATCTCCCAGAACTTCACCGACTTCCAGCAGTTGGTGGACAAGGCGATCCGCCAGGAGGCCAAGCACCATGAGATGGAGAACCGCAAGCGGAGGATGGCAGCCCAGAAGTTCAATGCAGGAGGCCTTCCCAAGCCTCGATTCATTCAGCAGCAGCCACCGCAATGTGGGAAGTTCCAGTCTTCCACGTCCAGAGCCCCGACGCAGAACCAGCGCCCCAACACCTCCAACTTCCGCAGCGCTTCAACTGGAGGGCAATTCCAGCAGAAGAGCTCCGCTCCCTCAGCTGCAGGAGTGACCTGTTTCCACTGCAACGAAACAGGGCACTACGCCAACAGATGCCCCAAGAAGCAGCAGGCAGCGGCATCTTCCAAGCCAGCACCAGGAGCCACAGCCACTGGCGGCATTGCAAAGCCGTCAGGACAATTTATCAAGGGACGTGTGAACCACGTCACGGTAGAAAGCTTCGAGCGGCGCGGATGTTGTGCTTGGTATGTTTCTTGTCAATTCAATACCAGCTTCAGTGCTATTTGATTCCGGAGCTTCGCATTCATTTGTATCAAATAAGTTTGTGGGCAAAAATGGGTTACCTATATCTCCCTTAAACAATCCTATGATAATCCATTTGCCGGGCTCAGAAATGAGAACTAGTTCTCTGTGCCCGAACCTCACTCTTGAAATATCCGGAGTATCCTTCCTAGCGGACTTGATAGTCTTGCATTCCCAAGGTTTGGATGTCATTCTCGGAATGGACTGGTTAGCCAAGAATCGTGGACAAATAGATTGTGCCAATAGGTCTATCACTCTCACTAATGAAGAAGGAATTTCAGTTGAGTTCAAGCCCAAGACTTGCATCAATGGAAGTTCCATCCTCACCAGCATGAAGGAAGTGAAACTTGAAGATATCCCGGTAGTCCGAGAATATGCTGATGTCTTTCCTGATGATCTACCTGGCATGCCACCGGATCAGGACGTAATGTTCTTAATTGACTTAGTCCCAGGGACAGCTCCAATATCAAAGTGACCCTATAGAATGCTAGCCAATGAGTTAGCGGAATTGAAGAAACAGATTAAAGAATTGTGAAGTAAAAGATACATCCGACCCAGCTCATCACCTTGGGGAGCACCAGTGCTGTTCGTCAAGAAAAAAGACAATAGCATGAGAATGTGTGTTGATTACAGATCACTCAATGAGGTGACGATCAAGAACAAATATCCTCTACCCAGGATAGATGATCTGTTCGATCAGCTGAAAGGAGCAAGTGTCTTCTCGAAGATTGATTTGAGATCTGGCTATCACCAATTGAAGATTAGACCAGAAGATATTCCGAAGACAGCCTTCACCACCAGATATGGATTATACGAGTTTACAGTGATGTATTTCGGTTTGACGAACGCCCCTGCTTATTTCATGAATATGATGAACAAGGTGTTCATGGAATTCTTGGATAAGTTTGTGGTTGTTTTCATTGATGACATTCTCATCTACTCGAGGGATGAGGGAGAACACGAGAAGCATATCAGAATGATACTGGATAAGCTCAGAGAGCACCAACTCTATGCCAAATTCAGCAAAAGTGAATTTTGGCTAAGTCAAGTGGCATTCCTTGGACATATCGTGTCAGCAGGAGGAATTGCAGTAGATCCTGCCAAGGTGGAAGCAGTGTCAGATTGGAAGCAACCCAGGACAGACACTGAGGTGAGAAGTTTCCTTGGACTAGCGGGTTATTACCGCAGGTTCATTGAAAATTTCTCTAAGATTGCAAGACCCATGACTCAACTTCTGAAGAAGGAAAAGAAGTTTGAATGTACAGACGCCTGTGAAGAAAGTTTTCAAGACCTGAAGAGGAGATTAGTCTCAGCACCTGTGCTAGTCTTACCCGATATCCGTAAGGATTTCGAGATTTTTTGCGACGCATCCCGTCAAGGTCTCGGATGTGTGTTAATGCAGGAAGGCAAAGTAGTGGCTTATGCATCCAGGCAGTTGAGGCCCCATGAAGGAAATTATCCGACTCATGATCTGGAGTTAGCAGCGATTGTGCATGCTTTGAAGATCTGGCGGCATTATCTCATTGGTAATCGCTGTGAGATTTTCACGGATCACAAGAGTCTGAAATATATCTTCACGCAGGCAGAATTAAACCTTCGGCAGAGAAGATGGCTAGAGTTGATAAAGGATTATGATCTCGGAATTCACTATCATCCGGGCAAAGCAAATGTAGTTGCAGATGCCCTGAGTAGAAAGGCCTATTGCAATACTATGATGGTGCAGAAGGAACAGCCAGAACTACATGAAGAATTGAAGCGTCTAAACTTGGAGATTGTCAGTCAAGGTTGTGTGAATGCTTTGGAAGTACAACCAACTCTTCAAGGTCAGATCAGAGAAAAACAGCTAGAAGATGAAGATATCAAAGAGATCAAGAAGAATATGCGAAGGGGCAAGGCTCCAGGATTCGCTGAAGATGAACAAGGAACAGTATGGTTTGGGAACCGCATTTGTGTACCTAACCAGCAGGAGTTAAAACAGTCAATTCTGAAGGAGGCTCATGAAACGCCTTACTCCATTCACCCCGGAAGCACCAAGATGTACCAGGATTTGAAGGAGAAATACTGGTGGGTCAGCATGAAGCGAGAAATTGCTGAGTTCGTTGCTCGCTGCGATGTGTGTTAGCGAGTTAAGGCAGAACATCAGAGACCAGCTGGATTGTTGCAGCCACTACCAATTCCAGAATGGAAGTGGGAAGAAATTGGCATGGATTTCGTCACCGGACTTCCTAGGACTCAATCAGGATATGATTCTATCTGGGTGATAATTGATCGGTTAACTAAGGTAGCACATTTTATCCCTGTGAAGACTACATACAGAAGCAGTCAGTTGGCAGAATTATATGTGGCCAGGATTGTTTGTTTACACGGAGTGCCCAAGAAGATCGTGTCCGACAGAGGTTCCCAATTTACATCAAGATTGTGATGCCCCTTTTCCCCCCTTCCCGGGTCAACCCCGCGGACCCCTTCGCTTCTCCTCGCGGACCCCCTCGCACCTCCACCTTGCCGTCCCTCGCACGCACGCCGCCGAGCCGCCATCATGCCCTCCGTGCGCACGCCGCGTTCAACCGCCGCCGCCGGACCCCCTCTCTCCTCGCGTCGGCTTTAAAAGCCCTAGCCCGCGCCCTCCCTTCCACCCCTCCTCCCCAATCCTCCCCGAGAAGAAGAAGAAAGAAGAAAAGAGAAGGAGTCGAGGCCTTACCTCCGCCGCCGTCGCCGTTGTCGCCGCCGTCCTCCTCCGGTGTCACCGTCGCCGCGCTTCGTGAGCCCGCCGCGCGCCCGACCTCCTCTTCCCCCTCCGCCGCGCATCCTTTCCCCAGCGCGCGCCACCTCCTCTTCTCTCTCGCGCGCGCCCGAGCTCCTCGCGCACCGCCTCCTCTTCCCCCTCCGGCCGCGCCGCCTCATCTTCCTCCTCCGCGTGCGCGCGCCGCCGCCTCCTCTCCCGCGCGCCGTCGCCCCTCCCCGCCTTGCCCCCTCCCGCTCGGCCGCTAGGGCAGCGCCCCCGAGCCGCCCCTTCCCCTTCTAGGCCGCGCCCGGGTGGGCCTTGCCCGCGCCCGTGGGCCGCGCCTGCACCGCGCGCGCACGTTTTGGCCCAGGCCTTGGGCCGGGCCGAAAGTTAATTTTTGGGCCGCGCCGATTTTCTATTTTCTGTGATTTTTTGTTTTATTTTTCTATTTTAATTTAAAAGTGAGACTTTGAATATTAATATCTCCCTCATTTCAACTCCAAAAATTATGAAATAAATTTCTAAAAATTTCTAAAATCAAGATCTTGCTAATGGCATAGGTCTTGTTCAATTTGGAGTTCATTTGTGTACTCTTGTGTATTTAATTGCTCTTGTTGCTTGTCGCTTATTTTTCCAGACTTGCCACGTAGATTTCGAGACGCCGAGACCTCCACGTCGATCAAGGACAAGACTACTCGGACTCTCTCCCTACAACCAAGTAGTCAATACTTTGATCATATTGAGCCTACATTTTATGCAAATTATATTCTTTTAAAATAGCAAATTGCATGCTTTAATTCTTTAAACAAATGTATGTTAAAGTTTAAGGTAGTTAATTACCCATTTGTTGAATAATTAATTATTATGCCATCCTTGACAACTTGAATCCCTTAATTCCGTTGTCACCCTAGTAATTATATGGTAATACTAGCTATAGATTGTACTTGAGCGACATGCTAGACTTGCTTAAGTACCGGGACATTAAAATGTCCTAATCATCATCTTTTCAAACATAAAATGATTTGGGCAGTCATTGCGGGTAAATGACTGAGATGGTTGAATTGTTGTATTTACATCTCAAAACCCTAAATCGCTAATACCCGTGCAGGCGGATGGTAAGATGGTGGGTGCGGATGTAGCACGAGAATGGCGGGAATGTGGTTGAGCCGTCCGCACAACCCTAAGGACTTAATCTTGTCACGACCTCCTGTATAACAGTACAACCACAAGTCTGCAACAAACCGCGACTTGGCTTAGTACATTTATCAAATCCTGAAAATCATCTCACTGGAGGGTTAAAGGAGGCACAAGCTCTGGGTATGTCGGGCTTGGATGGGACACCGAGTCAAGGGTGAAGTTCGCCAGTCGCTGAGGTGTAGCCACGCTACGCCAGTCGCTGAGGTGGACATCCCGCGCAACGTATGGGCATAACCCCATATGGGTGAGACGAGGAAGGCGCGAGATATTTAGAAAGTTATTGTGACAACCTCTCGACTACACGACTACGGAATCGTGTAGGGCAACGAGTTAATTGTGTCTTGTGGGTAAAGTGTACAATCTCTGCAGAGTTATAAACTGTTTAAACTGCCGTGCCTACGGTCAAAGGCGGACATGGGAACTTAACTTGAGTTAGTTCTATTTCAAAAACCTTGTTGGGTGGTATGAAAATTATGGCGGGCTCACCTAGCCCTGAGATTGGTTATTCCTGGGTCTTTGTACCCAGTGTCGTTTAGTGGTGGATGTAACCACAATCAAAATAAGCATGAAGGTGGAGGTAACCTCTGCTGATACAAATATTGCACAATTTCTCTCTTTAACTAAAATGAAATTTGTTAAAAATGCTAAGTGCTAGGAATTTGTACTTATGATATTTAAAAGTATTGCTTTCGCAAATAAAAGAACCGAGCCATCCTTGTAAGCCTTGCATGTATATCATTGCATTGTGTATTGGCTCATGAGCACGTAGTTGTGCTCATCCTCGCTCTCCCAAACCCTTGGATGACGTCAAGGAGGAGACTATGCTTACTACGAGGAACCAGAAGTCGATCGGCAAGGAAACGATGAAGAGTAGTCTAGGATCTGTAGTCTAGGCCTCGACGCAGTCTAAGTTGACTCGTTGGTACTTGCGTACAACCGATATTATCCGGATCCTTGGGTAATATCGATGCATTACCTGGTGCCCGCCGCTTGCTCGTGAAGAGATGAGCTCTACCCTTTTGCTTCCGCTACCGTAATCGGTGTTCTGTATTGTAATCAATTTGGCCTGATCGGCCCCTGTTGTAAAACTCGACCCGACGTGGTCTATGTCACTCTGTTGATTGTAATAATGATACTTTAGTTCACGCCATGTATGAATGATTCAGCAATGCCTGTGAGTGCTATCTACTGATCCAGGGAATAGCACGGCGTTTTCACAGAGGATTCAGATTAGAAAATCCGGGTCCGACAAAGATTCTGGCAGAGTCTGCATGAAGCCTTAGGGACCAAACTCAACTTCAAGATGACCTATCACCCTCGCACGGATGGTCGAATGAACGCACCAACCAAGTTCTTGAAGACATGCTCCGAGCCTGTGCTCTGGAATTTGGACAAAGTTGGGAACAAGAATTTGCCGTATGCAGAATTCTCGTATAACAATAGCTATCAAGCTAGTTTGCAAATGGCTCCTTTTGAAGCATTGTATGGCGTAAAATGCGAACTCCATACGTGGATGAAGTAGGAGAACATCGCTCTTTGGACCCGAGTTAATCAAAGATGCAAAGTAAGGTCAAAACTATAAGGGAACATCTGAAAGTGGCACAAACCCGACAAAAGAGTTATGCTGATAACCGTCGAAGGGATTTAAACTTTGAGGTAGGAGACTTGGTCTATCTCAGAGTCACTCCACTCAGAGGAGTAAGAAGGTTCCGAACAAAAGGAAAACTCGCGCCCAGATTTGTGGGACCATACCAAATTCTAGCCAAAAGAGGTGAAGTAGCATATCAGCTTGAACTGCCAGAAGCCTTATCAGCAGTACACGATGTCTTCCATGTGTCCCAGTTGAGGAAATGTTTGCAAGCGCCAGAAGACCATACCTTCTTGGAAAGTTTTGACCTTCGAGAAGATCTAACTTATGTGGAGCGACCCATCAAGATTCTGGACGTCGCAGAGCGTGTCACCAGAAGCAGGATAATTCGATCATACAAGGTGCAGTGGAGTCATCATCCAGAAAGTGAAGCCACATGGGAAAAATAAGAAGACCTCAAGACCAACTACCCCGACCTGTTTGCTGACCAAGCCTGAATCTCGGGTCGAGATTCCCTTAAGGGGGGTAGGTTTGTAACAGCCCAATTTTCAAATTTCAGTAAAAAATTAAATTTATTTATGTTTGTGGAATTTTCTGAATTTTTTTAAAAGTTTTTTAAAAGTATTTTAAAGCCAAAATAAATTTATGTGCAAAATTAAAAGCCAACATAAAGTTGGAAATAATTTTATTAAGTCCAAAATAAGTATGGGAATTTTTGTGAATTTTTTCCATAATTTTTTGGAATCATTTTACCATTTTCTAAAGTCAATTTGAATTATCAGAATTAAAACAATTGAGAAATCAAAAAGAAAATCAAAACTCGGTTTGGGACGAAACCCAAGGCTCCGGCCCAAAAACCTTCGCGCACGCGGCCCACTTCAGCCCACTCTCCCGCGCCCGCCTCTCACCCCCTCCCACCGTCCGATTAAAATCGGACGGCTGCTAACCAACCGCCCGCGCCGTTTTCCTCCACGTCACCCCGAACGGTTTCGACCGTTGGATCAAAACCCAACGGGCCGCATTGCTTCTTCTTCCTCCCCTTCTTCTCCGCGTCAGCCGCGAGTCCCCGCCATTGTCGCCCACGTCCGAGCTCCACCAACGGCCTCCTCCAACCTCCCCGCACTCCCCGCGTCGTGCGCACGAGACCACACCGGTCTCCGCCACCTTCTCCACGCCGTTTCCCCTTCTTCTCCGCACGACCGCCACGATCGGCCGCAACCGCCGCCGCACACCCCCACGTCGCCCCGCCGTTCCAGAGCTCCCCTCGCCCTATAAAAGGGAGCACCGGGTAGCCCTTATCCTCCTCCATCTTTACCCCTCACTCACTCCTCCTCGCACGCCCCAGCATCGCCGGAATTCAAGTTCTTCTCGCCGCCAAGCCGCGGGACCTCACCGCCAATCGCGCCGCCACCAGAGCTGCTCCGGCCACCACGACCCCACCGTCACCATCGCCTCATCGCCGCGAAGCTGGTGCGCCCGCTCCCGTCGCCGGAGGATCCCCGGAGGGCCGATCTTGTCGTCGCCCGTACCTCGCCGCCGCCTTCGTCTCGTCGCCGGTCGCCTCCGTTGTCTATTCGCCGTGTGGGTGAGCGCATCACGTTCGCCATCTTCCCCTCTCTCTGTTGATAGCCTCGCTGGACACCGCCGTGCACCACAACGCCGGCGACCTTCGGTCCCCGCACCGGCGTCGTGGTCGCCAACGTGGCACCGCCACACGGCCGCCACCGAGGCGCCACCGTGCAGCAGCCGCGTGGCGCCATGTCGCCCACGCGCAGTGCGGCGTGCCACCAGCGCACTGAGTCCACCCGCTCGGTGACCCAATCTACCGTGAGCCGAGTCACCGAAGCGATGGGGCCCATCTGCCGAATTAGTTTTAATTCTTTTAAATCCTGAAATCAGAGTCAAGCGTCGAGATTGCGCAATAAATAGCTTTTTCAGTAGAAAAATAATTCAGGAAATTCAATTAAATTTCAGATTTAGGTTTAAAACTTCTAAAATTCATAACTTTTGCATATGAACTCCAAATTGGGTGATTAAAATTGCAAAATTTATATAAAATTATAATCTAGCTAAAAACCAAAATATTTCAATTTGGAGTTAATTTGAACTATGTTTTGAATTTATTTGAATTTGAATATTGAATTTGTCGTATTTTACAGATAGAATTCGACGACTCCGGAGAGTTCGATCAAACTGAAGATTTAGAATTCCAAGACATCGACCAAGGCAAGTTACACCATTGACCATATTGCCCCCAGTATTTTAAGTTATTTTTAGTTTTTAAATTCTTTATCGCATGCATATATTGGTATAAATATTTTAATATCCTGTTTTACATATAGTTAATTCTATGTGTTATTGTATGGCCAATTTGAATGTTGTAACTGACTACCTTGATACCCTAGGCAAGATATTACCAAAATTAAATATATGCTTAGCCAAGCTTAGTTCACATTTACAGAATTTGGGAGGGTTTACACCAAATTTCTACAAAATTTGTTTCAAACTTGATGTTGTGGTATTGTCTTACCACATGGGTTTATAAATGGAGTTTCATTCAAAATAAAATCAAAAATGGGTTTGGTCTTGGGCGAAATGGTCGGAGTGGTGGGTGCAGGTTTATGCACGGGATTGATCTGGTTAAGATTAAGGCCCATGGTTTGTAGGAATGACACCCAAGTCAATTGAGGACCGGTCTTTGAGCCGCTTATTGCTATGCCATAACGTACTACCACATGTCCTGTATGGGCAGGATTTGGCTAACTAATTTGTGATGTTCTAGTATATTTATGTCATGTGATTATGTGGGTGTCGGTTAGACGTTTTATTCCCACTTGGCGCAAGAGGGGGCTTCCGGAGGACGGTTAGTCCAAAGGGGCGAAACCTTAGCGGGCATGAATATATTAGACCGAACATTGTAAAGGCCTCATGGTAATTGCTCACCACACGCCTACGGGCGTGAATTGGCCGACATAACGAGCATGTCACCTCGTGTGGGTAAAGTTGTACCAACTCGCAGAGTAGAAACTATTCGAATAGCGCGTCATGATCATGGACATGCTAGCAGGGCCACTTAAAGTTAGAATTGTTTTTGGTTTTTAAAACACTTTATTAAATGCTGAGGATGGTCAATCTTTATGAAAATTTGGGCGGGAAGCCAAGTGTTAGGAGGGGATCCTTCACTTTATTATTGGAGGTTATCCACATTATCTCATTGTCATTTTAAAATATGATTTTAGCCATAGTACGAAACTGCCTTAGAAATTACTATGTCTATTTAAACTGAAAATGCTGTTTATGCAAAACAACCCCAGTCGTACTCACTTGTTTCCTTATGCATGCATTTAAATTCAATATTGGCTGTGACTTGCGAGCACGGAAGTTGTGCTCATCCTTGCTGAATAAATCTTATTCAGGAGAAGACTGCTACCTTGACGGTGAGGACCCGGACGAGTAGGCCTTTTGACCCAGACGATTGCCTGTGGCGCATCGTGTGGTTCCCACTATTATATTGTTTCCGCTGTGTTTATCTTTTGACATTTGATATTATTATTCAGACTCATTTTTATTAAACAATTATTTAATTAATGTCATTTGTGCTTTCGTGATATGAATGTGATATCCTTTTTGTGAGACTGTGTACGCTGAAAATCCTGGACCGGTGTTCGAACACAGAGAATTCGGGATCCTTCGTTCCCGGGTTCGACACGGTCGCGGGCCATCGCCGAGGATTCGAGGTTGGCGGCGCGATCTGGCGATGGAGATCCATACATATTTTAGGGCTTGGACGACGCGCATGCACGCGGGAATTTTTGGCAGATACAACACGTTTTGAAACCGTATTAGCAAAAATGACCATGGCGTGCACGTATTTGCAAAAATGGCTCCGTTGGCGCACGACCACCGTGTGCGAACGGCTCCCACGCCGCCATGTGGCATTGGCGTGCGGCCACCATGCACCAACTCCCGCGCTGCAGCCACACGCCCCGCCGACCCCACCACCTCAGCATGCGCCGACCCTGCCACCTCAGCTCGCTAGCGCGTGCACACCATGCACCAGCCAATTAGTAGCTAATTAGGTTAGTTAGTTAGGTTAGTTAGTTAGGTTAGTTTTAGGCTGAAATTTGGAGGAATTTTAAAATATAAGAAATGAGTCCAAAAAATTATGAATCTTTTTTTGTGGAGCCTCCCGACACCGTGTACTTGCTTGTGTAAATTTTCTATAATTTTATTCGTTAAGAATTTTTATCATTATTTCGTATAAGTGTCATGTTTGTATGAATTTGTAAATATAGAAAACGGGCTAAAAAAAATTATGAATTTGATTTTGAAGGCTCCCCACGTAGTGGACTTGATTGTGTAATGTTTCAGCAATTTTATATGTGTTCTGGTATTGTCTCAAAAATTTAGAATTTAGGTCTCGAAAATTTCGATTTTAAGTTTCAGAAATTATGGTTTCATGATTTCATGTGACTTGGAATGTATAGAAAAAGCGCATTGCAACTCTATTGGAGATGTCGATATACAATATGGCAACACACATAACAACCAAAATATGTCAGAACACATATTGTATATCGACATACAATATGGCGTAGGAGTACACACATAACAACCAAAATTTGCGTACCCAACGAGGCAGCTTTGCACAGCGATGTGACCCGACAAGGCAGCACACTGCGATGTATTTGCCCCCACACCACCTTTTCGTACCGATATGACAGCACACTGTGATGTTGTAATGCTTACTTTTCAGACTGAGAAGACCACACTCCGCCCTCGCGACCTTTTAAGAGGGAAATGACAACTCTACCTCCCCAACTTTGGCACCATTTTCTGCTGCCGCTGGCTATATATGGATGCTTTGGCTGCCATTTACCTCATTCTTCACTTCCTCTTCTCCTTTCTTCTAGTCTTAAACGGGATGTCTTCGGCCTCATCCAACTTTTGAGTGAGTTGACAGTTAGAATCACTGCGGCAACACCTGGTTTGCCCTCGTTGTAGGGATCCGACGAATGTGCTCATCTCACATACGCCAACGAATCTATCCCGAGTGTTCATGAAGTGTTCAAATCTTACGGTAACTTATGGAAAATCATCCCGAATGAATTCCATTCGAAATAGCATGTTGTTTTATTTTTGTTTTGTAGCAGCAATTCTTTTCTAGAACACAACATGTTGGTTTTGGCAGTGGGCTGATGAAGCTGTCCCAGTTGTTCGAGATATTGCAATGCACGTTGCTACCTTACAAGAAGACTCCCATGGTGTTGCTGTATTTCGTCCAGTGGCTCGACCCTTTGATCTACCAATGCAAAATGAAGAGAATAGACTTAAAAGACTAGATGAAAGGATGGAAAGAGTTGAGAAAATGCTTTAGAAATTAGTTAAGATAGTTAGTTTTGCGGTCTTTCTTTTATTATATGTTGTTTTCGCCAAGTAGAAGTTTAGTTGTAATGAGATTGTAATGTCCACTCTTAATCTATGCATCACAATCCTTCATGCATCGCAGCAGGCAGAGAACAGCAGCTCACACAATCAAGTCTACTGGATGAGGAGTCTTCAAAATAAAATTCATAATTTTTTGAGCTCATTTTGTACATTACAAATTCGTACAAACAGTACACGTTTAAGAAAATGCTATATTTTAAAATTCGTACGAACACCCTCGCGTAGAAATTTGTCAAAGAGTCCATAGCTGGGTATCGAAGAAGTTTGCGCTGTACATAACAAACAAGGCGGAAAACATTACATTACGACACTGAATGACGACCGGACGAGCAGGGTTTGTTGGGACAATCCTTCATTGAGTGCTCAGGGGTCTTGCATATCCTGCACCTGATTGTGCGGCTAATACTGGTATGTTGACTGGCATCTATGTCATTCTAGAAGCACTGCGTCTGCCGTAGCTCCTTCCCTATTATCTTCAAGTCCCTGTTGGGACCCCATTGCACCATGTGCATGATGAGGCTTGCAATATATACAGAAGTCATGTTCCGATGCTGCCGTAGGGGCTCGCTGAGCTCGCAAGTGTGGTCGATCAGCGCCTTGATCGTGAAGACCGAGACAAATATCTTTGCTCGGTGAGCGCTGACCTTGCTAGGGCAGCCTTCCACTACGCACTTCACTGCGTACTTTCCTGGGTTGGACCGGTGCACTCGGTACATACGGCTGATGGACAAGGTGTACCGTTCTATAGCTTGTTGCATGGCCACCTTGTCCGGGAAGCGCTGCCCAACTAAAAGGGTGTCGGCTTCAAACCCCCACTGGGATCCTTCTTCTTGCGGCAGTATAAGCAAACACACCGCGATATCATCAAGTCTCGATGCCACATAAGGACCATCAGCTTGGTGTGCGTCCTCGCCGCTACTATCCGAGCTTGGGTCGACAAATGAGATGAGCGAAGAGCGAGTGCCAGAGTCCGGTTTCTATAGCCAAGTGCAGGAGGAGTCGTGGTGTTGGCGCTAGAATTTCTGGACGAGGTGACAGATGTGCGGAGGAGGAAGGAGGGACAGTGGGAAAGATGGCCACCGTGCGGTTTTTTAATTCTCCGCAGAACAGTCTAGGTGCGTGGCGGGTGTGGTGGGCGGGAGGGAGGGCCGGAGGGGGCGCGTGTCGGGAGGGTGTTGCCTCTTATACGAATTACGAGAAAAATTCTGAACGAATAAAATTACGGCAAATCCTTCATGGCTGGAAGATCTTGTGACACTGTGGAACGAAAGGGTACAAGTATGGGATGCGTACAAACGAGAGAACTTCTCTTTACGCGCCATGTTGTTCTGCACCATCAATGATTTTTCTGCCTTTGATAAACTGTCGGGGTTCAGTACAAAAGGAGGCAAAGCCTGTCCGCACTGCTTAGATGGTACAGAGAGTGTATGGCTGAACAACTCACGCAAAACTGTGTATATGCGTCACCATAGGTTTCTTTCCAGGATTCATCTATACCGCAAGATGAAAAAACAATTCGACGAAAATAAGGAGGACGGTTCAGCTCCAAAGGCTTTTGGAGGGAAAGAGGTTTATGATATGGTTAAGGATATCGATGTTGTGCTTGGGAAGGGTCATAAATTAAGGACCTGTTAGAAGAACATCTGGAAGAAGCGGTCAATTTTTTGGGACTTCCTTATTGGGAGCACTTAGAAGTTCGTCATTGCATTGATGTCATGCATGTAGAGAAGAATGTATGTGATAGCTTGATTGATCTCTTACTGAACATTAGTGGTAAAACAAAAGATGGTATTAACACACGGCGTGACTTGATTGATATGAACATAAGGACCGAGTTAGCACCGAAAGAGACCGATAAAGGACGAACGTACATTCCCCCAGCTTACTACACTCTGTCCAAGGCCGAGAGAAATGAACTGTGCTAGAGCTTGCATGGTGTGAAAGTTTTGTCCGGTTATTCCGCCAGCATTAAGAAACTTGTTTCTATGGAAGAATTGAAATTAATTGGTATGAAGTCTTATGATTGTCATGTGTTGATGACACAAATGCTTCCTGTTACAATTAGGAGTATCTTGCCGAACAAGGTCCGAGTGGCAATCTTGAGGCTGTGTTATTTCTTGAACTCAATTGCTTAGAAGGTCATCGATCCCCAAGGACTAGATACTTTGCAGGCCTAGGTGGTGATGATGCTATGTTATCTTGAGATGTATTTTCCTCTGTCATTTTTTGATATCATGGTCTATCTCATTGTTCACCTTGTGAAAGAGATAAAGATATGCAACCCTGTGTTCCTACGTCATATGTGCCTCTATCTCGTCATGAGGGGAGACTGGAGGGTATCGAGACCATCAGAAGGAAATCAATCACTCTCGATCTGGATACGTACACTTAAGCCCATTTCACGGTCTTACAACACATGACCCAATTGTCCGCATACATCGACGAGCACGAAGACATGGTACGCCAACATAATCTAGATCGGTCGGAGGTTTGGATCACGAGAGATCACAACCGTCGGTTCAACGAATGGTTAAAAGTGCGATTCACTAGGGCACATCAAGTGATGATACGCTGCTATGGTTGGCAAAAGGGCCAAAATCTACAATTGTGACATGGCAAGGATACGACATAAATGGGTACATATTTTATACGACAGCTCAGGATAGGTAGAGTACAGTCCAGAACAGCAGTGTCCGTATAGATACGTTTCATGAGCAGTTCAATACCGCCGGACCACGTGGGTTGAACCCCTACTATGGGTTCATAGAGGAGATTTGAGAGCTTGACTACGTACTTTTCAAGATCCTCCTCTTTCGATGCCATTGGGTTAAACTTCTGCAGGGTGTGAAGGTCGACAAGTACGACGTCACTACTGTGGACCTTAAACGTGTCGGATATAAGGACCGACCATTCGTACTCGCTAAGCAAGTTGTTCAAGTTTTTTATGTAACGGACTCGGCAAATAAGAACCGTCATATAGTTCTTCATAGAAAAAGAAGGATTGTCGGAGTTGAGAATGTCGTGGATGAGGAAGAGTACAATCAATTTGACGAGTTGCCTCCTTTCGGAGATGGCATCAGGCTCGAGGAAGAACCCAGTGAGGAAGCTAGCTATATGCACGTTAATCATCATGAAGGGCTATATTTTAAACAAGAATTTATTCCATTATAATTTATTCCATAACATGAGACATGTCAATGTGGAATTATCATGTGTTAATGTGTTATATATGGACTTGTCATCTCTGATTTTGCTGTCAATGTGGACTTCATTGCAATGTGGAATGGTAAAATTATGCACATGTACAACCTATTTGTCTCATGTTATAATATGCCAAATTATGGATATCTCTGAATGTGCTCTTGTATGACCTAATGTCTCCATGCTCTTGTATGCCTAATACATGTTCCACATATATCTGAATGAACTATTATATAGTTTCATATCACGGACGGTTTTATTATGGAATCGTCTGTGATAAGTAATCATAGATGGTTCCATAAAAGAACAGTCTGTGATATGCCTTTATTAAGCGCGGGAACCTCTAGGTTTTGCACCCTTGCTCGTCACTCTTCCTTACTCCCGCCCGTTCACCTCCCCACCTGAGCGCCCCTGCCCTCGATGCCGCCGCCCATGGTATTCCTCCTATAGTCCTCGCACTGCCGGCTCCAACGCCTCTTGTCCTCCCTCGCACCACCGACTCCAACGCCTCCTCCGGTCCTTGCGCCGTTGGCTCCAACGCCTTCTCCGGTCCTCCCTCGCACCGCCGATGGCTCGGCCTCCTCCACGCTGAAGACACGCTGCTCGGCCTCCTCCTCCACGCCCGAGACACGCCACTTGGCCTCCTCCTCCATGTCGGAGCCACACTGCTAGGCCTCCTCCTCCACGCCGGAGCCACTCTGCTAGATTTTTTGGGACAGTGCTTCCCATCATGCCTTGTCAGTTGTTCTTCTAGGTAGCTTTGAGTGTTACCGACTCAGTGAGTATTTTGTCTTTACATAGTTCGGTTGATCCTCTGCATTCGTGCAGTACTAGTTGTTCATTCATTCAGTGATAGTTATACTCTAGTACTGGAAGAAGTGCAAATTGATAACAGTGGGTTTACAATCTGCTCTGTGATGCTCTATGATGTTCTTAGCCATATTCTGATAACAGTAGGTTTACAATCTGCTCTGTGATGTTTTTAGCTACCTGCTGTCATTGTTCGTTCCTGTTATTACTTTCGGTAGTAGTCAAGAGCATTGGATCCTTTTGTTCAGTGGTTTGATTAGCTTGTAATCTGTTCTGTTTGTCTGATCTTGTGTTGGCAAAAGGCTAAGCAGAGAATCTATACTCTATTTAGCTTCTGCTAGTCGTAAGGTTGTCTGGTTTTATATGTATATGTTGATTTGGTCATTTAAACGCATGCTGGATTATGCTTCAGTGTCTTGGTTTTTTGCTGGAATTAATGTTGATTATTTGCTAAAACTACACATGATGATTGTATTGAGAATATTATTGTTTATGCGGGATATTATGTTTCCAAGGGAAATTATCTTCAAAAATACCTAGTGGATATAAACTTGCAATCCATGTTCTGAAATTTTAGTTCATTGCGTATGTAACTTATATAGATAGCAAGTAAGCGAGATGGCGTCTGCACCGTCTTCACCGCCTTCATCGACGTCGCCGAATGCGTTTGGATCTCCGAGCAAAGTGGTACGTATGCGAGATGGCAGAGGAGCATCGAAAATGCTTGCAGGCCGAATGACCATCACGGAGGTCAGTGACGGTGGGGTCCCTCTAAGTCCCAAGAAAGCAACGGCGAGATTCTGGACCATCTGTGGGATACTTGGAAGGGAACGGGTCCCCATCACCACGCTAAGCTGGGACACTCTGTCGGAAGATTGGAGAGGCGAGCCGTGGACAGAAATTTCAAAATTGTTCACTATTCCAGAAGTAGATCAGGCACGCGTGGAACGGCAGGCGTTGCTCACGATGGGACACACGTGGAGGACCTTCAAGAGCACACTCCTCACGAAGTACGTGAACACGGGTCGGACGCCCACGAAGTATAAATTCTTGTCGCGGGATATATGGGACGCCTTTGTGCAAATGAAGACGGCGGCCGAATTTCAGGAGCAAAGTCTGGCGCACAAGGCTCTCTAGGTACGAAACACTCATCCCACAAACTCGACACCGCTGGGTACACGGGTAAAAAGGACCAATGGGCGGCGGAGGACGAGAACACAACATGGCCATTTGCTGAGATCACAAACGAGCGCGCTCGAACCTGGTTAAGAGGGAGGGTATCAGCCATGTCTTCGGGTGGCATCTCTTTCACAAACCCCGCAGACCAGGAAGTGTCCCAACGTCTGGTAAGATATGTCGAACTACCTAGTTGTTAATAAGTCCATAACTTCATAGTGTCTATAATAACATGATGACCTCTTGCAGCAAGCATTGACTTCCACATGTTCTGAAGGCTCCTTTGAAACAGACAGGGAGAAGGATATACTATCTACGGCCCTAGGAAACAAGGAGCACCCGGGTCGCACGCGAGGCGTTGGGGTTTATGTACCTAGGAGGGATAGATTCGCAGACGACTACTGCACGTATAGGAGTAGGAAGAGATCCAAGGCCGAGTATGACTATCAGTTGGAATAGGTGCTTACTGCAAAATTTGAAGGAAGGCAAACAAGATTGCAGGATCAATTGAATCAAGTACTCCTCAACCAGTTGCAAGCTGCCCCCGTTATTTTAGGATCCAGTACTCCTCAACATCGGAGTAGCATCGTGTCCACGCAAAATTCTAAACATGACATCCAATTATCTATCGATGACATCAAGGTAATGTACATCTCTGGAATGCTCCAAAGATAGACCTATAGGACATCTTAACTAATTGCGTATCGTTTTGTAGGAGCCGACGCCGTGCACGCTCCAAGTGAGGATGGTTGGGTCCATGTCTATTGAGGCTGGGCAGGGGATGGCATGTCCATGCCAGGAAGGGATAGTGTAGCACAGTGCCCAGGTAGCGCAGGGTTACGCTAGGGTTCAGGTGGACATGGTACATGACAATTTCAGGACCGTCCCACTGGAGATTCGCCCGAACGAAGACATCAGAACACTAGGGGATGTCGTGTATAGTTTTATCTAGTGGCCCAAGAAGGACATCGCCTTGGACCCTGCAGTGCCGCCTAAACCTTCGATTCAGAAGGCCTCTCCAACAAGACCCTCGATGACTCTACCTTAACCATCTCGACATGACCATGCCTCTCCAACAGGACCCTTGATGACTCCACCTAAACCTTTGCTTCAGAAGCCCGCCTCATCGGTTCCCGTGGAGAAGACGCCGAAGGAACAAGAAAAACGTGTCGCCGTATCGGTTCCCGAGTCGTCTCACAGGAAGACGCATAGCGGCCAAGTCGTTCAGGACAAATTGAAATTACAGAACGTTAAGGTGCCTCCCAAGCCTGGGAAATACTCCCTCGAAAGTCCGTTGGCCACCGACACAGTATTAGCCCGCGCTAGAATAAGTTGCCAGTCTTTGCATGCTTGGTACATGCGGAAGACCAAAGAGAAGGGGTGCGATTCTGGAATCACCATCATATACACGAAGGAGCATTTCTTGCACGAGCCGGCCCCCTTTGTCATGGGCTTCGACGATTTATTTGACCTATTCAATCTCAAAGCCCTCGATGCCTCACTTCTACGATGTTGGACACTGTAAGTTTGTACAATCAAGTTCTACATTCATGTATTACCGATTAATATAACAACTCATTGCTTATGTATAGATACATGATGAAAAATGCCCAGCAATTGAAAGAACCGGTGGGTTTCCTCGACCCACACGTGGTCTCTGAGCAAACCATCATGGTAAATGCATCCTACGTTGTGAAATACATAACAACATGATTGCTTGTTCAGGACGACAAGGACAACATAATGGTGCCCTACAACTAGAAGTAAGTGCTTCACTACTTGCTATACAAATTTCATTTGTACTTTATACGTAGCACGAACTTAGGTTTAATGACTATAGTGACATACATGAGTAAGTACCACTGGATCATTTTAGTCATTATACCAAAGAGGAACAAGGTAATATACCTTGATTACCTACTCAACAAAACCCATAACTTCATCATTGTGCAAGAAATACTCGACATGTATGCTTATTTCCTCTATACATAACTCTATTGTAGTATTCCTTCATTTGAAATGGCCGATAATAACTTTTGAAAACATGTAGGTCGTTCATTACCTATGTTGCCGAGGGAGGATCATACAAGGGATTGAGCGCCACACTGCAACACAGGACGCGATTTCTGGTACGCGCTACAATACAATAATCCTATATCATACTTCGTAATAATGCGTCTCGAACTAACTGTACCTATATATGTAATTCTATTTTTGCAGTGCCGCCAACAAAAACAAGAATAATGTGCATTCTATGTTTGCCATCACATGCAGCAAATCATGAGTGCTAAGTTGAAGGATCACGAGGTTTATCAATCTCGCAATAATTATTTTCTAATTATAAATTTAAATATATATGCTTACTACTTTACTCTTGCTAGCGACAGGGCTTGAACATAGATTTAGATGCACTCATTATGAGAGAGATCTTGGATTTTCAAGGGAAGCTCTGCGGCTTCATCAAGATGCAGACCATTAACACCGACAGAGAGTTTCACTTCGTTGACCCCGTTGAACGACCTTCAAACAATTGATTCAATTGTAATTCACTTTGAGTAGTTGTAATTCAATTGTAACTCTAGCGACAATACTTGATACATATTCTTTTGTAATTGATTTTGAGTTGTAAATGATCACTTTGAGTTGTCAATGATTGATTCATCTGTGATGTGTCTATTTTCTGCCTACTTGTTGTTTTTAGAGGGCATGGCTAGCAATTCCTGAGGCTAGCCGAAAATAAAAAAAAATTAGTTAGGTTGAAAGAACTGTCATAGACGGTTTAACAATCAAGCCATTTGTGAAGGGACACTATCACAAACGGTTTCTACTAACAATCGTCTGTGATATGATGATATCACAGGCGGTTCTATTTACTAACCGTCTGTGATTTGTATTACATCACAGACGGCTCAAAAACCGTCTATGATAACACCTGTTATCATAGACGTAAAAATTTAAACGGTTCAAAAACCGTCTGTGATGACGGTTCTGAACCGTCTGTGATGAGGCTTTCTATAGTAGTGGATCTTGGCCGGATCGCCCCTTACATTCAAGCCATCAAAGACTTAAAGGAAGAGGGACTCACCGGGTGGCACGTGGTGAAGGATTTCATCACACGCCGTATCAGCCCTTTGAAGAAGCGAGTGCCTCCCATGTGGAGGTACTCGGGGCCTCAAGACCCAACCAGAGATTACGAGCAGGGTAAGTGAATTTTCGACTTAGCTCTCGTTTTGGTCGTTCTCTAGTTGGTCTATTGAATGTCGTATCCATTTACACAGATCTTCCACAAGTGGAGATTGACATTCGAGTCAAGATCATTTGCGAGAAATCCCCGCCACCCAATGTGGTGGCTCCTCAAATCCTTGCGGTGGTATCCACAGAGGAAAGGGTGGAACGCCTAAAGGTAATCAAAGACTATTACCATCTTTAGGATTTCATAGTCGTAGAAAAGCTTATGACCGGAAGATTGTCGTAGGAATACTTACGACTGGGTACTGGTCGTAGAATATCTTACGACCATGAGATGATCGTAGGAGAACTTACGATCATGAGACAGTCATAGAAAGACTTACGACTAGGTACTGGTCGTAGAAGGACTTACAACCGCTTAGTAATTATTTCTTTTTCTGACTTCTACAGAAAGTAGGCATGGAGGACCGTTAAGACGACGAAGAGGTCGTATTGTTTGTCGTTGCATCGGTGGCTTAGGAAAGCCAGACTCCTCCAGCTAAGGGGCGGTGACTTGTGAAAGTCGCTGACAAGGACGGCGCGGGCACAAGCTCTGCTGATCCGACCAAGCCCTTCATGAAATTCGCTGCAGATCTGGCTGTTGCAGAGAAAGAAAGGGTGGTCGAGGCAACCGAAGCTCTTAAGCGCAAAGCCCCCAAGGCCAAGGTACCATTCTATTATGACAACAAGGCTTTCGCAGTTTCTGCCTCTCCCAGCTTTGTCAAGCAACTAGAAAAGAAGAGCTGGAAGGACTTTATGTCTTTTGTGAAAGAAAATGCTGCACCAGCAGAACCCATGGTTGAGGGAAGCGCCGTTCTTGGGGTGGTTGAGACTGGTCTCGGCCATCTGGAGAGCCAGGAGACCTACGAGGTGGCTCCTACTCAAGACCCATGACCAGACACGGTCGTGGCTGATCCCATCCTTCAACTCGAACTCCGACCAGACGTGGTCGTAGAGAAGAAGTCGAAGAAATATTTCGTTGGAAAGGTTGCTTCCAAATTCCTGGTTAAGTCTAGGATGCAGAGGTATGTAAGGAAGACAAAAGTGTAAGAAAAGCATTTACTATTTGCTTCCTACGATTTAACATGCTTTTCTTTTGTGATCTTAGCCCAACTACTTCAGCCCCCAAGGATGCTTCTGTTGAGAAGCCCGCTGCTACTTCTTCAGTAAACAAACGAACAACAGTGGTAGTGGTCGAAGGATCGGCCACTATTCCTATGGTGGAGGAAGTAGTTGCTGCCGAAGTTATTGCGACCACTAAGGTGGTCGTGGAGGCAGAAGCAAGGATGGTGGAGGCAACGGCAGAAGTGTCCGAACAAGGTGGTGGTGGAAACTCCGACCACCGTGTCGGGAAGGAAGTCGTTGCAAGCGTTCCTCCTGGTCCTCAAGGAGAGGCTGTCGTCACTAAATCAGAAGAAGAGGAGTACTTCAACTTCTATTCTGATTTCTTTGGCCCTGTTTCTATTGTGGGGTCTTCTACCTTCAAATCTCGTGAGCGAGTCCCTCACCCCAAGGATATTCCTAACAGTGGGGAAATTTTCGATGACGAACGTCTCGAAAAGGTTTGACCGTGTCGACAAGATGGATGACCTAAAGAATCCCACGAGTATATTCTCCATGCTCGGTCGAGCATGAATGTAAGCATCTGATGACACTCACATGTGTGATTTTTTTCTCGCTCCTCACTCTCTTTTTTTTTGCAGAAAGCTTTGGAACAAATTGCCACTATTGGTGAATACAACCGATAGCTTATTAAGCTACGACAAGAGAAAGCGGAACTCTGCGAGCATGCAGAGAGAGTTGGTAAGTCACTGATATTTGTAGCCACTTAATTAAGCTTCGACCACTGGTACAGTGCTTGTGGGGGTAGTCATAGGAAAACTTACGACTAGGTGCTAGTCGTAGAAGTACTTACGACCGAAGGGTTGTTGTAGAAAAACTTACGACTAAGTGCTGGTCGTGAAAGTTCTTATGACCACATGGTTGTCGTAGAAAAACTTACGACTGTGAGGGTGGTCGTAGAAAAACTTACGACCACTTGGTTATTTGTTCATGTCTACCCTTAACTTCTGCAGGTTCAAGAGTGATGAAAAGTCCCTGGCTGATTCGCTCGATTATGAGAAAATTGAGACAAAAAAGCTAAGGGAAGAAATAGAGGACCTTCTGATGAAGCTTCAGGAGGCCAACTTTGCAACTCAAAAGCTGCAGGGACAAATAAACAGTAAGTTCTGAACTTAAGACTACTTATGTCATTGATCTTTATCTCTTTAACTCTTATTCCTTTTCAGAAAAAGAGGTCGAAGTGGGAATGCTCCGAACCAATGTCCATGAAAAGACCTTAGTTGTTCACGAGATCTCCCGCGTCGCTAAAGACAAAGATCAGGAGATCGAGAAAATGGATTCTCGACTAGCAGGTAAGCAACTCTTTACCTGCGACCAGTTTGGTTTTCAAGTCCTCTAAGGATTATTTTGTCTGACCAATTTTACTCTTTTAAGAGCAAGCAGTCGAAATAAAACAACTTCGTGTGGCTTTGACTCGTAACCAAGAGGTGATGAAGTCGATGAAGATCAATCTTCAAGACAACATCTCGCTCCTGAACAATGTACTTGGTGAGCTACGTGCTGAGGGAATAACTCCTTAAGAAGACACGATAGCTGCTCACACGAGTACTATTGGGGAACAAGTCGGGACTTTACAAGAGTTGATGACTGCTCTGAAGGTCAACCAAGCTGACTCAATAAGGGAGGCGGGCGAAGGTGTAGTAAGTTATGCTTTGGAAAAACTTAAAGCTTATGACCCCAACCTTAATGTGCAACCAATCGAAGCCGATTTTGACTGCTCTAAAGCAGAAGCGAATCGGTTGATTGAAGAGATGTAGCCTGTCAGCAAGAAGGTCTCGGAGGAGATGCAAATGGGACCGCCTTCGTCAGAGTAGCCTATAATAGAAACTTGTAAAGGCAAGTTTTTATTGATGTATATAATCCATCCTTTTTCCTACAAATCATCTTGTCAAGTAGTTAGTAACTCAAAAGATAATGAATGAAATTAAGACTAAGAATTGAAATCACATTAATAACTTTATCCTAGCCCCCGACTATTTGCTTAGTTTAGTTAGATAAACTAAGTAAATAGTGTGAAACGGGTTTCTGAAAATAGAGAGGTTTGGTTAACTTATAGTTTTTTTTATCTCGATTATCGTGCACTGGTCAAAAGAGAAGGAACAAGTTGATGCTAGGAAGTTCCTTCTAGTGGGCAGGACCACGTGTAGAGAGGAAAGGTTTTGACTAGGTGATGTTACCATCTCCGATCAGATTAATCAAATCAAGAACGGGAACTTGAGTTAAACAAACGTCTAGAGGACCTTAAAAATTCGTTCGACCTTTTTCGGTGGACTCGATAGGTCTGCCCTGGTAGCAAGAGTAGGAAATACTATGACACTAGGAAGTTCCTTCTAGTGGGCAGGACCACGTGCAGAGAGGAGAGGCTTTGACTATGTGTGTTTCTTCCTCCGACCAGTTGGAACGGACCGAGCTTACCAAAAGCAGTCGAATAAATCTCAAAAGTGCACTCTGCTGAATATTTTTCAAATTTAATGAAGAAATAAACTAAGGTGAAAAGAGTTGGCTTGGAAATATTTCGACCATGTTTGTTGAACCCGAGCTCTTTGTGTTGGCAGCAAAAGTAAGGAACGAGTCAACACTAGGAAGTTCCTTCTAGTGGGCAGGACCACGTGCAGAGAGGAAAGGCTTCGACTAGGTGATGTTGCCATCCTTTCAACCAGTGTAAAGAAAGCCAGATGTTTGAAAAATGGTTGATAGATTATCAAAGCGCTACTCAAAATAAGACAATAGAGGTAGAAGGAAACTAATGCTTTATTGTCTGAATGGTTGGTTACACATAGAACTTGCGTAACTGGTCGATGTTCCAAGAATTTGAGAGAACCCTACCGTCTTCCATTGCTAGTCATACCGAACCTGGTCGCGTAACTTCGACTACAGTGTAAGGACCTTCCCACTTGGGGGAAAGTTTATTCCGATTAGACTGGGATTGGATGAGCTTCAATACCAAGTCACCTACAGCAAGGCTGCGAGGTTGGACCTTATGATCATATTACTTGCGCAGGGCTTGTTGGTAGACTGCTGAATGAATTAAGGCTTGGTTCCTTTTTTCTTCAAGTAGGTTGATGTCATCCGCTTGAAGTTGTTCTTGGTTGGAGTCGTTGAAGGTTTCGATTCATGTTGATCTTATCTTTAGTTCCAGAGGAAGCATGGATTCAGCACCGAAGACTAGGAAAAAAGGTGTTTCACCTGTAGCCTGACTTGCAGTCGTATGAAACGCCCATAATACTTAGGGTAATTCTTGTACCCAATCCCCCGAACGCTTGACAAGCTAGTCGAAGACTCGGGTTTTGATTCCCTGCATTATCTGGCCGTTCGCTCGTTTGACTGCCTCATTGCTTTAGGGGTGGGCAACAGAAGCGTAACACAGCTTGGTACCCAACTCATCGCAAAATTCTTGAAATTTTGCGCCTGAAAATTGTTTACCATTATCTATGATTATTCGACTTGGTACGCCAAATAGAGTAATCACGCATCTCATCATGAACCGTTTTGCTGCTTCACCAGTCGCAGGTTTGGCTTCAATCCACTTTGTGAATGTATCAATAGCCACAAAAAGAAACTCGAAGCTGCTTGGAGCTTTGGGGAACGGGCCAAGGATGTCGAGACCCCAGGTCGCAAAAGGCCAAGATAGAGGGATTGCTTGTAATGCCTGAGCCGGTTGGTGTGTTTGCCTGCATGAAACTGACATTGGACACACTTTTTAACCAGCTCTTTGGCATCGTACAGGGCTGTTGGCTAGTACAAACCTTATCGAAAGGCCTTACTGATTAGCGTTCTGTAGGAAGTATGAGTTCGACAGATGCCCACATGTATGTCGTGAAGGAGTTTTAATCTTTCGCTATGCAGAATGTATCGCATGAGCATTCCTTGAGTACTTCGTTTGTAGAGGACTCCTTCGACAAAAACATACATTTTGGCCTTCCGGGATAAGCGATCTGCCTCGAGATCATTGTCGGGTATGGAACTCTTCTGAAGATACTCATATATGGGATTCATCGACATATCCTCGTACTCTAGAGAGATTGTTTCAATAGGAAGTGTCTCTGGTTCTTTGACCAGGGACGACTTTTGGAGTTGTTCCAGGAAAACTCCTTTTGGTGCTTGTGATCGGGAAGAAGCCATACGAGCAAGCTGGTCTGCGAGCAAATTATCCTTTCGATGGATGAATTGTACATCGAAACTGAAAAAAATGCTTTTCAAGCTTACAAACTTCCGATAAGTTCTGAGACATTGTCGGATTACAACACTGGTACTCTTTTCTGACCTGATTCA
Source organism: Ampelocalamus luodianensis (assembly GCA_036346255.1). NCBI lineage: Eukaryota > Viridiplantae > Streptophyta > Magnoliopsida > Poales > Poaceae > Ampelocalamus > Ampelocalamus luodianensis. The sequence continues at coordinate 6,925,430 of CM070638.1, forward strand.
CGACTAGTTGAGAGTCTCCTCTCATGAGTAATCGGCGAATTGCGAGTGCTTTAGCAAACCTTCGTACTCTGCCACGTTGTTAATGGCCTAAAAGTTTAATTGTATGGCATACTTTAAGGTCTCTCCGGTAGGAGATTCTAGGACCACCCCAGCCCCCGAGCCACTTAAAGTAAGTGACCTATCAAAGTACATCGTCCACTGGTTGTGGGAATTGTAATGGGATCCTGAACAAGTTCAGGATTTGTCCATTTGGCGACAAAGTCTACCAAGATCTGGGATTTAATGGCCGTTTGGGACATGAAATGGAGGTCGAACTCCCCAAGTTCGACTAACCATTTTGCCATGCGTCCCGCTATTTCCATGTTCTGGAGGATCACTCCTAAGGGAAACTCACACAATATAGCTATTTTATGTGCCTGAAAATAATGTCACAGTTTCCTCAAAGACATGAGGAGGACATATAGAGGTTTTTGGACCTGAGGGTAACGCTCCTTAGGCCCGTGTAAAACTTCACTTACGTAGTAAACCGGTTGTTGTATGTTGTCACGTTCTATGACTAGTACTCCTCTCACTGCCTGTGGTGTGGTAGCTAGATAAATTAAGAGTGTCTCTTCTAGCTTCAGAGAAACTAGAACAGGAGCACTCATAAGATATCTCTTGACATCCTCAAAAGCAGCGTTTGCCTCATTCGACCACTTGAAACCCTCGTGCTTTCTTAGAAGTTTGAAGAAAGGTAGTCCTTTTTCTCCCAGCCGTGTGATGAAATGACTTAAAGTCGCAATGCACCCTGTGAGTTTCTGGACTTCTTTCTTCGTGGTTGGAGGGTACATTTGCATGATGGCCTTGATCTTTTCAGGATTTGCTTCGATTCCTCGTACAGAAACTAGGAATCCAAGCAATTTTCCTGAAGAGACTCCGAACACACACTTCTCAGAATTGAGGTTCGAGCGGTGCTTTCTGAGGTTGTCGAATGTTTCTTGCAGGTCAGTGATATGATTAAGTCGCTTGATGCTTTGTACGACTAGATCATCAACATAGGCTTCCAAATTTCAGCCTAGTTGAGGTGAAAAAGTCGATTGCATCAAGCGTTGAAAAGAAGCGCCAGTATTTTTTTAGACCAAATGACATTTTGACATAGCAAAATATACCAAATGGTGTAATAAACATGATCTTTTCTTCATCTTCTAGATACATATTGATCTAGTGGTAACCAGAATATGCATCTAGAAAACTTAATATTTCACAGCCGACAGTAGAATTAACCAACTGATCGATACGAGGTAAAGGGAAATCATATTTTGGACAAGCTTTATTAAGATCAGTGAAGTCTACGCATATACGCCATTTGCCGTTTGACTTTCTAACCATTACAGGGTTGGCCAACCACTCTGGGTGGTCGACTTCTCTTATAAAGCATGCTTTAAGTAGCTTGTCCAATTCTGACCTAATAGCATCTCGTCGATCAGGGGCAAATCTCTGTAATTTTTATTTTACAGGTACTTTATCAGGCCGTAAAGCTAGCCTATGCTCGATCACTTCCCTGGGGACTCTGGGCATGTCGGATGCTTGCCACGCGAAGACATCTGCATTAGCTCAGAAGAAAGTGATGAGGGCGTCTTCCTATTTGGGGTCGAAAGTATCCCTGATACAAATAGTCTTTGAGGGTTCCTCTGCATCAAAAGAAACCTCTTTGACTTGGTCGTTCGGGTTTGGTGTAGCTTTAGGCTTCGACTTGCTAGTCGAAGGCTGACTTTCTTCTCGAGTTGGTATCTGACCAACCATCTCGAGGGACCGACAGTCGCAGGTGTGCGCCATCTTCTTATCACAATGGATTGTGATCACTCCTTTGGGACCTGGTATCTTAAGACATTGATTCCCATAATGAGTTGCTATTAAGAATTTTGCCAAAGTTGGTCGTCTGAGTATGGTATTATATGCCATATCAAAATCGACCACATCAAAGGAGATCTTTTTTGTCCTGAAATTACTTGGAGAACCAAATGTTAAAGGAAGAGAAACTTGGCCAATAGGTTTGGCCGAAGACCCCGGTACAATCCCATGAAAGGAGTATCGTACCGGTCTTACCTTAGTCCTGGGTACCTGCATCTAATCCAGGGCGCTCGTAAACAGGATGTTTAACGAGCTGTCACCATCAACTAGCACTCGATTTACTTGACAGTTGTTGATGGTGGGTTCGACCATGATTGGATATCAACCTGGTCGAGTCAAAGGGATTGGGCAGTCACCCTTCTTGAATGAGATAGTGACTTCCGACCACTTCGATAGTTTATTGATGAGATGAGGGTCAATGGAGTTGTGGTGACCCCGGAGTTATCTCCGTAAGACCGAGACTAGTCGAGGTCTTAGGGACATAACTCTAGATCTCCAAAGAATGGATTCCAACTTAACTCCATCTAAATGAGAGGCTTAACTCAAACTAGAGCCCCGACGATCATGCGCGCCGCTCCTCTGCGAGCACTACATGATTGTCGGTTCTCCAACAAGTCAAGCACTACACTTAGTGAGTTAAATAGGAAGCCATGAACAACGAGTATGACTTATATTGGCTCCCAAGATCAGCGACCAATATAACCATACTCCCCTTCAACGTTGATTACATCCATACAACAACCATACATAAATAGTACAAAAGGCATACAACAAAGATCCAAGTTTACAACTAATACAAGTGGCCGACCGACCAAATTAACATAAGAGTATTAAGTAGCAGCGGAAATGAACAATAAACCAAAAGGCCAGCAGTGGTATGCCCACAACCCATCGGCAACCGACTGGGATTAAAAGATAGCACGCTACTCATCGGTGTCGCCTAAATCGACACCGACGAGCTCGTCGGTCTCATTATCCTCCTCACCGTAAAGCCAAGAACATCCGGTGAGTACAAAGAGTACTCATAAGTCTTACACAAATAAAATAGTTATGCATAAGGTCATTCAAAGGGAGGCTCATATTGGCTTAATTTTGCGAAAAACGACGCAATACTGAACAACCTATACATACTAGTTTTTCAAGTGCCATTTCAAAATCAGATTTGAAGTAGAAGTAAAGCACGTGAATAAGTAATGAATTCAATAACAAATGAATCATACCAACAACAAAGTGGCGGTCCACTTTGATACAACAACAAACATGAACATCCCATTCATGTCGATACCCAGTTATAACCACACTTCTAATTCCAAGTCTAACAATAAGCAGCCACAAATTTCAAGCGGTCGTCCATAACCGTGGACACGGCTATTCGAATAGATTTATACCCTACAGGGGTGTACTACTTTACCCACACGACTTGATTAGCCCGTAAGCCTCCAGATGCCTCCGAATATAGCATACTTCCTATGGTATGCCGGCCGGGTAAATCAAGATATGGTCATTTTTTGCAAAAAGATCCCATCGAGCTAAGTCCCTCAACCCATGGCTCCTAGAAAACACAAGACGTTAACGCCTCCATCCTATATATCCTAGGAAACACAAGACGTTAACGCCCCCATCCTATCGGCCCAAAGGAACACGGGATTTCACGGTCCCATGCCTTTACAATTTCACCACCGTGGGACTCAACACAATAAAACCTTCCCCCTACTTAACCATACGGCTCCCAACCCGCGTGTGATAGCACGAAAGCTGCTTGAACAGCAGGTACCCAAAGTTCGGTCCTTAATTGTCCAGACAAGCCAAACCACATACCCAATTCTCGTGCACGAAGGCACCATCACTAGCCATCACTTGTCCAGACCAAAAGTTCATTTAGAAAGACAAAATTTAACTTAGAAAACAGATTCGAAGATCTGAAACAAAAGGATATAATGAGAGTTGTGTTTATCCCATAATTGTCAGGCTATTCCCGACAATCGAGCTACCGGTTCTAGACTTGCATGGCTAAGCAAACCCGGACAATATAATTTCACACATCCTAACATAAGTATTTCAGTATTGGAGTAATTCATGGATATCCACAATGACAAGATAATAGGATGTGTCTAACTACTCATCACAAAAATAGCGACATTATAGAACTATCATGCAAGCAATTATCATTGCATCTACCCTAACAAAATTGGGATCAAATATGATGCAAAAAGAAAGTTCAAAGGATGCTTGCCTTGCTGGTAAAGTAATTGCTCACTCTCGGTCGCGTAGGAGTCGATATCAATAAGCTCGGAATCTAAATAAATACAATACCGAATAAACATCGAGAAATACTCCAAAAATCAAGATACTCAAAAATGTATGATTTTTCTACAGTAGCTAAGTCATGATTTTAAATGATTTTTGGTGAAAGAATTATTTCATTTTGATTTAGTATATGAAAGTTATGGTGGTTTGAATTTCAGATTTCAATATGCCTTAATTCATGCAATTTAATTATGAGGTGAAAATTTGTAGAATAGTGGTGAGTACATGGATTACATGGATAAATAGGCAATATTATTACAAGTTCAAAACAGTTGAGTTTGCCCCAATTGGAGTTTTCATGATTTAGTTATTGATTTATGAAGTTATCAGCATTAATAGTGTAAAAATAATATCCTTTAGGATTATTTTCCTCAAACTATAGTTTCTGTGACAGAGGTAAGTTGGGAACCATTTTTATAATTAAGTTCCTTTGAAATATAAATTATCAAAATTGATTTCACTATTTTTGGAGTTTCCAATAATTACTTATGAATTGTTAAAGCTATCAGTCTTTTCCTTTTGTAAAAATAATAGTATTTATAGCTCATTTTCTAAAATAATGCTCTCTGTTACAGGGACAAGGTTGAAACCAATTTTAATATAAAGTTCATTAAATATGAAAATTACCAGAAGTGGTTTTACCTATTTTGGAGTTAAAATGATTTAGTTATGCATTTTAGAAGTTATACATATTTCTTAGTGTGCAAATTAACAGATTTCGAATTTCATAAAGTATTTACTACTTTTCCTACCGGGTGCTATCCTAGCCACAGAGGCTGACGTGCGGGCCCCGAAGTCTGGGTTGACTCGGTCAGCCTTGACTCAGGCCAGCCGAAGACATGTTGAAAGCGCATTTTGTGAAAAGCGTCTTCTAAACATGAAAACGTACTATTGAATTTGCAGCTTAAATATTACGTTTTTCTAAACAGAAAGCGTAAGTTTTAAAATACACAACCGCTTAACAGGGGTTAAAGCGCAGGATTAAGCATGCGGTCCCACCGGTAAGTGACAGATTAATTCTTTAACCAACAATACTAACCACGCCATTAGCCCTTAATCGCCAAGCTACAATTTTTGCCGGACGTGGCCGACAACGGAGCTTCTGCCCGCGTTTGCCCGGCGGCTCGCCGGAGCTGTGGTCCACGGCGGCGCAAACCTAAGGCTAGAAGGAACCACATTAGCCATGCGCACCTCCAGGTAGTGGTGGCGGTGGCTTTACTGGCCTAAAATGGCGACGATCCGGAGATTAGTGGCGGCGCATCCGCGGTGTACATGCAAGTGCAAGCTAAGCTCCGCGCTGTGCAAACAAGCGTGCGCATAAGCTAAGGTGGGATGTACTAAAGCTCACCGAGGTTAAGGAGAGACCAGAGGAGCTTGGGGCTGCTGGGGCTGCGTCGGCGCCGGAGAACAAAATGGTGAAGACACGGTTTTACGAGGAGAAGATCCCCTGGGCAAAACCAAGTGAAAAGAATGATCAAGATGACTTAAAGATCACCTGAGGAAGCTATAGAAGCAAAGAATTTGGGCAATGGCTTACCGGATCTAAGAAGGGGACGAAAAGTTGCTCCACGGCCGAAAATGGTGCAATCCCTGATTCAGCAAGATCCTGCCGTGCATTATCAAAATAAGTTTAGGGGTTTTGATAACCATGCTATAAGGCACGACGTGACGCGAAAGAATTTGCGAGAAGATCACCGGAGACGAAGACGACAAGGTGATGTTCTCGGGTGCATGCTCCAGAGCAGAGAAATGGCACAAAGGTGAACCGAGATCTACAAGGCAAGGTAGGAGCTGAGCTTAGTAGAAATGGAAACGGCAAGGAACGTAGAGAAGAGAGGGATCACCCGGTCGAAGCTTACCCAAACCAGGAGCTGGTACGAGCTTCCCTCTCCTCGGTCAAACAGAGGAGAAGTGAGGAAGAAAGAGGGTACCGAGGGGGTATTATGCCCTAGAAATGACAGAGATGGAGGCGGCGTCGTGTGCCGAAGCTCCAGGAGTGGTTGCATGGGGCGGCAACTCACGGCGCTGACGGAGCTCCAACGGGCGGGAGCAGAGCGACGCGGCCGCGTGGCGAACGCGCTCTGTGGAGCGCCTGCCCGAGGAGGAAGACAGGTCTGACAGGCAGGCCCGCGGCGACAGCGACTCAAGGTGCTGAGGCAAATCACCGATACGTGGCTGATTGGAGTCCGTTGGATCAGGATCGGGCGGGTGATAACGTTACGCGCTGTTTTGAACTGCCCAACAGTGGCGAGATCTGGTCCGTCGATATGAGATCCAAGGGTCTTCGCGCGTCGGTGTGTTTAAGCGGTCGGGCTAAGTCAGTTCACCGAGTCCGACTTGAGTCCGATGAACAGTAGCCTGGTCCGGTCCGAGTTGACTGAGAATTAAAGTGTTTTCTCCACTTTGACCAAGGCTTAAAAACAGAAATAAATTTCCTAAAATCATGAAATAATTTGTGGGGGTTCCTGGGATAACCTAGTGTCTATAAAAATTATTGAACCCTACTGTTCAAGATATAATTTATGATATATAAATTCAAACTTGAACTAGGTCCCTTAAGGGTGTTTGAATTTTCTCAGGGTTCAACCCAGTCCCAAAAATTTGGGAAAAATTATATTAATTCATGATAATTAATATAGTATTTGAATAAATTATTTCCAGAGGTTTTTCAGTAGCATTTATTTCGGTTTTTAGTTTGGAGATCGATTTGAAGTGTATGTTTCAATTGTATTTTGAGATTTTCCAAGTGAAATATTAAAATAAAAAGTTTCAAAACATGGTGCATGCTAATGAGATGCATAATAAGTTCTTTATTAGCTTGGGGATGTGACAGGAGTTTACCTTGCATTCGGCAGCTTTAAGTTGTCGCTTTGACTCGTATGTCGATGATCCCCCGTAGATGTGCTCGACGGTATGTTGCGAATCTTGGAACGACATCTCCTCATCGTCATTCGATGATTTATGACCACTCGTTTGCCTTACCTACTCGAGAGTAGGAAGTGGTCCTTTGCTGTTGTAGTAGTCCTCGAGTTTTCGTTGAAAAATTCGGCAGTTGCGAAGGTCGTGTCCTTTCTTTTTATGGAAAGGGCACTACCTAGGCTTGTCGTTCTTTCGATGGGGGCGCTTACCTTTGCCTCGGTTGGAGTATGGTTTGGAACTGCGTGGTTCCTGATCACTTACGACCAATACCTTCTTGGAACTGTTGGCTTGAGGCTTTTGACCCTTCGCCTTGTTCTTGGATTTCTTAACATGTTTTGTCCTTCTTACCACTTTTGCCTGCCTCTTGAGGGGTGTTGTCCTCTTGATCGATGTTATTGTTCCACTCGACTGCTTTAACAGCAGTCGCATATCGATCGACCATCTCAAAGAGTTTGGTGACAGTGGCAGGAGTATTCAAAGCGATGTTCTCTGTTATCCTTCTACTATGGACTCCCTGCTTGAAGGATCTGATAACAGATGAGTTAGAAGCCTCTGGAATTGACTTACGAACCTGACTAAAACGCCTGATGAATTGGCACAGGGTCTCGTGGTCGTTTTGTCTCATTCGGTGCAGGTTGTTCTCCTTTCCAGGGCGGTTGTAGGTGCCCTGGAAGTTCGCCAGCAGAAGGTCGCAGAGGTGTTGCCACAAGTAGATCGACTTGAGTGGTTGGTTTAACAACCACGATCGAGCGGACCCTTCGAGCACAGTTGGAAGGTAATTCGCCATTACATGCTCTCCTCCTCTTGTTGTTCGGACATCTATTGTGTAGATCTGAAGGAATTCGATAGGATTTTGAGATCCATTGAACTTCTCCATGTTCACTGGTCAAAAACGAGGCAACCAACGAACTGCTCGGAGGTCAGGTGAGAACACCCGGCATTCGGTAATAACTTCTTGATGCCTTCTTTGCAGAAAAGAAGGGTTGACATCACTAGACGATCGTACTCGACGATACCTGCTCACAGGTGGACTTGACCTATAGTAGGCCTCAGTTTTACGTGGGAAATACTCCTCATATTCCATTTGCTGCTGCAGATTTCTGTCCCGGAGTGGTGAGCGATCACCTCTCCTGGGAGCTTGTTGATTGTTAGACGTTCAGGGGCCTTTCTCCGGTTAGGAGAGTGATGTGATTTGCGGTTGCATCGATATCCATGCGGTGCTTGTTCGAACGACTGGTAGCTGAGAGAGTCGTATTGCTACGACTTTCGGAATGATGTCGGCAAGGAGGCTCCAGTCTTGCCATCGTACTCCGAAACCTTCGTGCGATCTCTCCAGCGAAGAGATCGTAGCCTGGCGCTCGAGCGAGCTCTTGAGTTGTGTTTTCGAGCAGGTCGTTGATGTGCTGAAGTTCCTGGGCTTTGTCCGACTGATACTGAATGCGCCCAGGGAGATTCTTCTGGGCTGCAATTCTTCTCCGCCGGGTTGTCTCAGGATCACCCACATCAGATCCTTGAGTTTGCCTCAATGGAGTGTAATGATATCGAGCATTTCCCTCACGCTCATCAGAGTGTTGACCCTATTCATCACCGGCGGTGCCCTTACCATTGTCACGAGGGGGCACAGTGTGTGCTCATCGAGGAGCATTCTCAGGCTGGTCTCTAGAAGAGTGACCATTATCCAAGGGAAGGATAAAGAGCTCCCGTTGATGATTTTCACTTGCACTTGAGGCCTCCTCGCTCGAGGAGTAGTCGAGGGACATCATCTGGTGACTTGGAGTAAACCCCTCTAGGAAGGGGAATTCGGGTCATAACCGTCTCCGTCTGTAGGTGGCCCTTGCGAAGGGATGGTCAAATTCATAGGAAAAGCGTGCTTGATCCCATCCTCTGCAGAGTTAACTGGAGAGAGAGGACCACTAGATGCTGATGAAGCTCCAGAATTATGGCTTCCAGAACTTGCCTCGCCAGGTCGGACTGCCTTAGGTTGGCTCGAACACTCGGAGGGAAAACTCTCGTTGTGTTGTGAGTCTACCTTGGTGCAGTCCTATTTGTGGTCGGATTGACCCTTGTCCTATGAGGAAACTGGTCCCTCAGCTAGACATACTGTTGCAGGGGATAAGGATCCCTCCTCAACTCTATCGGTGGCATGGTCTCCTGGATCCAATGAAAGATCTCCGGAGGTGGCCATACCATCGGATGAGTAGATGCTCGGCTCGTAGTCGAAACTAGCATCCATGTCGATGTTTGCATAATCTGCTAAGTTGAACTAGTTCTCCTCATTCCACTCTCCTGCCATGAGAGCATCAGAGTTGGAAAAAAGAGCTTGGTGACAAGAGATTACCGAAGGATCCCCACAGACGGCGCCAACTGTCGGTGTTTTAGAACCGATCTTACATAAAGATTGTTTGATTCAGGGGTCTCCAAGACTGAGATCATGTAGAGAGAGCGACACAGGGATTTTTATACAGGTTTAGGCCTTCTCCGGAGATAATACAACCCTACTCTTGTGTGTATTGTATTGAGTATACTGGTTACAATCAGTGGAAAGACTAAGGCTTGTACTCCTCTTGATTACGTATGCCCGATTGCCTGTATCCAATCGTCCGTGTCCCTCATTGCCTCCGACTGTAGCCTTTATATAGTGGGCGAAGAGGTAGCCGTTTCTCCAGGTTAAGAGACGCCTCATCATTTCATGTAATGGGCGCATTGTTGGTAGTAATCATTGGAGTAGTAACTCCCCACGTTGCCTGGCGGTTACTTGTCAGAGATAATGGTGTATTACGTGCAGTTATTCCGGAGAATAACAACGTATATCGACTGCTTATATTCCCTAATCAATTGGACCCACTCGTCTGTAGGCTCTGTTGATCGTAGGGTGGTCATAGCTGACCTGGTCGTAGAAGAGCTTACGACCATGAGGTAGTCATAAAATAACTTATGACTAGGTACTGGTCGTAGAATATTTTACGACCGGAGAGTGATCGTAGAAGAACTTACGATCATGAGGTAGTCGTAGAAGGACTTATGACTATGGGGGTGGTCATAGGAGGACTTACGACCATCTGGTTGGTTTCTCCCTTATGATTATAAGAGGTATACTCAAGAATCGTATGATGTCATATTTACCCATAATAAGAATTACAGATAAATAATAAAATGACGATTATTAGATCCTCGCCATCTAGTCCTCCAGCTTCAAGTGAAAGTAACTTACTTGGAAAAAGGAGTTTTAGATGACCTTACGACCACGAGAGGGTTGTGATTTGTTATTTATTCAAGTACTTATTTGTTGTTCAACATCTATTTAACTGCTCTTTAAACTTTCGTTGCAAAATACTACCTATTGGTATTGCAAATAAAGTTTGCTTAATGCTGAAAATAACTTGTAGCATAGAGCGTCAACCGTTGTTAGCCTTGCATTTATATAAAATTTGTGATACACTACAAGTCTTGCTGAGTACGCAATATACTCAATCTTGCTTAAATTGTTGTTCAGACCTAGAGGATGAGCCTACACCGGACGACGCGTTCTTTGCACCTGGTACTGGAGGGCTCGGTGATGGGTCTTTCTAGGACTTGTTTCTTGTTGGTTACCTGAGGGATTGGATGGGCATACCGTTGGACCTTTTGGATTATTTACTATGCTTTCGCTGTTTCATTCGCTACTTCTGATACTTGAGCTTTTATTTGGCCGATCGGTCCTTGTAATGTAAATGTGTAACCGCTTAAGTTATGTACCATATTTGTTTCATTTTGTACGTACGTACGTATGTATGTATGGATGGATGGATGTGTATGTCATCGTTGTGGATGTGTGTACTAGCCACTGATCATGGGACTAGTACGGTACATACACGAGGGCTTCGGGTATTCAAAGTCCAGAGTCTGAGAAATCGGATTTTGAAATGCAAATAAAATCGCGTGCCTCTCTCCTTCTTTCCCTATCTCCCTGGGCCAAAATCCCACCTTCGGCCTGCATCTCTTCCTTATTTCTTCCCCTTGTTTTCTCCCCGTGGCCCAGCCAAGCCACAGCCCAGTAGCCGTCTCTCTCCCCTCCTTCCCGTGCCCAGCAAGTAGCAGCAGCCCAGCTCTCCCTCCCCTCTCTCACTTTCACTACTACATGGGCCTGGCCCCACCAGTCAGCCCTTGGCACTGTTCTTCTTCCCTGTTTCATCTATCTTCCATTCATTCGCTCTATCTCTCTCCGCATCACTAAGCACATGTGAAGGAGAGAGACACTTGAGTGCCTATAACTGCCATCCTTGAGCCTGCCTTGTGCCACCACATCTGCGTGCTAGTCCTCTGCATGCTGCTCCACTCGGGTGTCCACATCGGCAGAGCTCGACCTCATCCGCTCCCACTCCTCCCCTCTATAAAAGCTGAGACCGAGCGTGTTATCTCACTCGCCCACTCCTTCTTTGTGTTTCCCCTGCTTTGCCCCTCTTTTCCACCTCAGGTGGTCAAGTTCTTGCCTTCTTCCCCAAATTCGGCTTTCAGCTTCGCCATTGGATTCCGGCCACCAGCGTGAGTCTCCATCCTCATCTTCGTGTGCACTGTGACCGCCTTACTTCCTCTTCCTCACGCTCGCCTCCTCTATGCTTGTTTCATTATAGAGAAGAACAAAGCCGTCGCCATCCGCGGAGCTCGCCGAAGTATGCCGCGCCATCGTCGCCTCCTCCTGCCTTGTCTGGTGAGGTTTTTCCTTCATCATCTCGCGCATCTGAGTCGCCTTGACCTCCTCTCTCTAATGTGCTCTTCCTTCTTTCTTGCCGTGCACCGATAGCATAACATAAGCACTGTAGTGATCAATCTCTGCTTCCAATATTGGAAGGATTAGAGGAAAAAAACGACGACCTCAATGGAATTGCAATTGCATGGTCTACTCCCTCTGGCTACAGTTTGAAACGCAAGAATTCCGTAGGAAGTTGACAGTTTTGCAGGAACCAATACAACTCCTCCAAATTTGTTAGGAGATCTTGTTAGTAATATTTGTGCATATAGTATATCTAAATTTTACGTAGAGTTTGTTTACGTTGTCCTACAGTATTTAGGTAGTATTCATTATGGATTCTGGAGTTTGTGTGGTATACCTTCAGGATACGTAGAATCCTTTCTGGATACGAATAGTCGTTTGCTCTCAATAAAAGGGCACCCCTGTAATCAGATTTTGTGAACAAGAGTAATAGAAGAAAAAAAAAAAATCAAAAAAGCTGTTGTTATTCTGGTGGCACAAAAAATTTCTTTTGTTATTGCGTTCACATTCTAGGGTTTCATTGTGTTCGTGTATGTTCGTCTTCGGCTTGGGCCAACAATTGGTATCAGAGCCCGAGTTCCTGATCAGTGTATGCCCAGGATCATGCCGTGCTCCCCGGGAAGTGGTGTCACCAGTAACGAGGCGACGTCGGGTGTAATGGCGGAGGAGAGTTCCGCCATCTCACTGCATTATCTGATGCTCACGAAGAGCAATTATGCAATATGGGCAATCAAGATGAAGGTGTACATGCACGCTCAAGGAGTGTGGGACGCGGTCGAGTACGGCAACATCAATGTGCGTAAGGATCAGATGGCCTTGGCGGCTATCTATGGAGGTATCCCGGAGGAAACGCTCTTCCTATTGGCCAAAAAGGAGAAGGCCAAAGCTACGTAGGAGGCATTGAAGACGATGCATCTTAGTGCCGAGTCATGTGTGTATGCATGTTAGCACATTGAGTTAGTTGTTTGCATGCGTGCGTGCGTGCATGTGGAATAGATAGTTGTGCACGTCGGTGAAACACAAGATGAGTTGTGCGTTGCCAAGGTGAAAGCATTGTATTGGTACTAGATGGTTGTGGTGCCGTATTTGTGTGTGTCCGTGGAGTCGAGTCCGTGACGTTGGGGAGACGTATTCGCCGTCCTGAGTCGAGTCCGTGGAGTTGAGTCCAGGATGTTGAGGAGATGTATTCGTCGTCCTGTATTGAGTAACAGTTGGCAAGTCATAGTTGAGACCGACTGGCTCAATAAATAAGTGCACAAAGATTAGGGAGTGATTTGTTAGTAATCTTTGTGCATATGGTATATCTAGATTTTATGTAGAGTTTGTTTATGTAGCCCTACAATATTTAGGCAGTATTCATTATGGATTCTAAAGTTTGTATGGTATCCCTTCAGGATACGTAGAATCGTTTTTGGATATGAAGAGTCATTTGCTCTCAATAAAAAGGTACCCCTGTAATCAGATTTTGTGAACAAGAGCAATAGAAGAAAAAATAAGAAAAGTTGCTATTGTTCTGGCGGCACAAAAAAATTCTTTTGTTCTTGCGTTCGTATTCTAGGGTTCCATTGTGTTCGACAGATCTCTCGATTCCAAATGGAGTACTACAACATGCTTTACAGTCTCCCCCCTGAAAGGTGAAAGAAAATGGATCGCAATAACTGGCGGTCTATGACAAATGAATAGTCTAACAGTTACTTATTTCTATTGTATTTCTGTCAGAGATATTTTTATCCAAATCGATGTATTTGAGTATATCTCTATACTAAAAAGGGCATCCATATGCCATTGAAATCCGAACGCTAGATAGTCTTCAATTGGCGTTTGCTGATTACATTTCTCTTCATGTCGGACCCGGATTTTCTAATCCGAATCCTCTGTGAAAACGCGGTGCTATTCCCTGGATCAGTAGATAGCACTCACAGGCATTGCTGAATCATTCATACATGGCGTGAACTAAAGTATCATTATTACAATCAGCAGAGTGACATAGACCACGTCGGGTCGAGTTTTACAACAGGGGCCGATCAGGCCAAATTGATTACAATACAGAACACCGAATACGGTAGCGGAAGCAAAGGGTAGAGCTCATCTCTTCACAGCAAGCGATCGGGCAACTCAGGTACGATCGATATTACCAAGGACCGGATAATATCGGTTGTACGCAAGTACCAACGAGTCAACTTAGATGCGTCGAGGCCTAGACTACAGATCCTAGACTACTCTTCATCGTTTCCTTGTCCATCAACTTCTGGTTCCTCGTAGTAAGCATAGTCTCCTCCATCGCGTCATCCAAGGGTTTGGGGAGAGCGAGGATGAGCACAACTACCGTGCTCGCGAGCCAATACACAATGCAATGATATACATGCAAGGCTTACAAGGATGGCTCGGTTCTTTTATTTGTGAAAGCAATACTTTTAAATATCACAAGTACAAATTCCTAGCACTTAGCATTTTTAACAAATTTCATTTTAGTTAAAGAGAGAAATTGTGCAATATTTGTATCAGCAGAGGTTACCTCCACCTTCATGCTTATTTTGATTGTGGTTACATCCACCACTAAACGACACGGGTACAAAGACCCCAGGAATAACCAATCTGTGGCTAGGTGAGCCCGCCACAATTTTCATACCACCCAAAGAAGGTTTTTGAAATAGAACTAACTCAAGTTAAGTTCCCATGTCCGCTTTGACCGTAGGCACAATTGTTTAAGCAGTTTGTAACTCACAGAGATTGTACACTTTACCCACAAGAGACAATTAACTCGTTGCCCTACACGATTCCGTAGTCGTGTAGTCGAGAGGTTGTCACAATAACTTTTCTAAATATCTCGCCTTCCTCGTCTCACCCATATGGGGTTATGCCCATACGCTGCGCGGATGTCCACCTCAGCGACTGGCGTAGCGTGGCTACACCTCAGCGACTGGCGAACTTCACCCTTGACTCGGTGTCCCATCCAAGCCCGACATACCCAGAGCTTGTGCCCCTTTAACCCTCCAGTGAGATGATTTTCAGGATTTGATAAATGTACTAAGCCAAGTCGCAGTTTGTTGCAGACTTGTGGTTGTACTTGTTATACACAGGAGGTCGTGACAAGATTAAGTCCTTAGGGTTGTCTGGACGGCTCAACCACATTCCCGCCATTCTCGTGCTACATCCGCACCCACCATCTTACCATCCGCCCAGACGGGTGTTAGCAGTTTAGGGTTTTTGAGATGTAAAATACAACAATTCAACCATCTCAGTCATTTACCCGCAATGACTGCCCAAATCATTTTATGTTTGAAATGATGATGATTAGGACATTTTAATGTCCCGGTACTTAAGCAAGTCTAGCATGTCGCTTAAGTACAACCTATAGCTAGTATTACCATATAATTACTAGGGTGACAACGGAATTAAGGGATTCAAGTTGTCAAGGATGGCATAATAATTCATTATTCAACAAATGGGTAATTAACTACCTTAAACTTTAACATACATTTGTTTAAAGAATTAAAGCATGCAAATTGCTATTTTGAAAGAATATAATTTGCATAAAATGTAGGCTCAATATGATCAAAGTATTGACTCGCCTTGGTTGTAGGGGAGAGAGTCCGAGTAGTCTTGTCCTTGATCGACGTGGAGGTCTCCGGCGTCTCCGAAATCTACGCGGGCGAAGTACCGGAAAAATAAACGACAAGCAACAAGAGCAATTAAATACACAAGAGTACACAAATGAACTCCAAATTGAACAAGACCTATGCCATTAGCAAGATCTTGATTTTAGAAATTTTTAGAAATTTATTTCATAATTTTTGGAGTTGAAATGAGGGAGATATTAATTTTAGAAGTCTAGCTTTTGAATTAAAAGAGAAAACGAAAACGAAAATCACAGAAAAAGAAAAGCACACACGGCCCACAACCAAAATTCGGCCCAGCCCGCGGCTTGGGCCGAAAGGGGCGCGGACGCGGGTGGCGCGGCCCACGGGGCGCGGGGCGAGGCCCACGGCGCTGCTGCCCTAAAGGCACGCGCGGGGGGGCAGAGCGGCGGCGCGCGGATGGGGGTGAGGCAGAGGGGAGGCGGCGGCTCGGGCGACGCCGGGAAGCGGAGGGGCTCGGGAGTGGCGACGGCGACCGGAGGGGGAAGAGGAGGCGGCGGCGCGCGCGCGGGAGGGGGAAGATGAGGGCGGCGGCGACCGGAGATGGAGAAGAGGAGCTCGGGCGCGGTGGCGGGGCTCACGAGCGGCGGCGACGGCGACACCGGAGGCGACGACGGCGGCGGCAACGGAGAGGTAAGGGCCTTCTCCCTTCTCTTCTTCTTTCTTCTTTGCTTCCTCTCGGGTGCTTGCTTGGGGGAGGGGGAGCGGAGGGGAGGTGAGTTGGGGGACGAGGCCGAAGGGGCTTTATAGCCGGCGGGGGGGGGGTCCGGCGTGGAGGAGGACGGCGTGCGGCGCCGGGGCAATGATGACGGCGGGGAGGCGTGCGGGAGGTTTGCGGCAGGGGAGCAGGCGATGGCGTGCGCGCGGCGACAAGCAGCGCACGCGAGCGCGGGGGAGGAAGGGAGGAGGGGGGGGTCCGGTCCGGCCGGGGTTGACCTTGGCAAAGGGGGGGGGTTGACCCCGGGGAGGAAAACGGGTCATTACACTTCAGCTGCAGTTATTTGTGTAATCATGTTGTAGAACACAAGTTGAGCTCTAGATAATAATTTCCTAATTTCTATATGGTGGGGAGAGAAGATGGGAGAGTCCTTACCGCAGAATTAACAACGACGACAAAAAAGGGGGCTGTAACTTAACTACTGGGCCGATATTTTTTAATGAGGCCAGATCATCCTCCTCTCAAAAAGATTAAAAAAAAAAAACAAGAACAATACTATCTTACTTCTCTTTAAACTCTTTTCTTCTTCATAATTGAATCCTAATGGATCAACTTACAACTTGACACATTACAATGGGAAACACTCAAAATACAATTCATCTCTTTGGCAGTAAGAATCATCACCAATGCAATGACGTATACAGATCATACATCTTTATTTGTTATTTTGCATTAATAAAAATTTTGGGCCCAATTTTGTATGTCGATTTGATTCAAAACTCTCTACGGCTGGCTCAGACCATTGGCACCACATCTCTTGAAATCTGCCGGAGGCGGAGGTAGGCTCGTCTCCGGTGTCGGCCCGTTCTCCACGATGAACGCCGTTGCCATGCCCATGATGATGTGGAACTCGAAGTGGCAGTGCAGGTACCACATCCCTGTTCATAAAAAAACAAATCAAAGATCAGATTCTCTCTGCATAATTTTGTTATTTTGGAACGAACATATTGAATTGGAAGCTTGGGTCATTGTGATACCTGGATTGTCTGTGACAAAGCGGACAGCGGCCCAGCCAGTCCTGGGGACCTGCACAGTGTTCCTCAGCTGCGGGTTGTGGTAGTTAAACTTCTTGACGTCCCTCTTGGGGTTGAAGTTTCCGAGCCCCTGCGCAAGCACGAAGACGTCGTAGCCATGGAGGTGCATGGGGTTGGAGTCACTCTGCAGCAGCGCGGTGCTCTGGAACACGATCTCCACCGAGGTGTTGTATTTGAACCGTCGGAGCTTGGTCGCCTTGAACGTCGGCTCCAGTACCTCCTCAAGCGGCCCCGGTGGGATCAACTCCCTGTTGCTGTAGTTGTACGGCCGCGGCGGCTTGTCGGGGAAGTCCTCCGTGTACAAGCCCTCTGCCTTGCCGTCGTAGTACCTCTCCAGGAGCGACGTGGTGTTCGGGTGGTGGAAGGAGACATTGTTCATGGTGGCTACCACAATGGTCTCGTTGCTGCGTCGGCGCTTGCACGTCTTCTTGCCGTCGCGGCATATGGATCCGAGGCCGAGCGTGATGAAGAAGCGCTCGTCGACGTGCATCGGCACGCGGTGGCGGTCCGGGTGCGCCAGGCCGGTGAGGTTGTTATGGAAGTAGAAGGACGGCATCGTGTTATGCTGGTGGGGCAGGATGGGCATCGGGACGGGAAGGCCGTTGTTGTTGCTGGGGACGCCGGCGTAGCGGACGAGCCCACGGGAGATGAACACCGGGATCTGCGGGTCTGGCTCCGGTGGCTGGTTCGCGAGCGCCATCATGTGGTAGTGGGCCGGCGGGGCGTCGGCCACCATAAGCACATCGATGGTCTCGCCCGGTGCGATGGAGACCATTTCCGTCTTGTACGGCGTTAGGTAGTTGCCGTCAGCGGCGACCACCGTGAACGTGTGGCCAGCGACCTTGTAGTAGTACTCAGAGAAGAGCGCCGTGTTGATGATCCGGAGAAGGTAGCTCTGGCCGCGCTCCACGTCGAGGACGAAGCTCTCCTCCACTGTGCCGGAGCAGTTGCTGAGGTCTCCAAGCTTCCCGTTGATGGTCGCTGACAACGGGTTGTCGTCGAAGTTGCCGTCGGCCATTCTTCTGTCCAGCTCAATGAGGTCAAGCTCCCACCATTCACCTGCAAGTAACCAATAATTAAGCGGTTTTGCTAGTTTTAAGTTGCTCAATAATCAAGATTCAATTCATCGTGTTGTCGCTTGTGTGTACGGTTCGTTCAATCAAACAAATCAATTAATCAACGGTCACTGCAGAGGATACATCTCGACCGTTGATTTCACGAGAAATCAACTAACCTATGATGATGGGCACATCCTTGGCGGGCGTGGGGAAGGGATACTTCCCGTCCTTTGGACGGATGACGAAGGCGCCGTTAACGGTGGAGCGGAGGCATGTGATGTGGGCGTGCCACCACAATGTGCCGACCTGGCCGGTGACGTTGAAGCGGTAGACGTGCTCGCCGTTGGGCGGGATAGGGCACTCGGTGACGAACCCCGCACCGTCAGCCCAGCAGCTTCGAATTTGCCGCACGCCATGCCAGTGGATCGTCAACCCATGTGGCAGCTTATTGATGACATGGACGACCACGGTGTCGCCATCTATGACGTCGATCTGTGGGCCCGGGAACTGCCCGTTCACCACGTATCTCTTGGTCGTGTTGCACAGGTGCGTCGCGTTCATCTCATGTACCTGGTAGTATATGGTGGTAGTATAAATCAAATCTGATCATTGATTTGTTAATGGTATAATAAACATATATACCATTATATCAAAGAGAATGAACAATCCGTATTAGATTGAGTGTACCATAAAATAACTCCAAATATATTAGATACGTACAAGTAGCTAGATTAATAAATGTTTGTTCAGCTGCGTAGCTTGTCTAGTAAGCAAGATTTTCACCATGAGAGTCCATAAGACCACACGAACTACTACGGGGTTAACAGCCAATCCCTACAAGTTCTATATACATAGCTTCATTTATTCCTGATAAACGCCCAACATTTTAGCCCATTACAAAGCTAAATTAATTTATAATAGAAACAGATCCACGAAACAGATCATATCGAAATGTGATCAACAATACACTAGATATATATATACATATATACTCACAACGAAAGTGTGCTCGACAACCGCCGCCTCTCCGCCAGCCGCGGCAGCCAGAGCCACAAGGGCCACGGCGCAGAAGAGGGATGCTGCCATGGAGAGCTTCTCCATGCTAGCTGCTGTTTGTGAAGTGATGCTCCTCCTCAGCCATGTTTGTGACCTATATATAAGCTCCACAGGTGCTACTGTGGCAGGCACAAAACACCCGAATCCAGCGGCCGTTTGCAATGCTTGACCGGCCGGCCCGTCAGACCGAGGAATAGAAAAACGGACGGTGGCGATCAGCGCTACGCAAGGGAAATCAGCGACCAGATCTGATCGACCGTGCAAGACCATGTAGCCAGATCTGATCGACCATGGAAGTCAAGACAAGTAAAGATCATATCAAGGGAGATTAACATCATTGGCACGGTGACATGAGTAGATTATTACAAGCAAAGACTCTCTCACATATAACGTACCTCTACCAACCAGAGTCAGAGTCTGATCCCCTTGAGTACTTGCGATTGTATTTCATGTGACAGATAACGTACAATACATGATGTTTGAATTAGATGTTACTTCAGCAGCCTTGACTTGTGTTGCCAGCCACTAGAGATCTAACTACAGTGTATTTTGACCGTTCTATCAGGGACCATCCATGCATATATATTAGCTGATTAGTGCTAGAATCTAGCCAAGGTTGTGTGAGTTCAGGTTGGCAATACATAGATTAGCTGATTGTTTTCAAGGTGGAATGGATCATGCATGCTGGTTAATTCTGACATGTAGCCTGGTCAAATATTGTTTTGTTAATCTTACTACCCAACCGGCCTTAATTGCACGCCAAGTTAGTAATTAGTGTCATATTGCTATGAGAGGACAAAAACAGAAACAACACAAATGGATAAGCTAACTCTCACCACAATCATGTATCAATTAGAACACAAGCTAGCTTTAGTGTCAAATAGAATACAAGTTTGCTTTAGTATCAAATAGAACACAAGCTAACTTAGAGCATGTACAATAGTGTAACATCAGCTGTCTGTAAGATTTGATAAGTAGGACATGAGATGATGTGGATAAGTGTAATAATATCCCAAAAATTCCGATTTTGGGAAGTATAATGAAAATGAGTGGGAGAATAATTCTGAGCATATATGCATGTTTTTGCATGGTATACTATTTTATGATGATTTTTTAGCTTTTGCATAAATTAAATAGTGAAATCATATGCAAACAACGAGTTGTACGAATTTTCGAGAAAATCACATAATAGATAAAATTCTGAAAAGTATAATGGAAAGATCGTATCAAGGGAGATTAACATCATTGGCACGCACACCTATTCGCACCAATCAGGAGGCTAACCCTCTTCTTTGGGGATTAATTAGTTAATCCCAAGAGATTGACATGAGAGATTATTACACGCAAACACACTCTCACCTACCTCTACCAACCAGAGTCAGAGTCTGATCCCCTTGAGTGCTTGCGTTTGTATTTCGTGTAATAGATAACGTACAATACATGCTGTTTGAATACGCCAACCCTAATATTTTCTACATGAAATAAGATGTTTCATCTTGCAGAAAAGGTATTAAATTAAGGAATAATAAGATGTTACTTCAACAGCCTTGACTTGTGTCGCCACTAGAGATCTAGCTACAGGTCTACCAATTCCAAATGAACACTACAGTGCATTTTGACCTTTCTTTCAGGGACCATGCATGCATATATATTAGTTGATTAGTGCTAGAATCTAGCCAAGGTTGTGTGAGTTCAGATTGGCAATACATAGATTAGCTGATTGCTTCCAAGGTGGAATGGATCATGCATGCTGGTTAATTCTGACATGTAGCCTGGTCAAATATTGTTTTGTTTATCTTACTACCCAACCGGCCTTAATTGCACGCCAAGTTAGTAATTAGTGTCATATTGCTATGAGAGGACAAAAACAGAAACAACACGAATGGATAAGCTAACTCTCACCACAATCATGTATCTATTAGAACACAAGCTAGATTTAGTATCAATTATACTTGTGGTTTTCTTTGAACTGAAAGTTGAAATGCATCGAATAAAAGCCCGTGTTAAGCACGGCGCCTGCTGAGTAGCATCGTTCGGATTCAGAAAGAGAAATGCATGGCCTTATTCAAGCGACGGATGCAAGGACCTGGTGCTACCAATTGACTGTGGAAATGATAAATTTGTCGCATGTGGGAAAAGTATATGTGGAATTTCTCGCGTTTTGGGGTTGGCGAGCTAGTTCGATCGAGAGCGTGGCCATGAGAATTCTTGGTTCTCGATCGAGTTCCAAGTTTCAACCCTACATGTCTAATTTAATCTGACTCAAGAACTCAAGAATTAACATTATTTATTTTATCTTATAAACCTACTTTGTAAACCAATAAAGCATATAAACTCTTAGTACGTATATGGATGTGTACAACTTAACCTGGAATGAAAAACACCCTCGTTCAAAGGAAAGTTTAATATATGTATTATCACTGCTCTACACAAAATCGAACCATGAATTCCATAAAAACCTCTCAGTTTCAGTTAATTAACTTTCAATAGGTCACATCACTGAAGATATTACACCGGGAGAAAAGGCAGAAACTCCCAGGATTCCTGAATCGACAGTGGCAGAGCTTGAAAATCTGTGTAACGGGGGGTGGTGGTGGTGGTGGTGTTAAAAGAACGGTTGTTAAGCGATTATCTGCTGATTAAATGTTAGCGCTACCTAAACCATGCATTTTGAATATTGCATTCATATGGAACGGTTGTTAAGCGATTATCTGCTGATTAAATGTTAGCGCTACCTAAATCATGCATTTTGAATATTGCATTCATATGGTACTTACCGTTCCTACATAATTAGGTGGACTTTCTTTCCAATTAATTAGCTACTTTACACAATTAGTTGTGAAAACAACTTATTTTATGGAGTGATAACAATAACAAATACTAACATTAAAATTAATAAAATTTAAATATGTGTGAACATCTTATTAAAAATATGTAGACATTCCAAAAAAAAATAGTATGCCACAGGGCCCGCGTGACAGTTCGTGTGTCCACCTAAGAAACACATACTATTTTTAGTACATCTATTCTCTGTAGGCTGGTATTGATATGGTGTATTTACGTCACATATTGCTTCAAAATTTGTAAGTAAAATGTCTCATGTAGATATCCAATATTAGTTTTGAGTTGTTGCACTCATCGTGATGGTCATAACAATGCAAACAAATAGAGAATATGTCGAACCAAGTCGGAGTCTTCTGTGAGAACACTGTGCTATTCCCTAGATCATTAGATAGCACTCACAAGCACTTTGCTGAATCATTCATACAAGGCGTGAACTAAAACATTCAAACATATTATAAGCAACTGAGTGACATAGACCATGTCAGGTCGAGTTTTACACAAGGGCCAAACCGGCCAAATCGCTTACATTACATGAAAGCAACACAGACTACAGCAGAAGCAAAAGGGGTGGAGCTCATCTCATCACAGGCAAGCAACTGGGGTGACCTATGTATGATAGATATTAACCAAGGAGATCGGATAATATTGGTTATACGCAAAGAACCAGCGAGTCCACTTAGAATGAGGTGAGACCTAAACTACAGAGCCTGGACTACTCTTCATCATTTCCTTGTCCTTCGTCTTCTGGGTCCTCCAGGTATGCGTAGTAACCTTCATCTACGTCATCTGAAGGGTATTGGGGAAGAGCGAGAATGAGCACTACTACCGTGCTCGCGAGCCAACACACAATGCAGTATTATACATGCAAGGTCTAGCAAGGATGGCTTGGTTCTTTTATTTGCTGAAGCAATGTTTTTCAATATCATATTTACAAGATCCTATCACTTAGCATTTTAACCAGATTTATTTTGTAAAGAGAGTAATTGCGCAATGATAAATAACAGCAGAGGCTACCTCCACCTTCATGCTTATTTTCGGTCATGGTTACGTCCACCATTAATCATCACTGGGTACGACCACCCAGGGAAAAATCCAAAGGCCGGGTTACATCCACCCGACTAGTTTTCATCCCATCCATAAAGGTTTTTGAAATAGAACTAACTCAAGTTAAGTTTCCATGTCCGCCTTCGACCGTAGGCACGACTGTTTAAATAGTTTAGACTCTGTAGAGTTTGCACACTTTAACCACAAGAGATAGTCATACTCATTACCCCACATGATTTCTTAGCCATGTAGTTGAGCGACCATCACAATAACCTTTCTAGCTATCTTATCCCCTCTGTCATTTCACCCATACGGGGTTATGCCCATATGTTGCACGGGATGTTGACCACAACGTCTAGCGCAGCTGGCCTCGGCCACAACGACTAGTGCAGCTGGTAACTTCACCTTACACGGTGTCCCTTCCAAGCCGGAATACCTCCGCCACTTGTGCCACCCCAAACCTCTGCAGTGAGATGACTTCCAAGGTTTAACAGCTTTACTAGGCCAAGTTGTACTTTACAGACTTGCGGTTGTACTTGTTGTATATAGGAGGTCATGACAAGATTAAGTCCTTAAGGTTGTCTAGACGGTTCAACCACATACCCCCCATTCTCGTGCTACATCCGCACCCACCACCTTACCATCCGCCTAGACGTGGTAGAAGAAGTTTGGGGTTTTGAGGAGTAAAACACAACCATCACATTTTCCTCAGTCATAGACCACCCATAACTGCCCAAACCATTTTTATATTTGAAGAGATGATGATTTGGGACATTGTAATGTCCCGGTACTTAAGCAAGACTAGCATATCGCTTAAGTACAACCTATGCTAGTATTTACCATATAGTTACTAGGGTGACAAGGTTTAAGGATTCAATTTGTCAAGGATGGCATATTAAATAATTAATCAACGAGTGGGTGTTTATCTACCTTAAGATTTAACATACATTCGATTAAAGAATTAAAGCATGCAGTTTATTATTTCAAAGGAACATAATTTTCATAAAAGTAGGCTCAACATGATCAAAGTATCGACTTGCCTTGGTTGAAAAAAGGAAGGTCCGGGAGGTCTTGGGTTTGGTCCCACTGGAGGTCTTCCGCTTCTTTTACTCGGATGAATGTACCGGAAAAGGAGCAACAAACAGAGAGGACCAATAAGCTCAAGAACTAAACAAAAGAACTCCAAAATCAAATAAGACCATAGCCAAGAGCAAGAACTTGAGTTTAGACGAAAGGTGGTCCAACTGAGGGAGGTCCTGTCGAGAGGGAGGTCCTAAGGAGAAAGATGGTGGCAGCTTGGTGGACTTACCCGTAAGCAATGGAGCGGCGTGGGCAAGAACAAGAGGCACAATGGCCCTTTTATAGGCAGTCAAGGAGGCGCACTGGCACGGAGGTGACGGGAGTAGGTGGCTGCAGGGAAGGGCATCAGAGAAGCGGCGACTTTGAAGGGCCAGTTGACGCAGGTGCGGAGTTTGGACCAGGCGCAATGGTGCGGCGAGGATGACAAGGAGTTGGTGGCACAGAGGGAGTAGTTGCGGCACAGCAGAGAGTATGAGGGTTAGTCGTGAGTTGAGAAGATCAAAAACAAAAGCTAGAGAGAAAGAGCAACTGTTCATCGTCCTCTGCTTATCACGAGTACTATTCATCACATACTGTCCAGAGGTTTTGACTTTGCGTGCTTGAGGGAATTACGACCACACTTGGTCGTAGGAGGTAACTGAAGAGGTTCCGGGAGGAGGTTCAGGAGGAGGTCCTGAGAAGGTCCTAGGTGGAGGTCCAGGAGGAGGTCCTGAGAGGAGGTTCAGGAGGAGGTCCTGAGAAGGTCCTGGGAGGAGGTCCAGGAGGAAGTCCTGAGAGGAGGACCAGGAGGAGGTCCTGAGAAGATCCTGGGAAGAGGGTGGTCTTTGCAAAAGGGACGGTTGCGACTGAACAGGGTGGTCTTTGCAAAAGGGACGGTTGCGACCGAATATGGTGGTCTTTGCAAAAGGACAGTTCGTGGAAGAGTGGATAGAGAAGGCCATTCGATGAAGGACTACCAAACGTGCAAAGGAGGCTGGGCCGTTCGATGAAGATCGGACGGTTCACAAAGAGAGGAACGTTCGGACCACCGAACGTGCAAAGGAGGCTGGGCCGTTCGATTAAGATCGGATGACTCACAAGAGAGGAAGGCGTGGCACATGGCGGGAGCGCGGAGAAGGTGGTCAAAGCTGAGGCTTTGGCCGAAAGGGATGAGGGTTTTCAAACTAGTTTTTTTTGTAATAGAAGGGAGACATTTTTAAGCTCCCGAAAACCTAAGAATTTCACAAAAACCAAAATTGATTGGATTTGAAGTCCGATCAATCCGTGCCCCGAGAGAGGAAGGAAGGGCAGAAGAGATAGAGGGCCAGGTCGGAGAAATTCAAACCTAAATTTGAATTTTCGGAAAGCAAGGGTGTTCGAAAAACAAACCCAAGCTCAACAGAAGCTCGAAGGTTTTCAGAACTTGAGGACAAAAAGACAAATGAAGCAACCGAAAACCAAAAAAAGAATACAAGAAGCAAAAATAACGCTCGTCCACGAACGGGACATTACAGAATCGGATACTTAATTTTTGAGTTAGAAACTAAAGAAGTTCCTAAGAGAAAAATAAAATAAAGTATTTTCGTACCATTCACACAATGCAACATAGGTAGAGAAAAAAGGTAAAATGTCTACAAATTCTGAACGGTGGACATGGAATACAATTTGCATCGAATTGCTTTAAGTGTTATCAAATTGAAACGCAATCCAAATTCAATTAGAACCTATAGCTAGCAATGATATATACATAATTTTCACAAATATTTGGAGTGCCGGTACATAGCAGGCATCTAGCTAGCTAGCTCCGTCTCTGCTGATGGACTACGTGAACGTGATATAATTAGATAAATATTGATTGCTGCTCCAGCTCTCAACGTAGCGGCGGCACAAAGCAACGCAATAAGTCAAAACTACGGATTAGTCCGACATTACAGGATTTAGTCAAAGTCAATGTTATCTACGTAATCGCTTTCTCGAGGTCAGAATTACTTGTCTTTTTCGTTATCACGCGTTCTTGCTGCGGCATGCCTGACGCATGTATCGAATTAGCAGCAGCAACTGGAGGGCAAAAAATTGCTTTGAACCATTACATAAAAAACAGTGGTGGGTTCATATCGAATTAAGAGTACGGTAAAAGAACTCAATTTGTAAGGATAGTTGAAATACCTTTGAACGTGAGGACCTGTGTTTCCTAGCCGTTTGGTAGATATATCATGTGGCTATCGAGTGTTGTTGAACCAATAGTCCTCACATGAGCATGATCACACGATAGATGCATTTAAACAGTATACGCCTAAGCAATAATATTCTTGTCCCGATTTGACGCGGTAAGTGGTAACAATTAATTATTAGGTTGCAGGCAGACTTGGCCCTGAATAAAACCAAATAGGACAAGTAAAATGGTCTTATGTGTGCAGCAAAATACAAACAAATTTTCCTATGTCGATAGCTCGAGAAAAGAAGAGGCAGAATATATAACATCCATTTGGAACAACAGGCAATTATATATCGACCTTCCTGCCGAGTGCCCGGGTCAAAGTCAAATTAGAGCTGCTGAAATTTTTAACCATATAGATATGCCCCGACATGACTTGGTTACTCTGAATAAAATTATGTTTTCACCATAGATGTACCGCGACAAGATGCATGTTAATCTATCCCTTCAGCAAACTGATTTGACTTTCTTTTTTTTACGACAAACACTAAGTCCCCAGCTACCAGGTCACGATCAATAACGTACTGCACCCCTCTGAAACATAACTTTGTTCTCTGCATTTGATAAATTATTGCTAAAGTATTGGATAGAACGTAACTAGCTAGGATAATACGGCCATTTAAAGATATTTTTAGTACATAAAAATATACATTTGAAGAACAAATTAACATCATGACGTCTTAATGAACAGAAAGAGATTCAGAGGAAGGTGCGCATACAATATACATGCGTGTCTTGCGGTGTAAATTCAAAGAGAAAAACACTAAAAGATACACTTTTCCTGATCATTGTCAGTAACTGAAATTTCAGATAAGCAAGCATGCAAAGCCCGGGCTACAGACGGCGTCTATCTTCAGATAATAGTTGCATTCCTCATTGACTAGAAAACTGCAAGTACTACGGCTGCCGCGTTGTTGATCTTTTCGCTGTCTGAGTCTTCACTAAACAGCATCCAAAAGCTGATCACACATTGGCAACAGGATGCTTGTGCCAGCCACCAACCTCACTGCAGTATACACACCACCGCCTTACTAATTAGGAACAGTCTTGAAGGGAGGCCTCTATCTATCGAAGCTTACGTACATGCTTGTGCTATCTTAATAGAGGCTTTTTATATCTATCGAACCTGATTTCCAAACCAAGGAGGAGGGAAAATTAGACAACAAAAGACAAATCCAAACAACAAAATGAAAATTCATTTAGGGCAGTGGCAAAGCCAGGATAAAAATAGAAGGTGGGCTTAAATGACTAAGCTAAATTGACACAAACATTGTCTTTTACTGTTATGCTCATCGTGTCGCATCCTGACATATCCTCTCCTCTCCGCTTCTCCATCCTCCCCCTTCGTGGCACCAACTCATCACGTTGCCGCCCACCACCCCATGTTGTAGGCTCGAGCTTCCCCGCACGCCATACAACCTCCTACTGTCCACCGGGCCACACCTCCTCACGCCACCGTTACTGCCCCGACTTTCCCAGTTCCCCACGTGTCCGCCGGCCCGCCGTTACTCCGCTAGGGTTTCAGCTCTGCCTGGTGCCTGCTCAGGTATGTCGCACTCATTTGATCAGTGGGGTGGGGTGGTTGTTAGTTGCTCATTCAGTTGTGGGCCGACTGTTGAGAAATGGTCTAATATAGTACTACAGTACATGCTATTTGTTGATGGAGTAGATTATAGAAACATTCATCTTCATAGGAAGTGTATCATTTGCCTTTGCATGAACGATGGGTTCCTTGTAGTGAATATGGGCAGTCGGATTCAAAGCGAATAATGCGGTGCAAATCGAGGGCTATAGTAACTAGTTTCTCTGGCACATTTTTTAACGTACTGCACTACAGTGGTGAAGGCAGGATAAAAATGAAGGGAGACTTAAAGGACTAAGCTATTTTTTTAACTAGAAATCAAAGAGGACTAAGCTAAATTGAGACAAACACAATCTTTTGTAATCCAAATTTATACATAAATATAAGAGAAGAAAAACAAAAAAATGAAATGCAATGAAGGTAGCTCGCTGAAGGTTACTGGCGCTGGCGGATGGTGGGCTTGAGCCCAACAAAGGCCCCCTGGTGTCTACACCCCTGATTTAGGGTTAGGGTTCACTTACCTTCTCCGACGACGATGAGCGCACTACAATAGGACCAATCTATTCTAACACACACTTGCAACACGTATAACATGTGTTACAGGAAAACTCAACTGCAATACATATTTTAATGTTGCTACTACCCAAGTTTAGAAAACTCCAAACATACCCAACCCTAGTATGCTACAATATTTTGTAATGTACGTTACAACACTTAATAGAGGTGTTGCTAGGGCAATCTACAAATTTTATGACCCATTTAAAACATAATATTATACTACTAGTAAAAATAAATTGGTAATTACAGTAGCAGGAAAGATATGATACGTCGTTGTTATAATTATAATAATATGGATATAAATCAAGGACAAACATTCTGTCGGTGAAAATAAGCAAAAGGGACTGAGTATCTGTCGGTAATAGTATTTTCTTTTTGCTTGCAAACTGTGTGAAAGATAAAATATGCACATATTGAATGTCTGTCGGGCATTCGGTAAGATCGATACACAAAATTTCTAGCACAATTGGAAGATCCCTCGTGTGACAGGAGTTTAATATTTGGTTGTTGTTGATAAAAACTTTGGTACGGCGGAGTAAAAATTAGGTTGCCTATGAGAAACAAAATTCCCCAACCTCTCGCACCGACCTCAAATCCCTCAACGCTGCCCTCTCCAGCTCCTGCTGCTGCACTCCTTTCCAGATTCTGTGCCGCCCTCCGCTCCAGCACTCCCCACCGCCACCCTCCCAACCCCTCGTGATCCCTCGGCCGCCCAATGTCCCGAGCCCCCGACCGCCCTCCGCCCACCCCCAACTCCCTCCGCCCCCGCATTCCACCCACCGCCTCCTCCCTTCACCCGCCGCCCCCGAGGCCCGAGCCCCCAACCACCCTACTCTGTCCTCTGGCCCCCGTGCTCCACCCGGCCTCCTCCCTCTGCCCCATTTTTTGTCCACCGCCTCCTCCCTCTGCCCGACACCTCGATCGCCCAGCTCTGCCCGCTACCTCCTTCCTCCACCCACCACCCGATGCTCGAGCCCCCGACCGCCATGCTCTGCCCTCTGGCCCCGCCGTGCTCTTCCCGGCCTCCTCCCTCTGTAGATATGCATTTGTTAAGCAAGACATTTTAGCGCCAAACATCTATGGATGAGATGTCCCCTGCTGCATCTTCTAATGGTCATATCAAGGATGACAGACATTACAGAGGTGGTCATCAAGTGGCTGAGAGTGAATTAGGGTATGATTTTGGTGAGGAATCTATAAGGAGCCCCGGCAGTGCTGGAAGAAGTGCCTCAGGAAGTCTGTTTAAGTCTTCCCATTTTGGAATGCATGACTCATCTCCCAGAAAAAAGTAAGCTACATGTACTTGTTTCCACATTTTGGTTCATGTAGAATCCTTTTGTTAATGTCTGACTTGCTACTTACATGATCCCTAGAGCTGAGATATATGTCTAAATGAGGAAAATGAGCTATATTCTGATGCATGAAGTTGCTGCTTTATAAACTCTTAAGTCAATATACTTCTTAGAGATTTTCTATCAGGCATCTACATTCCCTATTTTGAGATCTCACATCATACAAGAATGTTGAAAGGGGCTATACAAACATATAGTGTCAGAACCTGGGATTAACATCCCAGATCCTCTGTGCATTTCTGAACTAGTTCCATGATCAGTAGCTAGTTCACATAGTAAACAAATGTGATAACAAATTCATATCACAACTTTATTAATAATCAACAGAGTTTATTACAAAAGAGGCTTACAAGCCAACAATAAAGAACACAGTGGAAGTCGAAGAAGTAGTAGGGTCCAGTAATCTGCCACAAACAATCGACTGGGGTAGCGGTCTAGTCGTCGAGATCCACACTGGTAGCGAAGTCCTTCTCCTCTGAAATTTTGTTTGCATAAAGCAAGTATGAGCACAACTACCATGCTCGCAAGTTACACCCGTCAAATAACATAATGACATGCATATATGGATGTAACAAAGGATGGCTTATCGGTTGATTTGCATAAAGCAATATTTTCTTTAAATACTTGTACTAAGTTCAAAAGCAGATGTTTTATAACTACAAATCATTTTATAAATTCTCAGTTTTATAGTCAGATAACATTCACACATGAGTGGTGAAGGATACCCTCCTATCACATGGCTTCCTGCCCAAGTCCCAATTGGATTGAAATCCAAATCATTTGATAAAGTCTTTTGAAATCAAAACCAAAGTCTAACTTTGAGTAGTTCTGCTAGCTTGTCCATGACCGTGGACACGGCTATTCGAATAGTTTTACACTCTGCAGAGGTTGTACAGCTTTACCCGCAAGAGATAATCAACTTTTAATGTCCGTCTGACACACTTCCGAAGATGTGCGACTAAGTGATTATCACGAGGCCTTTACAATGCGCCATTCCAAAGTAGTTATGCCCGCTAAGGTTTCACTTCCTTTGGACTAACCATCCGCCAGAAGTCCCCTCTTGCGCCCAGTGGGAATACTGTCTAATCGACACCTACACACCAAAATGGCACAGCTAACAATGAAATGTTGCAAATTAGTTGGCCAAGTCCCGCCCACACAGGACATGTGGTAGTACGATAAGGCATAGCATCAAGCGCTCGAAGACCGGTCCTTAACTGACTTGGGCGTCTTCTAAATAAAACCCTGGACCTTAACCCTAACCAGATTAAGCCAGTGCATAAACTTGCACCCACCAATCATCCATCTCGCCCAAGTCCAAACCCATTTTCATTTTATTTTCCAAGTAAAATCATTTTATAAACCTTCTATGGTAAAACAATACCATAGAATCAATTTAAATCAAATTTGGAAGAATTGGCTAAAAACTTCCCAAATACAAGATTTGATCTAAGCATTGGCTAATCATAAGATTAATTTTAGTATCTTTTTGCCTAATGGTGACAAGGTATTCACGTTCAACATTCAAATTGGCTATACAAGGAAGATCGGAATAACTAGGTAATTAAAACAGGGAATTAAAATAACTGTATCAACATATGCATGCAGTAGTAATTTAAAACAGAACATAAATAATTTGAAATAATGGGATCGATATGATCAAAGGTATAACTTGCCTTGCTGGATGAGATGATGTTGTTTTCCTTAACAGATCACCTGGTACTGAGGTGATGTTGTTTTTCTTAACGGGTCACCTAGTACTCACAAGTACTTTCTCCAGGTAGTCCAAGTGTACAATCACGATGATCATACAGTCAAAATCAATCCTCTTATGTGCTCTTCATACGGCGTCGAAATCTGACTCTCTGAAGTCGTCAAAATCTAATCGCGAAATAAGCCGAATTCAAATAAAATTCAAATAACAATTCAAATGAACTCCAAATTAAATAATTTTGGTTTAGTTAGCTAGATCTTGAATTTATACAAATTCAGAAATTTAAAACACCCAAATCGGAGTTCGGATGCAAAAGATATGGGCTTTGGAAGTTTGAATTCTAAAGAAACCCTAATCTTCAGATTTTATTGAATTTCCTGAATTATTTTTCTAAAGAAAATTCGGTTTATTGCGCAAGCTGACGTCAGGGGAGCTTTTTCGGTTGAAAAGAAATAAAAGAAAAATAAATTTGGCCGTGGGGCCCACTGTAAGTGGCTCGGCTCACATGGACTAAGTCCATGGAGACTTGGATCTAGGGTTAGGATTGGAGTGCCACGTGGGCAGGTGACTAGGCAGCCATGCAAGCGATTTTGGCGATGTGGCGCTTACGTGGCGTCGAGGTGGCTGCCATGCCAGCATGAGGCCGACGGCAATGCACGGTGACCGATGGTCGCCGACGACTGGAGGCACAGCAGTGACCGGCGATGGCACTAGACGGTAGAGGAGACAATGGGGAGTACGATGCTCACCGTGGTGGCACAAGGGTGCGAAGGAATCGCCGGCGGCGACGTAAAGAGCGGCGGCGCGTGCGGGGTTGACAGCGGCGACGAGCTACAGCGATGCTCCGGCGAAGCGGAGGCGAGCACCAGGTAGGCGGTGGTGTGGCGAAGCCGTTGGTGGCGGTGGCGAGGACGCGGCGGCGGAGTCGGCACCGGAAACAGGGATGAAGTGATGCTCGGCCGGAGATCTTCGAGCTCAAATTCCGGCGAGGTGGTGGCGAGAGGGGAGGAGTGGGTGGTGTGAGCGAGTTTAGGGACTCAAGGGGCACCTCGTGTTCCCTTTTATAGGGGCGGAGGGGGGCGGGAGGAGATCGGTGGCGGAGGTCACGGCGGTGATTTCGGCTCCAGCGATTTCGCACGCGGACAAGGGGGAAAATGGTCGGAAATGGGGCGGCGTGATGCGCGGGATCCGGTGCGCACGTCCACGCGTGAAGAGGGGGAGGAAAACGCGGCGGGGATTGAGCTCCCGCGCGGGCGCTAATGGCGGCGGCGACTTGGTCGCGCGAGGAAGGAGGCGGGGAAGAAGAAGGCACGAGCTCGGTTGGATGTTGATCCAATGGTGCAGATGAGAAGAAGAGAGAGAGAGAGAGAGAGAGAGAGAGAGAGAGAGAGAGAGGGCGCGATGACGTGCTGGCCGTCCGATTCAAACCGGACGGTCGGAGTTGGTGGAGAGGTTCGGGCCTCCGAAAGTGACGCCAAGATCTGGCCATCGATGTTAGATCCAATGGCTGAGATGAGGGCGTGTGAGAGGAGCGGAGAGAGGAGGTGTGAGGGTCGTTGGATTTAGATCAAACGGTGCGGAGGAGCAGGGTGGCGTGGGAGCGGGTTAGCCGTCCGATCCAATCGGACGGTGGGGGAGAGGGCGGGTGAGGGTGAGCGCGTGCGGGCCGAGTGGGCCAAAAGCGGCCGGGCGTGGGACAAAAATTAGGGTTGGGCCGAGGAGATTTGGCCCAAGAGGGTGTTTAGGATTTCAATTGATTTTCTTAATTAATTTAATTCCAAAAATTCATTTAGGCTTTAGAAAATAGCAAAATAAATTCAAAAAAATATGAGAAAATTCACAGAAATTCTCTTATTTATTTTGGACTTAAATAAAATAGTTCCAACTTGAGGTTGGCTTTTAGTTTTGCAAATAAGTTGTTTTGACTTTAGAATATTCAGGAAAAAGCTTTTAAATTCTCAGAAAATTCCATAAATTACCTAAACTTTTATTTTTCAGATCAAACCAAATAAAACTTTAAGAACTTCAAATAAATTTCACTTTTGACTTTTAAAATTTCAAAAATTCAAATAAAGCAATGAAACTCTATCAAATTTTAGAAAATCCATTAAAACCATAGCTTTTATTTATTTTTATTTTGGTAACAGCACTTTGGGATGTTACAAACTACCCCCCTTAAAAGGAATCTTGTCCCCGAGATTCAGAGTGGCTAGAACGAAAACTGGGAATACAAGGTTTTTAACTGGAGTTGTTGTCGTCTGCATTCTGCTCATCATCTGACAGAATTTGAGTTGCGACATTGTACAGACGTCCTCGTCCAGAATTCTGCGGCTTCCTGTTTGCTTGCATGGTGCTGACCTCAGGGTTGGCTGGGTTTGCTGTCTGCTGCTTCCTTGGACATTTACTGGCAAAATGCCCAACCTCATGGTAGTTGAAGCACGTGATGCCTGCAATATAGGATTGTTGGAAAGACTTGCACTAATACTTCTACTGATTATCTCTCAAAAGGCCTCCCCCATTACCTCTAAAAGACACCTATTTATAGTATGCTGCGGTGGCGGTTGTCGTTCCAGGTCAATAGGCGTTCATCATTACGCAATAATGAGAGTAATTACCGGAGTAGTAACCTCCCCACGTTGCCTAACGGTTATCAATCAGAGATAATGGTGAGTTACCTGTAGCTATTCCAGGTATAACTACATATCTTGACTGCTCAGATCTCACAGTTAATAGGGTCTACTGGCAAGTGGACCCAGTTATCCATGGAGAAGTCATGGCAGGACTGGTCGTAGCAGGACTTACGACTAGGGGGTAGTTGTAGAAAAGCTTACGACTGGATACTGGTCGTAGAAAAACTTACGACCGAAGGTAATCGTAGGAGAACTTACGATTACGTGGTAGTCGTAGAAATGCTTACGACTATGGGGGTGGTCATAGAAGAACTTACGACCACCTGTCTTACTTCTCCCTTACAACAGTATGGGGTATACCATGTGACATCATATTACATGATTAAGGAATAATAAAATGAGGATTATCAGATCCTCGTCATCTAGCCCCCCAGCTTCAACTGAAAATAACTTACTTGGCCGAGGAGTCGTAGATGATCCTACGGCCACTAGGAGGCTGTAGGAAAAACGTTGAAGGAAAAACTCTTCAACATGTGTTTCTCTCGACAAAAAATATGCTTGGTCGAGGCAGTTTGTTGGAAATATCACGATTACAAGATAGTCGTAGAAAATCTTACGACTTTGGAGTAATCGTGGCCCTTTGATCGGAAGCAAAACCTTTCCGATTGGCATTTCTTTTGATCAGAAGTATACTTGGTCAAGGAGGTAATTTCACTTGAGGTGTGAAAAGAGCCTCGGTACTCTCGAACTGGCAGATTAAAGATCTGTCCGCTAGAGCAATTCCCGAAGCGGTGGAAACCGTTGGGTTCCCACGGCATTTTGTTTCAAGCATACGGTTATAAAACATACTGCGGGGATGAACTTAGGGTTCTTACCTTTTCTCTAACTCACCCTGACTGTTCGTCGTCTTCTCATCTCTTCCGCCGCCAGCGACACTGTGTGCTCTCTTGAAACTTTCCCAAATTCAACTCTTTCCTCCTTGAGAAATGATGACTAGGACTGTCTTCGAGTGGGCTGAATCGGAAATGGATGACGCAAAGATGAATGCCTTGGTCGCTGTCGAGAAAATTCCCGAGGAGCTACTCGCGAAGTGGATTGTGGCGAATGGACAACACTGGCCATCGAGAGAGAAAGGTCAAATCCCGCCTTCCAGCGACAGTGAGTGTGGCCTCGATTGCTCGCCACCCTTCCTCACACTCGCGCTCGAGCACTTTGGGGTGGAATTAGTGAATCTTGGTCATAATTCCATCACAATGCTAAGTGTATTCATGTATTTGTGTGAGACGTACCTGGGGATTCCGGCGGACCTCGAGCTTTTCCAGTATTACTACGGGATGGATCGTCAGGCCGGAATTGGTGGGAGTTGTGGTCTGAAGCTCCACGACGGGAAGTCGAAGGAGTATATTCAGATGTTCACCCGGTCATCGTGGACGGGATGGAAGAAGAAGTGGTTTTACTGGGAAGTCACCGAGGAAGACAGCCTCTCGTTTGTCGAAAACGCCGCCGAGAGGGCCTCTTCCTGGGACTGGACTCCCGGTAATCTTGACCGGATTGCCCCTACATTCAAGCCACCAAAGACTTGACGACCGGGGGGGCGCTTACCGGATGGCACGTGGTGAAGGACTTCGTCACGCGCCACATTAGCCCCCTGAAGAAACGAGTCCCTCCTATGTGGAGGTACTCGGGGAAAGAAGACCCCACCAGGGATTACAAGGATGGTAAGTGGAAAGACTCACTTTTTGACTTTAGCCTTGGCTAATCTTGATCTGGTCTATTGATCGTGCTACTTGTCTGTGCAAATCTTCAACAGGCGGAGATTGACGCTCGCGTAAGGCTCATCTGTGAGAAGAGTCCATCCGGTGTAGCAGCTCCCCAAATCCTTGCGGTTTTGACCGCAGAGGAAAAGGTGGAGTGCCTAAAGGTAATTGCGATTCGACTTCGTCTTTAGGCACCTGTTGTCGTAAAATGGTTTACGACTAAAGGATTTATCGTAGGAAAACTTACGACTTGTGGGTTGGTCGTAGAAGAACTTACGACCAGTTAATGATCGTAGAAAGACTTACGACCACTTTTTTTTTCTTCTGATTTTCAACAAAAAGTAGGGATGGAAGACCGCCAAGAGGACGAGGAAGTCGATCTTGTGGTCATTGGGGCGACAGCGTAGATGGAGTCAGCAAAATCCCCTCCAACCAAGAAGCGTCGACTTGTAAAGGTCGATGACAAGGGTGGTTCGAGTTCGGCTCCTCCTGCTCCTTTTGCTAAATTCGCCGCGGACATGGCTGCGGCTAGGAAGAAAGCAGAGGAAGCTGCCTTCGCCCTTAAGCGCAAAGCCCCCAAGGTCAAGGTACCCTTCTATTACGACAACAAGACTTTCGCAGTTTCTGCTTCTCGTGGCTTTATAAGGCGGCTAGAAAAGGAGAACTGGAAGAGCTTCATGTCTTTTGTGAAGAAAACTACTACTCCAGTAGGACCTGAGGTCGAGAGGAGCAGTGCTCTTAAGGTGGTCAAGACAGATCTCGACCACTCGAGGAGTCGGAAAGAAGAGACTCCCGTTCCCTCGATCGAATCTCGACCAACAATGGTCGAGAAGAAGTCGAAGAAACCTTCTGTTGGGAATGTTGCTCCCAATTTTTAGGTTAGATCCAGCGCGCAGAGGTATGTAAAAAACAGAAGTGTAAGAACCGCATTTACTCTTTGTTTTTCACAAGTTGACTTACTCCTGCGTTTTGTGATCTTAGCCCAACGCCTTCAGCCCCCAGGGATACTTCTAAGGAGAAGCCTGCTGTCACCTCTTTAGCCAGTGAAGGTGTGACTGCGGTAGTAGCTGAAGCTCCAGCTACTATTCCCGTGGCGGAGGAAGTCGTTTCTGCAGAAGTCGCTACGACCACCGAGGTAGTCGTAGGGATGGAAGTGGAGGCGAGAGAGGCCACGAGGGAGACACTGGGAGTCGGAGGTGGTGAGAGTTCCGACCACCGTGCCGGTAAGGAGGATGTCGAGGACGTTCCTTCCAGTCTTCCAGGCGGTGCTTCCATCACCAAATGAGAGGAAGAAGAGTATTTTAACTTTTGCTCTGATTTCTTTGGCCCTGCTTCTATCGTAGGATCTTCCGCCTACTAGTCTCGTGACCGAGTTCCTCACCCCAGCAACATTCCCAATTGCAGGGATGTCTTCGATAATGAACGTCTCGAAGGGGTTTGGTGGAAACGAGTCGAGGAGATGGATGAGCTGAAAGATCTGTCACGGATAGTCTCCATGTTTGCTTGGTCAAGCATGAATGTAAGTATTCATCGATACTCATGTATGTATGGTTTTATCCCTGTGTCTTATCATTTTCTCCCCTACAGAGAGCCGTAGAACAAGTTGCTACGATTTACGAGTACAATCGGCAACTTATCAAACTACGACAAGAGAAAGCAGTACTCTGCGAGCAAGCAGAGAGGTGGTGAGTGACCGATACTCGTAATCGTTTTTTTTAATTCGACTACTTGTTTAGCACTCGGTGGGGGTTGTCGTAGAAAAATCTTATGACTTAGTACTAATCGTAGAAAAACTTACGACCAGGAGTAATCGTAGAAAAACTTACGATCACGTGTCAGTCATAGAAATACTTGTGACTGCTCGTCTGTGTATTCATGTCTGCCCTTTACCTTTTCAGGTTTAAGAGTGACGAAAAGACCCTAGCTGATTCGCTCGACTTCGAAAAGGCCAAGACGAAAAAGCTAAGGGATGAGGTCACTAACCTTCTGAAGAAGCTTCAGGAGGCTAACTCTACAACTCAAGAATTGCAGGAAAAAATAAACAGTATGTGGAGTCACGACTGCTTTTAATCTTGATCTTCACCTTCTTAACCTCTCATTCTTTTACAGAAAAAGAAGTCGAAAACAAGGCCCTTCGGGCTGAGGTGGGGACTCTTCGAATCGAGGTCTAGGAAAAGTCCTCGGTCGTCCGCGAGATCTCCCGCATCGCGAAGGAGAAAGATCAAGAAATTGAGAAGTTAGGTTCTCAATTAGCGGGTAAGTAAAACTTTACCTGCTATTAAATCATTTTCTCTTCTCGTAGAATCGTTTCATCTAACCAATTCTTACTTCTTTCAGAGCGATTAGTTGAAATAAAACGATTCCACGAGGCTTCGACTTGTACCCAAGAGGAGATGAAGTCGATGAAGATCAATCTTCAAGACAACATTTCACTTCTGAACAATGTACTCAATGGGCTTCGTGCTGGAAAGGTCGCTCCTCGTGATGGCTGCTTATACGAGTGTTATTGGGGAGCAAGTCGGTACCTTGCAAGAGTTGGTGTCTACTCTGAAGACCAACCAGAATGACTCGATAAGGGAAGCGGTCAAAGGAGCTGTGAGCTTCGTTTTAGCAAAGCTTAAAGCCTGTGACCCCAACCTTAACCCTCATTCTGTTGAAGCCGACTTCGACTGTACCGAATCTAAAGCAGAACGGTTAATCGAGAGATGCAGTCAGTTGGCGAGAAGGTCGCGGAGGAGATGCAAATAGAGTCTCCTTTGTCAGAGTAGTCTGTAATAGGAATCTGTAAAGACAAGTCCTTTTGGTGATGTATAAATATATGATCCTTTCTTCTTTCCTGCAAATTATCTCATAGAGTAGTTAGTAACTCGTAAGATAATAAAAAGGAAGAGATAATCGAATCAGATATGTGTAATTCCTCCTTCCTTCTACCTTTTCCCTGCGAATCATCTTGTAGAGTAGTTAGTAACTCGTAAGATGATAACTCGGAAAAAGAGACTAAGACTAAGAAATGAAGTCATGTTTATAACTTTATCCTAGCCCCCGACTATTTACTTAGTTCATTGGAATAAAGTAAGTAAAGAAAGGGTTTATGAAAACAGAGAGATTTGTTCGACTTATAGTTCTCGAGTATCGGTTATCTTGCACTAGTCAAAAGAGTGGAAAATGGATCGACACTAGGAAGTTCCCTCTAGTGGGCAGGACCACGTGCAGAAAGAAAAGGCTTCGACTAGGTGATGTTACCATCTCCAACTAGATTAATCAAATCAATAACGACAACTTGAGTAAAACAAACATCTAAAGTACCTTAAAAATTCATTCGACTTTTTTCGATGTACCCGATAAGTTTATCCTGGTAGCAAGAGTAGGAAACGGGACAACACTAGGAAGTTCCTTCTAGTGGGCAGGACCACGTGTAGAAAGGAGAAGCTTCGACTAGGTGTGTTTCTTCCTCCGACCAGTTAAAACCGATCAAGTTTACCAAAAGTGGTCGAACGAACCTTTAAAGTGCGCTCTTCTTAGAGTATTTTTCAAAATAAATAAATAAACTAACGTGACATGAATTTTCTTTAAAAAAAAATCGACCATGCTTCTGAGCCCAAAAAACTTTGTATTTGTAGCAAAAGTTAGGAACAAGGTGACACTAGGAAGCTCCTTCCAGCGGGCAGGACCACATGCAAAGAGGAGAGACTTCGGCTAGTTGTTATATCCTTTCTCTGACCAGTGTAAAGAGGAAGTGAGCGTATGAAGAATGGTCGAAAAATTAAAGCAAATTCAAAGAAAGACAATAAAGATAGAAAGAATCTGATACTTTATTGTCGGAGAAGTTTGTTACACGTAGAATTTGCGTAACTGGTCAATGTTCCAAGAGTTTGAGAGAATGCGGCCATCCTCCATTGCAAGTCGTACCGATCCCGGACGCGTAACTTCGACCACGGTGTAAGGACCTTCCCACTTGGGGGAAAGTTTGTTCCGATTAGACTGGGATTGGATAAGCCTCAATACCAAGTCACCTACAGCAAGGCTGCGAGGTTGGACCTTATGATCGTAGTATCTGCGTAGGGCTTGTTGGTAGACTGCTGAATGGATTAGAGCATGATCCCTTTTTTCCTCGAGCAGGTTAACGTCCTCTGCTCGAAGTTGTTCTTGGATGAAGTCGTTAAAATTTTCGGCTCGTGCTGACCTGATCTTTAGTTCTGGTAGAAGCATGGCTTCTGCCCCAAAGACTAGAAAGAAAGGTGTTTCTCCTGTAGCTCGGCTAGCTGTTGTACGAATTGCCTATAATACTGAAGGTAATTCTTGTACCCAAGCCCCCGAGCGCTTGACAAGCTGATCGAAGACTCGGGTCTTAATTCCCTTCATTATCTGGCCATTCGCTCTTTCGACCGTCCCGTTGCTTTGGGGGTGGGCAATAGAAGCGTAACACAATCGAGTTCCCAACTCGTCGCAAAATTCCTGAAATTTTTTGCTCAAAAATTGTTTGCCATTATCTGTGATGATTCGACTTGGTACTCCAAATCGAGTTATCACGCATCTCATCATGAACCTTTTCGCTGCTTCCATTGTTATCCTAGTCACATGTTCGGCTTCTATCCATTTTGTGAATATGTCAATAGCCACAAAAAGGAATTCGAATCCACCCGGAGCTCTGGGTAACTGTCCTAGGATATCGAGACCCTAGGTTGCAAAAGGCCAAGATAGAGGGATTGTTTGTAACGCCTGAGCAAGTTGATGTATTTGCCTACTATGAAACTGACATTGAACACATTTTTTAACCAGTTCCCTAGCATCGTAGAGGGCTGTTGGCCAATAAAAACCTTGCCGAAAGGCTTTACCGACCAGTGTTCTGTGAGAAGCATGAGTCCCATAGATGCCTCCATGTATGTCGTGAAGGAGTTTTAATCCTTCGCTCTACGGAATACATCGCATGAGCACCCCTTGAGTTCCTCTTTTATAAAGAAAACCTTCGACCAAAGTATACATTTTGGCCTTTCGGGATAGTCGATCTACTTCAAGATCGTCGTCGGGTACGGAACCCGTATGAAGATACTTGTAGATGGGAGTCATCCAGGTATCTTCGTACTCTAGAGAGGCTGTTTCTATAGGAGGTGTCTCTAGTTCTTCAACTAGAGACGACTTCTGAAGTTGCTCCAGAAAATCCCTTTCGGTACTGAGGATCGGGAGGAAGCTAGACGAGCCAGTTGGTCTGCGAGGAAATTATCCTTTCGAGGGATAAATTGTACCTCAAAGCCCAAAAAATGCTTTCCTAACTTTCGAACTTCCGATAAATACCAGGACATAGTTGGATTAGAGCACTGGTACTCTTTTCCGACTTGATTTACGACAAGTTGAGAGTCTCCTCTCACGAGTAGTCGTCGAATCAAGAGCGCTTTCGCGGCTCGTATGCCAGCTAGCAAACATTCATATTCTGCCACGTTATTAGTGGCCTGAAAGTTTAATTGTATGGCATACTTTAACGTCTCTCCGGTAGGAGATTCCAAGACCACCCCAGCCCCCGAGCCACTTATAGTAAGTGACCCGTCAAAGTACATCGTCCACTGGTCGTGGGAATCGATCGATCCCGAACGAGTTCAGATTTGTCCATTCGGCGACAAAGTCTGCCAAGATCTGGGACTTAATGGCCGTTCGGAACACGAAATGGATGTCGAACTCCCCAAGTTCGACAAACCATTTTACCATACGTCCCGCTGTTTCCCTATTCTGGAGGATCGCTCCCAAGGGAAACTCAGACGGCACAGCTAGTTTGTGCGTCTGAAAATAATGTCGCAGTTTCCTCGAAGACATGAGGAGGGCATATAAAAGTTTTTGAACCTTAGGGTAACGCTCCTTAGCTCCGTATAAAACTTCGCTAACGTAGTAAACTGGTCGTTGTACGTTCTCACGTTCTACGACCAGTACTGCGCTTACTGCCTGTGGCGTGGCAGCTAGATAAATCAAGAGCGTCTCTCCTGGTTTTGGGGAAACCAGAACAGGAGCACTCGTAAGATACCTCTTGACCTCCTCAAAGGCTATGTTAGCCTCTTCCGACCACTCGAAGCCTTCATGCTTCCTTAGAAGTTTGAAGAAAGACAGTCCTTTTTCTCCCAGATGTGCGATGAAACAACTTAATGCCGCCATGCATCCTGTGAGTTTCCGGACCTCTTTTTTCGTGGTCGGGGGACGCATCTAAATGATGGCCTTTATCTTTTTAGGATTTACTTCGATTCCTCGTGCAGAGACCAAGAATCCAAGCAATTTCCCTGAAGAGACCTCGAACACACACTTCTCTGGATTAAGCTTCAAGTGGTATTTTCTGAAGTTGTCGAATGTTTCCTACAAGTCTGTGATGTGATTGAGCTGTTTGCTGCTGTTTACGACTAGATCATCAACATAGGTCTCCAGGTTTCGGCTTAGTTGAGGAGCAAAAGTCGTTTGCATCAAACGCTGAAAAGAAGCCCCAGCATTCTTTAAACTGAATGGCATTTTGACATAGTAAAATATTCCAAACGGTATAATGAATGCGGTCTTCTCTTCATCTTCTCGACACATATTGATCTGGTGGTAACCAGAGTATGCATCCAGAAAACTAAACATTTCACATCCTGCAGTAGAATCAACCAACTGATCGATACGAGGTAAAGGGAAATCATCTTTTGGACAAGCTTTATTAAGATCAGTAAAGTCTACGCACATACACCATTTGCCGTTCGACTTTCTAACCATTACAGGGTTGGCCAACCACTCTGGATGGTTGACTTCTCTTATGAAGCCTGCTTTAAGCAATTTGTCCAATTCTGACCTAATAGCATCTCATCGATCAGTGGCAAATATCTGTAACTTCTGTTTTACGGGTAGTTTATCAGGCCGTAAGGCTAGCCTGTGCTCGATCACTTCCTTGGGGACACCGGGCATGTCAGATGCTTACCACACGAAGACATCTGCATTTGCTCGGAGGAAAGTGATGAGGGCGTTTTCCTATTTGGGGTCAGAATAATCCCCAATGCGAACAGTCTTCGAGGGCTCCTTCGCATCCAGAGGAATCTCTTTGACTTGGTCGTTCGGCTTTGGTGCAGCTTTAGGCTTCGACTTGCTAGTCGAAGGCTGACTTTTGTCTCGAGTTGGTATTTGTCCAACCATCTCGAGGGAACAACGGTCACAGGAGTGCGTCGTCTTCTTGTCACAATATATTGTGATTACTCCTTTCGGACCTGGCATCTTAATACATTGATACCCATAATGAGTAGCTATTAAGAATTTTGCTAAAGTAGGTCGTCCGAGTATGGCATTATATGCCGTATCGAAATCAACCACATCAAAGGAGATCTTCTCTCTCCTAAAATTGCTTGGTGAGCCAAATGTTAAAGGAAGAGAAACTTGGTCAATTGGTTTGGCCGAAGATCCCGGTACGATTCCATGGAAAGAATATCATACCGGCCTTACCTTTGTCC
This sequence comes from Ampelocalamus luodianensis, assembly GCA_036346255.1. Lineage (NCBI taxonomy): Eukaryota > Viridiplantae > Streptophyta > Magnoliopsida > Poales > Poaceae > Ampelocalamus > Ampelocalamus luodianensis. Next base: position 6,969,003 of record CM070638.1, read on the forward strand.
TGGGCACCTGCATCTCGTCCAGGGTACTCGTAAATAGTATGTTTAACGAGCTTCCACCATCAACTAAAACTCGATTTACTCGACAATTATTGATGGTGGGTTCGACCACGATCGGGAACCGACCTGGTCTAGTCGAAGGGATCGGGCAATCACCTTTCTCGAAAGCAATGGTGACTTCCGACCACTTCAGTAATTTATTGACAAGAGGTGAGTCGATTATGTTTACCTCACGCTCGACAACTTTTAGCTGTCTTCGTGACTCATATGCCGATGATCCTCCATAGATGTGATCGATGGTGTGTTGCGGATCCTGGAACGGCATCTCCTCCTCGTCATCTGTCACAGCCCCAACTAATTAAATGAGATTAATTTGTATTTCACTAACCTGCATTATTGAATTCAAACCATTTCATAATATATTGTACTTGGAAAATCTAATTTGAGGTGAACCTACACATCAAAATTCACTTTTCAATTCAAATCAGTGATAAAAAGTTGGAATCACCATCTGAACCCAATTTATTTAAATACTACATTAATTACCATGAATTAATATAATTTTTCCCAAATTTTTGGGACTAGGTTAAACCAAATGAAAATTCAAACCAACTTAAAAGACATACATTAAGTTTGAATTTAAATATCACAAAATATATTATGAACAGTAGGGTTTTATAATTTTTATGGGAACTATGTCATCCCAGGAACCTCCACAAATTATTTCGTAATTTTTGGAAATTTATTTCTATTTCTAAGCCTCGGTCAAGCGAAGGAATAATTTAAATCTCGACCAAGCGTGCCTTCGTTCCACCGACTTGACTGCACTCGACTCAGACTCGAGTCCGACCCGGGGCGAGCTGACTTGACTTAACCGCCTAACTGCACTCCCTCATGCGACCGTCTGATCCAAGCTAAACGGTCCCGATCTTGTAGACATTCGACGGCTCCAACGGCACCTTGATCGGATCGTTCATTCACGATCCAACGGTCCGATCAACACTTTTCTTGTGCACACCCACTCTTTTCGATCGCCGCCAAGGCGGTCCCACCGGTCGATCCGTCTCTTTCCTCGGCGGCGAGCCTCGAGCTCAGCGCCACGTCGCGCCACGCTCGCCGCGCGCGCGTGGCGCCGTGATGCACCGCCTCCCGACCACTCCCGGAGCTCCCCTAGTGACGCCGCTCCATATCCGTCGATCCCCGGGCTTAAATCCCTCCTGCTCCTCCTTTGCCTCACTTCTCCTCGCACCCAAGAGGAGGAGGACGTTTGTGCATGCTCCATTCTCGGGTAAGCTCAAGGCCATGGTGTTCCCTAGCCTTGCAATTGCTGCCGTGTCCATTTTGCCTTATTCGGTGATTGTCCTTGCTTGCGCTTCTCCGTTCTTCATCTCGCTCTCGGTGGTCTCGGGCGTGCCGACAACCGATCTTGTGACCCCTTCACTTTGGTGAGTGTTACCCTTGCTTAAGTCGTCACCAGTGCCCCCGCACTTATGAAGTATTTCCCCTAAGTCAATTTCAACGATACTCCACAGGTTACTCCAAATCTTGAAGTTAACTTTTATCGGCCGTGTACCTTGTTCTTCGTCTCCAGCTCCGGCCGGTAGGACATTCTTCGATTGCTCACATTCTCACCATCTCCATACCGCATTTGAGCATGTTCAAGAACTACTTGCCTTTCTCCCTCCCCAGGGCGACCTCTCCACGTGGACCGTAGTGACCGCCGTGGACCTCGCCGTCATCCAGTCAACTCCAGTCGTCTCCGGCTTTTCCAGGCTCTCTTCTGCATTCAGGTAACCCCCCAGTAGCCTTAGGTCCTCGGACACCTGCATGCAGGGATTGTGCGGAACTAGTTTTTGCTTTTTGCGTTTCCGGCCGAAATACTCAGCTCCGCCCATTTCCGGCTCACCGTCGGCACAAACACCCTCCGCCGCTAACAGCCCCACCAGGAGGTAGTCCTCAGTATTGCCTTTCCATTTTGGCACAGCTCGCACGGCCACTCAGTTTCCCTCGCCGCCGGCGGGTTCGGCAGCGGTCGGCTCTGCCGCTCGTCTATTGTCGGACACAACCGACAAAAGACCCATTTGGGTTAAGCTAATGAAGTTCAAACTCTTTAACGGTGGGTTAGAAAGGTTAATACCTCCCTGACATGTGGGCCTCCTATAGGGTTAACTGATCGCGTAAATCTTAGTTTGTGCTTCACTAACTAAAACGCGTATTCTGGATAGTTCATACTCAAGGTTACGCTTGCTAGTTTAGGAGACGTATTACTGAGAGTATGCTTTCGACTCGGTTTCGGCCAAGACCATCATTGGATGGTCAATACTTTGACCCCGGGTCCCACTGGTCAGTCGCGTTAGCTAGCTGCGGGTGCGTGAGAAAAATACTGAGTTCTTTTAGAAAATCTGGAAAAAGGATTACCTATACACTGAAAAACAGTGGTGACTTCTAAAATGCATAACTATTTCATGCTACCTCCAAATCACATGAAACCACTTCTGAAAATTTTCATTTTTAATGAACCTTATATTAAAATTTGTTTCAAACTTATCTCTGTAGCAGAGAGTATTATTTGGAGATTAATCCATTAAAACCATTATTTATACAATAGAAAAATGACTGAAATCTTTAAAAATACATAAGTAATTATTGGAAACTCCAAAAACAGTGAGACCACTTTTGATCATTTTCATTTTCAGTGAACTTAATTCTAAAAATGGTCTCCACCTTACCTCTGTCACAGAAACTGTTTTGGGAGAATATACTCTTTAACTCCATTAATTTTTATACTATAAAAGGCTGATAACTTTGAAAATCAATAACTAAATCATAAAAACCCCAAAAAGGACAAACTCAACTGTTTCTAACTTATAATAATATTGCCTATTTATCTATGTGATCCACGTACTGCTTAATCGTTCTACAAAAATTCACTTCAGTAATTAAATTACATAATGACGTCTTGTTGAAATCAAATTCAAACCATTATAACTTTCACATGCTAAATCAAAATGAAATAATTCTTTCACCTAAAATCCTTTAAAATCATGATCTAACTACTGTAGAAAAATCATGCATTCTTGAGCATTTTTTATTCTTGAGTTGTTTTCTTGGTATTTATTTGATGTTATAATTATATAGATCCCGAGCATATTGATATCGACACTTACGCTACCGAGAGTGAGCAGCTCTTCGTACCAGCAAGGCAAGCATCATTTGAACTTTCTTTTGCATCATATTTGATCCCGCTTTTGGTTAAGTTAGTGCAATGATAATTGCTTGCATGCTATTTTGATTATGTCAATATTTTTGTGATGTGTAGTTTAGCTATGTCCTATGCTTGAGGTTAATCTTGAATTAAGCCAACTCCTTATGCTTAAGATAGGATGCGTGAATTATGGGTTATAGGATTGCTTAGCCATGCAAGTCTAGATCTGGTAGTTCGATCGTCGGGAATAACCCGTCGGTTTTGGGATACACACAACCCTTACTTTATGATTTTACTTCAGATCTTTGCAGCTGTTTTATGAGTAAAATTTTGTCATTTTAAATGAGTTTTGGTCCGGACAAGTGTTGGTTAGTGATGGTGCTTTGTGCACGAGCATTGGGTAAGTGGAAGGACTTGTCCGACAATTGAGGACCGAACTTTGGGTACCTCTTGTTCAAGCAACACTCGTCTTTGCCACACGCGGGTTGGGAGCCGTATGGTTAAGTAGGGGAGGGTTTTATTGTGTTAAGTCCTTGGTGGTGTAAGGGGCATAGCGGCCGTGAAATCCTATGTTCTTTGAGGAGCCGATGTAATCCTTTATAGTGTGCAAGGAGCACCAATTCTTCTGCTTTTGATTGCATCGGTATTTCCAATATAACTTGTGAGCCCCTAGCAAGTGCTATCCGACGCTTGTACTAGGCAGGAACCATCTCACAAGGGGACTTAGCTCAATAGGGCTTTCTTGCTGAAAATGACTATATCTTGATTTACCTACCGCATACCATAGGAAGTATGCTATATTCGGAGGCATCTGGAGGCTTACGGGCTAATCAAGTCGTGTGGGTAAAGTAGTACACCCCTGCAGGGTATAATCTATTCGAATAGCCGTGTCCACGGTTATGGACGACCGCTTGAAATTTGTGGTCGCTATTGTTAGACTTTTAATTAAAAATTGTGGTTGAACTTGGTATTCGTCATGAGCGGGGATGTTCATGTGTTTAGTACATCAAGGTGGGCTGCCACTTTGGTCTTTGTATGATTCAATTGTTCATTCTTGAAATGCTTTACTACATGCTTTACTTCTACTTCAAATCTGATTTTAAATGGGCACATGAAAAACTAGTATGTGTAGGATGTTAATTGTTGCGTCTCTTTCGCAAAACTAAACCAATATGAGCCATCCTTTGAATGACCCTTATGCATAACTATTTTTATTGGTGTAAGACTTGCGAGTACACTTGTACTCGGCGGATGTTTCTTGGCCTTTTCAGTGAGGAAGGTTATGATTACGACGATCTCGCTAGTGTCGACTTGGCGACACTAACGAGTAGTGTCTTGCCATTTAACCCCGATCGGTTGTCGATGGGTGTTGGGCATACCACTGCTGGTCTTTTGCTTTATCTATTTAATTCATTGCTACTTGATACTCTGTTTTAAATTTGGCGGTCGGCCGCTTGTAATAAATCAGAGACCTTAACTATTATGCAAGATGTCTTTCATCCCTTGTTGTATGCGTTGTATGGATGTAATCAACGTTGGATGAGGGTATGAGTATATTGGTCATTGATCTTGGGAACCAATATATGTCATACTCGTTGTTGATGAAGTCCCATTTAACCCACCGAGTGTAGTGCTTGAATCGAGGAGAATCGACAATCATGTAGCGCCGCAAGGAGCAATAGCGCATGATCGTTGAGGCTCTAGTATTCGGTGAGCCTCTCACTTGGATAGGGTTAAATTGGAATTCATTTATCGAGACCCGTAATTATGTCCCTAAGACCTTGTCTAATCTCGGTCTTATGGAGATAATTACGGGTCCCCACAAATATGGTATCGAGCCATCTTGATTGTAGGTTAGAGGTAGCATGGCGTTAGAGTTAGTAAACCTTCGAAGTCAAAATATTTTGAAATTATCAAATTACTTTGAAAGTTTAAGTTAAGAATATCTTTTATTCCTTATCCATCTTAGTATCTTTCCTCTCTGATCTGTTTTAGTTTATGAAACTAACTTACCTTGCCTTCTTGCCTTTAGATGAACCCTCGATCGTGTCAGGAAACTCAAGTCAAGGAGTGGATGGATACCCTGCGTTCTCGCGAGACATGATGTGGAGGGCGAACTTCACATATCAGCCCACTTATTCCATCTACCGCCGTGATCGAGGACCAGGGATGGAGGAATTTATGGCAGTGATAGATATCATTGCTCGACAAGTCACGGGGAGCATACCTTACCGCTTCGGTGCGCGTGGCACCGGAGGCCATGGCGTTGCAAGAGGTGGCCTTGGTGGCCATGAGTCGCCTCTCGCTACGACTGACAGAGTTAGCCCACCCCATATGATCACTTTCCGATGCGCGCGCGCGCGGGGCGTGAACTCGTTTGCTAGATTCAGTTTGGGAGGACCCCAAGTCGAGCGATTGGCGAGATTGGTTCACGTAATGGACCAAATGCATCGCTGCATGATGCATGAGTTATGGGAGACGCGTCGTCGTCTCATTATAGCTCAGGAACATGTACAGCTCATGCATGACATGAGGCTCATTCGTCCGGATGTGCTGTATGGCGCTAATGAGGTTTCACCGTACATTTCTGCGCCGCGGACTATCGTCTCCACAAGTAGGAGGCCATATCATCGGCGTAGGATCCCCTTACGCCTCACCAACCCGGAGACCGGAAGACACAGGTCCCTGGATACCACTCGCCGATGACTTTCGGTGAACTTTGGCCGAATAATATCTAGGTCATAGGGCGTGGAGCTCTATGTTTGAGCTTGTATCCTTAGGTTTATGTAATAGGGTAGTAGAAGTCGAACTATTATGTTTCATTTGCAAAAACTACTATTTGATTGTAATCTTAAGCTGCGCGCTTATGTACTGATGTTGTATCGATTCGGTTTATCTTTGATTTATGTTCGGTGTTCCATTTGGTGTTACAATTTTCTTGCTTTTTGATATTGATTGTGCATGTAAAGCCAAGTAATGGCTTTTGTCTTAATTACTAACCATCCTTGCCCAATACAGATGACGGGACCGACTCGCGATCGGGAGCCTGCGCGCAGGCTCCCCATCCCCATCTAGGGCACCACGTCTAGCACCTCTGGCGATTTCTACGATCGGGGCGGTCATCCAGGCGGCCGTCCGGGCATGGAGAGCCTCTCGGCAGCCGTCCAGCGGGTGGGCGCTGAGAGGTGCTCCTCGCCGCCATCCATGGTCGAGTTCATGATGATGATTGGCGCAACCGGATGGACCGGACCGGATGCTTGAGGCGATCGTCGCGCAACACCGCGCCAAAGACCCGCTCGGCCGGAGGAGCCGCCCACACCGGCGTCCCGAGGTCTCGGCGAGTTCCAGCGGACCAACCCTCCGGCGTTTGCGGGCGGCAAGGACCCGATGGAGGCAGGAGGACCGGCTACACAACATTGAGAAGAAGTGAACATTGCCCGGTGTACCGAGTCGAGAGAGTCTTGTTTGCCGCCTACGGTTGGCGGGTGCAGGCAGCGCGTGGTGGGATAGTTATTCGCCATGCAGCTCGCCGGTCACGTCCCGACTTGGGACGAGTTCGAGGCGCGCCCGAGAGGCCCATATACGGAGGGAGTGCCGCTTATCAGCGGCAGCAGCCTCCTGCTTTGAGACGGGGCGGAGGACCGTCGCGAGTACTGCATGACTTCAACTACTTGGCGGTATGCTCGGACGATGTCTCGACAGACGCTCGTCGCCGAATGAGTTCTTCCATGGGCTATCGAGGAGTTGCGGCTTGTTTTAGCCGCACACGATTTCGTGAGTTTTGACATCCGGTCAACAAGCGTCGTGGTGGAGCATGAGAGCTTGACGGTGGATGAGTCGAGGAAGAGGAGGAAGGCTTTCCGACGGCGATGGCGAGTGGCGATTTCCGTGCCTCGCCGGGACTACCTCGGGCACCTCGTGCCCGGCCAAGACCATCGAGGTCTCTGTGGCACCTCCACGACCTTCTCCACCGGCACTCAAGCGGACAATGGGGGGCGAGGCCACGCAGGTCGGTGGGGCATACAAGCGGCGTCATCTGTTTTCCGTGGTCGTCATGGCCACTATGCCGCAGATGCCTCGCCAGCGGCGAGGATGCCGGGCGTACTCTGCTCCAAAGCACCTCCACCCAGCTCGGCGAGGCCACCGCCACCCCACAAAGAGTAGCACCTACTCCACGGCATGCGCACGTGGTCGCGTCAACCACGTCTCGGCGGAGGAGGCGACCGACGCACTGACGTCGTGCTAGGTACATTACTTGTTAATTCATGTCCTCGCATCGGTTCTATTTGATTCGAGCATCCCATTCCTTTATTAAAACGAGTATGCTGAAATTAACCAATTTAAGATACATACACTACACCCACCTTATCATATCCACCCCGTGGTCGGTTTTCTCGCCGATCAAGTGCAGCCGGGACGTAAAAATTGAAATACAAAATGTTAACTTTTCAGAAACTTAATAGTGATAAGTTCGGTGGGCATCGATGTTATCTTAGGGATGGATTGGTTATCTAAGAATCGGGGAAAGATTGATTGTGCCCAAGGTCTATTTCGGTGACTAGCGAGGACGGCATCAGTCGTCTTTGCACCTTTAGTGGGTAGTTCTCGCCTATATGCTTTAGAGGCGAGTACCTCTCTCACACTAGAGGAGGTACCAATAGTGAGTGAGTATCTGATGTGTTCCTGAAGAACTTCCTGCATGCCCCGACCGAGAGGTAGAGTTTGTCATTGAGCTTGCACCGTGCGCGCCCATCTCAAAAGGCCGTATCGGATGCCGCCCAATGAGCTAGCTGAATTGAAAGAACAACAAGGAGTTGCAAGACAAGGGTTTCATCGAGCCTAGCTCCTCGCCTTGGGGATGCCGGCTCTCTTTGTCAAGAAGAAAGACAAGAGTCTACGGATGTGTGTTGACTACCGTCCGTTGAGCGAGGTCACCATTAAGAACAAGTATCCGCTCCCGCGGTTGATGACCTATTTGACCAGCTTAGTGGAGCTCGGTGTTCTCCAAAATTGACTTGAGATTAGGCTACCATCAGTTAAAGTTAGAACCGAGGACATTAGAAGACCGCCTTCTCTACTCGTTCACGGTTTATGCAGTACACGGTCATGTCCTTCGGTTTGACCAATGCCCGACTTATTTCATGAACCTCATGAATTCGGTGTTCATGGAATACTTGGATCGCTTTGTAGTGGTTTTCATTGGCGATATCCTTATCTACTCTAAGTCGATCTTGAGCATGAGCAACATCCGAGACTAGTGTTAGAAAAGCTTCGCCACCATCACTGTGACGCCAAATTCAGCAAATGTGAATTTTGGCTTGAGAGGTTAGTTTCTTGGGACATATCCTATCTAAAGGTGGTGTCATTGTTGATCCTAGTAAGGTGCGAGATGTCCTTGAATGGAAGCAACCCAAGAGCGTCACCGACATTCGTAGTTTTCTTGGACTTGCGGGTACTACCGTAGGTTCATCAAGAATTTCTCAAAAATTGCAAAGCCTATGACCCAACTTCAAGAAAGAAAAGAAATTCAGTGGGCAGCGAGAATGTGAGCAAAGCTTTCAAACCACGAAAGAATGCCCGACGGAAGCTCCGTGCTTGTTCTCGCGGACATTCACAAGAGCTTTGATATCTCTTGTGATGCATCTCGCCATGGGCTCGGTTGTGTGCTTATGCAAGGCCGAGTGGTGGCCTCTGCGTCAAGGCAATTGAGGCCCCATGAGACCAATTATCCCACACACGACCTAGAGCTCGCGGTGTAGTTCATGCCTTGAAGATTTGGCGACATTACCTCGCCGGTGTCGTTGCGAGATCTACACCACCATAAGAGCCTTAAATATATTTTCACCCAAGCCGACTGAACTTGAGACAAAGAAGATGGCTTGAGTTGATTAAAGATTACGATATGGGACTCCATTACCATCCAGGAAGGCTAATGTCGTGGCGGCGCCTTGAGCGAAAAATCTCAATGCAAGCTGTTCGACGGTAACTCCTTTTACAGAGGCTTATGTGCTGCATTGCAAGACTTACACCGGAGATAGTTGAAGAAGGTTCACTTGCAGCCCTCGGGTGACTTGCACACTTGAGGATCAGATTAGGAAGCCAGAAAACCGATGCGAAGTGGCTCAAATCTTAGAACCGATAAAACAAGGCAAGGCAAAATGTTTTAGGCAAGATGCACAAGGTACTCTATGGTTTGGAAACCGTATGGTGGTACCATTTGATCGCCACTTGAGAGAATTGATTCTCAAGGAGGCTCATAACTCCAAATTCTCTATCCACCGGGAGTACAAAAATGTATCAAGATTTGAAAAAGAAAGCGTGGTGGAGCCGAATGAAGCGACACGTTGCACGATATGTGGCGAGTGCGATCTATGTCAAAGAGTCAAGGTGAGCATTTGAAGCCGGTGGCACTCTAGATCCCTGCCCATTCCCAGGTGGAAATGGGAAGAAGTTGGCATGGATTTTATCACCGCCTTCCTAGAACTAAAGTGGATTCGATTCTATATGGGTAATTGTAGACCGTTTGACTAAAGTTGCTCACTTCATTCTGTCAAGACCATCTACCGTGGGGACAAGTTAGCGGAGCTTTACATTGCAAGGATTGTTTGTCTCCACGGTGTTCCAAAGGTGATAGTTTCCGATAGAGGCCCTCAATTCACGTCCTATTTCGGGAATGTTTACATAAGCGATGGGGACCACCTATCTTTTAGCTCCGCTTATCACCCGCAAGCGGATGGACAAGCGAGAGGGTAAACCAAGTTTTGGAAGACCTTCTCGGGCATGTGTGTTATCCTCTGATAGTTGGGAAAAATGTTTACCGTTTGCGAATTCTCCTACAACAATAGTTTCCAATCAAGCATTCAAATGTCGCCTTCGAGCGTTGTATGGGAGAGCTTGTAGAACGCCTTTGAACTGGTCGAAGCGGGAGAGGCCATTCTATGGCCCGACCTTGGTGGAAGATCTTGAAGAACAAGTCCGTGTCATTCGCGGCGACTTAGGATGGCTCAATCACGTCGAAGTCTTATGCCGATCGTCGTCGCCGCGAGTTGAGTTTGAAGTGGGCGATCATGTATATCTTAAAGTCTCTCCTATGAAAGGAGTTCGTCGTTTCCAAATCAAAGGTAAGTTAGCACCTCGCTATATTGGACCTTTCCGTATTCTAGCTAAGGTGGGATCGGTGGCGTGCCGGTTGGAGTTGCCACCATCGCTTCGCACGTGCATGGCGTCTTCCATGTCTCCCAACTCAAGAAATGTCTTGAGTCCCAGCGGAAGCAACCGAGTTGGATAAACTCGACTTGCAACCCGATCTATCTTATCGAGAGAGCCGATTCGTATCCTTGAGGAAACGAGCGTAAGACTAGGAATCGTAACATCAAGTTCGTCAAGGTTCAATGGGGCAACCACACGGAAGACGAAGCAACTTGGGAGCGTGAAGACCGGATCGAGAGGCATATCGAACTCTTCTCTACATGAAGTGCCTTCGTATCAAGAAAGGAAAGGTAAAACATATTAATGCAAATTATAACTTGTCAAGACTATCTTTGAAGGAAATCAAGACAACATGAATTATAACTTCCAATGAAAATCTTCTAATTCTTCTCCACCCGATCTCGGGTGAGATCTTTTGTAAGGGGAGGTTTGTCACAGCCCAACTAATTAAATGAGATTAATTTGTATTTCACTAACTGCATTATTGAATTCAAACCATTTCATAATATATTGTACTTGGAAAATCTAATTTGAGGTGAACCTACACATCAAAATTCACTTTTCAATTCAAATCAGTGATAAAAGTTGGAATCACCATCTGAACCCAATTTATTTAAATACTACATTAATTACCATGAATTAATATAATTTTCCCAAATTTTGGGACTAGGTTAAACCAAATGAAAATTCAAACCAACTTAAAGACATACATTAAGTTTGAATTTAAATATCACAAAATATATTATGAACAGTAGGGTTTTATAATTTTTATGGGAACTATGTCATCCCAGGAACCTCCACAAATTATTTCGTAATTTTTGGAAATTTATTTCTATTTCTAAGCCTCGGTCAAAGGAGAAGGAATAATTTAAATCTCGATCAAGCGTGCCTTTGTTCCACAGACTCGGACGGACCACGACTCAGACTCGAGTCCGACCCGGGGCGAGCTGACTTGACTTAACCGCCTAACTGCACTCCCTCATGCGACCGTCTGATCCAAGCTAAACGGTCCCGATCTTGTAGACATTCGGACGGCTCCAACGGCACCTTGATCTGGATCGTTCATTCACGATCCAACGGTCCGGATCAACACTTTTCTTGTGCACACCCACTCTTTTCAGTCGCTGCCAAGGCGGTCCCACCGGTCAGATCCGTCTCTTTCCTCGGGCAGGCGAGCCTCAGAGCTCAGGCGCCACGTCGCGGCCACGCTCTGCCCTCGCGCCCGTGACGCCGTGATGCACCGCCCTCCCCGACCACTCCTGGAGCTCCCCCTAGTGACGCCGCCTCCATATCCGTCGATCCCCGGGGCTTAAATCCCACTCCTGTTCCTCCTTTGCCTCACTTCTCCTCGCACCCAAGAGGAGGAGGACGTTTGTGCATGCTCCATTCTCAGGTAAGCTCAAGGCCATGGTGTTCCCCTAGCCTTGCAATTGCCTGCCGTGTCCATTTTGCCTTATTCCAGTGATTGTCCTTGCTTGCAGTTCTCCGTTCTTCATCTCGCTCTCGGTGGTCTCAGAGCGTGCCCGACACCGATCTTGTGACCCCTTCACTTTGGTGAGTGTTACCCTTGCTTAAGTGCGTCACGGTGCCCTGCACTTATGAAGTATTTCCCCTAAGTCAATTTCAACGATACTCCACAGGTTACTCCAAATCTTGAAGTTAACTTTTATCGGCCGTGTACCTTGTTCTTCGTCTCCAGCTCCGGCCGGTAGGACATTCTTCGATTGCTCACATTCTCACCATCTCCATACCGCATTTGAGCATGTTCAAGAACTACTTGCCTTTCTCCTCCCCAGCGACCTCTCCACGTGGACCGTAGTGACCGCCGTGGACCTCGCCGTCATCCAGTCAACTCCAGTCGTCTCCGGCTTTTCCAGGCTCTCTTCTGCATTCAGGTAACCCCCCAGTAGCCTTAGGTCCTCGGACACCTGCATGCAGGGATTGTGCGGAACTAGTTTTGCTTTTGCGTTCCGCCGAAATACTCGGCTCGCCCATTTCCGGCTCACCGTCGGCACAAACACCCTCGCGCTAATGCCCCACCAGAGGTAGTCCTCGATATGCCTTTCCATTTTGGCACAGCTCGCACGGCCACTCGGTTTCCCTACGCGCGCGGCGGTTCGGCAATGATCGGCTCGCTCTGCTGCTCGTCTATTGTCGGACACAACCGACAAAAGACCCATTTGGGTTAAGCTAATGAAGTTCAAACTCTTTAACGGTGGGTTAGAAAGGTTAATACCTCACGACATGTGGGCCTCCTATAGGGTTAGCGATCGCGTAAATCTTAGTTTGTGCTTCACTAACTAAAACGCGTGATTCGGATAGTTCATACTCAAGGTTACGCTTGCTAGTTTAGGAGGCGTATTCGAGAGTATGCTTTCGACTCGGTTTCGCCAAGACCAGATCCATGCGACCGGTCAATACTTTGAAACCGGGTCCCACTGGTCGATCGCGTTAGCTAGCTGCGGTGCGTGAGAAAATACTGAGTTCTTTTAGAAAATCTGGAAAAGGATTACCTATACACCAAAAAAACGTGGTGACTTCTAAAATGCATAACTATTTCATGCTACCTCCAAATCACATGAAACCACTTCAAAATTTTCATTTTAATGAACCTTATATTAAAATTTGTTTCAAACTTATCTCTGTAGCAGAGAGTATTATTTGGAGATTAATCCATTAAAACCATTATTTATACAATAGAAAAATGATGAAATCTTTAAAAATACATAAGTAATTATTGGAAACTCCAAAAGCAGTGAGACCACTTTTGATCATTTTCATTTTCAGTGAACTTAATTCTAAAAATGGTCTCCACCTTACCTCTGTCACAGAAACTGTTTTGGGAGAATATACTCTTTAACTCCATTAATTTTTATACTATAAAAGGCTGATAACTTTGAAAATCAATAACTAAATCATAAAAACCCCAAAAGGACAAACTCAACTGTTTCTAACTTATAATAATATTGCCTATTTATCTATGTGATCCACGTACTGCTTATCGTTCTACAAAAATTCACTTCGTAATTAAATTACATAATGACGTCTTGTTGAAATCAAATTCAAACCATTATAACTTTCACATGCTAAATCAAAATGAAATAATTCTTTCACCTAAAATCCTTTAAAATCATGATCTAACTACTGTAGAAAAATCATGCATTCTTGAGCATTTTTTATTCTTGAGTTGTTTTCTTGGTATTTATTTGATGTTATAATTATATAGATCCAGAGCATATTGATATCGACACTTACGCTACAGAGTGAGCAGCTACTCGTACCAGCAAGGCAAGCATCATTTGAACTTTCTTTTGCATCATATTTGATCCCGTTTTGGTTAAGTTAGTGCAATGATAATTGCTTGCATGCTATTTTGATTATGTCAATATTTTTGTGATGTGTAGTTTAGCTATGTCCTATGCTTGAGGTTAATCTTGAATTAAGCCAACTCCTTATGCTTAAGATAGGATGTGAATTATGGGTTATAGGATTGCTTAGCCATGCAAGTCTAGATACGGTAGTTCGATCGTCGGGAATAACCCGTCGGTTTTGGGATACACACACCCTTACTTTATGATTTTACTTCAGATCTTTGCAGCTGTTTTATGAGTAAAATTTTGTCATTTTTAAATGAGTTTTGGTCGGACAAGTGTTGGTTAGTGATGGTGCTTTGTGCACGAGCATTGGGTAAGTGGAAGGACTTATGCGGACAATTGAGGACCGAACTTTGGGTACCTCTTTGTTCAAGCAACACTCGTCTTTGCCACACGCGGGTTGGGAGCCGTATGGTTAAGTAGGGGAGGGTTTTATTGTGTTAAGTCCTTGGTGGTGTAAGGGCATAGCGGCCGTGAAATCCTATGTTCTTTGAGGAGCCGATGTAATCCTTTATAGTGTGCAAGGAGCACCAATTCTTACATTTTTGATTGCATCGGTATTTCCAATATAACTTGTGAGCCCCTAGCAAGTGCTATCCGACGCTTGTACTAGGCAGGAACCATCTCACAAGGGGACTTAGCTCAATAGGGCTTTCTTCTGAAAATGACTATATCTTGATTTACACCGGCATACCATAGGAAGTATGCTATATTCGGAGGCATCCGGAGGCTTACGGGCTAATCAAGTCGTGTGGGTAAAGTAGTACACCCTGCGGTATAATCTATTCGAATAGCCGTGTCCACGGTTATGGACGACCGCTTGAAATTTGTGGTGCTTATTGTTAGACTTTTAATTAAAAATTGTGGTTGAACTTGGTATTCGTCATGAGCACGGGATGTTCATGTGTTTAGTACATCAAGGTGGGCTGCCACTTTGGTCTTTGTATGATTCAATTGTTCATTACTGAAATGCTTTACTACATGCTTTACTTCTACTTCAAATCTGATTTTAAATGGGCACATGAAAAACTAGTATGTGTAGGATGTTAATTGTTGCGTCTCTTTCGCAAAACTAAACCAATATGAGCCATCCTTTGAATGACCCTTATGCATAACTATTTTTATTGGTGTAAGACTTGCGAGTACACTTGTACTCAGCCAGATGTTTGCTGGCCTTTTCAGGTGAGGAAGGTTATGATTACGACGATCTCGCTAGTGTCGACTTGGGCGACACTAACGAGTAGTGTGCTGCCATTTAACCCCAAGTCGGTTGCCGATGGGTGTTGGGCATACCACTGCTGGTCTTTTGCTTTATCTATTTAATTCATTGCTACTTGATACTCTGTTTTAAATTTGGCGGTCGGCGTTTGTAATAAATGTAGACCTTAACTATTATGCGGATGTCTTTCATCCCTTGTTGTATCGTTGTATGGATGTAATCAACGTTGGATGAGGGTATGAGTATATTGGTCATTGATCTTGGGAACCAATATATGTCATACTCGTTGTTGATGAAGTCCCATTTAACCCACCGAGTGTAGTGCTTCGAATCGAGGGAGAATCGACAATCATGTAGCGCTCGCAAGGGAGCAGCGCGCATGATCGTTGAGGCTCTAGTATTCGGCTGAGCCTCTCACTTGGATAGGGTTAAATTGGAATTCATTTACCGGAGACCCGTAATTATGTCCCTAAGACCTTGTCTAATCTCGGTCTTATGGAGATAATTACCGGGGTCCCCACATCATCCGACTCCTTCCATCCACTTGTTTGGCCTACCTATTCAAGAGTAGGAAGTGGCCCCTTCCAGAGTAATAGCCTTCGAGTTTTCGTAGAAAAACTCGGCAGTTACGAAGGTCATGCCCTTCTTTTTTGTGAAAAGGACACCACCTGGGTTTGTCGTTCCTCCGATCTTGGCGCTTACCTTTACCTCGATCGGGATTCTGCTTGGGGTTGCGTGGCTCTTTGTCGCTTACGGCCAGGACCTCCTTAGAACCAGCAGCTGGAGATTTGTGTCTCTTCGCCTTGTTCTTAGATTTCTTAGCTTTTTATCCTTTTTCTTACCACTTTCGTCTGCCTCTTGAGGGATATTATCTTCTCGATCGATAGTGTTGTTCCATTCGACTGCTTCAGTAACAGTTGCGTATCTATCAGCCATCTCAAAGAGTTCGGCGACGGTGGCGGGAGGATGTAAAGTGATGTCCTCTGTTATTCTCCTGCTGCGGACTCCCTGCTTGAAAGCCCTGATCACGGATGAGTCAGAAACTTCCGGAATAGAATTTCGAACCTGACTGAAGCACCTGATGAATTGGCGTAGAGTTTCATGATCGTTCTATCTTATCCGGTGCAGGTCGTCCTCCTTTCCAGGGCGGTTTTAGGTGCCCTAGAAGTTCGCCAGCAAAAAGTTGCAGAGGTGCTGCCACGAGTAGATCGATTCGAATGGCTGGTTTAAAAGCCATGATCTAGCCGATCCTTCGAGCACAGTCGGAAGGTAATTTGCCATTATGTGCTCTCCTCCTCCTGCTGCTCGGATAGCTGTAGTGTAGATCTGGAGGAATTCAATGGAATTTTGGGTTCCATTGAATTTCTCCATGTTCGCTGGTCGAAAACGAGGCAGCCAGCGAACTGCTCAAAGATCGGGTGAAAACGCCCGTCATCCCGAGACAACTTCTTGCCTCCTTATTTGTAGAAAAGAAGGGTTAACGTCACTGGGTGATCATACTCGACGATACCCAGCCACGGGTGGGCTGAACCTATGATAAGCCTCAGTTTTACGAGGGAAATACTCCTCGTATTCCGCTTGTCGCCGCACGTTCCGTCCCTGAAGTGGTGAAAGATCACCTCTCCTAGGGCTTGTCGGTCTCCAGATATCCAACGAGCCTTCCTTAGATCGGGAGAACGATGTGAGCGAGGATCATGTCGTCTCCCATGTGACGAGTTATCCGAATGGCTGGCAGAGGGTGGAGTTGTACTGCTACGACTTCCGGGTTGCTGATGACGAGGACACTCGAGTTTTGCCATCGTGTTGCGAAGCCTTTGTGCGATCTCTTATGCAAAGAGATCGTACCCTGGTGCTCGAGCGAGCTCTTGGGTCGGATTTTCCAGCAAGTTGTTGATGTGCTGGAGCTCCTGAGCTTCCTCCGACTGGAAATAAGCGCGCTCGGGGAGATTTTTCTGAGCTGCTATTTTTTTCGTCGAGTTGTCTCAGAATAGCCTATATCAAACCCTTGAGTTGGTTTTAATGAAGTGCGAGAATATTAAGGATGTTCCGCACATTCATTAAAGTGTTCGTCTCGTTTGTCAGCGGTGGTGTCCTTGCCATTGCCACGAGGGGATGTAGAGTGTGCCCGTCGGGGAGCATCGTCAATCCTGCCTCTGGGAGAACGATTCTTATTAGGGGGAATGACGTAGACCTCCCGTGGATGACCTCCACCTGCGCTCGAGGCCTCCTCGCTTGAGGAGTAGTCGAGTGACACCATCTGACGACTTGGAGTAAACCCCTCCAGGTAGGGGAACTCCGGGTTATAACTGTCTCCGTCTGCAGGTGTGTCCTACGATGGGATGGTTGGACTTGGAGGAACAGCGTGCTCGATCCTCTTCTCTGCGGAATTATCTGGAGAAAGAGGACCATCAGGTGTCGATGGAGCTCTGGAATGATGGCTTATAGAACTTGTCTCGCCAAGTCGTACTGCCTTAGGGGGACTCGAACACTTGGAGGAAAGACTCTCATCGTGTTGCGAATCTGTCCTGGGGCAGTCCTGTTTGTGGTCATGTTGACCCTTGCCCCCTGAGGAAGCTGGTTTCTCAGCTGGGCGTATGGTTGTGGGGGATGAGGATCCCTCCTGAACTCCGACAATGAGGCAGTCTCCGAGATCTGATAAAAGATCTCTAGAGGCGGCAATACCGTTAGATGATTCGATACTCGGCTCGTAATCGAAGCGGCATCCATGTCGATGTCTGCGTAATCGGCTAAGTCGAACCAATTCTCCTCGTTCCATTCTCCTGCCATGGTAGCATCAAAGAGAAAAGAAAGAACTGTTGACAAGAAATTACCAGAAGATCCCCACGGACGGCGCCAACTGTCGGTGTTTTAGAACCGATCTTACGTAAAGATTATTTGATTTGGGGGTATCCATAATTGATCACGCGGACAAAGGAGACACGTGGATTTTTATACAGGTTCGGGCTTCTCCAACGAGAATAACAACCCTACTCCTGTGTGTATTGTATTGGGTATCCTGATTACAATCAGTGGAAAGACTTGCGCTAATACTGCTACTAATTGTCTCTCAAAAAACCTCTCCCATTACCTCTAAAAGACACCTATTTATAGTATGCTGCGGTGGCGGTTGTCGTTCCAGGTCAATAGGCGTTCATCATTACGTAATAATGAGAGTAATTACCAGAGTAGTAACCTCCCCACGTTGCCTGACGGTTATCAATCAGAGATAATGGTGAGTTACCTGTAGTTATTCTAGGTATAACTACATATCTTGACTGCTCAGATCTCACAGTTAATAGGGCCTACTGGCGAGTGGACCCAGTTATCCATGGAGAAGTCATGGCAGGACTGGTCGTAGCAGGACTTACGACCAGGGGGTAGTCGTAGAAAAGCTTACGACTGGATACTGGTCGTAGAAAAACTTACGACTGAAGGTAATCGTAGGAGAACTTACAATTACGTGGTAGTCGTAGAAATGCTTACGACTATGGGGGTGGTCATAGAAGACTGTGAGGACCCGGGGTATTTAACTAGTAATACTTAACCTCCATATGGTTCTAGCATTACTAATTAAATATCCTAAGCCTCGATGGACATGGGCTTCCCAGAATTGCAGCATATGCTCATCATCACAAAATTATACATCATTTCCATACAACATTTAACACTAGGTTCAACAACGACATACATAAAGTAAAGTTATTACAAAAGAGCCAACCGGCCAAATAACACAATATACAAGAATAACAGCGGAAGCAAAAGCGTCATAAGATGGCTAAGAACAAAAGTCGACCGGTTAGCCAACATAACCCACAAGGCAACCGACCGGGCCGCCAAGCTAGTCGCCCCGAAAACTACCACAACACAGCTCACAAAAGTGAGGCCCTTCGAGCTCACCTTCTTCCTCTGCAACAAATACATTTAAGCAAGACAACTGAGTACACAAGGTACTCGCAAGACTGACGTGTGGAATAGCAGACATATTCATATGCTACATGCAGGCTTATTTAAGTGGAGGTCATATGTCCCATTTTGCACAGAGCCAACTTTATTTGCAATAATGTAATACATTTAAATGCAAGTTTACAAATCTATTTTATTGTTAAAATAACAGCGAAATAATGATAATTACAAGTAACCACCTGGAAGTGACTATCCCAATAGCCACCACAACATAGCACGAATCCCCGATTCGTACCACCCATCAAGTTTTAATTAAAGGTTGTAGTCTAGTTCTCACGGGCGTATCAGGCGTGTCCATAACCTAGGGCGAGGCTATTCGAATAGTTTTAACCTGCGGGTGTACCAATGTACCCACACTTCGCACCGCCTTTAAGCCACAAAGCACACTTAGAAGGTATGCCGCACACACTAAGTCCTACGAGGCGCTTTCCAATATGTGTATTAACCACGAGCCGCTCGTATGGATCGGAATCCATACGCTTACATTGCAAGCCGAAAGACAACCAGCCATCACAGGGGAAGCCTTTCGGACACTGCAATGCTCCCAGCACCATCCCTCCTGCGACCCGAAGCCAATACACGCCAAAGTACTAAGTCAAGAGAGGTCCCATACCCTCTAGTGTGGTTAGCACGCAAAATGCTCAGTACGGTGGCGCAAGTAACTCGCTCCTTAATGACCCGGGCACCATTCCAGTCACACCCACAAGCCCACCAACATACTATTGTGCCCAAGTTTAAATCATTTTATTTTTAGTTTTTAATTTTCACAAGTAAACATGGCACAAGGCTGAAATCATAAGTGATAATAAGTTTTATGTGATCAAGGTTATCGACAAGTCGATAACCGCCCATTTCTACCGGAAGCTAAGCATGGCTGAGCAATTAATCCGCAAAACTACTAAGTGACAAGAGCTCATCCACAAACTCTAAATCACAGCAATAACCTAGGCTCATGGTAGTAAAGGATAATCATTTGCCTAAGGAAATGCATCTACTAGGTCAACTAACGACAATAGTTAAACACAAACTAGCAATGCATACATAGAATTTGTAAACAAGATAAATACTTGAAAATACAGGGATTAACATGATCAAACTGCTTGCCTTGCTGGAATTGTTCTTGCTGCAGAGGAGGATTCTTAGGTTCACTAAACTCTTCGGAACCTAACGCGAAAATACGATAAAACCAATAAGAATGAAGAACACCAAATAAAACTCAATAGCAAAAGACATCCAAATCCCATGAAATTTATACAGTAGCTAGAGGATGATTTTAGACAATTTTAGGAACAAGAATTACTTCATTTGGACTTAGCATGAAAAAGTTATGCCTAAATCAATTTTGCTCAGCCTGAAAATTCCAGTTTTAATTCCTATCTATTACTGTTCATGGCATAAATGTACAGAATGATCTAAGGTCTGAAATTTTTATGGTGGGTAAGTAATAGTATCCTAACAACAGAAAAACTGAGTTTGCACAATTTGGAGTTGAAATGAATTAGTTATGATTTTTCTAAGATGTAATACTAGCACATTTCACTTTCCAGAAGCAATATTAAGAACAAGACTTATGCTACACTAAAGTGCATCCCTAGAGAATTTTAACAAAGTTTAGTTTGCCCAGATTGGAATTACAGAGAAAAAGTTATGCATTTTATAAGTTAATGAATTTTTTAGACAATATTTAATGTTGAGACAAGTTAATACAACCTACATTAGTTTCTCTCTGAGAAAAGTGCCTAAGTTCATTCTTAGATTGAAGTTCAGTTTATTACAAAGCTAGAGCAATTGAAAACATTCAAAAAGGAGTTAAAATGACAAAATTACACATTTTTGAAATTTGAATCAGCCAAAAACTTAGGAAAACAGAGCTCTCGGTAGGTCTAATAGAACTGACGAATTCGGGGAGGTCGTGGTCGTCGATCCTTCATCGCACGGCTATAGACCTCGGCAAGCCGCCTGCAGCGTCGCGCCCGGGGAGGTGCGGACCGTTGAGATCGAATCAACGGTCCCGACGAGTAGAAATCTGGCGCGGGAAGACCTCTTCCCGCCTTGGGAGGTGCGGGCGTTGAGATTAGATCCAACGGCTCGACCGGTGCATGCACAAGCGCAGCGAAGGAGGTCCTCGCGCCTACAGGTGGTCGGGACCGTCAGATCAAGATCGGGCAGTCCAGAGCTCTAAGGGAGGTCCTAAGGCTTTAATCCAAAGAAGGAGGTCTAGACGGTCAAGATCTCTCGGGGGAGGTCCTGAACGGCTAAAGATGAGGTCGGGGGAGGTCTTTGTGGCTAAGATCTCATCGAGGAGGTCTAGCCCGCTAGATCTAGATCTAACGGTCCGAGGCGAGAGGAGGTCCTAGGCGGTCAAGATCTACGGAGGAGGTCTTGAGCCGTCCAGATTTTATCGGGGAGGTCCTATGCGATAAGTTCTACGCGAGGGAGATCTCGACGGCTAAGATCTCGCGTGGGAGGTCCTCAACGGTCGAGATTTAACGAGGAGGTCCGCAAGGACAAGTTTTTAACGGAATGAGATCTGGACGGCTCAGATCCCTCTAGGGAGGTCCTGAACAGTTCAGATCTGCTCTAAAGAGGTCCTGTGACTTAGCTTTTCCGAAAAAAAAGGACCAGTGGGAGGTCTTTTGCAAAGAGGACCCCGAGGGAGGTCCTGGGGTGGTCTTCACAAAATGGCCGGGGTGGTCTTTTCGCAAAGAGGGCCTCGGTGGAGGTCCAGGGGGTGGTCTTTACGGCTGAGATTTGGCCTAGAGAGGTCTTCAACGGCTAGGATTAAGCTAGGGGAGGTCTTGCGGTTAACAACTTTACAGAGGGAGGATCTAACGGCTAAGAGCTAATCCAGAGTGGTCTTTTACGGTCAAGATCAACTCTAGGAGGTCCTGAGACTAGAACTTTACGGGAAAGGACCTAAGGCTTAGATCTAAACTGGGGAGATCGTGAACGGCTGAGATTAAACCGAGGAGGTCTAATGACTTGACAAAATCGCGACAAAGCACAGAGCACCGCACTGAGCTCGCCGGCACGTCGCCGACGACCAAGGCCACGGCGGCGCCTACCAAAGGTTCCAAAATGATGCTAATACTATTGCGAACCTGAAGCACTCACTCTCAGCGGTGGAGTAGGCCTGTAACGCCGGCGAGCCGGAGAGGGCGGAGGATGTTTTTCGGCAAAAACCGAAAACGGCGAAAACGCTCGCTACAAGCTAACTTAGCTAGTCCTTAAGCTAGACGGAGATATTGCGAACTCACCAGGGCATAGCATAGGGCCGAGGGAGCTCGGAGAAGTGTTGACGGCGGAGACTGACGCCGGAGGCGGAGAAGATGACGACGATAAGGGTCCCGGAGCTATCAGAGGCAAAAATGACGGTCAGCGAAGCTTCGCACAGACCTAAAGATGGTCCAGGACCACGGGATTGGACGGAGGATACTCACCGGAGCTGGAAACGAAGAAGTCCCCTTTTTTGGCCGCCAGCTGTGGGAACTTCAATTCGAGCTACTCCTGTGAAAGCAACCCAAAATGGAGTTAGGGAAAGGACTTGCGACGACCAGAGGTACCAAGGGAACAAGGTGTAGGGCAAGAGGACCCCAGGAACCCTGTCGACACAAGGAGCTCCAAACGACCGAAAATGGCGGAACCAGTGCTTTCGGCGATTGGCGCTCAACCCACGGAGAAAAGAGCCAAGGTGGCAAGAGGTGCTGAAGGGGAACTCAAGGGAGGCTTCGGGGTGTTCAAGTACTCGCCCCCCCCCAGAGCACAAGGACGAAGCTCTAATGGCGAAGTGACCTGAAGTGCCTACTGCGCGAGAAAATGAGGAGAGAGCAGGTAAGGTCAGCGCTGCTCCTGCCATGGGCAAAAGCGAGGCTCAAAGTTGTTGCCGGGCCCCACGACGCGACGGAGGCCTGCCCTGCTCACCTGCCACCGCTCGCACATGCAGTACGGTGAGAGGAGGAAGAAGAAGAACAGAAGGGGAAACCCGGGGAGGTCGTGAGCGTTGGACTTTAAATCCAACGGCTCACACACGGTTGCTCCAGATCGAGCTCGGGTGCGGCCTGAAGACTTGGTCCAACCGAGTCAACTGAGTTGGGCTCGGGCTCGAGCCCGAGTCTGACTCAAACCAGAGTTTTAATTTTTTGTTTTTGGAAGAACTGCACTTTGGAGAATTGTTTGAGCTAGCAAAACAACTTCAAAAATTCTAAAATTTTTACAGGAGTTTGCCAACTAAAGTATTGACCTTGCATAAAATTTTCAGAGGCTTTGGTGTTGTGGATTTTCCTCCAAAAATTTAACAAGGTGTTGGACCAATGATTGACCAGAATTCAAATAGGTTTGACTGACCTCCAAAAACATTCAAACAATTTCTAAAAATTGTGAAATTTTTCAGAGAGGTCACACACCAACCCTAGAACTTAGGAAAATATTTCCGAAGATGACCACAAGATTTGTGAGAATGTTTTGAAGACTGAGATGTTGATGAAAAGACTTGTGGTTTTTGTATTTCCATAACTTCTTTACAACAAATGCTCAAGGCATACAGGAAATACTAGATGTAAGAAAAGTTTTTAATTTCTACTCATTTTCTTACATTGGAAACACAAGTCTGAAACTTGGGATGTTACAAAGACCTTACGATCACCTGGCTTACTTCTCCCTTACAACAGTAAGGGGTATACCATGTGACGTCACATTACATGATTAAGGAATAATAAAATGAGGATTATCAGATCCTCGTCACCTTTGTTTTGTATGCCAGCTAGCAAACCTTCGTACTCTTCCATGTTGTTAGTGGCTTGAAAGTTTAATTGTATGACATACTTTAAGGTCTCTCCGGTAGAAGATTCCCGGACCACCCCAGCCCCCGAGCCACTTAAAGTGAGTAACCCATCAAAGTACATCGTCCACTGGTTGTGGGATTCATACTGAGGATCCTGAATAGGTTCAGGATTTGTCCATTCGGTGATAAAATATGCCAAGATCTGGGATTTAATGGCCATTCGGGACACGTAATGGATGTCATGAACTCCCCAAGTTTGACTAACCATTTTGCCATGCATCCCGCTATTTCCCTATTCTGGAGGATCGCTCCCAAGGAAAACTCAGATGGCACAGCTATTTTGTGCGCATGAAAATAATACCGCAGTTTATTCGAAGACATGAGGAGGGCATATAGAAGTTTTTGGAGCTAAGGGTAACACTCCTTAGGCCCATGTAAAACTCCACTTACGTAGTAAACCGGTCATTGTACATTTTCACATTCTACGACCAGTACTGCGCTCACTGCCTGTGGCGTGGCAGCTAGATAAATTAAGAGTGTCTCTTCTGGTTTTAGATAAACCAGAACAGGAGCTCTCGTAAGATACCTCTTGACATCCTCAAAGGCAGCGTTTGCCTCTTTCGACCACTCGAAACCCTCGTGCTTCCTTAGAAGTTCGAAGAATGGTAGTCCTTTTTCTCCTAGGTGTGCGATCAAACGACTTAAAGCCACCATGCATCCTGTGAGTTTCTAGACTTCTTTCTTCGTGGTCAGAGCAGTATTTGCACGATGGCCTTTATCTTTTCAAGATTTGCTTCAATTCCTCATGTAGAGACTAGGAATCCAAGCAATTTTCCAGAAGAGACTCCGAACACACACTTCTTAGGATTGAGTTCAAGCGGTGCTTTTTGAGATTGTCGAATATTTCATGCAAGTCAGTGATGTGATTAAGTCATTTGATGCTTTTTACGACTAGATCGTCAACATAGGCTTCCAAATTTCAGCCTAGTTGAGGTGAAAAAGTCACTTGTATCAAGCGCTGAAAAGAAGCACCAGTATTTTTTAGACCAAATAGCATTTTGACGTAACAAAATATACCAAATGGTGTAATAAACACAGTCTTTTCTTCATCTTCTAGACACATATTGATCTGGTGGTAACCAGAATATGCATCTAGAAAACTTAACACTACACAACCAGCAGTAGAATCAACCAACTGATCAATACGAGGTAAAGGAAAATCATCTTTTGGACAAGCTTTATTAATATCAGTGAAGTCTACGCAGATACGCCTGATGAATTGATGCAGGGTTTCGTGATCATTCTATCTCATCCGGTGCAGATCGTCCTCCTTTCCAGGGCGATTGTAGATGCCCTGGAAGTTCGCCAACAGAAGGTCGCAGAGGTGTTGACACAAGTAGATCGACTCGAGTGGTTGGTTTAGCAGCCACGATCGAGCAGACCCCTCGAGCACAGTTGGAAGGTAATTTGCCATTACATGCTCTCCTCCTACTGCCGCTCGGACAGCTGTTGTGTAGATCTGAAGGAATTCAATGGGATTTTGAGATCTATCGAACTTCTCCATGTTCACTGGTTGAAACCGTAGTGGCCAGCGAACTGCTCGGAGGTTAGGCGAGAACGCCCAACATCTGATAATAACTTCTTGATGCCTTCTTTGCAAGAAAGAAGGGTTGACGCCACCAGGTGATTGTACTCGACGATACCCGGTCATAGGTGGACTTGACCTATAGTAGGCCTCAATCTTACGAGGGAAGTACTCCTCGTATTCCGTCTGCTGCTACAAATTTCTGCCCCGGAGTGGTGAGCGATCACCTCTTCTAGGAGCTTGTTGATCGTTAAACATTCGAGGAGCCTTTCTCCGATCAGGAGAGTGATGTGATTTGTGGTCGCATCGATCTCCATACAATGAGTTGGTCGAACGACTTGTAGCTGATAGAGTCGTACTGCTATGACTTCCGGAATAATGTCTTGCCATCGTGCTCTGAAGCCTCTGTGCGATCTCTTCGGCTAAGAGATCGTAGCCTGGTGCTCGAGCAAGCTCTTGAGTTGGATTCTCTAGCAATATGTTGATGTGCTGGAGTTCCTGGGCTTCCTTCGACTGATATTGAGTGCGCCTAGGAAGATTTTTCTGGGCCGCTATTCTCCTCCGTCGAGTTGTCTCAGGATCATCCATACCAGACCCTTGAGTTGGTCTTAGTGGAGTGCGAGTATGTTGAGGATTTCCTGCATGCTCATCAGGGTGTTGACCCTGTTCATCACCGGCGGTGCTCTTGCCATTGTCACGAGGGGGCGCAGTGTGTGCCCGTTTGGGAGCGTCATCAGTCCTGCCTTTGGAAGAATGATCATTATCAGAGGGAAGGATGAAGACCTCCTGTTGAGGATCTCCACTTGTGCTCGAGGCCTCCTCACTTGAGAAGTAGTCGAGAGACACCATCTGGCGACTTGGAGTAAACCCCTCTAGGAAGGGGAACTCCGAGTCATAACCGTCTCCGTCCGCAGGTGTACCCTGCGAAGGGATGGTCGAACTCGCAGGAAAAGCGTGTTTGATTCCCTCCTCTGCGGGGTTAACCGAAGAGAGAGGACCACCAGGTGTCGATGAAGCTCCGAAATAATGGCTTCCAGAACTTGCCTTGCCAGGTCGGACTGCCTTAGGTGGACTCGAACATTCAGAGGGAGAACTCATCATGTGTGTGAGCCTGCCTTGACGCAGTCCTTGTTGTGGTCAGATTGACCCTTGCTCTCTGAGGAAACTGATCCCTCAGCTGGACGTACTGTTGTGGGGGATAAGGATCCCTCCTCAACTCCATCGGTGGTGTGGTCTCCGGGATCTGCTGAAAGATCCCTAGAGGTAGCATCACCATCGGATGAGCTACTCGGCTTGTAATTGAAAACGGCATCCATGTCGATATCTGTGTAATCGGCCAAGTCGAACCAGTTCTCCTCGTTCCACTCTCCTGCCATGGAAGCATCAAAGAGAAAAGAGAAACTGTTGACAAGGAATTACCAGAAGATCCGCACGGTCGGCGCCAACTGCCGGTGTTTTAGAACCGATCTTATGTAAAGATTGTTTGATTCGGGGGGTCTCCACAATTGATCATGCAGATAGAAAGACACGGGGATTTTTATACAGGTTCAGGCCTTCTTCGGAGAGATTAACAACCCTTCTCCTGTGTTTATGGTATTAAGTATGCTGGTTACAATCAAGGAAAAGTCTAATACTTGTGCTCCTGACTGTCTCTTCCCCTATTATCTCTGACTGAAGCCCTTTTATAATGTGCGGAGAGGTAGTCGCTCCTCTAGGTCAAGAGGCGCCTCATTATTCTGTATAATGGACGTAATAATGGTAGTAATCACCGGAGTAGTAACCCCTCTACGTCGCCTGACAGTTACTTGTGAGAGATAATGGCGCGCTACATGTAGTTACTCTAGAGAATAACAGCTATATTAACTGCTTAGATCTCGTAATCAATTGAGCCTATAGACAAGTGGACCTAATTAATTACTAGGTGGTCGTAGCTGAGCTAGTTGTAGAAGAACTTACGACCAGGGGGTGGTCGTAGAAAGGCTTACGACTGGGTACTGGTCGTAGAAAAACTTATGACCAAAGGTGATCGTAGAAGAACTTACGATCATGAGGTAGTCGTAGAAGGACTCACGACTATGGCGGTGGTCGTAGAAGGACTTACGACCACTTGATTGGCTTCTCCCTTAAGATTATAAGGGGTATACCTAATAGCCGTATGACGTCATATTTACCCATAATATTAATTACAGATAAATAGTAAAATGAGGATTATTAGATCCTCATCAAGAATCTAGAAAGCAAACACGATAGCGAATAAACACTGATAAAGCCAAAAAATCCAAAATGCTCAAAAATGCATGAGATTTACATATTAGTGAGATTATGATTTTAGATGTATTTAGGAGAAAATTTTAGTTCAATTGGAGTTCAAAAGAATTTCTTATGGATGTTTGAAATTAATTCAATTTCTAGTATAGTAATAATCCTTTTCTGAAATTAATTCTAATTCTGAAATTTTCTGTAACAGTAATATGTTTAACACCTATGCCATGTGGAAGTACATTAGTAAAGAAAACCAACAAAATTTGTTTCACACAATTTGGTTTTAAAATGAATTCGTTATGAATTTGTGAAGTTTAAACAAACTTTATGTTGTAAACAATTTACTGTGGATTTTTATCTGAGAGCAAGATCTTATGACTTTATGCTAAGTTCATACTAATGATTTTTACTCTTTAATTGCTTTACCAAATGGTATTATCTACCTCGTTGACTTTGGGATGTTTCTTTGTCCATGCATCAGATTGGAGGAATTTTCTTAACATGGGTGTTTGTTATCTAAATCTTCTTACTAAAACAATTACTCAATTGATAAACAAAGTTTTGAGTGTTCTACAGGTAAACACACCACTAAGCACTGAACTGCCTTTTTTTTTTTACCATACAACATACTAAAGAACAATTTTCAGAACTAAAGAGTTACTAGCCAAACTTCATTCACAATAAGCTATTTCAATTGAGTGACCTAGTTGACAATATTTACTAGCATTAGACAATTGGTTTTGCAAGAGGGTTACATTGACAATTCAGATTTTCTCCTAATCACCTTCCCTTCTCTGTTAGTTTGACTGTCAATGTTGATTAAGTATTGTCAACAGGTTCATTCACTGGACTTAGCCAACAACAATGCTTGTTTTTCAGGCTAGAGTGCTCCTTTTAGATTAATCACTAAAAGCTATTTAATCTAACACCACCTTTCCGATTACAAGAATCTGAAAAGTCATAAACTTAAGTTATTCCCAAAAGCACTCTAATTTCCTTCTTGGTCTAACACTTCATTAGAAAGAGTTGATTGTTCTCTGTTGGTTTCTGAAACTTCACCTCCATTCTTGATTTTCAGTTTTGACTACTACTAATAGCTTAAGTGTTCAAATGGTTAATTGAATCCATACCTTTCTAACTACTTGACTAAGCAAGGTCATTAGCCTATTGACAAAACTGGGTATATGTTCAGATTACTGTTCATACACTTACAACAGCAAAAGTTGACTGAACTCAAGTGCTAGTTTAGACTCCCTTCAATTTAAACTTCCAATTGCTAACTCAATTGAGTGACTCAAAAGGACATTTTCAATATTTGATAGCAAAAGACAGAGGTTATACAAGAAGGTTACATTGACATTTCAAGCTTTATTCTAATCCTTTCTCTTCTCTGTTTATCAGTTCAACCCAAAAGACTACTGATTTTTTAACTACTCTTCCCACTAATTCACCTTTTCAAATTGCTTATCACATTTTTTAGTGGCATCATTTTCAATCAACATGGTTGTTTCTTAACTCATTACAGGAGGTTCCATTTTCAGTGACAGAGAGAAGCATTTTCATTGAATGAGCTACAAGAACAGGAACAGATAGAGGGGCTCAGGCGTGGCTCGTCGCTGGTAGTTGAGCAGCGGGGAGGTGAAAGCGATGTGCAAAATGGGTTGAGGAAGACTCAAAGATGCTAGGGAAGGCGACCTTGTGGTGCGGGCGGATCTATGGTGGTGCGGCAAGGGGACGCGATGGCCGGCCATGGAGGTGACACGGTGCGACGGCGCCCGAGAGTGCGGGGGTGGAAAATAGGGCGCGCATGGGCATGAATGTGGTGCAGGGAACTCACCGTGGTGGTTGTCTACAACGGAGAATGGTCAAGGTGGTCCAGCGACAGGAGCATGCGGCAGCGGAGCTGGTTCAACGTGGCGGCGACTCTGGATGAGACAAGAGAGCAAGTGAGAGGTAGGGTTATGTAGAGGGAGTCTAGGAGATGCTCACATGGGGAGGAATTGGAAAGAGAGTCCTCAGAGAAGGCACGGTGACGAAGCAAATGCGGCGGTGGTGAAGAAGACGGCGGATGTGCGGCTCCCGATGACTGATTCTTCAAATCAATGCGGGGAAAGCTTCCTTGTGGTGTAAGGCGCGTCGTGACGCGATTGGCTGAGGTCGAGGGTTTCCACCCTATTTGCCTTGCAACAAAAAGTTTTAAAAAGTTCAAAATTTCACAAATGCACAATAGATGCTTAACTAATCCAACTTAAGAATCTGTGGCTGTTACATTCTATGTCCGGGGTTCGACAAACACGTTCACGTATAATAATGCACACATCTCCATCGCTGCATGCAGATCTCATCAGCTCGCTATTGCCCCCAAGCGCATCGATGATGACGACGGCATGAATTTAATATTTCCATGAATTTCTTGAATTTCAAAAACTTTGTTGCATTTAAAGAATTTCAAAGCCTTGCCTTGCAATTTAAAAATGCAAAAAAATATTCATGGTGTCGATAATTTGGATTTTTGCACAGATCTAAAGCTTTAGTTGTTGTCAAAACCATCTCAAAATTTAATTTTAAATTCCAATCAGATTTTGAAATGCAAATAAAATCGGAAACCTTTCTCTATCTCCCTGGGCCAAAATCCCACCTTCAGCCCAGCTCTCTTCCTTCTTTCTTCCACTCGTTTTCTCCCCGTGGCCCAGCCAATCCACGGCCCAGCCGCCATCGCTCTCCCCGCCACGACCCAGCCGGCCCACGAACGAGCTGAGCCCAACAAGCAGCAGCAGCCCAACTCTCCCTCCCCTCTCTCGCTTTCACTGCTACATGGGCCTAGCCCCACCAGTCAACCCTCGGCACTGTTCTTCTTCCCTATTTCATCTCTGTCCCGTTCGCTCGCTTTCCCTCTCCCTCTCTCCGAGTCACTAAGCACAAGTAAAGGAGAGAGGCACTCGAGTGCCTGTAGCTTAACTACTGGGCCAATATTTTTTAACGAGGCCAGATCATTCTCCTCTCAGAAAGATTAAAAAAAACAAGAACAAGACTATCCTACTTCTCTTTAAACTCTTCTCTTCTTCATAAATTGAATCCTAATGGATCAACTTACAACTTGACACGTTACAATGGGAAACACTCAAAATACAATTCATCTCTTTGATAGTAAGAATCATCACCAATACAATGAAGGATACAGATCCATACATCTTTATTTGTTATTTTGCATTAATAAAAAATTTGGGCCCAATTTTGTACGTCGATCTGATTCAAAACTCTCTACGGCTGGCTTAGACCATTGGCGCCACATCTCTTGAAATCTGACGGAGGCGGAGGCAGGCTCGTCTCCGGCGTCGGCCCGTTTTCCACCATGAACGCCGTTGCCATGCCCACGTTGTGGTGGAAGTCGAAGTGGCAGTGTAGGTACCACATCCCTGTTCATAAAAAAATCAAATCAAAGATCAGATTCTCTCTACATAATTTTGTTATTTTGGAACGAATATATTGAATTGGAAGCTTGGATCATTGTGATACCTGGATTGTCTGTGACAAATCGGACAGCGGCCCAGCCAGTCCTGGGGACCTGCACAGTGTTCTTCAGCTGCGGGTTGTGGTAGTTAAACCTCTTCACGTCCCTCTTGGGGTTGAAGTTTCCGAGCCCCTGCGCGAGCACGAAGAAGTCGTAGCCATGGAGGTGCATGGGGTGTTGCCCTGGAACAGTCTGCGGCAGCACCGTGCTCTGGAACACGATCTCCACCGAGGTGTTGTATTTTAACCGCCGGAGCTTGGTTGCCTTGAACGTCGGCTCTAGCACGTCCACGAGCGGCCCCGGCGGGATCAACGCCCTGTCGCTGTAGTTGTACGACCGCGGCGGCTTGTCGGGGAAGTCCTCCGTGTACACGCCCTCCGCCGTGCCGTCGTAGTAGCTCTCCAGGAGCGACGTTGTGGTCGGGTGGTGGAAGGAGACGTTGTTCATGGTGGCCACCGCAATGGTCTCGTTGCTACGCCGGCGCTTGCACATCTTCTTGCCGTCGCGGCAGATGGATCCGAGGCCGAGCGTGATGAAGAAGCGCTCGTCGACGTGCATCGGCACGCGGTGGCGATCCGGGTGCGCCAGGCCGGTGAGGTTGTTATGGAAGTAGAAGGACGGCATTGTGCTGTTCTGGTGGGGCATGATGGGCATCGGGACAGGAAGGCCGTTGTTGTCGCCGGGGACACCGACGTAGCGGACGAGCCCACGGGAGATGAACACCAGGATATGCGGGTCTGGCTGCGGCGGCTGGATCGCGAGCGCCACCATGTGATAGTGGGCCGGCGGGGCGTCGGCCACCATAAGCACGTCGATGGTCTCGCCCGGCGCGATGGAGACCATTTCTGTCTTGTACGGCGTCAGGTAGTTGCCATCAGCGGCGACCACTGTGAACATGTGGCCGGCGACCTTGAAGTAGTACTCAGAGAAGAGCGCCGTGTTGACGATCCGGAGTAGGTAGCTCTGGCCGCGCTCCACGTCGAGGACGAAGCTCTCCTCAACCGTGCCGGAGCAGTTGCTGAGGTCTCCGAGCTTCCCGTTGATGGTCGCTGACAACGGGCTGTCGTCGAAGTTGCCATCGGCCATTCTTCTATCCAGCTCATCGAGGTCAAGCTCCCACCATTCACCTGCAAGTAACCAATAATTAAGATTCAATTCATCACGTTGTCGCTTGTGTGTGTACGGTCCATTCAATCAAACAAATCAATTAATCAACGATCAGGATTGATCGCTCACTATAGATGATCCATCTCGACTGTTGATTTCTCGAGAAATCAACTAACCTATGAGGATGGGCACATCCTTGGCGGGCGTAGGGAAGGGGTACTTCCCGTCCTTTGGACGGATGACGAAGGCGCCGTTAATGGTGGAGCGGAGGCATGCGACGTGGGCATGCCACCACAATGTGCCGACCTGGCCGGTGACGTTGAAGCGGTAGACGTGCTCGCCATTGGGCGGGATAGGGCACTCGGTGATAAACCCCGCGCCGTCGGCCCAGCAGCTTCGAATCTGCCGCACGCCGTGCCAGTGGATTGTCAGCCCATGTGGCAGCTTGTTGATGACGTGGACAACCACGGTGTCGCCATCCGTGACGTCAATCTGTGGGCACAGGAACTGCCCGTTCACCACATAGATCTTGGTCGTGTTGCACAGTGCGCCACGTTCATCTCATGTACCTAGTAGTATATGGTGGTAGTACAAATTAAATCGATCATTGATTTGTTAAGGGTATAGTAGACATGTATACCGTTAGATCAAAAGAATGAACGTCCGTATTAGATTGCGTGTACCTTAAAAGAGCTCCACATATATTAGATACGCACAAGTAACTAGATTAATAAATGTTTGTTTAGCTGCATAGCTTGTCTAGTAAGCAATATTTTCACCGTGAGAGTCCATAAGACCACAATCCCTGCAAATTTTATATATGTAGCTTCATTTTCCTGAGAAACACATTGTGACCAACATTTTAGCCCAATACAAAGCTAAACTAATTTCTTATAGAAACAGAACATACCGAAACAAATCATACCGAGACGTGATCAACAATACACAATATATATATATATCTATAGATACTCACAAGGAAGGTGTGCTCGACAACCGCCGCCTGGCCGCCAGCCGCCGCGGCCAGAGCCACAAGGGCCACGGCGCAGAAGAGGGATGCTGCCATGGAGAGCTTCTCCATGCTAGCTGCTGTTTGTGAAGTGATGCTCCTCCTCAGCCATGTTTGTGACCTATATATAAGCTCCACAGGTGCTACTGTGGCAGGCACAAAACACCCGAATCCAGCGGCCGTTTGCAATGCTTGACCTACATATAAGCTCACTCTCACCACAATCATGTATCAATTAGAACACAAGCTAGCTTTAGTATCAATTATACATGTGGTTTTCTTTGAACTGAAAGTTGAAAGTTAAGCACGGCGCCTGCAGAGTGGCATCGCATTTCTCTGCCGTGTTCGGATTCAGAAAGGGAAATGCTACCAATTGACTGGAAATGATAAATTTGTCGCATGTGCGAAAAGTATATGTGGAATTTCTCGCGTTTTGGGGTTAGTGAGCTAGTTCGATCGAGAGCGTGGCCATGAGAATTCTTGGTTCTCGATCGAGTTCCAAGTTTCAACCCTAGCTACATGACTTAATTTAATTTGACTCAAGAACTGAAGAATTAACATTATTTATTTTATCTTATAAACCCACTGTGTAAACCAATAAAGCATATGAACTCTTAGTACGTAGTAGTTATGGATGTGTACGACTTAACCTGGAATGAAAAACACCCTCGTTCAAAGGAAAGTTTAATCTATGTATTATCACTGCTCTACTACAAAATCGAACCATTAATTCCATAAAAACCTCTCAGTTTCAGTTAAGTTTCAATAGGTCACATCATTGAAGATATTACACATCATTGAAGATATTACACCGGGAGAAAAGGCAGAAACTCCCAGGATTCCCGAATCGACAGTGACAGAGCTTGAAAATTTGTGTTGGAGGTGCACCATAGGGGGTAAAAGAATGGTTGTTAAGCAATTATCGGATGATTAAATGTTAGCGCTAGCTATACCATGCATTTTGAATATTGCATTCATATGGTACTTACCGTTCCTACATAATTAGGTGGACTTTCTTTCTAGTTAATTGGCTACTTTACACAATTAGTTGTGAAAACAACTTATTTTATGGAGTGACAACAATAACAAATACTAATATTGAAATTAATAAATTTTAAATATGTGTGAACATATTATTAAAAATATATAGACATTCCAAAAAAAATTATTAGTATGCCATATGGCCCGCATAATAGTTCGTGTGCCCACCTGAGAAACACATACCATTTTTAGTACATCTATTCTCTGTAGGCTGGTATTGATATGGATGGTGTATTTACGTCACATATTGCTTCAAAATTTGTAAGTAAAATGTCTCATGTAGATATCCTTGTTGCACTCATCGTGATGGTCATAACAACGCAAACAAATAGAGAATCGGACACTTAATTTTTGAGTTAGAAACTAAAAAAGTTCCTAATAAGAGCAAAATAAAATAAAGTATTTTCGTACCATTCACACCTGCAACATAGGTAGAGAAAAAAGGTAAAATGTCTACAAATTCTGAATGGTTTACACGGAATACAATTTGCATCGAATTCCTTTAAGTGTTATCAAATTAAAATGCAATCCAAATTCAATTAGAACCTATAGCTTGCAATGATATATACATAATTTTCACAAATAGTGGGAGTGCCGGTACATAGCAGGCACCCTAGCTAGCTAGCTCCGTCTCTGCTGATCGACTACGTGAACGTGATATAATTAGATAAATATTGATTGCTGCTCCAGCTCTCAACGTAGCTTCGGCACAAAGCAACGCAATAAGTCAAAACTACGGATCTCGCCGAATTCTCTGTCCGTCCGGGCTCGTCCGCGTGTGCAGATGAGCCCTGCCCGTTCGGCCGCAACTCGCCTTTTCCTCGAACGCGTTGCGGGGATGGTAAGCTGTGAACATCCGTGCGGCATTGCTTCTAGTCTACGTAATTGCTCAGAATTACTTGTCTTTTTCGTTATCACGCGTTCTTGCTGCGGCGTCTGACGCATGTATCGAATTAGCAGCAGGCACCTGGAGGGCAAAAAATTGCTTTGAACCATTAGATGAAAAAACAGACCATCGGTTCATATTGAATTAAGAGTACGGTAAAAGAGCTAAATTTGTAAGGATAGTTGAAATGCCTTTGAGCGTGAGGACCTGTGTTTTCTAGCCGTTTGGTAGATATATCATGTGGCTGTCGAGTGTTGTTGAATTAATAGTCCTCACGTGAGTATGATCACACGATAAATGCATTTAGACGGTATACGCCTAAGCAATGATATTCTTGTCCCGATTTGACGCGGTAAGTGGTAACAATTATTAGGTTGCAGGTAGACTTGGCCATGAATAAAACCAAATAGGACAAGTAAAATGGTCTTATGCGTGCAGCAAAATACACACAAATTTTCCTATGTCGATTGCTCAAGAAAAGAAGAGGCAGAATATATAACATCCATTTGGAACAACAGGCAATTATATATCGACCTTCCTGCCGACTGCCCGGGTCATAGTCAAATTAGAGCTGCTGAAATTTTTAACCATATAGATGTGCCCCGACATGACTTGGTTACTCTGAATAAAATTATGTTTTCACCATAGATGTACCGCGACAAGATGCATGTTAATCTATCCCTTCAGCAAACTGATTTTGACTTTTTTTTACGTCAAACACGAAGTCCCTAGCTAGCAGGTCACGATCGATAACGTGCTGGAGAATTTTTGGCGCAAATAGCGGGTGTTTGCGACGCGTAAATACGGAAGTGACGGCCGGCGCGAAGAAATATCAAAAGTGACATCTCGTCCTACCGGTCACAGGACGCCTCGTCCGGTCCGTGACTTAACAGTGAAACAAACTGTAACGCCCAAATCTTCGAATCTTTTTGCAAGATCTTCAAGAGTGCAAGATCAAGGATGTTCAAACTTCAAAGTTTGCCCAAAATGCTCAAGGATTCGGATTCCCCCCGAAATGCACCGAGCTTCTTCCCCGTTTCTCCTAACCCTAGCCTCCTCCCTACCCCTAGCCCCGCTGTCGCCATACCCCGGCCGTGTCAACGCCTCGGTCCTCCGCCCCTGCCCGGCCGTGCCAACGTCCGGAAAGCCGCGCCTCTCCCGGTTCTCTCCTCTTCACGGGTTGCGCCGCCGCCTGCGCCGCCGCATCCGCCCAAGCCCGCCGCCGGCGTCAACGCCTCGGCGGTCGTGCCTCCTCGCCCCTTTCCCCGATCCGTGTCCTCCTCGGCTATAAGAGGCACCGAGCCTCTCCGCCGAACCACCCCTTCTCCTCCCCAAGCAAAACCCTAGCAAAGGAAGAAGATCGGAAGAAGGAGGAAGGAGCCGAACCTTACCTCTTCGCCGCGCCGCCGCCCCTAGCCGTGTCTCCTCCGTCTGCCGCTTGTCGCCGCTGCCACCGCACCCTCCCGAGCTCCTTCTTCACCGTGCGCGCCGCCTCCCGCTCTCATCTCC
The DNA here is from genome assembly GCA_036346255.1 of Ampelocalamus luodianensis. Taxonomy (NCBI): domain Eukaryota; kingdom Viridiplantae; phylum Streptophyta; class Magnoliopsida; order Poales; family Poaceae; genus Ampelocalamus; species Ampelocalamus luodianensis. The sequence goes on from CM070638.1 coordinate 7,005,660, forward strand.
TCTCTTCCTAGCCCTCGCCCTCCTTTCTTTCTCTCTCGCTGGCCGCACGCTGGCGCCGGCCGAAACGCTAAGCCTCGTGGGTCACACAGCCTGCCACCAAGTTGCGCGGTCAAGAGTTGGCTGTGGGCCACTTTGGTTTTTCTTTTTTTTTGGTTGATTTTCTTTCCCTTTTTCTTTTCTATTTCAAAAGAGAGGTTTCAAATCTCTTTTCTCCCCCATTTTAGCTCCAAAAATTGTGAAGTTTGTTTCTAAAAATTTCTAAAATCAAGCTCTTTCTTTTGGTACTAGTTTGGTTTATTTTGGAGTTCATTTGATGAGTTTTTGTTATTTATTTAATTTAATTGCTCGTTTATTTCTTTCCGGTACGATCGATCGCGTAGAGTTCGGAGAAGCCGGAGACCCCCACTTCGATCAAGCTCAAGAATATCAGGATCATCTAGCCGTAGACCCAGGCGAGTCGACACTTTGATCATATTGAACCTACATTTTATGCAAATTATGTTCTTTTAAATTATCAAATTGCATGCTTTAATTTCTTTATGCAAGTGTATGTTTAATACCCTAAGGTAGTTAAATGCCAATTTGATGCTTAATTATTAATACACCATTCCTTGATAATTGAATTGCCATACCCCCATGTCACCCTAGTAAATATTTGGTAACTATACTAGTATAGGCTATACTTAAGCGCCATGCTAGTCTTGCTTAAGTATCGGGGTATCATCTACCCCATTCATCATCTTTTGAAATGAACATGATTTTGGGCAGTCATTGGGTGTAAATGACTGGGATGGTTATGATGTTGTATTTTTCCTACCTCTTAAAAAACCCTAAGGGAATTGCTTATCACATCTGGGCGGATGGTATGATGGATGGTATGTTGGTGGGTGCTAATGCAGCCCAAGGAATGTTGGTTTGTGGATGGTATGTGGTATGAACCGCCCAGATGGTCCCTAAGGACTTAATCCTGTGATGACCTCCCAATGTAAAACAAAGACGCACCACATGTCTATAATGGTGTCGACTGCTAAATAATTTGTATCCGTTAGTATGAGTTGCACCAGGCAGATGACCCGCTACGCCATAAGCCTATGTGGCTATGGGTTGGGGTGTACGACTTACGGGTCTATGTGAGCGTAAGTCGTGTGGCGCAAGAGGGGGTCTGGGAAAGAGTTGACGGGTCTAAGTGAGCGTAACTCTTCTCAGGTGAAACCTTAGCGGGTGTAACAAATACTGGTGAATGCATTGTAAAGGCCTTGTGACGATCTCCCCTTGGCTCACATGTCTACGGAAACATGTGTATATGTCAGGATGATTGTCTCTTGTGGGTAAAGTGTACAACCTCTGCAGAGTGTAATGAACTGTTCGAATAGCCGTGCCCACGGTCAAGGGCGGACATGGGAACTTACAAGAGTTAGTTCTGTTTATAAAACCTTGTGGGCGGGATAAAATGTGTTGGGTCGCTGTGACCCTGGTTTTGGTTTTTCCTGGGTGGATGTACCCCAGTGATGTCAAGTGGTGGATGTAACCGCTATCAAAAAAATAAGCATGAGGTGGAGGTAACCTCTCTCAATATAAATATTGCACAAGTAATCTCTTTAACAAATGCAATTTGGTTAAAATGCTACGTGATAGGACTTTTAATATTGGTACTTTAATTATTGCTTTGTGCAAATAAATGAACCCGAGCCATCCTTGTTAAGCCTTGCATGTATAATATTGCATACTGTGTGTTGGCTCGCGAGCACGGTAGTTGTGCTCATCCTCGCTCTTTCCCCCCAACCCCCAGAACCCGCAGATCATGGAGACTACGTCTACTACGAGGACCAGGACGCCGAGGAGCAAGGACATGAAGAGGAGTAGTATAGTTCTTGTAGTCTAGGTCTCGCCTCGACCGTTGGTTCGCTTCAGTGCATTGTGTACCTCCTATATTATCCAAGCCCTTGGCTAATATCGGTCGTACACCTAGTACCCCAGTCGCTTGCCTGTGGAGAGACTTGCTCTACCCCTTTTGCTTCCGCTAACGTACTCGAGATTTTGTAATGAACTCATTTGGCCGATCGGCCCTTTGTAAACTCGACCGACGTGGTCTATTTGAACTCTAATGCTTGTATTAATGAATGGTTTGGTCTACGCGATGTATGAAATGATTCAAAGAATGTATGCGTGAGCGCTATCTACGATCCGAGGAATAGCGCAAAGATTTTCACAGAGGATTCGGATTACGAAATCCGGTCCGACACAAACAATTTCCACAAACTAAAACAAGAATTGTAAACGAGACACTACACTAATTCTAGTCCACCGGTGAGGAGCCTGACGAGGCGCTGAAGTTGCATCCACCGGTCATGGGCCGGCCACGCCACGTCGGGCGAGACGAGGCGTTATTTTGCTATTTTTCATGCCGGACGCTACTTTCATATTTACATGTCGCAAACGTGTTATTTGCGTCAAAAATTTTAACGACTGCACTCTCAAAACATAACTTGTTCTCTGCATTTGATAATTTTTGCTAAAGTTTTGATAGAACGTAACTAGGATAATACGGCCATTTAAAGATATTTTTATTACATAAAAATATACATTTGAAGAACAAATTAACATTATGACGTCTTAATGAACAGAAAGAGATTCAGAGGAAGGTGCGCATACAATATATATACATGCGTGCCTTGCGGTGTAAATTCTAAGAGAAAAATACTAAAAGATACACTTTTCCTGGTCATTGTCAGTAACTGAAATTTCAGATAAGCAAGTGTTAGACTAGGTGGCTAGGTCTAAAATATTTTAGTTGATAAATAATTAACAATGTTATTTACTGATGTTATTTGAGACGTGTGGCGTGTGTGTGGACTTATGTCGGTTAAATTGGGAAGAACTTGTGCCGGAAAAATATAGTACTTTGGTCTTTGCATGTGTATGGTAACTCGAAGGCGATCGTGGTCTATAGTGAAGACCAGGAGATAGCTTGGTGCAAAGTCATAGTTCAGAGGGTCGAGAATGCTGGAGGAGACCACTACTACAGAAAACCTCATCACAGACGGTTCGGAGCCGTCATCACAGACGGCTTCCGAACCGTTTGAATTTGTATGTCTGTGATAACAAACTGTTATCACAGACGATTTTTGAGTTGTCTATGATAAAGCACAACATAAATGATTTTTTATTGAAACCGTCTATGAAGGACTACTATCACAGACGGTTTTTAGTTGAAACCGTCTGTGGTACATATGATGTCACAAATGGTTCTATTTACGAACCGTCTGTGATTGGGTACATATCACAGATGGTTAGTAAATAGAACCGTATGTGATATCGTATGTATCGCAGACGGTTATATGTGGAAACCGTTTGTGATAGTATCCCTTCACATACAGTTTTAACCAAAAACCGTCTGTGATAGTTCTTTATACCTAACTAATTTTTTTTTGATTTTCGGCTGGCCTCAGGAATTGCTAGCCATAACCTTGAAAGCAAGCTGGCAGAAAATAGATAATCACAGATGAATCAATCGTTGACAACTCAAAGTGGTCATTTACAACTCAAAATCAATTACAAAAGAATATGTATCAAGTATTGTCGCTAGAGTTACAATTGAATTACAACTACTCAAAGTGAATTACAATTGAATCAATTATTTGAAGGCCGTTCAGCGGTGTCGATGGAGCGAAAACTCTCCGTCGGTGTTAATGATCTCCACCTTAATGAAGCCGCAGAGCTTCCCTCGAACCTCTGAGATCTCTCTCATAACGAGTGCAGCTAAATCTATGTTCAAACCCTGTCGCTAGCAAGAGTAAAGTAGTAAGCATATATATTTAAATTTATAATTAGAAAATAATTATTGCGAGATTGACAAACCTCAGGATCCTTCAACTTAGCACTTATGATTTGCTGCATATGATGGCAAACGTAGAATTCATATTGTTCTTGTTTTTACTGGCGGCACTGCAAAAATAGAATTACATATATAGGTATAGTTAGTTCGAAATGCATTATTACGAAGTATGATATATGATTATTGTGTTGTAGCGCGTACCAAAAATCACATCTTGTGTTGCAGTGTGGTGCTCGATCCCATGTATGACCCTCCCTCTGCAACATAGGCGATGAATGACCTACATGATTCCAAAAAGTTATCCTCGGTCATTTCAAACGAAGGAAGACTATAATAGAGTAATGTATGGAGAGAATGAGCATACCTATCGAGTATTCCTTCCACAAAGGTGAAGTCGTGATTTTTGTTGAGTAGGGAATCAATGTATATTACCTTGTTTCTCTTTGGTATAATGACTATAAGGATCTAGTGGTACCTACTCATGTATGTCGCTATAGTCATTAAACCTAAGTTTGTGTTGCGTATAAAGTACAAATAAAATTTGTATAGCAAGTAGTGAAGTACTTACTTCTGGTTGTAGGACACCATTATGTAGTCCTTGTCATCTTGAGCAAGCAATCCTGTCATTATGTATTTCTCGACGTAGGATGCATCTTGGTTGATGGTTTGCTTAGAGACCACGTATGGGTCGAGGAAATCCACCGGTTCTTTCCATATTCGGGCATTTTTCATCATGTATCTATACATAAGCAATGAGTTGTGATATTAATCAGTATTACGTGAACGTAGAACTTGATTGTACATACTTACAGTGTCCAGCTGTAACAGCCCAAATTTCAAATTTCAGTAAAAAATAAAAGTTTATCTATTTTTGGGCAATTTTCTGAAATTTTAAAAGCTTTTTATAAATATTTTAAAGTCAAAACAAATTTATTTGCAAATTTAAAAGCCAACATAAAGTTGGAAATAATTTTATTAAGTCCAAAATAAGTATGGGAATTTCTGTGAATTTTTCCATAATTTTTGGAGTTATTTTACTATTTTTTTAAAAGCTTAATTGAATTACTGGAATTAAATCAATCAAAAATAAAAAGAAAATCGAAAACCAGTTTGGGCCGAAACCCAAAGCCTTGGCCCATCTCTACCTCACCACGCGCCAGCCCAGTCGGCCCACTTCGCGCCGGCCCGCACCGTCTCTCCCTACCTCTCTCCCACCGTCCGATTCAAATCGGACGGCACCAAATACCCACGCCTCTCCTTCTCTCCTTCTCATCCGCCGTCGATCAACATCGAACCGCCCACGCCCTTCTTCCTCCCCGCTTTCTCTCGGTACGCCGCATCGCACAACCGCCATGGTTGCCGTGTCCGTAGCTCCACAACGCCGCCTTAACGGTCCCGCGACCCACGCCCACGCGCACGACCCGCGGACCTAACCGCCCCACTCCCCACGTTCTCCCTCTTTTCGCACGACTCATTGAACCCCGCGCTTAACCGCCGCCGACCGCACACACGATCGCCTCCCCGCGCCCCTTCACCCCTATAAAGCACGCCGCGCCTCTCTACACCAACGCCGCCGCCACCACTCACTCTCACTCTCCCCCTCCGAGCTCGCCGTAATCGATGTCCTTCCGCCGCCGGCCGCCACCTACTCCGTCGCCTCTAGCGTCACCTCCGAGCTCCCCCGGTCGCCTCCACCGCCGCCATCGACACCGCCTCGTCACGACGCACCCCGTGCGCGCGCTAGCTTCACCGAACGCCGCCCGAGCCACCTCGCCGCCCGCAAGCCGATCTCGCCGCCGCCATTTTGCTCGCCGCCGGCCGACGCCTCGCGCCCATCCGCCGCATCGGTGAGCATCACACTCCCCACCTTCCCCTCTTCACGTTGAGCCCCTCGGTGGAGCTCGCCGCGGCGCGAAACGCCGGCGAGCTCAACACCGGGGCGTCACCGGCCTTGTGCCGACGTGGCATGACCACGTGAGCGCCACGCCAGGGCCACATCGGCGCCACGTGTGCGGCTCTGCTGAGGCAGCGCCTGCGTGGCACCGCGTGCGCCACCTCACCTTAACCCCTGCGCCAAACGGTCCATGGACTCAGTCCATATGTACCATGTCACTGACACAAGGGGCCCACACGTCAGAAATCATTTTTATTTAATTTTAATTCCGAAATTCTGTAGCTGGTGTCAGCATTGCGCAATAAATAGCTTTTTCAGTAGAAAAATAATTCGGAAAATTCAATTAAATTTCAGATTTAGGTTTAAAACTTCTAAAATTCATAACTTTTGCATATGAACTCCAAATTGGGTGTTTCAAATTGCAAAATTTATATAAAATTATAATCTAGCTAACTAAACTAAAATATTTCAATTTGGAGTTAATTTGAGCTATGTTTTTGAATTTATTTGAATTTGAATTTTGAATTTGTCGTATTTTCACGTTTAGACTTCGACGACTCCGGAGAGTTCGATCAATCTGAAGATTTAGAATTCCAAGACATCGACCAAGGCAAGTTACACTATTGACCATATTGCCCCCAGTAGTTTAAATTATTTTCAGTTTTTAAATTCCTTATTGCATGCATATGTTGTATAAATAATTTCCTGTTTTATATATAGTTACTCCCATGATTTATTGTATGACCAAATTGGATATTGTATTTGACTACCTTGATACCATAGACAAAATATTACAAATACTAGACACATGCTTAGTTAGGCTGGTTTATACTTAAAGAATTTGGGAGGGTTTCACCAAATTTCTTACAAATTTGATTCAAACTTGACTTTGTGGTATGATTTTACCACATGGATTTATAAAGAGAGTTTTATTCAAATAAAATCGAAAATGGGTTTGGACTTGGGCGAAATGGTCGGAATGGTGGGTGCAGGTTTATGCACGGGATTGATCTGGTTAAGATTAAGGCCCATTGTTAGTAGGAATGACGCCCAAGTCAATTAAAGACCGGTCTTTGAGCCGCTTAAATGCTATGCCTTAACCATACTACCACATGTCCTGTAGGGGCAGGATTTGGCTAATTAATTTGTGATGTTCTAGTGTATTTGTGTCATGTGATTATGTGGGTGTTGGTTAGACGTTTTATTCCCACTTGGCGCAAGAGGGGGCTTCCGGAGGACGGTTAGTCCAAAGGGGCGAAACCTTAGCGGGCATGAGTATATTAGGACAGAACATTGTAAAGGCCTCATGGTAATTGCTCAGTCACACGCCTACGGAAGCGTGAATTGGCCGACATATCGAGCATGTCACCTCGTGTGGGTAAAGTTGTACCAACTCTGCAGAGTAGAAAACTATTCGAATAGCCGCGTCCGCGGTCATGGACATGCTAGTAGGGCCACTTAAAGTTAGAATTGTTTTTCGTTTTTAAATGCTTTATTAAATGTTGAGGACGGTTAATCCTTATGAAAAATTGGGCGGGAAGCCAAGTGTTAGGAGGGGATCCTTCACTTTATCATTGGAGGTTATCCACATTATAACATTGACATTTCGAAAATATGATTTTAGTCATAGTATAAAACTGCATTAGAAAATACTATGTCTATTTAAACTGAAAATGTTGTTTATGCAAATCAACCCCTGCCATACTCACGTGTTACCTTATGCATGCATTTAAATTCAATATTGGGTGTAACTTGCGAGCACGGAAGTTGTACTCATCCTTGCTGAATAAATCTTATTCAGTAGAAGACTTCTACCCCGACGGTGAGGATCCGGACGAGTAGGCCTTTTGACCCAGACGATTGCCTGTGGCGCATCGTGTGGCTCACCTCTATTATTATGTTTCCGCTGTGTTTATCATTTGACATTTGATAGTGTTATTCAGACTCATTTGTATTAAACAGTTATTTATTTAATATCATTTACGATTTCGTGATATGAATGTGATATCTATTTTTATGAGACTGTGTACACTGGAAATCCTGGACCGGTGTATGAACACAGAGAATTCGGGATCCTTCGCTCCTGGGTTCGACACCAGCATCATAAAAGTGAGGCATTGAGGGCATTGAGGTTGAATAGGTCGAATAAGTCGTTGAAGCCCACGACGAAGTGGCCTGACTCGTGGAGGAAATGCTCCTTCGTGTATCTGACGGTTATTCCAGTATCGCACCCTTTCTCTTTATTCTTCCGTATGTACCAGACATGCAAAGACTGGCAAGTTATTCCAGTGCGGGCTAATACTGTGTTGGGGGGCAACGGACTTTCGAAGGAGTATTTGAATGGCTTGGGATGTGCCTTAATGTTCTTTGATTTCGATTTGGCCTTAACGACTTGCTCGCTACATGTCTTCCTGTGAGACGACTCAGGAACTAATACGATGACACGCTTTTCTTGTTCCTTCGGCGTCTTCTCCACGGGAACCGATGAGGTGGCCTTCTGAAGCGAAGGATGAGGTGGAGTCATCGAGGGTCCTATTGGAGAGGCATGGTTGTGTCGAGATCACGACACTACAGGGTCCAGGGCGATGTCCTTCTTGGGCCACTCGATAAAAGTGTACACGGCATCCCCTAGTGTTCTGATGTCTTCGTTCAGGTGAATCTCCAGCGGGACAACCCTGAAATTGTCATGTATCATGTCCACCTGGACCCTGACGTAACCCTGCGCCAGCTGGACACCGTGCCGCACTGTCCCTTCCTAGCATGGATACGCCATCCCCCGCCCAGCCTCAATAGACATGGACCCAATCATCCTACAAAATGATACGTAATTAGCCAAGGCGTCCTATAGGTCTATCTTTGGAGCATTCCAGAGATGTACATTACCTTGATGCGTCAATAGGTAATTGGACATAATGTTCAGAATTTTGCGTGGACGCGACACTACTCCGATTTTGAGGAGGATTAGTTCCCAAAATAACGGGGGCGGCTTGCGACTGGTTGAGGAGTACTTGATTCAATTGATCCTGCAATCTTATTATATGTCCTTGAAATTTTGCAGTAAGCACCTGTTCCAACCTATTGTCGTACTCGACCTTGGATCTCTTCCTACTCCTATACGTGCAGTAGTCGTCTACGAATCCATCCCTCCAAGGTACGTAAACCCCAATGCCTCGCGTGTGACCCGGGTCCTCCTTGTTTTCCAGGGCCGTAGATAGTATATCCTTCTCTCTGTTTGCTTCGAAGGAGCCTTGGGAAGATGCAGAAGTCAATGCGTGTTGCAAAAGGTCATCATGTTATTATAGACAGTATAAAGTTATGGACTTATTAACAACTAGATAGTTTGACATATTTACCAGACGTTAGGACACTTCCTGGTCTGCCGAGTTTGTGAAAGAGATGCCACCTAAAGACGTGGCTAATGCCCCTCTCGATCTTAACCAGCTTCGAGCGCGCTCATTTGTGATCTCAGCAAATGGTCTGGTTGTGTTCTCGTCCTCTGCCGCCCATTGCGCAGTTTTACCCGCGTACCCTGTGGTGTCGAGTTTGTGGGTGTGAGTTTTTTGTGCCTGGAGAACCTTGTGCGCCGCACTTTGCTCCTGAAATTCGGCCGTTGTCTTCATCTGCACAAAGGCATCCCATATATCCCACGACAAGAATTTATACTTCGTGAAGGGCGTCCGACCGATGTTCACGTACTTCGTGACAAGCGTGCTCTTGAAGGTCCTCCACGCGTGTCCCATCGTGAGCAACGCCTGCCATTCCACGCGTGCCTGGTCTCTTTCTGGGATAGTGAATGATCTTGAAATTTCTCTCCATAGCTCGCCTCTCCGTTCGTTTGTCAGAGACTTCCAGTTGAGTGTGGTGATGGGGACTCGTTCCCTTCCAAGTATCCCGCGGATGGTCTGAAATCTCGTCGCTGCTCTCTTGGGAATCAATGGGACCCCAACATCACTGACCTCCGAGATGGTCAGTCGACCCGTAGGTATTTTTGATATTCCTCTGCCATCTCACTGACGTACCACTTTCCTCGGAGATCCAGACGCATTCGGTGATGTCAATGACGGTGGCGAAGACGGCGCAGACGTTATCTCGCTTACTTGCTATCTATATAAGTTACGTGCGCAATGAACAATTTTAGAATTTAAAACGTTGAGAGTTTAAATAAAATGGAATGCAAGTTGATATCCACTAGGTATTTTCAAAGATAATTTCCCTTGGAAACATATTTTATATAGAAAAATAGATAGAGGCCCAACCAATGAACTAAAATTGCCTTGTAAACATATTAACTATTAAAACAAATATAAGTTACCCATTGAACTTAAATATAGAATACATAGTAAAGAAATTTGAGTGAATTTAAAGCTGCTCTTAGAAGTAGAGTTGGAAAAGTATTTAAACTTTGCCATCTCAAAACTATAAACTATACTCTTCACTAAAAGTATTTGACAATATCAATTTAAGCATTAATCCACCAGCATATAAATAAAAATGTAAATCCTCCATGGCATTTAAGCTGAATGAAAGGCTAAACATATACCACGTGTATATGTAAGATATCAGTATAAAGCTCAGATATTGGATGAATTTGAGTTCTCTCAGGAAGCTAGTTGCAAAAGAATTAACCTTTGCAATCTCAGCACATCAGTCAAAAACTCTTCACTAGTCAAATATGACAACTGTAAAAGCAGATCTTAAGCTCAAACTAAAGCTTTACTAATATATCAGTTTTATCTCAAAACAACAGATTAATCTTTCAATAACAGAGTATCATTTGACCATCAGAGAGTATGAAATCACAAAGCAGTACATTGACTGATATGAAATCAAAACAACAGATCAGATGCTCACAAGATAACTCACAATAATTTTAGCTTTAATCCGAAACTTAGCAACAGAGAGAGATTAACAGCTACTTAACAAAACTGATAGAAGAAAGCAAAATAACTTGGCTCAAGTCTATTTACAGTTATCTATTCAACTTCAGATCTTGACAATCATCACAGAGCAGAATTAAGCCCACACAAATCATTTGCTATAACTCAAAGAGACAACTCACAGAGTGATGGCGAAGCCAACAACAAGAACCGGTGTGGAGGAGGAGGCCGAGCGGCGTCGGGGAGGAGGCCAAGCGGCGTCGGGGAGGAGGAGGCCGAGCAGCATCGGGGAGGAGGCTGAGCGGCGTCGAGGAGGAGGAGGCCGAGCGGTGGCAGCGTCATCAATGTCGGGGGTGCTTGGGTGGGGAGGCGAACGAGCAAGAGTAAGGGCTAAGGGTGCTGGGAGGTGAACGGGCGAGAGCAAGGGCGAGTGACAATAAGGGCATAAACCCTAGCGGTTTGCCTCCTTATAAACGGATATCATAGATGGTTCTATTATGGAACCATCTGTGATAAGTAATCACAGACAGTTCCATAAAAGAACGATCTGTGATATGGTCCATATCACAGACAGTTCCATAATAGAACCGTCTGTGATATGCCACTTATGATAGTTCATTCAGAGATATGTGCAACAGGGAGATTATTATCAGGATATCGAGAAGGGCGAATATCAGAGTATAGAGCTTTATCAGAACATCGAGTAAGGCGAGTCAACACTTTGATCATATTGCACCTACTCTTTGCAAATTATGTTGCTTTAAATTATGAAATTGCATTGCTATGATTTATGCAACTATATTTGGTCTAGTCGTAGCTAATGCCTTAACCATAATTGTGTATAAACTTCCAATCCTTGAACTTGGACACTATCCTTTTGTCACCCTAGACTTAATGGATTACATACTAGTTAATAAGTCTGTATCTAAGTGTCATGCTTAGCCTTGCTTAGATACATTGTCATCCGAGCATTACATTGCGCGACAACACTCTTTCAATATGAAAACCGGATTTGGGCAATGAGGCCGGAGCCCGCTAGTATGTTGGACTAAAGGATTAATTTTAAAACAAATAAAACCCAAAAACAGATTTTGACTTGGGCGGATAGAAAGAGGGGCTAGTGCTGGGGCCACGAGAGGATGTTGGTATGTGGATATGCCGTCCAAGTCAATTAAGGACCGAATCTGGTGATGACCTCTCATATAAAAATAGTACAATCACAAGTCTATAATGGGTACCACCTGGCTAACTAATTTGCTCTCCTCGGCGTGGCTTCACCATCGGAGGAATGTGGCGTAGGTAAAGGGAAAAGAAGCCATTAGGAAACCACACGGCGCAAGAGGGGGCCTCCTGGAAGAGCTTGGCTCTAGACGGTGGAAACCTTAACGGGTGGAGTTGCGTCGAGATTGAGCATTGTAAAGGCCTTGTGATAATCTCCCCTTGATTCACATGTCCAAGGAAACATGTGTATATATCAAGATGAATATCTCTTGTGGGTAAAGCGTGCGAACTTTGTAGAGTAAGAAAACTATCTGGATAGTCGTGCTCACGGTCAAGAGCGGTGCTGAAAACTTGCTTGATATAGCTTCCCTTTTTTTTTATAAAAACCGATTTGTGGATGGAATGGAAAGATGGGGTGGGACCCCAAGGATTTGAAAAGGCCTGGTCTGGGACCAGTGGTAATTACTGGATAGACTGAGCATTGAGTGGATGGAGCCACTCAATGGTATAGGAGGTTGGACCTCCACTAGTACATTTTAACAAGAACTCAGTTTATAAAACCTGTTCTTTAAAATGCTAAGTCTCAGGATGTTTACTACTTAATCTAATTCAAACATGGCTTTGGGCAAATAAAAGAACCCTGAAACTTCATTGACCAGCCTTGCATCTATGATAATTGCATTTTGTGTTGGCTCGCGAGTACGGTTGTGTACTCATGCTCGCTATTTACATTCTTTTAGTCAGTAAGCACCAAATAAGACTACTGGAACGACTACGAGTACTGTTCTCGACAAGGACTGTTCATGCCGAGTACTGTTCACCTGAGGACTGTTCACACCGAGTACTACTCGAACCGTCCCTTCAGCGTAGCATGGTGGTGTCTGGTCGTAGACATCGACTAGCATTCCTCCGCCGCGCAATCGCAACCTCGACCAAGACCAGTCGTAGGCCTACCTTGGGGGTAAATTCGATCTTGATCAAGACTAAAGACCAAGAAAGCCAAGAACTAGGTCACGAGCCCACAGTCGATTACCCGTGGGCATATCGTGGGGGTTCCACGCATTATGCCTTGAATTTTCTTCCGCTGCTGTTTTCTGAAAGTGTTTGACCTGACCGGCCCTTCTGCAAGTCAAAAGGAGTTAGGTATATTTATGTTTTGTTTAGTATTATGCAATATCCTGTATTTTTGTGATATGTGTTTGAACCAATGATGTAACTGTGTGTGCTATTTACTAATTCAGGGAATGGCACAAATATACACAGGGGATTCCAAGTTCCAAATTTGGGGTTCGACATGACAGCAAGAGCCACCTCCGGATCATAGCAACCAGGGAGCAAGGTTCTCACACCTTCGCAACCCAACCCGCAACATCCTTCTACTCCGATGACGCTAACTGAGCAACCTCATCCAGCCTCTGTTGAAGAATCGAAAGTGTTGTCGCCACCACCCACCATGGAACAAGCGCTCGCCATGATTGAGCAAGGACGGCAAATGAACACTCTCTTGCTCCAACAGTTGGTGTGGAATACCGCAGCCCTCGGCACCGTTGCCGAAGGAAATGGAGCTGCCATCAACCAACCATTGTTCCATATGTGCGAGTTTATGCGAACTCGACTTCTGACCTTTAAATCAGCAGTCGACCCTTTCGACACTGATGACATCCGCTCCACCAAGAACTAAACTTTGAAGAAAACAATTTTGTTTATCTCAAAAACTCACCACTGTGAGGTATCCACCATTTCCCAGTCCATAGGAAGCTGGCACTTCGGTATTCGGTCCATACCAAATTCTTAACAGGAAAGACGAGGTAGCCTATCAGTTGGAGCTACCACCTCAACTTTTGAATGTGCATGACGTCTTTCACACATCGCATCTCAAGAGATGTTCTCAAACTCCTACTGAATTCGATCAGTTGGAGAGCATTGATCTCCAACCAAATCTTCATTATCAGGAACACCCGATTCGACTTCTAGACGAAGCTCCGTGACACACCCATAGTTGTGTGATCAAGATGTTAAGAGTCTAGTGGAGCAACCACACCGAAGACAAAGCTACGTGGGAACGAGAAGACCACCTTAGAGCCAAATTCCCCTATTTTTCTACCTTGTCAAATCCTTTCTGTATCCTTAACCTACTTCCATGCGAGCTTTCTTCCTCTTATCGGCTTCAAGAGAAGACTATCGTCACTCCGACGAGGAAGGGGCAATGTGCCTTTCAACTCTAAATGAAATGCACAATCTGTTGTCTTGTTTTCTTTCAAAGATAGAGCTGAGAAATCCTAACAAAGTAGCATGGTGTGGCTGACACATTTTCCTCTCTATTGCTTTGTTTAATCTTTCATTTTCATTGCTTTGTTTAACCATTCCTTCCTTGATTCAAATACACTTGGAAAGGCCCCAATTACAACAACCAAGCTTTCGAGCCATCGGGGATCTCGCAACCACAAGAGTCGATGAAGCAATGATAAACACATCAGCATCTCATGCTATTCCACCATTTCTTCCCCTTCCCATCTCCATACCTTCCGTTCTACCGGAATCTCGGGCACGAGATTCTTTGTAAGGGGGTAGGTCTGTAACAGCCTGAAATTTGGACTTATTTTCAAAAATATGAAAATTTGATCTTTTAAAACTTTTGATGGTTTTTACTGACATTTGCTTTTCTGGATTTTATTTGCAAGGCTGTTTGTCTATAAGAAGAATTTGAGAATCAAATTCAAGCATTACAAAATTTATTAAGGATCCAAATGAATTAAAACAAAAAGTGATAATTAAAAATACAAAATTATCATAAATGTACTGTTAATAAATTAGGGGATTGATTAAAGCATGTTTACAAAATCTCTTCAAGTCAAACAATAAAAGTATATACAAACTGAAACTTACAAGAATTTTAAAGAAATATACAAGGCACATAAAATTCGAAAATAATTACACAATAATATAAACTATGTCAATAACCTCTCCTAAAATTTTCATAAATTTTAGACTTATATTTATATGTCAAATAACTTCCTAAAGCCTCAGCCATTTTTTTCTGAAATCTGGAAGAACCAATTGCCTTTTTCTCCGGCTGACAGCTAGCCCCACAGTGCAGTCTTCTTCCTCCACCGCACCGAGCCAGCTCCGGCCATGCATTTCCACGCGTCCGTGGCTCCGTGCGCCCGTGTGCATGCATGTCGCCAGGAGCCGCCCGCGGTTTGGCCGGCCGCCCGCGGTTTCGCCACCGCCCATGCCTGCCCGCGACCGAGCCCATGCTCTGCCCGGCCTTCCCGTCGTCGCTCCTAGCTTGCCGCCCCTTGCCCGTGGGCTCTTCTAGCGAATGCTCCGCCCTCTCTCTCTTTGAGCCGAACACCAGGTGCCTATAATCCTCTTATCCATCTCTCTTCTCCTCCCTCTCCAATTTCCCCCCTCCCCGAGCTCCAAATCAAGTGAAGTCCCGAATGCCAGCACCGGCCATGGCCACGCCGCCTCCGAGCTCCATGGCCGCACTGATGAGCTTCGGGCCTCATATTCTTGTCCCTCTAGCTCGCCTTGACCTCCTCTTGATATCCCTTATCCCCGTTGTTTCTCTTTGCAGCCGGAACACCATGATCGCGAAGCATCTTCAACACGGCCGGCGGCATTCGGAGCTCGGCCGCAACCTCCACTCCTCGTCCCGGCCAACTCGGTGAGTTCCTTACCAAATTAACTGCGTCATATCATGTCCTTGCTCCCTAGGATCAATAGCTCCAACATAATTTGGCCCTTAACCCGAAGAATCACCACACCATGGTTGTCTTCCCCGAAACCGACCAAAGTCGCCACCACCGGCGCCGTTTTCTCTAGAGGCAGCTTCGATCCAATAAGCTTCGCCTAGAGCACCTCCACATCACCCATGAGCGTCCCCCATCACCCAATCTCCCTCTCCCTCACCCGGTTGCCCTCTCCACGGTGACATGGCCGTGCCGGCCACGGCTTCCGTCGCCGGCTCACCACGGCGCCTCTCCTCCTCCACCGACCCATCCGGCGTGCTCCAAATACCTCAGGTATGCTCATGCTCCCACCAATTTGGCTCCAACTCCACCCGAGCACCGCGGTCACGTTTCATCCCCACGGCCAGCCGCCAGTCACCGCCATGAGCCCAGTCCAGTGCGTCTCCGGCCACACCGAGACATCCCATAGATTCGCCTCACCTTGGACAACCCATTTTGGCCATCGCCATCGCATCCACTCCGCTCCAACCGCCGTCAATTTGCGCCGCCTGGAGCCGCCCCAGCCATCTCCTGTTCGGCTCCCTTCTGCCCTCTGGTTGTCTTCGTCTCTGTGAGACACTGATCAGTGGGACCCCCTTCCTTGTAAGGCAAGATAACTAGTGCTAACAAATCCTATGATTGTCATTTAGCCCACTCAAATGCATTAACAAAAATGGAAGCTAAGATTTGAAGAAAAGTTGTCTGTAGAACTTCATTTCAGAATCTTCTATTGATAGTTGAGAGAAGATGAAAATTTGAGTTGTTAGGAGCATCCACTTGTAAGACTTAAGCTCAAAAACTGAATATTGTGAATGTTATTTAGGCCACTCTAATGGATCAACAAAACTGAATATTGAAATTTAAAGGAAGTAGTCAGTAGCACTTAAGCTCAAAAAGATGTCTGTTGTAACATATATGGACAGGAAGAGGCTTAGATGAAAATCTGAAATAACAGTGAGTTCATAAACCTATTAAATGACTAATTGAGTACTCAAAAGCATTGTTTAATTGGGTATTTGAATTAGTTAATTAACACTCATTCTCAGCATAAGCCATCACTCTGAAATACCTGACCAGAGAAGTGCTTTGTCAGTAGAATCCATTTGCCAAAACTGATAATCAAATGCTAACAAGTATTATGGATGTTATTCAGGTTACTCAACCATATTAACAAATTTGGAAATTGCTGTTTGAAGAAAACTTAACCAACAACAATTAAGTACATGAGGTTTTTTTGTAGGTTGGATAAATAGTGAAAGTAATCTGAAGATACTCCAAGTTGTCAGTAGGCTAATATCATGTCCAACACAAGTAGTTAGAAATCTCATTAATTCATTTAGCCATTAAACACTTAATTAACAGCAGCAAACTAAACTGAAATCAGGTTTTGACATGAATGACTAGGACAAACAGTGAGAAGCCCAGTGGTTAAAGAAAAGAATGTTCAGTGAGCTATTTAATCAAGGAATGAGTTGATTAGGCAAAGAATTAAGAGGATAAGAAGACTCTAAGATCAGCAAGTAACCTCGTATTGGGAGCTTCAAAAAAATTCAGAACAAAGAATAAAACGAAATGGATTCCTAAATGACAGTAAACCATATGCCATGATTATGTTGATATCTATAGTAATACTAGGTCAATGAGATAGTTAATAAAAGATGGTAAAAGCAATTAGAAACTATGATTCATTAGTATGTACTTAGGACAAAATCCATAAGAGGATGCCCCAAGTTAAAAATCAAGTAAAGCTTGTCAATAACTCTCATGTCTAGGATAAAAATTTAGATCAACTAAAAATAGCCCTTAATACACATTTTAGTAGAAAATTAACCTTGTGTAACAAGTGCACCCTAGTATAAGCTTGGTCATAATGAAGACTATAAAAAAAGACATACTTAAATGACGGAATTTCCTTGATAAATAGGAAATAATTTAAAAAAGAACCATTAACATGAGCTAAACCTCCCACTCAAATCCTAGTGAGTTACTCATAATAAAACAGTTTCAAGTCAACGACAGATCAAATGTAAATCAACTCTATCTAACCTACACATTTAATAGTTTATAATGAGAAGAACAAATTATAAAATGGGATGATCCTTTTTAAATTCAAAAGGAATGCACTCTCAGTGTTGGAAAGTATAAAATTCAGAAAATACACTTTCAACATCACCTTTAGTTACTTTGCAAGATTTAACAACCGATGCAAATCAAAACGCTAATAACTTTTACATACGAACTCGGTTTACATACGAACTCGGAATTAAATGAATCTTTCTGCTAAATTCATCTAAAATCATTCTATATAATAATATACAAAAATATTTGGATTTTATTTCTGTTGGATTTATTTCTCTATTTATGTTTCGTTTTTGGTTCTTTCAATTAGAAGTCGGAATTCGCGAACAAGATTATTGACAATCAAGCGACCCCACTCTCTGAACAACATAAGCAAGAGCAAGGCAAGCACCCCCTTTGATCATATTGATCCCAGTATTTTACCTACTGTACTTTGTTTTACAAATCCTATTAATGCATGTGTGTATGTTCGATAATAAGTTGCTATGTTAGGGATGTAGTTGTTACTCCTACTTGTTGCATAAATCACCTTGATGTGTTGATGTCCTTTGCTGTCCTAACCAATAGGATATGGGTTAGACAGTATATAATATCATCTGGGAATTTATGAGTGTGAGTTATCGCACAACTGCTAATTAAAACGATAGAATTTCTTGAAAGGTTATAAAAGAACAATATGACAAATGTGAATTTGGGAGATTTTTGAGAAATGTCCAGTGGAGTAGCTCTTTTATTTTGGTATAAAAAATGCAAAACCTAGTTTGGATGCGGGCGAGTTATATTGTATTCTGAAAAAGTAGGAGAGGAGTCTTACTAGTAGATAGGGGGAGATTCTCGCCCGGGTCAATTAAGGACTAACACCGGTACATCCGACCTAAGCGTAAGCATACAACCAACCTAAGCGTAAGCATATAACCATAGTGCTAATTATGGTACATCCTTAGTTAACTAAGTTGTCCAGATCTAGCCTCGCATGAGGGGTAGGCATGAGACGTGTGAGCATCGAGTAATGATTGCCGACATGTAAGGACCCCGATTTATTCGACTTGTAATGCTTAGCCTTCCATTGACCCTAGCATCACAAATCAAATAAACCAAGCCTCGAGATATGTATACTTTCCAGAAATGCAGTATACACACCCTGTTACAAAATCATACATCAATTATATACATCACAATATAACAAGTCTAGCAAAAGACGTACATAATATAGAGTTATTACAACAAAGGGCCGACTGGCCAAAAGACAACAAGAATCATTAATAATGAAGCAAAAGTGCCATAAGATGGCTAAGACAAAACCAACCGTTAGCCATATAACCATTGTGGCAACCGACCGGCCGCCAAGCTAGTCGTCCCACACCGTAGCGAAACTCGCCAAAGCTGATCCCTTGGGGATCAACCTTCATTCTCTGCAACAATTAAAACATAGCGGATCGATGACCTATTTGACCAGCTTAGTGGAACTCAGGTGTTCTCCAAAATTGACTTGAGGTTAGGCTACCATCAGATTAAAGTTAGAACCGAGGACATTCCAAGACCGCCTTCTCTACTCGTTACGGTTTGTACAAGTACACAACATGTCCTTTGGTTTGACCAATGCCCACTTATTTCATGAACCTCATGAATTCGGTGTTCATGGAATACTTGGATTGGTTTGTAGTGGTTTTCATTGATGATATCCTTATCATCGTAAGTCCGATCTTGAGCACGAGCAACATTTGAGACTTGTGTTAGAAAAGCTTCACACCATCACCGTCGCCAAATTAAGCAAATGTGAGTTTTGGCTTCAGAGGTTAGTTTCTTGGGACATATCCTATCTAAGGGCGGTGTCGCTGTTGATCCTAGTAAGGTGCAAGATGTCCTGAGTGGAAGCAACCCAAGAGCGCCACCGACATTCGTAGTTTTCTTGGACTTATGGATACTACCGTGAGGTTCATCAAGAATTTCTCAAAAATTGCAAAGCCTATGACCCAACTTCTAAAGAAAGAAAAGAAATTTGAGTGGACAAAGAATGCGAGCAAAGCTTCCAAACCCCGAAAGAATGCTCGATGAAGCTCCCGTGCTTGTTCTCGCTGCATATTCACGAGAGCTTTGATATCATCGTGATGCATCTCGCCATGGGCTCGGTTGTGCTTATGCAAGACGGCCGAGTGGTGGCCTACGCATCAAGGCAATTGAGGCCCCATGAGGCCAATTATCCCACACACCGACCCAGAGCTCAGCCTGTAGTTCATGCCTTGAAGATTTGGCGACATTACCTCATCGGTGTCGTTGCGAGATCTACACCACCATAAGAGCCTTAAATATATTTTCACCCAAGCCGACTGAACTTGAGACAAAGAAGATGACTTGAGTTGATTAAAGATTATGATATGGGACTCCATTATCATCCAGGAAGGCTAATGTCGTGGCCGACGCATTGAGCGTAAAAATCTCAATGCAACCGCTTGTCAGTAAGTCCTTTTTCTCATGGCTTATGTGCTTTGCATTGCAAGGCCTACACCGGAGATAGTTGAAGAAGGTTCGCTTACAGCCCTCGGTGTGACTTGCACACTTGAGGACCAGATTAGAAAGCCCAAAAACTGATTTAGAAGTGGCTCAAATTTTAGAACTAATGAAACAAGGCAAGGCTAAATGTTTTAAGCAAGATGCACAAGGTACTCTATGGTTTGGAAACCGTATGGTGGTACCATTTGATCGCCACTTGAGAGAATTGATTCTCAAGGAGGCTCATAACTCAAAATTCTCTATCCACCCCGGGAGTACGAAAATGTATCAAGATTTGAAAAAGAAACTGTGGTGGAGCCGAATGAAGCGGCACGTTGCACAGTATGTGGCCGAGTGTGATCTATGTCAAAGAGTTAAGGCTGAGCATTTGAAGCCAGCTGGTACTCTAGATCCCCTGCCCATTCCCCAGTGGAAATGGGAAGAAGTTGGCATGGATTTTATCACCGGCCTTCCTAGAACTAAAACTGGATTTGATTCTATATGGGTGATTGTGGATCGTTTAACCAAGGTTGCCCATTTTATTCCTATCAAGACCACCTACACCGGGGCCAAACTAGCAGAACTTTATATTTCAAGAATTGTTTGTCTCCACGGGGTACCCAAAGTGATTGTTACAGACAGAGGTCCCCAATTCACCTCTCATTTCTGGAACTGCTTGCATCAAGCAATGGGGACCAACCTATCCTTTAGCTCCGCTTATCACCCGCAAACGGATGGACAAGTTGAAAGGGTAAATCAAGTCTTGGAAGACCTTCTCCGGGCTTGCGTGTTATCCTACAAATATAGTTGGGGAAAATGTTTACCGCTTGCCGAGTTCTCATACAATAACAACTTCTAATCCAAAGATTCAGATGTCACCATTCAAGCATTGTATGGGAGAGCTTGTAGAACACCCTTGAACTGGTCCGGTCGGGAGAGGCCATTCTATGGCCCAACCTTGGTGGAAGATGTCAAGAACAAGTTCGTGTCATTCGCGAACGACTTAGGACGGCTCAATCACGCCGGGTCATATGCCGACCGTCGTCGTCGCGAGTTGAGTTTCGGCGGACGATCATGTATATCTTAAAGTCTCTCCTATGAAAGGAGTTCGTCGCTCCAAATCAAAGGTAAATTAGCACCTCACTATATTGGACCTTCCGTATTCTAGCTAAGTTGGGATCGGTGGCCTACCAGTTGGAGTTGCCACCATCACTTTCGCGACGTGCATAACGTCTTCCATGTCTCCCAACTCAAGAAATGTCTTCGAGTCCCAACGGAAGCCACCAAGTTGGACGAACTCGACTTGCAACCCGATCTATCTTATCGAGAGAGCCCGATTCGTATCCTCGAAGAAACCGAGCGCAAGACGAGGAATCGTGACATCAAGTTCGTCAAGGTCCAATGGAGCAACCACACGGAAGATGAAGCAACTTGGGAACGTGAAGATCGGATGAGAGCGGCATATCCAGACCTCTTCTCTACATGAAGTGCCTTCGTATCAAGAAAGGAAAGGTAAAACATATCAATGTAAAAAAAATTATTCTTATAGCATAATTATAACATGTCAACACTATCTTTGAAGAAAATCAAGACAGCATAAATTATAACTTCTAATGAAAACTTTCTAATTCTTCTCCACCCAGATCTCGGGTCGAGATCTTTTGTAAGGGGGGGAGGTTTGTCACAGCCCCAAATATTAAAATGGATTATAAAGAATCTCACTAACATGCATTATCAAATTCAAATCATTTCATAATATATTGTACTTGGAAAATCTCATTTCATATAAACATACACTTCAAATTTCGGTTTTATTTTAGCATCTGTAATAAAAAGTTGTGATCATCATCTGGAATCAATTTATTTAAATACTACATTAATTCTCACGAATAAATATAATTTTTCCAAAATTTTTGGGACTAGTTTGAACCTAATTAAAATTCAAACAACATTCATAGACATACAACATGTTTGAATTTAAATGTCACAAATTTTAATATGAACAGTGGGGTTTCATAATTTTTATGGGAACTATATACTCCCAGGAACCCCCACAAATTATTTCATGATTTTTGGAATTTTACTTCTATTTCTAAGCCTCACCAAAGTAGGGCATTCAAATTTAAACTCACCAAACTCAAACCTAAACCCTAGCTACTATTCCTCCGACCGAACCCAATGCGACTCGGTTGAGCCTGATCAACTAAACTCACCTCTCACGAGCCGCTGGATGAAAGATCAACGGCTCAGAATTCGTACCGCTTCACCACCGAACCACTTAACTCTTTTAAACCTCACCCTGGATCTAGATCTAGCGGTCCACGGTGGCCACGTTTCCAACTCGCGCGCGAACGAGAGACATCGACTGCGGGGGCGTGTTGTCGCACCGCCGCTCACCTCCGGCCGGCGCCAGCATCTAACGCCACGCGCCGAGCGACACCGACGCGTGCACCGTAACGGCTCCGCTGACGCCGTGAATCCACCGCCGCTGCGCCAATCCCGAGCTCCTCACTTGACGCCTCTCGTTGCCGCTATCGCCGAGCATAAGACACCTCAGAACCCTAGTTCTCCCTCACTCTTCCTCTCGGCGGCTGAGGAAGGGGAAGCTCTCCCGTGCTCCTCGCCGGTCCTCGGTTTCCCCCTTCGTGCTCTAGCTCACCTCCGGAGCACACTCTGAAGGTCACCTTCGTGCCTTGTTCGTCTTCGAGAGGTATTATCCTCAACCGAGCGTGTCATATTGCATGCCTTGGGTTTCGATCTTTCCCTAACTTTATTTTGACAATGCACAGTGTGCGTGTATTCAAGATTGATCTGTTCGGCTAAGTAGAACCCTTCGTCTCCTACCTTGCTCGGTAAGGCTCTCATCGATTCCTCGCTTTTATAGCTTCCTCAGATGATCCGTAGGCTATCTTGATCTTTCATTCCACCTGGTTTTGCTCAGGGAATCTCCTCCTTGTGAAACCGTGCCTTCACCATTTTCTTCTTCGGCGCCGGTAGTGCTCCAGCAGCTCCGTGGTTCCCCGAGCACTTTCTTCAGCTCAGGTTACTCTCACTTAGTCCCTAGGGCCTCGTCATTCACTTGTTTGTTGCTGCGGAGCTCTACTCTGCTTTGTGCGTTTTTGCCGTGAGATGGTCGCCAATTAGCTCCGGCTAGCCGCCGGTGTCGGGCAGCCCCGACCTCGCCACCACTACCTGGAGGTGCGCATGGCTATTGCGGTCCCATAATAGCTTTCAGTTTGCGCCGCCGTGGACCACAGCTTCGGCGAGCCGCCAGGCAAGCGTGGCCGGCACTACTGATTGTCGGGTTCGTCCGGCACGGCACTGTAGCACGGCATTTAGTTTAGGCCTAATGACGTATTTAGAGGTTAAGTAGTGTATTAGCGATTAGAGAAGTCACTTACACGTCGGCCCTCATGCCATGTTTAGTTGGTTGCGTAAGTTATGGATTGCACCTTCATTTAGCTAAAACGTATTGTCAAAGAGAAAGATCGAAAGTATGTTTTCCGATCTAGAAGACGTTTTTCCGAAATACGCTTTTGGCTTGTACTCGGCCGGGCTAGGTCAATGTTGACCGAGTCAATGTTTTTCGCGGGGTCCCGCTGGTCAGTGACCTCGGCTAGTGCGCGGCTCGGTGGAAAAATGACCAATGCTTTAAGAAATTCGAAATCCATTTAAATATAAGCTGAAAAATATGTATAACTTCTAAAATGCATAACTAAATCATTTTAACTCCAAATTGAATGAAACCACTTCTGGTAATTTTCATTATTAATGAAATTTATATTAAAATTGGTTTTAAACATGTCTCTGTAGCAGAGAGCTTTATTAGGAGATTAATCCATTAAAACCATTATTGTTGCAATAGGAAAAGGACTGATAACTTCAAAAATGCATAAGTAATTATTGGAAACTCCAAAAACAGTGAGACCACTTAATTCTAAAAATGGTCTCCATCCTACCTCTGTCACAGAAACTATAATTGGGAGAATATAATCTTTAACTCTATTATTGTTATACTATAAAAGGCTGATAACTTTGAAAATACATAACTAAATCATAAAACTCCAAATAGGACAAACTCAACTGTTTTGAACTTGTCTTAATATTACCTATTTACCTATGTAATCCTTACCCCACCACTGTCGTTTCTACAAATTTTGGCCAAATAATTAAATTACATAACTTAGGATTAATGAAACTCAAATTCAAAACAGATAACTTCCAATTCATAACTCCAAATGGAATAATTCTTTTACCTAAAACCATCTAAAATCATGACCTAACTACTGTAGAAAAATCATGCATTTTTGAGCATTTTGATTTTTGAGTTGTTTTCTGTATTTATTTGATGTTATAATTATATAGATCCCTGAGCATATTGATATCGACACTTACGCCATCGAGAGTGAGCAGCATCGTACCAGCAAGGCAAGCATCATTTGAACTTTCTTTTGCATCATATTTGATCCCGCTTTGTTAAGTTAGTGCAATGATAATTGCTTGCATGCTATTTTGATTATGTAAATATTCTTGTGATGTGTAGTTTAGTTATGTCCTATGCTTGAGGTTAATCTTGAATTATGCCAGTACCTACATGCTTAAGATAGGATGTGATGATTATTGAGTATGGGTTGTTTAGTCATGCAAGTCTAGATACGGTAGTTTGATTGCCGGCTAACCCGACAATTATGGGAAACACATACTTACCTCTTTATACTTTAATTCAGATCTTCAGATTCGTGTTATGAGCTAAATTTGTCATTTTAAAATGAGATCTAGTCCGACAAGTGTTGGTTAGTGATGGTGTCTTTGTGGACGAGCATTGGGTAAGTGGAAGGACTTGTCTCGACAATTGAGGACCGAACTTTGGTAACGCTGGCATTCAAGTACACTCGTGCCGCCACACGCGGGTTGGGAGCCGTATGGTTAAGTAGGGGAGGGTTTTATTGTGTTAAGTCCCATGGTGGTGTAAGGGCATAGCGACCGTGAAATCCTATGTCCTCGTGAGCCGATGTAATCCTTTATAGTGTGCAAGGAGCACCAATTCTATTTGTTTTGATTGCATCAGTATGTCCAATATAACTTGTGAGCCCCTAGCAAGTGCTATCACCTGCTTGTACTAGGCAAGGAACCATCTCACAAAGGGACTTAGCTCAATAGGCCTTCTTCTTTGAAATGATCAGATCTTGATTTACCGTACCGGCATACCATAGGAAGTATGCTATATTCGGAGGCATCCGGAGGCTTACGGGCTAATCAAGTCGTGTGGGTAAAGTAGTACACCCTCGCAGGTATCAATCTATTCGAATAGCCGTGTCCACGCTATGGACAACCGCTTGAGTTCGGGAGTTACTATTGTTAGACTTTTAATTAAAATTGTGGTTGAACTTGGTGTTCGTCATGAACGGGATGTTCATGTGTTTAATACATCAAAGTGGGCTGCCACTTTGGTCTTTGCATGATTCAATTGTTTATTACTGAAATGTTTTACTATATGCTTTACTTCTACTTCAAATCTGATTTCAAAATGGGCACATGAAAAACTAGTATGTGTAGGATGTTATTTGTTGCGTCTCTTTCGCAAAACTAAACCAATATGAGCCATCCTTTGAATGACCCTTATGCATAACTAATTTTATTTGTGTAAGACTTGCGAGTACACTTGTACTCAGCCAGATATTTGCTGGCCTTTTCAGGTGAGGAAGATTATGAGTCTGACGATCTTGTTAGTATTGACTTGGGTGACACTAACGAGTAGTGTGCTATCATTTAACTCCCAGTCGGTTGCCAATGGGTGATGGGCATACCACTACTGGTCTTTTGCTTAATTTACTTGCTTCCACGCTACTTGATACTTTACTTTGAATTTAGCCATGGCCACGTATGTAATAAGTCAGACTTTGACTATTATGCAGATGTATTTTGATCTCTTGTTGTATGCGTTGTATGGATGTAATCAACGTTGGATGAGGGTATGAGTATATTGGTCGTTGATCTTGGGAGCCAATATAAGTCGTACTCGTTGTTAATGAATCCCCATTTGACTCACTAAGTGTAGTGCTTCAATCGAAGAGAATCGACATCATGTAGCGCCGCAAGGGAGCAGCGCATGATCGTTGAGGCTCTAGTATTCGGCTAAGCCTCTCACTTGGATAGAGTTAAATTGAATTATTTATCGAGACCAGAATTATGTCCCTAAGACCTTGTCTAATCTCGGCCTTATGGAGATAATTACCGGGTCCCCATAGCGTTGGTATCGAGCCATACCGATCAGTAGGTTAGAGGTAGCATCGGCGTTAAGTTAGTAAGTACCTTGGTCAAATTATTTTTCAAATTATCAAAGTATTTTCAGAAAGTTTAAGTTAAGAATGTCTTTTATTCCTTATCCATCTTAGTATCTTTTCTCTCCGGGTCCTGTTTTGGTTTATGAAACTAACTTACCTTGCCTTCTTGCCTTTAGATGAACCCTCGCATCTTGTCCGGGAAACTCAAGTCAAGGAGTGGATGGATACCCGCGTTGTCGCGAGACATGATGTGGAGGGCGAACTTCACATATCACCCACTTATTCCATGTACCGCAGTTGATCGAGGACCGTGAATGGAGGAATTTATGGCGTTGATAGATATCGTTGCTAGACAAGTCACGGGGAGCATACCTTACCGCTTCCAGGCGCGTGGTACTACGAGGCCATGGCGTTACAAGAAGTGGCTTTGGTGGCCATGATTCGCCTTTGCTACGACCTAACAGAGCTAGCCCACTTCATATGATCACTTCCGTCCGATGCGCACGCGCTAGGGACATGAACTCGCTTGCTAGATCCAGCTTTGGGAGGACCCCAAGTCGCAAGCGATTGGCGAGATTGGTTCACGTAATGGACCAAATGCATCGCCGATAGTGCATGAGTTATGGGAGACGCGCCGCCGTCTCATTATAGCTCAGAGCATTTGCAGCTTATGCATGACATGAGGCTCATTCGTCCGGATAAAGTGATGGCGCTAATGAGGTTTCACCGCACATTTCGCGCACCGACTATCGCCTTCCGAAGTAGAGGCCATATCATCGCGTAGGATCCCCTTACGCCTCACCAACCAAGGAGACCAGACGACACAGATCCTCGACACCACCTGCCGATGACTTTCCGTGAACTTTGACCGAATAATATCTAGGCAAGCTAGGGCGTGAGCTCTATGTTTGAGCTTGTATCCTTAGATTTATGTAATAGGGTAGTGGATGTCGAATCATTATGTTTTATTTGCTAACACTACTATTTCGCTTGTAATCTTAAGCTCCGCGCGCTATGTACTGAGTTGTATCGATTTGGTTTTATATCGCTTAATGTTTGGTGTTCTATTTGAGGTTATAGTTTTCATGCTCTTGATATCGACAGTATGTATGGCCAAGTGATGGCTTTTAATCTTGATTACTAACCATCCTTGTCTAATACAGATGACAGACCGACCACGCGATCGTGAGCCTGCGTGCGCAGGCTCCCATCTAGGGCACCATGTCTAGCACCCCGAGCGATTTCTACGATCGTGGACGATCATCCCAAAGAAATGCTCGAGCATGGCGAGCCTCTCACCGCCGTCCCAGGGCGGACCGCTGAGGAGGTGCTCCCTCCGCCGCCATCCATGATCGAAGTTGATGATGATGATTGAGCGCAACCGATGGACCGCACCGGATGCTTGAGGCGATCGACGTAACACCGCTCCGGCTCCCGGTCCGGCAGAGGAGCGCCCCGACCGCGCGACGGAGGTCTCGGCCCGAAGTTTCACGACCAACCTCCAACGCTTATGGGTAGGACCCGATGGAGGCAGAGGACCTGGTTGCACAACATAGAGAAGAAGCTGAACATTGCGCAGTTGTGCGGAGTTGAGAGAGTCTTGTTTGCCGGCTATCGGCATGGGAGTGCGGGCGCGCGGTGGGATAGTTATTCCGCCATGCAGCCCATCGCCACGCCCGACTTGGGACGAGTTCGGGACGCGCCCGAGAGGCCCATATCTGGGAGGAGTGCTACTTATCAGCAA
The DNA here is from genome assembly GCA_036346255.1 of Ampelocalamus luodianensis. Taxonomy (NCBI): domain Eukaryota; kingdom Viridiplantae; phylum Streptophyta; class Magnoliopsida; order Poales; family Poaceae; genus Ampelocalamus; species Ampelocalamus luodianensis. The sequence continues at coordinate 7,033,818 of CM070638.1, forward strand.
AGCAGTTCCTTGCCTTGAGGCGGGGACGGAGGATACCATCGAGTACTGCATGATTTCAACTACTTGGCTGTGTTTGTTCGAACGACGCCTCGACAGACGCCGTCGCGAATGTGTTCTTCCATGGTCGACCGAGGAGTTGCGCTTGTTTTAGCCGCACATGATTTCGTGAGTTTCAAAGATCTCGTCAACAAGGCGATAGTGGTGGAGCATGAGAGCATGACAAAGGATGAGTCGAGGAAGAGGAGGAGGGCTTACGACGGCAGTGGCGAGTGACAGCTTTCCCAAGCCGCGCCAGACTACCTCGTGCACCTCGTGCCCCAGCCTTTCAAGACCACCGAGGTCTCTGTGGCACCTCCACGACCTTCTCCACCGGCAGCTCAAGAAGACAATGGGGCCGAGACCACAGATCAAGTGGGCATACAAGCCCGGCGTTATTTGTTTCCATCAGGCCGCTGGGCCACTATGCTGCGCAGTTGCCTCGCCAAGCAATGAGGGATGCCCTGACGACTCGCCCGGGGCCACCACCCCCAACTCCAGCCGAGGCCACCGCCACCACCACAGAGGGCAGCACCTACTCCACCCCAAAGATGCATGTGGTCGCCAACCACGCCTCAACAGAGGAGGCGACCGACGCACTGACGTTGTGCTAGGTACACTACTTGTTAATTCGTGTCCTGCATCGGTTTTATTTGATTCTGGAGCATCTCATTCATTTATTGAAAACGAGTATGCTGCAGTTAACCAATTCAAGATACATACACTTCACCCGCTTTATCATATTCACCCCTAGGGTCGGTTTTCTACACCGATCAAGTCAGAGGGACGTAAAATTGAAATACAAAAGGTTAACTTTTCAAAGCAAGCTTAATAGTGATAAGTTCAGTGGGCATTGATGTTATCTTAGGGATGGATTGGTTATCTAAGAATCAGGGGAAGATTGATTGCGCCCAGCGGTCTATTTCAGTGACTAGCGAGGATGGCATCCAGATCGTCTTTGCACCTTTAGTGGGTAGTTCTCACCTATATGCTTTAGAGGCGAGTACCTCTCTCGAGCTAGAGGAGGTACCAGTGGTGAGTGAGTATCCTGATGTGTTCCCTGAAACTCAGCGAGACCTCCGTGCGCTCGGTGCGGGGCAGCTCCTCCTGCCGGACCGGAAGCTGGAGCGGTGTTACGTACGATCGCCTCAAGCATCCGGTCCGTCCATCCGTTGCGCTCAATCATCATCATAAACTCGATCATGGATGGCGGCGAGGGAGCACCTCTCAGCGGTCCGCCTCGCTGGGGCGGCTGAGAGGGCTCGCCATGCTCAGACGGCTGCTGGGATGACTGTCCCTGATCGTAGAAATCGCTCAGGGGTACTAGACGTGGTGCCCTAGATGGGGAGCCTCTGCAGCGCAGGGCTCCTGATCGCGTAGTCGGTCCCGTCATCTCAGACAGACAAGGATGGTTAGTAATCAAGATTAAAAGCCACCACTTGGCCATACATGCACAATCGATATCAAAGAGCATGAAAACTATAACCTCAAATGGAACACCAAACATTAGCGACATAAAACCAAATCGATTCAACTCAGACATAAGCGCTCGCAGCTTAAGATTACAATCAAATAGTAGTGTTTGCAAATAAAACATAACAATTCGACATCCACTACCCTATTACATAAATCTAAGGATACAAGCTCAAACATAGAGCTTCGCCTAAATCGCTTAGATATTATTCCGGTCAAAGTTCACCGAAAGTCATCGAGGTGGTATCAAGGGATCCTGTGTCGCCCGGGTCTCCTGGTTGGTGAGGCGTAAGGGGATCCTACGCCGATGATATGGCCTCCTACTTCAGAAGACGATAGTCCGCGGCGCAGAATGTACGGTGAAACCTCATTAGCGCCATACAAGCACATCCGACGAATGAGCCTCATGTCATGCATAAGCCGCAAATGCTCTGAGCTATAATGAGACGACGACGCCTCCCATAACTCATGCACTATGCAACATGCATTTGGTCCATTACGTGAACTAATCTCGCCAATCGCCGACTTGGGGTCCTCCCAAACGGATCCTAGCAAACGAAGTTCACGCCCCTAGCGCGCGCGCGCATCGAAAGTGATCATATGGGGGCTGGGCTAGCTCACGTCGTAGCTAAGACGACTCATGGCCACCAAAGCCACTTCTTGTAACGCCATGGCCTCGTATACCACGCGCTTGGAAGCGTAAGGTATGCTCCCGTGACTTGTCTAGCAACGATATCTATCATCGCCATAAATTCCTCCATTCCCGGTCCTCGATCACTAAGCAGATGGAATAAGTGGGCTAATATGTGAAGTTCGCCTCCACATCATGTCTCGCAAAGAATGCCGGTATCCATCCACTCCTTCACTTGAGTTTCCTGACAAGGTGAATGAGGGTTCATCTAAAGGCAAGAAGGCAAGGTAAGTTAGTTTCATAAACCAAAACAGACCCTGAGAGAAAAGATACTAAGATGGATAAGGAATAAAAGACATTCTTAACTTAAACTTTCTCAAAATACTTTGATAATTTGAAAATAATTTGACCAAGGTACTTACTAACTTAACGCTGCAATACCACTAACCTACAATCAAGATGGCTCGATACTAACATCAGGACCCTGCAATTATCTCCATAAGACCGAGATTAGACAAGGTCTTAGGGACATAATTACGGGTCTCCCAGAATAAATTCCAATTTAACTCTATCCAAGTGAGAGGCTTAGCGAATACTAGAGCCTCAACGATCATGCGCTGCCTCCCTGCGAGCAAGATATGATTGTCGATTCTCTTCGATTCAAGCACTACACTTAGTGAGTCAAATGGGGATTCATTAACAACGAGTACGACTTATATTGGCTCCCAAGATCAACGACCAATATACTCATACCCTCATCCAACGTTGATTACATCCATACAACGATACAACAAGAGATCAAAAGACATATCGCATAATAGTCAAAGTCTCACAATTTTATTACATACGCCGACCACCAAATTCAAAGTAAAGTATCAAGTAGCGTGCGAAGCAAGTAAATTAAGCAAAAGACCAAGAGTGGTATGCCCATCACCCATCGGCAACCGATCGGAGTTAAATGATAGCACACTACTCGTTAGTGTCACCCAAGTCAATAGTAACAAGATCGCCGACTCATAATCTTCCTCACTTGAAAAGGCCAAGAACATCCGGTCGAGTACAAGTGTACTGCAAGTCTTCAACAAATAAAATTAGTTATGCATAAGGGTCATTCAAAGGATGGCTCATATTGGTTTAGTTTTGCGAAAGAGACGCAACAAATAACATCCTACACATACTAGTTTTCATGTGCCCATTTTGAAATCAGATTTGAAGTAGAAGTAAAGCATATAGTAAAACATTTCAAGAATAAACAATTGAATCATGCAAAGACCAAAGTGGCAGCCCACTTTGATGTATTAAACACATGAACATCCTGTTCATGACGAACACCAAGTTCAACCACAATTTTAATTAAAAGACTAACAATAGTAACTCCCGAACTCAAGGGTTGTCCATAACCGTGGACACGGCTATTCGAATAGATTGATACCTGCAGGTGTACTACTTTACCCACACGACTTGATTAGCCCGTAGCCTCCACATGCCTCCGAATATAGCATACTTCCTATGGTATGCCTACTGTAAATCAAGATACGTCATTTTCAAAGAAGAAGGCCCTATTGAGCTAAGTCCCCTTGTGAGATGGTTCCTGCCTAGTACAAGCAAATGATAGCACTTGCTAGGGGCTCACAAGTTATATTGGACATACCGATGCAATCAAAACAAATAGAATTGATGCCCCTTGCACACTATAAAGGATTACATCGGCTCCGAGGGACATAGGATTTCACTGCCGCTATGCCCTTACACCACCATGGGACTTAACACAATAAAACCCTCCCCTACTTAACCATACGGCTCCCAACCCGCAGTGGCAAAGACGAGTGTACTTGAATTAACGACGCACAAAGTTCGGTCCTCAATTGTCCAAACAAGTCCTTCCACTTACCCAATTGTCGTGCACAAAGACACCATCACTAACCAACACTTGTCCGACCAGGTCTCATTTTAAAATGACAAATTTTAGCTCATAACACGATATAAGATCTGAATTAAAGTATAAAGAGGTAAGTATGTGTTTCCCATAATTGCTCGTTAGCCCCTAATCAAACTACCGTATCTAGACTTGCATGACTAAGCAACTCATACTCAATAATCATCACATCCTATCTTAAGCATGTAGGTACTGCATAATTCAAGATTAACCTCAAGCATAGGACATAACTAAACTACACATCACAAGAATATTTACATAATCAAAATAGCATGCAAGCAATTATCATTGCACTAACTTAACCAAAACTGGATCAAATATGATGCAAAAGAAAGTTCAAATGATGCTTGCCTTGCTGGTACAAAGAGCTGCTCACTCGTAGCGTAAGTGTCGATATCAATATGCTCGGATCTATATAATTATAACATCAAATAAATACCGAGAAAACAACTCAAAAATCAAAATGCTAAAAAATGCATGATTTTTCTACAGTAGTTAGGTCATGATTTTAGATGGATTTAGGTAAAAGAATTATTCCATTTGGAGTTATGAATTGGAAGTTATGCGGTTTTGAATTTCAGGTTTCATTAATCCTAAGTTATGTTATTTAATTATTTGGCCAAAATTTGTAGAACAGTGGTGGGGTAAAGGATTACATAGGTAAATAGGTAATATTAAGACAAGTTCAAAACAGTTGAGTTCGTCCTATTTGGAGTTTTTATGATTTAGTTATGTATTTTCAAAGTTATCAGCCTTTTATAGTATAACAATAATGAAGTTAAAGATTATATTCTCCCAAATATAGTTTCTGTGACAGAGGTAGGATGGAGACCATTTTTAGAATTAAGTTCACTGAAAATGAAAATTATCAAAAGTGGTCTCACTGTTTTTGGAGTTTCCAATAATTACTTATGTATTTTTCAAGTTATCAGCCCTTTTTCTATTGTAAAAATAAAAGGATTAATGACTCATTTTCCAAAATAGAGCTCTCTGTTACAGGGACAGGGTTGAAACCAATTTTAGTATAAAGTTCATTGAAGATGAAAATTATCAGAAGTGGTTTCACCCATTTTGGAGTTAAAATGATTTAGTTATGCATTTTAGAAGTTATACATATTTTTCAGTGTGTAAGTAAAGGGTTTTCGGATTTTACAAATCATTTGCTACTTTTCTCACCGGCCACGCGCTAGCCGCAGTCGCTGATGAGCGGGCCCCGAAGCCAGGGTTGACTCGGTCAGCCCTGACCCCCGCCCAGCTGAACGCCTGCCGAAAACGTATTCTAGAAGAGACGTATTTCTATCATGAAAGCGTAAAGTCGTTCTAACGTTACTGGGAATACGTTGTCCGTAAAGGAAAACGTACTTCATAGTGTTACACATTCATTTAACCGGCATAAGGACCCACATGTCGTACTAAGCCGACCGCTTAATCAATTAAACTCGCTTTTCCGACAAAGATCGCGTCATTAAAGCTAATCATCACGATTAAAACCTAATGATGTTGCTACGTGGTTTGTCTCGCAGTCCGACAAAACGACTCGCTGGGTCGGAGCCTCGCCGCGATCCGCCCACGGCGGCTCAAGCCAAGGGCACAGATGTGATCACAATAAGCCTACGCACCTAACGAAAGTGTTCTCGGCGGCGGAAAAGACCTAGACCGCCGGCTAGCCGGAGTGGAGCGGCGGTGAGCTATACGACAATATTACAAAAGCAAGGTAAAGCTCCGCCGCGTCATTCAAGCATGTGCCCAAGGTCCTAGGGACTAAGAGTGAGTTACCTGAGTTGAGAAGAGTGTTCGGGAGAGCTCGAAGCTAGCTGGAACTTGGTCGGTGCAGGAGAAGAAGATGGCGACGACCCGGCTCAACGAAGAGGTGAAGCTCTGAGTAAAAGGAGCAAGGGAAATGCTCGGGTTATCTCAAGGACCTTAAGAGCAAGCTATAAGGGCAAAGAATTTGAAGAATAGCTTACCAATTTGAAGTGGGAGGTGAAAGGGCTTGAACTCTGGCCGAAAGGAGATAACTTCGATTCACCGCGATCCTGTCGAGTACTACCCAAATTGAGTTAGGGGTTTTTATTCTCAAGCTTAAAGGCACGACATGACACGCTAGGTTTCGGACAAAACTCACCGGGGATGAAGAACACAAGGTGATGTCCTCGAGAGCGTGCTCTGGAGCTTCAGGGAGCACGAGGCTGGTCTCGGCGCTACAAAGGAAGTCAAGAGCTTGCATAAGCAAAAATGGAAATGGCATGCGAAGGAGGAGCTGAGGGCACCAGAGGTAAGAAACTCACCGGAGAAATGAGCTCGAGGAAGCTTCCCTCTCCTCGGTCAACAGAGGAGAAGTGAGGAATTGGGGTTCGGGTGCTAGTTAAAGATGGCCGACGGACGGAATGAAGGCGGCGTGAAGTGGAGAGTCTCCAGGACAGGCCAATTTGGGCGGTGCGGTCACGGCGATGACGGAGCTGCTCAGAGGCGCTCGGGCGCGTGGCGCCAGCGTTCTGAAGCTCGCCTGCCCGATGAAGGAGACGACTCTGACGCGTGGGCCCGAGTTGTCACCGGCACAAAGTGGCACGGCTCGGTGCAACACAGTAGTTGAATTGGGACCGTTGGATCGCGAACGGACGGATCAGATTAGAAAGGCGTTCGGACTGGTCAACAGGATACGAGATCTGGACCGTTGATCCTTGATCCAACGGTTGCATGCGAAGGTACAGTTAGGCGGTTGGGCCGAGCCGTTTCACCGAGTCGGACTCGAGCCCGAGGAACAGTAGCAGCTGATTTGAGTCCAAGGTTTTGACTGAGATTTAATTTGTTTTCCCTACTTTGACCAGGGCTTAATAAATAGAAATAAAATTCCTAAATTCATGAAATTATTCTTTGGGGTTCCTGGGACAGCCTAGTGTCCATAAAAATTATTGAACCCTACTGTTCATGATATAATTTGCATAATTTAAATTCACACATAAAGTTGGTCTTTAAATCGTGTTTGAATTTTCATAGGGTTCAAACCAGTCCCAAAAATTTTGGAAAAATTATATTTATTCATGAGAATTAATGTAGTATTTAAATAAATTGATTCCAGATGATGATCACAACTTTTTATTACAGATGCTAAAAGAAAACTGAAATTTGAAGTGTATGTTTATATGAAATGAGATTTTCCAAGTACAATATATTATGAAATGATTTGAATTTGATAATGCATGTTAGTGAGATTCTTTATAATCCATTTTAATAGTTGGGGCTGTGACAGAAATTTTTATGGCAGGTAGTTAAAGTCATTCTAAGGGCAGCAAAATTGAGTTTACACAATTTGGGGTTAAAATGAATTAGTTATGATTTTCATAAGTTGTAAAACTAGTATATTTCACTTTTCAATGCAAAGAAGATGAACAACACCTATGCTAGGCTTAAGTACATTATCAGAGAAATTTTACAGACTTGAGTTTGTCAAAATTGGAGTTATTCATGAAAAGTTATGCATGATACCATTTTTGAAGTGATTTTGCTAACCCTTAATTCATTTGAACATTTATAACAACATATACCAATTTCTAGTACAGATCAGAGCCTAAAATCATTCGCAAGTTAAAGTTCATTCTATTATGCAGCTAATGCAATTTGAATCACTCAAAAAGGAGATAGAATGACAAAGTCATGCATGCATTCGATCACGAAATTCAAAACAATTAATAAGATGCAAATAACAGCTTTCGGGACTTAAACTCGAAAACTCACTAAAACGGGGAAGGTCGTGGGCCGTTGATCTGAGATCGCACGGCTCACGAACACAGGCACAGTGCACCCGCACGATCGCTACCTGAGGAGGTCCAAGCCGTGAGATGAGGGATCCAACGCTCTTGACCAGACATGCACAACGACGCGGAGGAGCTCCTCGCGCTAACGGAGGTCGTGGACCGCCGATCTAGATCTGGCGGTCCAGAGCTCCACGAGGTGGTCCTAAGGTAAAAGGTCTAACGGAGGTCTGGACGGCTAAGATCTCACGGAGGAGGTCCTGGACGGCCCAGATTTACTCGGCGAAGGTCCTACGCGACAGATCTTAAACGAGGGAGATCTCGACGGCTAAGATCCCGCGGGGGAGGTCCTGAACGGTTGGGATCTCACCGAGGAGGTCATGGACGGTGAGATCTAAAGAAGGGGAGGTCTTGACGGCTAAGATTTACCGAGGAGGTCTTAACAGCCAAGATCTCTACCGACAGATCTAAAGCGCTGAGGAGGTCTAGGCCGTTAGATGGAGATCCAAAGGTCCAGAGCTACGGGGAGGTCCTCAAGCAAAGGATCTAATCGGAGGAGGTCGGGACGGTCAAGATCTACCAGGGGAGGTCTTGAACGATCGAGATCTGCTCTAGAGAGGTCCTGTGACTTAGCTTCTTCGAACAAGGACCAGTGGGAGGTCTTTTTGCAAAGAGGACCCTGAGGTGGTCCCGGGGTGGTCTTTGTAAAATACCCAGGGGTGGTCTTCTTGCAAAGACACGAAGGTGATCTTAACGGTTAAGATTGGGCCTAGGGAGGTCTTAACGGTCAGGATCAACACTAGGGGGAGGTCCTGGCACTTAAGGTTTTTACGGAAAGGAACTCTACGGTTAGATCTACCCTCACAGAGGTCCTCAACGGCTAAGATAACAGGAGGAGGTCCTACAACTTAACGATTCAATAGAAATGAATCTACCGCTCAGATCAAATCTCGGGTGATCCTAAACGGCTGAGATTTAACTCAGGGGAGATCCTGAGACTAAAGCTTTTGCGGAAAGAGACCCTAAGGCTGAGGTTTAGCTCAGGGTGATCCTACACGGTGAAGATTACGCCCGGGAGGACCTAGATGGCTAGGATATAACCGAGGAGGTGGTCCTGGCGCTAATGTTTTACAGGCAAGATCCTACGGCTAAAAGGTAACCCTACAGAGGCCATCAACGGTCTAGATTAAACCTAAAGAGGTCCTTAAGACTTAAAGCTTTTCAAAAAAAAAATCTAAGGCTCAGAGCTAAACCTGGGGAGATCGTGAACGGTCAAGATTAACCCGAGGAGGTCAAATGACTTGACAAAAATGCGACAAAGGACAGAGCTCAGCGTTGAACTCTCCGGCACGTCGCCGGCGACCAAAGCTACGACGGCGCTAATTACTTATACCAAAATGTTCTAAGTACTATTGCGAACCTATTGGGATCATTCTCGACGGCGGAGCTGGCCTGTACCGCCGGCGAGTCGGAGAGGGGCGGAGGAGCTTTTTCGGTAAAACCCGAAAACTTAGAAAAGCTCCGCTCCGAGCTAAACTAACAGGTCCCTAAGCACTACAGGGATAATGCGAACTCACCAGGACACGGAGAAGGTCCAAGGGAGGTCGGAGGCGTGCTGGCGGCGGAGACCGACGCCGGAGCTGGAGAAGACAACGACGACAAGATGCCCTGGGCAACCAGAGGCAAAAATAATGGTCAGGGTAAGCTTGCGATGGCCCGGAGGTGATCCAGGACCAAAGGATTGGACGAAGAAGGCTTACCGGAGTTGGGAACGAAGGGGAGCCCTTACGGCCGCCAAAATCCCAAAACTCCAATTAGGTTGTTCCTGAGAAAACAACCCCAAATTGAGTTAGGGAAAAGACTTGCGACGACAAGAGGTCCACAAATAAGGTGAGAAATGGGCTAAAGAACCACTGAAACACCCAAGTCACCAATGGAGCTCCCACAACATAATGGCGGAGAGGAGTGCTTCCTGTGGTTGGGCTTAATCACAACGAAAGTGAGTTGGGGTGATTGGAGGTGAGGAAGGGAACCCAGAGGAGGGGCCTGGGGCTTTAGAAGCTGCCGAGTACGGTACAACAGCAAAGGGGGCCCCCACGGAGGGTTGTGGTGTTCTCAGCACGAGATCGTGCCAAGGACCGACAGGAAGAGATGGACAGTGATGAGCACGTTGCGGCGACACTGGGGCAATAATGGTCCCGACCGGAGGGACAACGATGAGACCGATTGAAAAGACGAGGTCAACGCTCACAGTCGGGCTGCACGGCGCGAGGAAGAAGAAGGAGAGGGAGAAGAAGGCTGGGGTGGTCGTGGGCCTTGGATTTTTAATCCGACGGCCAGAGCGCACGCCCCCAACACGACTTGATTCGACCGAGCCCAAAGGTTGAGTCTGACTTGGGCCTGACTCGAGCCCGAGTCTGACTCAGACCAGCTTTGATTTTGGAGATTTAAAGTGAGCTGGACCTTTGGGAAGTTGATTGAGGTAGCAAATTGACTCCAAAAATTTTGAAAATTTTACAGGAGCTTGCTGACTCAAAAGTTGACCTTGCATAAAATTTTCAGAGGTTTTTATGCTACACATTACTCTCCAAAATTTATGCAAGGCTCTGGTTTAAGGTTTGACTGAAAGCCAAACAAGTTTGACTGCCCTCTAAAATATTCAAACAAATTCTAAAAATTGTGAAAATTTTCGGAGGGGTCACATATCAATCCTAGAACTTAGGAAAAATATTTCCAAGGGATTGTCATAAGGTTGGATAAGAATGTTTTTGGAAGATGAGGCTTTGGATCCAAAAAGACTTGTGACTTGGTATTCCCATAACTTTTGTACGAGAATTGTTTGGTACAACTGGAAATACATGATGTAAGAAAAAGTTTTAATTTCTACTCATTTTCTTACATTTGAAACACAAGTCTGAAACTTGGGATGTTACACGACATAACGGTGAATGCCTGACTGAGGCGGGTGTATCGAGAAGGGTTCCCCACATACCGAGAAGGGTGCACTCGAAAAAGTGAGGAACAACATCCGATGCCTCACTGAGATGGACGTATCGAGAAGGGTTCCCCACATACCGAGAAGGGTACATTTGGATTCCGTGAGGAACAACATCTGATGCTACACTGAGACGGATGTATCGATAAGGGTTCCCCACATACCGAGAAGGGTGCATTCGGATTCAGTGGCAACATTCGACGGGCTAAGTGCAAGATTAGGCCTAGATAATGTAAAGCCTTCGACACGTGCTCTAGACTGCTTACCTAAGGTAGTGAGCAGTGGCATCGATAGGTGTCAAACAAACTAGAGAAGTCGTTTACTATGGGTAAAGTTGTACATCTCTGCAGAGTGTAAATCTATTATAATAGCTATGCTCGTAGTGATGAGCGTGCTAAGTGTAGTATTGCCGTGTATAGTCTTGACTTTTTTAAAAACTGTTTTATTGGGAAAAGCATGGGAAATGGTTTGTGATTTGTTGAATTAGCTACCGAGTTATGGCTAAACATAAATTGTTGCTCGCGACCGAGGAGGGTGGCGAGTTATAGTTATTATTATTAGTGATTCAATCAATTACTTACTTACTGTCCTGTTATCTTTTTAGAATGAGGTTGCAAAGTACTACTTATGAATATTGCAAATAAAATCTACTTTATGCAAAATAACTTGTAGCCTATAGCCTTCTCTTTGATAGCCTTGCATCTAATATAACTTTAGCGATACACTACAAGTTTTACTGAGTACACAAGTACTCAATTTTTCTATTGTTGTTGGTTTAGAGTTTGCAGATGAGCCGATGCCTGACGACGCGTTCTTTGCTTCCGGCATCGATGGGTTCGGTGATGGGTCTATCTAGGACCTTGTACCTTGTCAGGTTGCCTGAGGGTTGGATGGGCAAACTGTTGGGATTTTGCTGCTTTTGTCTTTACTTCCGCTGCTTCTCTACTCTATCTAATACTTGTTTACATTTGGCCGGTCGGCCGCTGTTGTAATAACTGCTCCGTTTAAGTTAAGTACCCTTTTGCTTTACTTTACATGTGAATGTATGGTTGTGAATGCCAAATGTTGTGAATGTGTGTGCTAGCCATTAATCCTGGGACTAGCACAGTATACACATAAGATCTTCGGGTATTCCACGCCTAGGGGTCTGACAGCGCTTGGTATCAGAGCTATACTGACTGTAGGACAAGCCGTAGATAGAATGGTCGTTAGATTAGTAGTTGGTTTTTAAAATACAACTGATTTCAATCATGAAAATGATTTTGAAAATTTAGGAGTTTTGCTAATCTTATCCCTCTTAGCATTCTCCTCTTATCTGAAATCATTCTTTTGATTATCTCTTCTCATCTCATTCAAATAACTCTAATGTTGAGAGATAGAATGCTCTCTAAAAATAAAAGTTTTTAAAATCTTTTAGGACCTTAAAACTGAGTGAAAAAAATGTTTTGAAAAAGTCCCTAATACATCCTACATGAATACCTCTTGGAAGAATCTGTTGATGACGCCGCAAGATGCTGCTTCGGATGGATCTCTTTCCCAAAATTTCAGAACATAGTACTTGCTAAAAATAATGTGATGTAGTATTCTTTAACCCCCTCCTACCCTCATTTGGAGTTAAATTGATTGCTATTACAAAGGTCTAATAGTTGTTTTAGTTGCCTCTTTTGTAATGTAAATGTGTCAGGGATGTGTGCCATGTAAGATTTGACCATTAGGTTAAAATTCATGTGTGCTGCCTTTGAGGTTTAAAAATATACATATTTTTAATGTAGATTAATTAAACTAGTTGGGATGATAATTCTTGCCGACCCACTTAACTCGTGCTTATTCCATCGCATCTTGCGCATGTTTGCTTATCCTGCAAAAGTTGTTTACACTGCACTTGATTAGGATGTCGGTAACTCGCTCTGTTCGCTAGCTCATGACAGCAGGAGCCACCTTCAGATCATAGCAACCAGGGAGCAAGGTTCTCACACCTTCGCAACCCAACCAACAACATCCTTCTACTCCGACGACGCCAGCTGAGCAACCTCAGCCAGCCTCTACCGAAGAATCGGAAGTGTTGTCGCCACCACCCACCATGGCACAAGTGCTCGCCATGATTGAGCAAGGATGGCGAACGAACACTCTCTTGCTCCAACAGTTGGTGCAGAATACCGCAGCCCTTGGCACCGTTGCCAAAGGAAATGGAGCTGCCATCAACCAACCATTGTTCCATATGTGTGAGTTTATGCGAACTCAGCTTCTGACCTTTAAATCAGCAGTCGACCCTTTCGACATTGATGACATCCACTCCGCCAAGAACTAAACTTTGAAGTAAACAATTTGTGTAGTGAACCATGGCGTCACAACCAGAGGCGAGGAGCTCACAGCGGTAGTCAGCGTCGTCGAGGGGACAGGGCGCTTCGATTGGTTTGGGGGAGGCGGCGCTGCTTCGATTTGGCGGAGGCGGCAAAATTGATCTGGAGATAGTTGGGCGCATGCAGGCCGTATATATGGCAGAACCAATCTGGAGTTTGAAAGTTTGAATAAAGAGGGCGGCCAAATCTAGAGGGATATAAGGTGGCTGCGAAATATCACAGACGGTTTTTTATACAAACCGTGTGTGATGAGTTAATTATCACAAACGGTTGTCGACATGAACCGTCTGTGATATTACCTCTTCACAGACGGTTTTTAGCGTAGCCAGTAATTCAAATGGTCGCTAAATTAAAACTATCTGTGATTGTATTTAATACTGACAGTTTTGGTCAACCATCTGTGATAAGGCGTCCAGTATTAGCCTTTTTGTAGTAGTGCCTATAGATTCATGCGTAATCGGTTGTGACTCGGAAATACTTTTCTGACCACGAGTCGTTAGCGGTTCCTAGAAAGACATAATGATTCTCGAATACACATAAATTATATCGGACGAACCTTAATGCAATATGATCTACGCCTAGGTCCTTATGACTTATAATCAGCTCGTATCTCTATATGACCAGTTCATATTTAGTCATGACTAGTTCGTAACTCCTTACGACTAGTTTACGACCAGTTAGTGATTATGTTCGATCAGTTTATAACTAGCTCGTATCTCCATATAACCAGTCTGTATCTGATCTAACTGAATGACCTGCTGGTGTATTCTCCCTTTGCCTCACAATATCTAGTTGAACTCTAGGTGAGATATTTTGTCATTCATGGACTGTTCAATACTTTCTCGATCAAGTGACGGATAACCTTACGTGGTCGACTCTTCGACCACTAGTGGCATGGCCATGCACTTTCTTTATCTGACCACATCGAGAGGCCCAGAGATATCTCTCCTGTTATGTTAGGAGTGGCAAATCCCATATCCGACCAGTTACATTCCTCCGTATGTTTCACAGCATACCTAAAAGCTACCTTTACAACTACCCAGTTACGAGTAGTGTTTGGCAACCCCAAAGTGTACTCTTACACATGTAGGAAACCATGCTGGTCTCAGGTCTAAGGATTATACATTATCATTACTTGAGACCAACTGATGACACATAAAATCATAACAATCTCAGCAGTGTCTCAAGGTGGGTCAATCCAACACCATGTTCTCTAAGATGTGTTCACATTATTGATTCGATTTCCCTATATTCATGACCAGTGAAACATAGTCATCAATCAATACATGTGCTGGTCGATAAGTCACTAGTATTCCGACTAGTGACATCCGACTAGGGATACATTTAGAATGAAATCATATAAGTTAAAGAGCTTCACTAACAAGTCACATACTTGTTAATCTTTATAACTGATAATTCATTCAAGAAACATAATAATATATATTTTATAACTCATAAACATAGACATGATACAATCACCTCTATGGTTGCCTCTAGGGCAAGTCACCAACACCTCGGTGAAAGATGGCAGGAACTCCGAAAATGAGCAGGGTAACATGATTAGGGAGTGAAGAGAAACAAGATGACGCGGGTGGCAAGGCAAGAGCTCATCAGGGATGGAAGTTTTTGCTCGACGGCGCACGACGGAGCGTGCATCGAAGTTGAGAACGACAACCGCGTTCCGGGCGAACCACAGCGAGAGAGAGAGAGCGAGAGAGGCTATGTATGTGTAAAATGGAGACGGCGTGAAGCAGTGAGGAAACAGAATGGATTAGCTTGGGTTTTAATGCCGAGACGAGAGCACCCTCCTTGTGTCTTCTTCACGGGTCAAGGGCGTCATGGCGTCTCATCAACAATGGTGAGGATGGGATGGCTCGAGCACTCCTGCACAGTGCTAGCGACGACGAAGCAAGGGCACAACCACAACTAGGGTTTGGACATCGAGCCAAGTCCTCGTCTTATCAAGCTTTTCCTAAATCGACATGGCTTGATTTAATACCATTTTATTTATAGTTTAGAATTATTTTTAGAATCGAGTTAACGAGTCCAACCGAGCTAGAGCGGAATCCAATTTCATTAGAAATTGACTCATTTCAATGTTTATCCAATTATGAGTGTAATTAGAGCAATTTTGAACTAAGCCAACGAGCTCCACTAATGAGCTTTTTTCCACCCGTCCCACAGCGACGGAGGACGCGTCTTTGCCAGTGTCTGTAGTTGTAATGCGTTTGGTGTGATACGCTGGCGTGGCAGGCAGTAGGTGGAAGACGAAGTCTAGCAAGTGGGTCCTAGGCCCACTTGTCAGCGGCAGCGACGAGAGAGAACACGCCTCGGTGAAACTATGCTTTCGGCGAAGGGAGACGGCAATGAGAAGGCGGCTTCAGCGAGGACGGCACACTGGAAATGGGCCGGAATAGGAGCAGGCTTGGACAAGCGGAAGGAATTCGGCCCAACAAGGATTTTCTATTTTTTAAATCGTTTCTGATTTGATTAATTCCAAAATTCAATTTTCAATTTTTAAAATTAGTAAACCAACTACAAAAATTATAAATTTTTTTGGGGAGGCTACTTAGATTATTAGAGACTCAAATAAATTATATTTAGGTTCTGGGCAATCTTGAATTAATTTCTAAAATTCTAAAACATCAGTTGGAAATTAGAAAAACCTTTTAAATAAATACGAAATCTTTTGAAAAACTTAAAAAATGCATAAATGCATAACTTTTAAAACAATAACTTTGGTTTTGAAATTTTAGGATGTTACGAATTGTCATTTTGTTGTCTGAAGTTGTCCTCCTTGATTTGGAGATTTGGAGATTTTCGTTCCATAGCTATGGAACTCATGTTCGATAGATAGAAAAATCATTTATTAAGATACCACAAGCATGTATGTACCTTAATTAAGCTGAAATTTGCAGGGACCGATCGACACATAGCGACGGAGCAAACACGAGACAGAATATTATGCATGCGTCGACCGACATGGACGCAACAGCCCGGCCCTGAGTTCTTCTTCTTTCCTTTTTTGTCCCCATTACCACGAGCAGGCTGGCCCTTGACTTCTCTTGCACAGGCCCACCTGCCCGTTGAACAGCCGACACTGGCACCAGCAAATTCAAATCACATCAGGTAGCACCCAAGTAGAAGAAAGAAATTTATTCGTACGTAATTAGTCGTCGTCTACACGTCAGTACCGGCGATCCAAAGCAAACGTGACCATTAATACTACGTGCATACGTGTGCTCGGTCTGGTTTCGATGGAAGAAAATGCGATGGGGAGGGGGGGCAGCCGTTCATTCGGATTGATAGAGGGGATGGGGGAGGTCAGCCGTTTATTCGGATTGATCGAGGAGAAATCAACGGCTAATAGAGAGTGAGTTTCAGCTTCCGGTTTCGATATCTACACACAGAGAATAATCGGAAAAAAAAAAGCAAGAAAAAGGATAGTCAGGTCAATGATTACCACAGAAACAGTAACAGTACCTTGCCCAGCCGCGGAACAACGCCGCCGCCGGCCGGCCATCTATCTGTCGCATGCAGGTAATTACGCTTCCTGTGTGTCCGGCCGGCGGCCGCTGATGATCGTTCACCGTCAATTTGTTCGAAAAGTATAAGTTCTGGAGCGGCCGTGCGGTGTATGCATGTGGTACAAAGACAAGCTAGGATGGAATGGGAATTGCGCAAATGTATATATCTCGATTGACAGAGGTGCTCTGAATTTTAGTTTATGATCAGTTAATCCTTGCTCTTATTCATTTTTTCCCTGTGATATTTTTTGTGGCCACATTTCGGAAGATTCGCCGGCGGCGTCGGAAAATGCGCCACACCTGTGTACACCGTACAAGATCAATGAGAAGATCATGTCTTAATATCTTAATTGGATCCAGGGGCGGAGTCAGGCTTTAGACTATCTGTGCTAGATCAAAAGTTTATGAAAAATCTCTTAAAAAATTCCAAAATATGTGAGTTTAGCCTAAAACGCCCCCATTTAAATGCTATTTTGGCATTTTAGCTAGTAAAAACAAAAAGTCTCAGACTCTACATACAACATGTTGGACAGAAAAATGTTAAAATATTCATAGACATGGACGAGTAACATGTGCTAATTCTTTTCTCAATACTCACATTCTAACTACACTGTGAGTCGTTCAACCAAGATAGTCATACGAAGCTGACAGCCTAATACCATAT
This sequence comes from Ampelocalamus luodianensis, assembly GCA_036346255.1. Classification (NCBI taxonomy): domain Eukaryota; kingdom Viridiplantae; phylum Streptophyta; class Magnoliopsida; order Poales; family Poaceae; genus Ampelocalamus; species Ampelocalamus luodianensis. Next base: position 7,051,192 of record CM070638.1, read on the forward strand.
TTAACAAACACGACCAACTATACGTTGATCGGAGAGCTTAAGCACGGTGGCGTTTCGCGTGTTAGCACTGAGAATTGGTTTAGTTAGCATCTGTTACAAAACCTGCCTGCTAGAAGAAAGAACAACGGTACTACTTCCTCCGTTATTTTTTTTCTAGATGTTATTTTTATTTTATTTTATTTGTCTTCAAGATGCGATTTTGACCGTTACTTTTTATAATTTTAGATTAAGATCTACTAATAAAATTATAATACTATGAAAATATTTTTAACGACAAATATAATCATATAATTTATATATAGCCAATCTAAATAGCTTTAACCCTATTGAAGAAAATTCGACGGCACAAATTCCAGTACGTCAAGTAAAATAGAAGAGAGTAGCTTAGCGGTGGATCCCGTCATCTCTGCACCGTAGTTGCCAAGGGCACCCAATATATTCCAACATAAAGTTGCTCTGCAGCAGCATCTCGTCCTGCTCTGAAACACCGCCTCGATCGATCAGAGCATCTGCTGTTTTGTTTGTAACTTCAGTCTCGTAGTTAATTTCCTCCACTCTGTCTCTAGCTTGTTCTTTTTTGTTTTGCTTTGAGCTACCCATCAGTTAACACAGGCAGCACTCTCTCTGTCAATGTACATCTCGATTCAGAATCTCTTTACGGACACTGAAACTTCATGACAACTACTTAGCAAGACGAAAGAACGTCGTCGTCTACACGTCGGTACGGGCGATCCAAAGCAAACGTGACCATTAATACTACCTGCATACGTGTGCGTCATTCTGCATACGTGTGCGTCATTCGGTCTGGTTTCGATGGAAGAAAATGCGATGGGAGGGCTTCGCACGAGGTCCTACCCCATGAGCCGTTCATTCGGATTGATTGAGGGGAATCAATGGCTGATGGAGAGAGTCTCACCTAGCAAATTTTCTTCTGGTTTCGATATCAACAGAGAGTGAATAATCGAAAAAATGCAAGAAAAAGGATAATCAGATCAATGATTACCTCACACAGCAACAGTAATAGTACCTTGCTGTATGCATGCCCAGCCGCGGAACAACACCGCCGGCCGGCCGTCTGTCTATCGCATGCGAGGTAATTAAGCTTCACGTGTGTCCGGCCGGCGGCTAGCTATAAGTTGTGGAACGGCCGTGCCAGCGCCCCACTCCCGCGCTCACTGACACGCCACGCTCGCGTGTCAGGACCCTTCGTCTATTAGCATCGCCTAGACTCACTGAGCTTAGTGTGTCACTCCTTTAGCCTGGGGCATGCCTCCTACGCGAAGTGCATCGCGGACCTGAGGCGTTCCACCCCTCTTCACTACCACAATGCCGCCTCCAGCCATCCCCGTCGCTACCACCACCACCACCCATAGCTTCGCCTTACTTCCCTCTTTCCATTCTGCCGCTCAACGTCGCCGCTCATCGCGCTGTCGCCGGCGTCGAGATCACCATGGCATTCGGTCATGCACGCAGCTCTGCTGCTTTCTGTCTCTCTCGCTGACCGGTAGGACCTACTAGCAATTAGGGTTTAGTTAACACTAAATGACAGTGATTAAGAGTACTAAGTGGATGACAGGTGGGACTAGTTAAGAAAGTTAACAAAAATATAATTTTAAACGTTTTTAGTAAATATGTCTATGACATGTGGGACCATGCACTATTTTCGGTTTTAAAACACCGAGAGACTAACATGTAGGCCCCATATGTAAGTTAATAAAAATTCAGAAAAATGATAAAGTTGCTTTCAGTTCTAAGGAAAATACACTTTCTCAATTGGAAAATGTAAACCTCACTAAAACTTAGAGGAAAATACATTTTCACTGTTGGAAAACGTAAACCCTATAAAATACTCTTTCGACGTCACCCCTTTTTAAAATTAAAACATTAATAGCTTTTGCGTACGAACTCCAAATTGAATGAATCTTTTATATAAATTCATCTAAAATCATGCTCTATCTAAATATGCAAAATATTTGGATTTTGTTGCTATTGAAATTATTTTTCCATATTTAATTTGCTTCCGACTCTTTTGATTAGATGTTGATTGTTCCAGCGAAATTTACAACGATCATCCATCCTCTTATTCAGAGCAACAAGAACAAAGGAAGCACCTCCTTTGACTATGTTGATCCTACTATTTTAATTATTTTACTTCTTTTTGTAAAAAATCTATTACGCATGCGTGTATGTTTGCTTAAAATTGCTATATTTGGGGATAATGGTAGTTATATTACTATTTGATGTATGATCCTCCTTAAAATATTGATATCCTTATTGTTGTAGTCATTAGATATGGTTTAGACAATGAATGATGTCGAATTGGGTTTTTCGAATGCGAATATCGGATAAATGCTTAGCTGGGCTTTAGTCTTTACTAAAGTTGGAAAAATGGATTCATGTGTTGTGGGTAAATCATGTGTTGTGGGTAAAGTTGTACTCCTCTACAGAGTGTAAATCTATTTAAATAGCCGTGCTCGCGGTCATGAGCGTGCTTAGTGCAGTCTTAATGGTTATAGACTTGGTTTTTACAAAAAAATAGTTCTTGTTGGAAAAATGTGGCAATGGTTGTTTGTTCATATTTGAGTTGAGTGTCACGTCTATGGCTGGAAATAAAATGTTGATCACAGTCGAGGAGGGTTGCGATTTGCTATTTATTCAAGTATTTACTTGTTGTTCAATATATACTTAACTGCTCTTTAAACTCTCGATGCAAAATACTACATATTGATATTGCAAATAAAACTTACTTAATGCTGAAAATAACTTGTTGCATAGAACCTCACCCCTTGATAGCTTTGCATGTATATAAACTTTGCGATACACTACAAGTCTTGCTGAGTACTCAATATACTCAATCTTGCTTAAATTGTTGTTCAGACTTAAAGGATGAGCCTACGCCAGACGACGCGTTCATTGCACCTGGTACCGGATGGTTCAGTGACGGGTCTTTCTAGGACTTGTTTCGTGTCGGTTGCCTAAGGGTTCGGATGGCCATACCTCTGGACTTTTGGACCTTATACATATTTTGCTTCCACTGTTTCTGTTGCTATTTCTGATACTTGAGATTTTATTTGGTTGGTCGGCCTTGTGATGTAAACTCTGTATTCGCCTAAGTTATGTACCTAATTTGTTTCAATTTGTATGTATGTATGGATGTGATTATCAATGTTGTGGATATGTGTACTAGCTACCGATCATGGGACTAGTACGGTATACACACGAGGACTTCAGATATTCTGCACCCGGGGTTTGACAACGATGGTCGGCGATTGCCTGTCCGACCTCCCTAATGACCTCCTGCGGCGCATCCTCTACTGCTGTTCTAAGTACCTATTAATTAAGAATGTGATATCCTTCCATTCTCATTAGAGCCTGTCTGCAATGTAGTAATAATTTTACACGAAACAGTTTTGTAAATTATACTTCCAGGGCTTGTTTAGGAAACCTAAATTCCCGGCTTATCCCCGTGGATAGGCCAAGATTTTGGTTATCCCGGCCAATCCACAGGGGCCTCAAGAGGATATTTAGCATTGCCGCATATTGCTTGAATTTTCAAATTACATATTATAGTCAAATTTATTATTATACCCGTGATAGCCAGCGTTCAGATTGTCCAGGCTGCTCACTTACTCTATGCATGGCATTGTTGTTAAGGATACGCCTCACGCATGACACACAAGTCACTAGTCGACACCGACACGACACGTACTACGAGTATTCCACACTCAGGGTCCAGCAAACACGTTCACGTATAATGACGCACAGATCTCCACCGCCTACAGTGCAGATCTCATCAGCTCGCTATTGCCCCAGGTGCATCAACGACGACGGCATGAATTTAACATTTGCATGAATTTTTTGAATTTCAAAAACTTTTGTTGCATTTAAAGAATTTCAAAAGCCTTGCCTTGTACTTTAAAAATATAAAACAATTTTCATTGTGTCAAGAATGTGGTTTTTCGCAACAATCTAAAACTTTAGTTGTTGGCAAAACCATCTAAAAATTTAATTTTAAATTCCAATCGGATTTTGAAATGAAAATAAAATCGCAAACCTTTCTCCTTCTTTCTCTATCTCCTTGGACCAAAATCCCACCTTCGACCCACCTCTCTCCCTTCCTTCTTCCCCTCGTTTTATCCCCTTGCCCAGCCAAGCCGCGGCACAACCACCATCGCTCTCCTCTCCTTCCCTTCTCTCCCGCCACGGCTCAGCTGGCCCACGAGCGAGCCGATCCCAGCAAGCAGCAGCAACCCAGCTCTCTCTCCCCTCTCTCGCTTTCACTGCTACATGGGCCTAGCCCCACCAGTCAACCCTAGGCATTGTTCTTCTTCCCTGTCTCATCTCTCTCCCGTTCGCTCGCTCTCGCTCCGCGTCACTCGAATGCCTGTAGCTACCATCCTCGAGCCTGCCTTGTGCCGCCGTGACCTCGTCCCATCCACGCGCTAATCCTCTACACGCCGCTCCACACGGGTGCCCGCATCGGCCGAGCTCGACCTCATCTGCTCCCACTCCTCCCCTCTATAAAAGCTGAGACTGAGCGCGTCATCTCGCTCGCTCGCTTCTTCTCTGTGTTTCCCCCAGCTTTGCCCCTCTTCTCCACCGTGGGTGGTCAAGTCCTTGCCTTATTCCCCAAATCGATTCCGGCCGCCAGCGTGAGTCTCCGTCCTCATATTCGTGTGCACTGTGACTGCCTTTACTTCCTCTTCCTCACGCTCGCCTCCTCTGTGCTTGTTTCATCACACAGAAGAACGGAGCTCGCCGAAGCACGCCACGCCATTGCCGCCTTCTCCCGCCTTGTCCGATGAGCTTTTTCCTTCATCGTCTCGCGCATCTGAGTCGCCTTGACCTCCTCTCTCTCTCTCTCTCTAATGTGCGCTTCCGTCTTCCTTGCCGTGCACCGATAGCATAACATAAGCACTGTAGTGATCAATCTCTGCTTCCAATATTGGAAGTGTAATTTAATCCCTGTGGTCACAATTTGAAATGCAAGAATTCCGCAGGAAGTTGACAGTTTTGCAGGAACCAATACAGTCCCTCCAAAATTGCTAGGAGATCTCTCGATTCCAAATGGAGTACAACATGCTTTACAGTCTTCCCGGCCCCTTGAAAGGTGAAAGAAAATGGATTGCAAGTCTTACCCTTGAAAGGTGAAGTAAGATGGGGATTGCAATGACTGGCGGTATATGATGAATGAATATTCTAACAGTTACTTATTTCTATTGTATTTCTGTCAGAGATATTTTTATCTAAATCGATGTATTTGAGTATATCTCTATACTAAAAAGGGCATCCATATGCCATTGAAATCCGAACGCTAAATAGTCTTCAATTGGCGTTTGTTGATTACATTTCTCTTCAGCTGCAGTTATTTGTGTAATCGTGTTTTAGAACACAAGTTGAGCTCTAGATAATAATTTCCTAATTTCTATATGGTGGGGAGAGTACATGGTGAGAGTCGAGTTTTTAGTTCGTATGGCACTATTCATCATACTAATACCATTTTTGGCCATCTCCATACGTTAATACCAAAAAATGGCCCCCTCCAGGGTACGACAGAGGGCAAATCCGTGCCAGGAAGGCATGGTGGTGAGGAATCCGTGCAGGGAGGCACAGTGGTGCGACTCGCTTCGAAAAATTGATTAAAGAATTATTTTTAACACTATTTAATACTATTTGACATAATTTTAAAAACTATTTGAAACTTTAAAAAATATATTTTCCCTTTTTATTTTTTATTCTTTTTTTACCTCGCACTCGTAGCTTCAAATGTCAAATGTATTATAACATATACCAGAAAAAAAATTCACAAAACAATTCACATGAAATCATGGCGTAGCACAACACACGTAGCTTCAAACATGGGTGTGAAACATCGCCACTGCCACCCTTCACAACCCTCGGTGGCTTGGTGACTCGATGGACGGTGCATGCGAAACACTATTTGACGACGCGGCGACGGACAGTAATACATCGTTACCGATCGCAGCGGCGAGCAGTAGTACACTGTCACAAGTTGAGCTCTAGATAATAATTTCCTAATTTATATATGGTGGGGAGAGAAGATGGGGAGAGTCCTTGCTGTAGAATTGACAGTGACGGCAAAAAAAGGGGGCTGTAACTTTAGTACTTAACTACTGGGCCGATATCATTCTCCTCTCAGAAAGATAAAAAAAAAAACAAGAACAAGACTATCTTACTTCTCTTTAAACTCTTTTCTTCTTCATAATTGAATCCTAATGGATCAACTTACAGCTTGACACATTACAATATTGGGAAACACTCAAAATACAATTCATCTCTTTGACATTAAGAATCATCACCAATATAATGAAGGATACAGATCCATGCATCTTTATTTGTTATTTTGTATTAATAATAATTTTGGGCCCAAATTTGTACGTCGATCTGATTCAAAACTCTCTACGGCTGGCTCAGACCATTGGCGCCACATCTCTTGAAATCTGACGGAGGCGGAGGCAGGCTCATCTCCGGCGTCGGCCCGTTCTCCACGATGAACGCCGTTGCCATGCCCATGATGATGTGGAACTCGAAGTGGCAGTGCAGGTACCACATCCCTGTTCATAAAAAATCAAATCAAAGATCAGATTCTCTCTACATAATTTCGTTATTTTGGAACGAACATATTAAATTGGAAGCTTGGATCATTGTGATACCTGGATTGTCCGTGACAAAGCGGATAGCGGCCCAGCCAGTCCTGGGGACCTGCACAGTGTTCCTCAGCTGCGGGTTGTGGTAGTTAAACCTCTTCACGTCCCTCTTGGGGTTGAAGTTTCCGAGCCCCTGAGCGAGCACGAAGAAGTCGTAGCCATGGAGGTGCATGGGGTTGGCGTCACTCTGCATCAGCGCCGTGCTCTGGAACACGATCTCCACCGAGGTGTTGTATTTGAACCGCCGAAGCTTGGTCGCCTTGAACGTCGGCTCCAGCGCCTCCTCGAGCGGACCCTAGCGGGATCAACGCCATGTCGGTGTAGTTGTACGGCCGCGGCGGCTGGTCGGGAAAGTCCTCCGTGTACACACCCTCAGCCGTGCCGTCGTAGTACCTCTCCAGGAGCGACGTGGTGGTCGGGTGGTGGAAGGAGACGTTGTTCATGGTGGCCACCACAATGCTCTCGTGGTTGCGCCGACGCTTGCACGTCTTCTTGCCGTCGCGGCAGATGGATCCAAGGGCGAGCGTGATGAGGAAGCGCTCGTCGACGTGCATCGGCACGCGGTGGCGGTCCGGATGCGCCAGGCCGGTGAGGTTGTTGTGGAAGTAGAAGGACAGCATCGTGTTGTGCTGGTGGGGCATGATGGGCATCAGGACGGGAAGGCCATTGTTGTTGCCGGGGACGCCGGCGTAGCGGACAAGCCCGCGGGAGACGAACACCGGGATCTGTGCGTCTGGCTCTGGTGGCTGGTTCGCGAGCGCCATCATGTGGTAGTGGGCCAGCGGGGCGTCGGCCACCATAAGCACGTCAATGGTCTCGCCCGGCGCGATGGGGACCATGTCCGTCTTGTACGGCGTTAGGTAGTTGCCGTCAGCGGCGACCACCGTGAACGTGTGGCCGGCGACCTTGAAGAAGTACTCGGAGAAGAGCGCCGTGTTGACGATCCGGAGCAAGTAGCTCTGGCCGTGCTCCACGTCGAGGACGAAGCTCTCCTCCACCGTGCCGGAGCAGTTGCTGAGGTCTCCGAGCTTCCCGTTGATGGTCGCTGACAACGGGTTGTCTTTGAAGTTGCCGTCAACCATTCTTCTGTCCAGCTCAACGAGGTCAAGCTCCCACCATTCACCTGCAAGTAACCAATAATTAAGATTCAATTTATCACGTTGTGGCTTGTGTGTACGGTCCGTTCAATCAAACAAATCAATTAATCAACGATCAGGATTGATCACTCACTGCAGATGATCCATCTCGACCATTGATTTCTGGAGAAATCAACTAACCTATGATGATGGGCACATCCTTGGCGGGCACGGGGAAGGGGTACTTCCCGTCCTTTGGACGGATGACGAAGGCGCCGCTAATGGTGGAGCGGAGGCATGTGACGTGGGCGTGCCACCACAATGTGCCGACCTGGCCGGTGACGTTGAACCGGTAGACGTGCTCGCCGTTGGGCGGGATGGGGCACTCGGTGACGAACCCCGCGCCGTCGGCCCAGCAGTTTCGGATCTGCCGCACGCCGTGCCAGTGGATCGTCAACCCATGTGGCAGTTTGTTGATGACATGGACGACCACGGTGTCGCCATCCGTGACGTCGATCTGTGGGCCTGGGAACTGCCCGTTCACAACATAGATTTTGGTCGTGTTGCACAGGTGCGTCACATTCATCTCATGTACCTTGTAGTATATGATGTTAGTATAAATCAAATCTAGCTATTGATTTGTTAATGATATAATGGACATATATACCGTTAGATCAAAGAGAATGAACGGTCCTATGTACGGTAAAAAGCTCCAAATATATTAGATATGTACGAGTAGCTAGATTAATAAATGTTTGTTTAGCTGCATAGCTTGTCTATTAAGCAAGATTTTCACCGTGTGAGTCCATAAAACCACACAAACTACTACGGGGTTAACAGCCAATCCCTACAAGTTTTATATATGTAGCTTCATTTTTCCTGAGAAACACATTGTGCCCCCACATGTTAGCCCAACACAAAGCTAAATTAATTTCTAATAGAAACACATCATACCGAAACGTGATCAACAATTAATACACTATATATATATATATATATATCTATAGATACTCACAAGGAAGGTGTGCTCGACAACCGCCGCCTGGCCGCCAGCCGCGGCAGCCAGAGCCACAAGGGCCACGGCGCAGAAGAGGGATGCTGCCATGGAGAGCTTCTCCATGCTAGCTGCTGTTTGTGAAGTGATGCTCCTCCTCAGCCACGTCTGTGACCTATATATACACTCCACAGGTGCTACTGTGGCAGGCACAAAACACCCGAATCCAGCAGCCGTTTGCAATGCTTGACCGGCCCGTCAGACCAGCTACGCAACAATAGAAAAACTGTCGGTGGCGATCAACGCTACGCAAGGGAAATCAGATCTGATCGACCGTGCAAGACAAGTGCAACTCGAACTCTTCACTTGCATGCATGCATGGCCTGTAGCACACCTATTCGCACCAATCAGGAGGCTAACCCTCTGCTATTTGGAGATTAATTACACGCAAACACTCTCTCTCACCTACCTCTACATGTGGTTTTCTTTGAACTGAAAGTTGAAATGCATCGAATAAAAGCCCGTGTTAAGCACAGCGCCTGCTGAGTGGCATCGCATTTCTCTGCACGTACGTTCTTATCCAAGCGACGGATTCAAGGACCTGGTGCGAAAAGTGTATGTGGAATTTCTCGCATTTTGGGGTTTTGACAGGTTATATCTGGGGTAGATAGCGAGCTAGTTCGATCGAGAGCGTGGCCATGAGAATTCTTGGTTCTCTGTTGGAAATCTTTTCCTTAATCTTCACGTGGTATAGTCTCTTCACGTGAAAGCGCAAAACCGCGCCTCTCCTGTCTACTTCCTGTTGGAGAGAAGAAGCACCGAAGACAATACACACACAGCAAGAACAGACGCTTTTGTTTTGGGAGCTTTGCTCCTCTTTTTGGCTTTTTTTTTTAATTTCTTCAACTCAACTCCACACCTCAATACACCAGATTCAGCTCCTTATAAAGGCTGATTTACATGACTCTCGTACGGACTATCTCCTTACTCGGATTCTACCTCCTGTTAGAATACTACTCGGACACAAAACAAGACTAGAAATTGTAAAATCGGAAACTAACACAAAATACTAAAACGAGATTAACTCCAATAATCACTCAATTTCATTTCTCACATGTTCTTCTGTCCTTTTTGTTGAATATGGGATATATGTGATCCAAATTTCTAATATGAAAGTATCCGGATTAGTTCTCATATTAGCTGATTAGTTTCTTACTTGGAATCTAAGTCCTTTTGTCCCTTTATATACCTCTTGTAAGTCGCACGGGGAAAGTTGACGCTTAACGTCTCACACCTTATTGTAATCCATGGCGTTTTGTAAACACTCCACATATAGTGATCATCGCCGGTTGGCGCCTGTGGTTTTTTCCCGCAAGGGTTTTCCACGTAAAATTCGTGTCTCTTGTCTCCCTTGATCCGTGTATTATTTCTAACAAGTGGTACCAGAGCACAGGAAATTAAGATTTGAAGAGAAAAGACACAGGAAAAAATATAGCAGATCGCATCTGACTCCGCCGCCTCGCTCGGCGTCGTCCGCTCGCGAAGCCTTCGCCTCGATCGGATTTCCCGTCGCGCGTCGCTCCCGTCGGCGCGTCATCTGCTGCGTTCGCCCGTCCTCGGTCCAGCCCGTGTCCCGTGTCGGCCTCGATCCGCAGCAGCCAACATCGTCCGCTCGCTTCGGCCCGTGCGTCGCCAGCATCGGTCCGTGCGCCCTCTGCGTCGCAAAGTCGACGGCCCCTTCATCGGTCCATGCGCGCAAACAAAGAAGACCAGGGGATCAAAACTGAAAGCACTAACTCCCTGAAAAGCACAGGTCACTTCAACTAATTTTTTTATATATTAAATCTCCAAGCATTAATCCTATTGCTTCACGTGGAGGTGCTGCTCAAGATTACTTTATTCACGTGAAGGTGTACAAGCCGTGCACAGATCATAATTCTAGAGTTTCTTTGCTTCGTCCACCCAAAGCGTACCAGGAGATTTGAAGTTTTTTGATTCGCGTACACAGAATGTGTACCCAATAGGTCGTGATTTTTGCTAAGTTTACACAGATCAGTACTAGCAATGAGGATGAGGATTTGGGTCTTATTCTTTTGTGTTCCCTGACAAGTTCTTTTTCAAATTTCAGAGATATCATATTATATAGTAGAGATACTCTCACTCTTAATGAAGTTTATGAAGCATTACATGCTAAGGAAAAGATGAAACAGATGATACCTTCTGAAAATTCAACCTCGAAAGGAGAAAACTTGTTTGTTCGTAGCAGCCAAAAGGAGAAGAACTCAAATAATGGACCTCGAGGCAAAAGTTCGAACGGCTACAAGAACCGGTCGAAATCTAGAGGCAAGTACAAGTCGTGCAAATATTGCAAGAAAAGTGGGCACGACATCTCTGAATGCTGGAAGCTCCAAAATAAAGAAAAGAGAACCGGCCATTATAAGCCAAAAGGTAAACCAGATGATGAAGGTAAAGCCTCTCTTGTTGCTGATGATAGTCTTAATGGAGAAATCATTGTTGCTTTTGCTGGATGTGATAAGACCAATGATGAATGGATTCTTGATTCTGCCTGTACCTTTCATATGTGTCATAATAAGGATTGGTTTGCCACCTATGAACTCGTTGAAGGTGGTACTTGTGTTGATGGGTGATAACTCATCTTGTAAGGTTGCAGGAATTGGTTCAATTCGGATCAAGGTGTTTGATGGTATTGTCGAGCTTTGATGATGTGAGGCACATTCCGATTTGAAAAGGAACCTCATCTCTTTGAGTACTCTTGATGGTAAAGGGTACAAATATTCGTGAAGGTGGAGTTTTAAAGGTATCAAAAGGCTCCTTATAGTGATGAAAGCGATATTAAATCGCCAATTTGTACCATCGTGAGGTACTACAATATCGATAATGTTGCTATAATTTCAAGTTCATTATCCGATTCGATGCTACTAATCTTTGGCATATGCGTCTTGGACATATAAGTGAACTTGGTTTGGCGAAATTGAGTAAGAGAAGACTTCTTGATGGGCATAGCATCAGCAAGCTGAAATTTTGTGAGCATTGCGTGTTTGGCAAACACAAGAGGGTGAGATTTAATACCTCGATTCATACTACAAAAGGTATTTTGGATTATGTGCATTCGATTTATAGGAGTCATCTCGTAAGACATCTCTAGGAGGTGCTCATTATATGTTAACAATTATTGATGATTATTCTAGAAGAGTGTGGCCTTATTTCTTGAAGCATAAGTCAGAAACATTTTCAGCATTTAAAGAGTGGAAGACTATGATTGAAAGACAAACTGAAAAGAAGGTAAAGAAACTTCGCACTGATAATGGGATGGAATTCTGTTCTGATGAATTTGAATCATATTGCAAGGCTGAAGGCATTGTTAGGCATTACACCGTTCTTGGTAATCCTCAACAAAACGGTGTAGCTGAACGTATGAATAGAACCATCATTTCCAAGGCCCGTTGTATGTTGTCTAATGCAGGTTTGCATAGGCGTTTTTGGGCTGAAGTCGCTTCCACTGCTTGCTATCTTATTAATCGATCACCCAATATTGCAATTGAAAAGAAGACTCCAATTGAGGTATGGTCTGGTTCCCCAGCAAATTACTCAGAATTGAGAGTTTTTGGTTGTACCGCTTATGCTCATGTTGATAATGGAAAATTAGAGTCTAGAGCTATTAAGTGTATCTTTCTTGGTTATAAGTCTGGTGTTAAAGGATATAAGTTGTGGAATCCTGAAACAAGGAAGGTTGTGATTAGCAGAAATGTTGTCTTTAATGAATTTGCTATGCTTCCTGATAAACTGCCTACTAACGTTCCTGTTGAGAGTGAGCAGAATTCAAGTGTTCAGGTGGAGCACTCTGTTGGTTCAGGTAACACATCAGATAAGGAAAACACCGTTGTTCATGATGCACCTATTGTTGAGGATACTCCCATTGTTGAGCAGCCACAACAACGGTCTATTGCAGTTGATAGGCCTAGGAGGGAGATTAATCCACCCAGGAGGTTGATTGAACAAGCTAACATTGTTGCTTATGCTTTGAGTGTAGCAGAAGAAATTGAAGGTAATACAAAACCTTCATCATACTCTGGGGCTATTAACTCCACTGATTGTAATAAGTGGATAACTGCTATACATGATGAGATGAAGTCACTTGAAAAGAATGACACTTGGGAATTAGTGAAATTACTAAAGGAGAAGAAGCCTGTTCATTGCAAGTGGATTTTCAAAAGAAAGGAAGGTATTTCTTCTACTGAACCAGCAAGGTATAAAGCAAGATTGGTTGCTAAAGGCTATAGTCAAATTCCAGGTATTGATTTTAATGATGTCTTTTCCCCAGTTGTGAAGCATAGTTCTATTCGCACTTTACTCAGTATTATTGCCATGCATGATTATGAAGTTGAGCAATTAGATGTTAAAACTGCATTCTTATATGGGGAGTTGGAAGAAGACATTTTATATGGACAAACCTGAGGGTTTTGTTATTCCTGGAAAAGAAAACCTTGTTTGTAGATTAAAGAAATCTCTTTATAGTTTGAAGCAGTCTTCTAGGCAATGGTACAAGAGATTTGACTCCTTTATGCTCTCTCATAATTTTAAGCGGTCTGATTATGATAGCTGTGTCTATTTAAAGACTGTTAATGGTTCAGCTATTTATTTGCTTCTCTATGTTGATGATATGTTGATTGCTGCAAAAGATAAGTCAAAAATAGCAAAACTGAAAGCACAATTGAGTAATGAATTTGAGATGAAGGACCTAGGTGCAGCAAAGAAAATTCTTGGCATGGAGATTATTAGAGAGTGGCAATCTGGCAAGTTATACCTTAGTCAAAAAGGTTATATTGAGAAGGTCCTTCGTCGTTTTAATATGCATGATGCAAAACCAGTGAGTACTCCATTAGCTTCGCATTTTAGGCTATCTTCAGCTTTATGTCCTAAGACAGATTGTGATATTGAGTACATGTCTAGAGTTTCATATTCCAGTGCAGTTGGTTCTCTTATGTATGTCATGATTTGTTCTCGTCCTAATTTATCTCATGCACTGAGTGTTGTCAGTAGATACATGACTAATCCTGGAAAAGAGCATTGGAAAGCAGTTCAGTAGATTTTCAGATATTTGCGTGGCACTTCTAATGCTTGTTTGCAGTTTGGGAATTCTAGAGATGGACTTGTTGGTTATGTTGATTCTGATTATGCTGGTGATTTGGACAAGAGGAGGTCTCTCACAGGTTATGTTTTCACCATTGGTGGTTGTGCTGTTAGTTGGAAGGCAAGTTTACAAGCTACTGTTGCTTTATCCACCACTGAAGCAGAATACATGGCTATTTCTGAAGTTTGTAAAGAAGTCATTTGGTTGAGAGGTTTGTACAATGAGCTTTGTGGAGATAATTCTTGCACTACTATATTTTGTGATAGTCAGAGTGCTATATGCCTTACAAAGGATCAGATGTTCCATGAGAGAACAAAGCATATTGATGTGAGATATCACTTTATTCGAGGTGTTATTGCTCAAGGTGATGTCAAAGTGTGCAAGATAAGTACTTATGATAATCCAATTGATATGATGACAAAGCCAGTTCCTGCTACTAAGTTTGAGCTTTGCTCAAGCTTAGTTGGTGTTACAGTCTAGTCCTAGAGACTAGTTGGCGCACGGGATTTTTTATCTTATTGTGGAGATATTTGATGATTGATGATTCTTCATTATGCTACAAGAGGAAATTCGTCTCAAGGTGGAGATTGTTGAATATGGGATATATGTGATCCGAATTTCTAATATGGAAGTATCCGGATTAGTTACCATATTAGCGGATTAGTTTCTTACTTAGACTCTAAGTCCTTTTGTCCCTTTATATACCTCTTGTAAGCCGCACGGGGAGTGTTGACGCCTGACTCCTCACACCTCATTGTAATCCCCGGCGTTTTGTAAACACTCCACATATAGTGATCATCGCCGGTTGGCGCCCGTGGTTTTTTCCCGCAAGGGTTTTTCACGTAAAATTCGTGTCTCTTGTCTCCCTTGATCCGTGCATTATTTCTAACACTTTTACTAGCACACTGTTCTATCTCCTTCTCTCTTTCCGAGCTGGTGCCTCCGACAATTTCATGCACATGGGACGTACTGTGGGACATGCTGCATGCATGTAGGGGTGGAAACGAGCCGAGCCGACTTGAGCGTGCTCGTTCGCTAGGATGAACGAAGCTCGGCTCGGCTCGGCTCGTTTCGGAAACGAGCCAGGAGAGGGGCTTGGCTCGGGTTCGAAACGGAGCTCGAGCTGGCTCGAGCAGCTCGCGAGCCCGACCAAAAATAGCATCAGAGTATCAGACTATCAGACCATCAGTTTGTTCGGCATCAAGAATTCATCCATTCACAGATCAACTAATCCATTCACAGATCAAGAAAATAGAAGCAAGCATTCATAACAAACAAGCAAATCGCAAGATCAAGGCATCAAGCAATAAGGAAGCATCACATTCACATGATCACATCAGAGATTCACAGCCAGGACCAGGAGGGCCTCCAGCCCTCCACCGCCGGTTCGCCACGCCTACGTCGTCGCCAGCGCCGGAAGCGGACTAGAGGGCCACCATGTTCTCCACCGCCTCGACCTACACCATCGACGAGCAAAGAACGCCGCGCCATGGCTCCCGCCCGACGCTGCGAAGAAGCAAGCACCTCTAGATCCAGATCTAGATCCTCTGCGGCGTGGTTGAGGAGGGCGTCGCGGCAGCGAGGAGGAGGAAGGAGGAGGTGGGCTGCGGTGGGAGGAAGACTGGAAGAGGCGTGGCTGGGGAGAAGATGGGGAGGACGAGGCGGCGGCGCGCGTGGGAGGAGGAGGGGTTGGGCCGGCGTGGGAGGAGGAGGGAGGCGCGGCGGCGGTGGGGAGGAGGCGCGCGCGTGGGAAGGAGGAGGGGCCGCGGCGGAGGACGAAGGGCGTGGGAGGAGCCGAGGAGGAGAGGCGCGGAGCGTGGGGTGGAGGAGGCGAGGCGGGGCGGAGCGGGGCAAGGGTGAGGGAGGAGGAGGCGGTGGGAATTTGTGGGGAGGAGGAGGCCACGGGGGAGAAGGAAGGAAAAGATAAAGACCGAAAGGGATAAGGATTTGATATCTGCCTTATCACAGACGGTTCGTAGATAGAACCGTCTGTGATATGGCAGATATCACAGACGGTTCTATCGACGAACCGTCGTGGTAGGCGATATCACGAGCGGTTCCATATACAACCCATCACGTGATACATATATCACAGATTTGTTATTTATTGGAACCGTCTGTGATGTCCAACCCTATTTATATTCAGACTCTAGGGTTTGCCGCGCCCCCCACACAAACGATTAAGTTTCTCTAACATCCCTCCTCCCCCGAGCCCGTCGCCTCCTCCTTGAGCCCGGCATGCCTCCTCCCCCGAGACCGCCACCTCCTCCCCCGAGCACGTCGCCTCCTCCTTGAGTCTGGCGTGCCTCCTCCCCCGAGCCCGCCGCCTCCTCCCCGAGCCACTGCTTTCTGTGCCTTCCGAGACGTTGGCCCCTGCGAGTGCTGCATGCAGACCTCCAGTAGTTGCTGTGTGCGCTTGTGTGCTGCCACCCTCAGCAGCACCTTGCACACCTTCTGCACCAGAAAGATCTTCACCTTCTTGTTTGATTCCCCAGTTCCACTATAACTCCTCCAGACTGCCCTTCAAACAAATCGACTTACAAGTTTTCAGGAAAATTTTGTACAACCGGTTCGGGGATTTTTTCACCTTCATCAGCAGATCTTTGTTTTTGTCATAGACATGCAAGAACTCATCTTGCAGCACCACCCTGCCCCCTTCTTCTGTCAACTTCCCAAGACTGAGTATGTTGTTGCACAAACTCGGTATAAAGTAAATATCAGGCATCATCTTCTGATCGTCGTTCTTGTATTGCAACAGCATTGATCCTTTACCTCTTATCTCCACTGTGGAACCGTCGCCAAACTTGACTTTCCTCGAAATATTTTCATCAAGCTCATGGAACATGGAGTGATATCCTGTTATGTGATTAATTGCTCCATTGTCCAAGTACCACAAATCAGTGTGATAGTGGTTGCTTTCCTCCGTGCGTAGTTTAGGAACTACGTTCTTCTCGTTCAATATCACCATGACCGGCGCCTCTTTGATTACATAAGGAGAGAAGCAGGGCAGGCTCGTCGTCTCTACTAGCTTGGGCGAGGTTTACCTCCTTGTTCTCTTTCTTATTTCGGTAATCCGAAGCGTAATACCCTTACTCATCACAGTTGAAGCACTTTATGTGTCTACAGACGTATAGTGACCATATTTGTCACATTCAAAACATTTGAAATGTGACTTGTCACGGGATCTGTCACCACCGTCTTGCCTAGCCCAGTCTCCACGTTCTCCTCTGCCACCTCGCCCACGCTCGTGTCCACGTTCACGGCTTCTTGATGAGCCACGACTGTCCTCCTACGGTTCCTTGTAAAACTGTCTGCTATCGCTTCTTTTATCTCCCTTTAACAGCAACGCCTGCTCGTTACGGGACTGATACCTCTGCTCATTTCGGGACTGATACCCCTTCAGTAGCTCCTTATGCGCCTTGAGGGAACCGGTGATCTCCTTGATCTTCTTTGTCTCCAGATCCGATGAGTACATGAGAGTTGTGACGACAATACGAACTTTTCTGGTAGCACGCGTAGGTATTTGTTCATCGCCACGATTCCTCCATCTTGTCGCCGAGAGACAATCGATTATCTGATGAAGTCGACTTGCGCGAACTCATCCATTGACTGGGTTTCTCCCATCTGGAGATTCTCGAACTCGGTGTGCAAATTCTTGAGCCGCACCTCCTTCACGCGATCAACTCCCTCATGCATCTTCTGAAGCGTCACCCACGCCTCACGTGTTGTCTCCTTGCCGATGAGCTGTCGCATCAGAGTCTGGCACCGCCTGATAGATGATGGCCAAAGCCGTCTGGTCTACCTTGTCGTCCACCTTCTTATCCTTCGCCTTCAGATCGATTGCACCTCAGACTCCGTGGACGCGTATGTTTGCCTTTATCTTCAAAGCCCACACCGGGTAATTTTCGGTTGTCAGGACAGGATATAGGAAGGAGAACGGCCCATCTTGGATCTTCGCCTTGTCGTCCATGATCTTCAGATATCACCAAGATTAACATGCTGTGATACCAACTATTGTAAATATTTCCTTAATCTTTTGCACTGTCTTCACTCCTTTCCAGAGAAACCACTCGCTCGGCTCTGTCCTTGGATGCGAATTCCACGAAGCCAAGGCAGCACCTCTGCTCTCTAACTTCTTCACGTGAAAGCACAAAGCTGCGCCTCTCCCTCTACTTTCTGTTGGAGAGAAGAAGCACCAAGACAATACACACAGCAAGAACATACGCTTTTGTTTTGGGAGCTTTGCTCCTCTTTTTTTTTTTTTTAAAATTTCTTCAACTCAACTCCACACCTCAATACACCAGACTCAGCTCCTTATAAAGGCTGATTTACATGACTCTCGTACGGACTATCTCCTTACTCGGATTCTACCTCCTTTAGAATACTACTCGGACACAAAACAAGACTAGAAATTGTAAAACCGAAACTAACACAAAATACTAAAACGAGATTAACTCCAATATTCTCGATCTAGTTCCAAGTTTCAACCCTACATGTCTTAATTTAATTTGACTCAAGACCTGAAGAATTAACATTATTTATTTTATCTTATAAACCCACTGTAAACCAATAAAGCATATAAACTCTTAGTAGTAGTTATGGACGTGTAAAACTTAATATGGAATGAAAAACACCCTCGTTCAAAGGAAAGTTTAATCTATGTATTATCACTGCTCTACTACAAAATCGAACCATTAATTCCATAAAACCTCTCTAGTTTCATTACTTAACTTTCAATAGGTCACATCATTGAAGATATTACACTAGGAGAATCGATATGGCGGAGCTAGAAATTTGTGTTGGGGTGCACCATTAATGCTTAAAGAAGGGAGTAAAAAAACGGTTGTTTAGCGATTATCAGCTCATTGAATGTTAGCGCTAGCTAAATCGTGCATTATGAATATTGTATTCATATGGTATTTACCGTTCCTTCATAATTAGGTCGACTTTCTTTCCAATTAATTGGCTACTTTACACAATTAGTCGTGAAAACAACTTATTTTATGATATGATAACAATAACAAATACTAACATTGAAATTAATAAATTTTAAATATGTGTGAACATATTATTAAAAATATATAGACATTCCATAAAGTTTTATTAGTATGTCACATGGCTCGTGTGATTTGTGTGCCCACCTGAGAAACACATACCATTTTTAGTACATATATTCTCTGTAGGCTGGTATTGATACGGTGTATTTACGTCACATATTGTTTCAAAATTTGTAAGTAAAATACCTCATATAAGATATTCAATATTAGTTTTGAGTCGTTGCACTCATCGTGATGGTCATAACAACCCAAACAAATACGAATCGGACACTTAATTTTTGAGTTAGAAACTAAAGAAGTTCTAAGAGCAAAATAAAATAAAGTATTTTCGTACCATTCACACAGGGCAACATAGGTAGAGAAAAAATGTAAAATGTCTACAAAATCTGAACGGTAGACATGCATGGAATACAAATTGCATCGAATTCATTTAAGTGTTATCAAATTGAAACGCAATCGAAATTCAATTAGAACCTATAGCTAGCAATGATATATACATAATTTTCAAAAATATTGGGGGTCTTTGGTACATAGTAGGCACCTAGCTAGCTCGTCTCTGTGATCAACTACGTGAGCGTGATACAATCAGTGAAAACGTTGCCAAAATTTTGGCAGTTATTGGCGAAATTCGGAGTTATTGGTGGGGGCCGGTAATAAACAATGTCGGCCAAAATTTTTTGGGCCCATTTGAATCTCTGGCCCAGCCAAAGAGCCCACTTCTCCCCTCTTCCTATCCTGTCGAATTGGATTGCCACGACTCCAATTTCTGCTGTGTGGAAGAGATTTTGTGGCGGCGCTTGAGCTGAGTTCTTTGTGTCTCTATGGCCGGGGCATAGCTAGCCATGGGCGGAGCCTCGGGGCGCCAGGCTACTTTGACCCAAATCAATTTTTCCTTGTTTTCTCACTGAATCTAACTCTGTTTTTCTCTGAATTTGACTCTGGGCTCGGACCATTGCCACGGAGGCACGAGTCCCGATTCCACCCACATATGGCGGCTGCGTGCGTCAGTGAGGTCCTTCGGCGCTCCTCTCCACGGACGTAAGTGTTGGGAAGCCGGGCCCGGGCCGGAGTCTGGCCCAAGGTGGGCTCCTCATCCCAAACCCTAGAAGGGTCGTAGCCTATAAATAGGGGGTGCTATTCATTGTAATTGATTGATCGATGGATGAAGGAATAAAGAGAAGCAAGAAGTCCCCCTACATCTCTGTGTTCATCTCTTATTCTGTTCTTGTTGTTCATGCATTGTTCTTACGATTCTACGCTTGTCACGAGGTGTCGCTCGATTTGGACTCGCCGGCGGTTCCTCAACACGTTATCAGCACGATCGACTCTCCTCGCATCGAAAAGGTAACCGTTGATGAACGACGCTCGTAGATTGAATCGTTTTCTAGATTGCTTTCAATTCTGCAAATTTGGCTTTCTAGATTGGTTTCCTACGGTGCAAATCCGCTCTAATCTACCGCGAGCCGACTTGAAGTCGCCGGCCAAGCCGATCGGTGGATTGCATGAAAGAGTAGATGATGATTGTACCGTAGGTAGTAGATGCAATCGCATGAAAGGCACCATGTGTATGGCACCGCCTGCAAGCGGCTGTCGCTACCTCCGTGATACGTTACCGGTCGGCATAGTCCGCCATCATGTATCGCCATGGAGGCAACGACAGTGCCACGCCGCTAACACGCGGCAAGCACGCACATGACGGCACGAAGCCGCGCCTCAGTTGCAATCTTGCACTACATTACAATGCATAACTTCGCATGTATGAATAGTAATTGCATATATCGAGGCCATGAAGGCCATATCCGTGCCCGCAGCACCATGGAACCCCCGCACGAACCCATGAGCGCGTAAGCACCCGCCGGAGCCGGACCACCGCGGCCGTGCCTTGAAGTGCTGCACCACCACCCACGACCGCCCGCACGCAGCTCCCCGTCCACGGCTCGCATGCGCCCGCAGCGCCACCGCCGGAGGCCCGCATGAATGCCGCCCCAGATAGAAAAAAAAAAGGAGGGGGAAGGGGGGAAGAGCCGCTGCCGGCCATGGAGCCAGCCGGCTGCCTCCTTGTGCCACCGCACGGCACGCCCCCATCCCCGCCCGCCTCCGGCCGCCTCGCAGCTCAGCCAAAGTCGCCCACGCACGGGCTTCCCCTCGTATGGCCGCCGGTTGTCAAAGAAGCAAAAGAAAAATATGGGGGGTGACGGAGCCCTCGTGCCGGGCTCCACTACGGCCGCCCTACGGCACCGCTTCCCTTCTCGCGCGCATCCCGGCGCCCCTTGAAGCGCCGGCCGGGCGCGGCGCGCGCGCGCCGCGCGCGCCGCCCTGCATGGCGCCGTCAACCCACGCCGCCGCACGGCACCTTCGCCCGAAGCCTCATGGCGTCGCCTCCACCTCCGGCGACCCGCGGGCCGACTTGAGCGCCGTCGCGGCGCCTCCCGGTCGCCGCGCGCGATCGAGTCCGCCGTCCGCCGCCCGCGGCGTCGTGCCGTGCGCGCCGACCTCGCCGGCCGCCCCCGCTCCACCGCTCGATGCGGTGCTCCTCGCCGCCACTTGAACGCGGCCGCGCCTCTCTTGGACCCCTCCGTGCCGCCTCCTCTTGGATCCCTTGACGCCGCCGCCTCGAGAATTTGGAGCCGCGCCACCATCAAGACCGGGTAGGGAAACCCTACCCGTGAACTCATCTTGAACCAGGTCAAATGGCGGAAGATGGGCCCGGGGAAAGACCGAATTTTGGGCGAGAGGAAAGGCAATCTGGGCCGGAAAGAAGGCCCGGCGGAGAAAGAAAAAAAAAAGGGGGGTTCGGCGGAAAAAGAAAAAAAAAAGAGGGGGAAACTCGGAAGTTTGCAAAACACCCTCGAAACTATGGAAATTACGTGTAAATTCTCTGAAGCGAGATTTTTGCGTTTTAACCCACAAGGTTGCATTTCACGAAAGAACTTTTCAGTGAGAAAGAGCCTCGGAATTCAATTTTGAATCGATTTTTGCATTTAAAGCATGTTTAACTTTGTTATTATTATTTCTATGCAATTTATTTATTGTATTCTTGTTTTGATTATCCGTGATTGTTTATATTGCTTTTAATCATGAAAATAGCGATGAAATCATGAAAAAATGCATAGAAAAATACGGGATCACGAACGAGGAGTTCGAAGAGCATTGTGAGAATTTTGCAACCATTTTATGCAGATTACCAGCAGTAATATTTTGAACTTTTTGCATGAATATGAAGATGACTGGCATCACGTACTAGTAGTTCAAAGTACTGACCCAACATGGTCAGAATTTGTACAGAATTTATAACAGTCTTCAATTTTGTGGTAATGTAATCACGGATGAGCAGAAGATTGAGAAGACTCTCTACTTTTCACGGCGGTGCAATCCGCAAGCAACTATCGTCAAGACGGCTACATGAAGTATGCCGAATTAATTGACATCATGCAAATTGCAGAAACTCAAGATGATATTCTAAGAAAGAACTTCATCTCGCAGCCACCTAGTAGCAATGTTGGCCATGAAGCCACTGCTAGCAGCTACAAGGTGATGAAGCCTCTCACGAATGAGAGGAACAAAAAGGGTAAGGTCGTGCGTCGCACATTATTGATGTTTTCGAGTCTAAGAAGAAGGGCAAATGATAGCATGAGGCATACCTCGCCATTGTAAGCACGGAGGATTCACATCCATTAGCTGCACTTATGAATGTGAACGACCGATGAGACCCCATCATCCCTCCTTTGGACATCGCGGCCACAACCATAGTCAGTCAAGAGGAGAAGATCGCGCATGGAGCGATTTAGGCGAAGTTCGAATACTTTGCCTATTAGATCCGATGGCACGCATTGCACTCGATCCTTTTATAGAAACTTGCAGTTTGTAATTGAAACAGAATTTTTGAATAATGGTTGCAAGCTCTAGAAGAGCAAAGCATTAAATTCTTATTATGAGTCTGCAAGGCTTATTTTCCCGTCTTTATAATAGCACGTTACGTTCTGATATCTGAAGTATTTTATTTATATGTTGCTTGTTTTCTGCTACATATTAATAAAGTACATTATATTAGAACGGGTGTGGCGCCCTATGGAGGAAGTGTGCTTAGCTTGTAGCGACACAATGAAAGCCATCACGAGAGAAAGCGGAATTTTTCGATCGATCGGCAAGAATCTTTGGTAGTCTTACGACAATCGCAGGCAGCGATACTTGTATAATAGGCTCAGGAAGGGCCATAATTATACTCCCAACGGGCACAACTTTGGTCATTGAAGAAGACTTGTTGTACCCAGAATCGACTAGAACTCTCAAGGATATTTGCGCTAACAGTTTCCATGTAGAGGCGAAGAAGAGTATGATGCTGAATACTGCTCATTACAAAGCGTGAAGAAAGCGAAAAATAGCATTAGAATGTCTTCCTTCATATGAAACTGGGCTATACTACACTAATATTAAGGCACCTGCAGCCTATACTGCCTTGAAAACCGTATTTAGAAGCTCTGAACTTATCTATCTCTGGCATGATAGATTATGCCGCCTAGGTCTTAGGATAATGAGAGATATAATTAACAATTCACAGGGACATAATATGAAAATAAAGAATTTCCCGAATCTGGAAGAATTTGTGTGCCCCGTATGTGCCACCGGGAAATTAATTACTAGACCTTTTGCTCTGAAAGCGAAGGATAAAGTCCCTGCATTCCTGGACCGAATCCAGGGAGACATTTGCGGTCCTATATAGCCCCTGTCAGGGTTATTTTAGGTATTTCATAGTGCTCATCAATGCTTCCTGGGAATGGTCGCACGTATGTTTATTGTCTACGAGAAACCATGCTTTTGCAAAGCCAATCTCACGCAGATAATTAAATTAGAAATATTTTCCCGATCATCATGAGAAGTCCACCTGAATGGACAACGCCGGAGAACTCACTCCGAAAGCATTTGATGAAAATGGGAATTAAAATTGAGCATTTTTGTACCGCATGTCTGTACCCAGAATGGATTAGCAGAACTTTGAAGAATTATAATTTGCCAACTACATGTTGGGGCGTGCGATCTGCTGCAGCGACTCTCATCAATTTTAGACCGTCGACATAACATCCATCCACCTATGCAACTAGCGCGAGGGTCGAGACCGAAAACTACTCATCTTCGCGAGTTTGGTCGTAAGGTTTATGTACCTATACCATCACCGCAATGACGCAATGGGTCTTCTCCGAAAGTCTGGGATATACATTGGTTATGAGACAGCATCCAAAATCAAGTATTTGGACCATAAGACTGGAGATTTGAATAATGCCGGTTATTTGGTAGTACATTAGATGAGGTTATTTTCCGTCATTAGGGGAGAAATCAACCCTTGATGATAATGTCGGAAATAATTGAAGTCTAGAAGACATTTGAAGTCGAGAAGATAATTAAAATCTATGCATATGACCGAGCACTAGTGAAGCAAATCTGAAGTCCGAAGATAATTGCGAGTCGTAAGATAATTGAATTGAAGTCTAGAAGACAATTGAAGTCCGAAGATAATTGATTTGCAAGTATTAGTGAATCAAGCGCGGACTACTTTAGTGATTTGAAGAAGCGTGAATAAGTAGCATTTGCACGCAAGCAATGCAGGAGAGGTTGAAATACCAATGAAGGTATCCCTAATCCCGTCCGAGGCCTCGGAATAAAGGGCGAGAACTCCGGTCCTCGAATCCGAAGTAACCGGGGCGCTGGTGAAAAGGATAAGAAGGACTTGACACGACCGATCACCAAGTGCCGAACGAAGGGGGCCGTTGAGACTGGCATCGGTATGGAACCTTCGAAAAGGCATACGAATTGAACATCCCATGAAGGGAGACATCGGCATGGATGTGTGCGCACACATGCTGAAAAACTAAAGGGACTTGCCCCGCAATTGGAAGCAGCGGTGAGCAAGTAGAAGCATTAAAAGAATCGCCCTTTGAAGAAATAGTTATAAACTTTATGACCTCGAGAGAACCTTTGAATATTACAACAGCCAATGTCGACACTTACTTTGCAAAGAAACTTGCCACAATCATCAATCTTGATCCAGAGCCTGCATCGCTCGATAAATGAAAGAAAAGATCAGATTGAGAAGATTGGGAGAAGGCAATCGAAACTGAATTATTCTCTCCGAATAAAAAACGTTTAGGCTTGTAAGCCGCCACGTCTCCTTGTGCACCCGTAGGGTATAAGTGGGTATTTTGTTCGAAGAGAAATGAAAAGAAGCAAGGCTCGTTGTACAAAGTTTCACTGAACATCCAGAAGATGATTATGAAGAAACCTATTCCCCGGTCATGGGCGAAACTCCCTTTAAATATTTATCTCAATGGCGATGAACTTGAAGTTAGAAGTGAAATCGATGGATGGGGTACCGGCATACCTTTATGAAATATTGGATTCGGACATTTATATAAAGATACAGAATGTATCAACATCCCGAACCAAAAGCAGAGCAAATAGAAATATATGCGATGTGAAACTCGAGAAAGTCATTATGCGAACTTAAGCAATCGAGCGAATGTGGTATAATCGCAGGCGACTTTCTATGCAAGAAAGGCTACGAACAATGAGAATAATCTACTGTGTATTTATCGACGATCCCGAATGGATTTTGTATAATCTCGGTGTATGAAGATGATCTGAATATTATCGGAACCACAAGGATATTAAGAAAGCAAACTCTTACAGGTTGAGTGCGAAATGAAAGGTTTAGGTAAAACCAAATATTGCTTAGGCTTGCGGTTTGAGCATGCCCTGAAGGAACATTATTGCATCGGTCGACCTACACTCGAAGGTGTTAGAAAGGTTCGACTTGGCAAAGGCATACCCTTTGAAAGTGCCAATGGTCGAAAGATCTTTGCACAAGACAAAGACTCATACTGACCTAAAGAAGAGGGGAGGAAGTCACGGGACCGGAATTCCCACACTTAAGTGTAATAGAAACACTCATGTATTAAACAAATCAGTACTAGAACGGACATTGCATTTCTTAGTGAACCTATTAGCAAGGTATAGTCTGAACCTACCAAAGGCATTGGCGGGAAATAAAGGACATCTTCCGATACCTCCAAAGAAGCAAAGAACTTGGTCTATTCTACGAAAAGAATCAAGACTTAACTATGAATGGCAATACAGGATGGCGGGTACTGTAGGACCCGCATACGATAAATTGCAAACATGCTATGAATTCATATGTGGTGGGCGCAATTCCATGAAAATCGTCTAAGCGAGTCTTGTATCGACTTGACGAACCACTCGGAAATAATAACATTGTATGAGGCCTCACGAGAATGTACTTGGCCGGCGGATGATTCACTACATCTAGCGATTATGTGGATTGAATACCGCACCAACCCCACTATTATCAATGAAGATAATGCGCTTGTGTTGCACAAGTGCGGATGAGTTATTGTGAAGAATCCTCTCACAAAGCATATCAACCCCAAGTTCTTCTACGCTCATGAATTGCAAAAGATGAGCGTAATCAAACCACTGCATACTAGGTCATGTGAGAATCTGGCAGATTATTCACTAAGTCACTTCCAGCATCTAGCTTTGAAAGGTGCGTACGTGGAATTGGAATGATAAGACCTAGAGAAGTGCAGAATTCAGGGGGGAGAACCTTCACAAACTCATTACTAAAGCTTGATCACGAAGATCGAGTACCCAAAGAGCAAATCCTGGAGATTAAATGAAATTTGGTGGATTGTACTCTTTTTCCCTTGACGAGTTTTCCTGAAGTTTCTCGGCTAAGGTTTTTAATGAGGCAATTCGTGCAGCATAACGGAATATGATTCATGTACTCTTTCTCCAAATTTTTCCCACTGGGTTTTTATGGAGTTTTGACGAGACATGGGCATGAAGGATGAGTGCCCAAGGGGGAGTGTTGGGAAACCGGGCCCAGGACCGGGAGTCCTGGCCCAAGGTGGGCTCCTCATCCCAAACCCTAGAAGGGTCGTAGCCTATAAATAGGGGGTGCTATTCATTGTAATTGATTGATCGATGGATGAAGGAATAAAGAGAAGCAAGAAGTCCCCCTACATCTCTGTGTTCATCTCTTATTCTGTTCTTGTTGTTCATGCATTGTTCTTACGATTCTCGCTTGTCTCGGTGTCGCTCGAATTTGGACTCGCCAAATGACGGTTCCTCAACGATGGAAGGTCCTTCGGCGGCTCCTATAGCTAACAATGATATATACATAATTTTCACAAATATTGGGGTGCCGACACATAGCAAGCACGTAATAAGTCTGCTGATCGACTACGTCAACGTAGAGGCGGCAGAAAGCAACGTAATAAGTCAAAACTACGGATTAATCCGGCATTACAGGATTTAGTCAAAGTCATTGTTATCCACGTAGTCGCTTTCTCGAGGTCAGAATTTCTTGTCTTTTTCGTTATCACGCGTTCTTGCTGCGGCATCTGACGCATGTATCGAATTAGCAGCAGCACCTGGAGGGTAAAAAATTGCTTCGAACCATTAGAAAAAAAACAGTGGTCGGTTCATATTGAATTAAGAGTACGGTAAAAGAGCTCAATTTGTAAGGATAGTTGAAATGCCTTTGGACGTGAGGACCTGTGTTTCCTAGCCGTTTGGTAGATATATCATGTGGCTATCGAGCGTTGTTGAACTAATAGTCCTCAGGTGAGCATGATCATACGATAAATGCATTTAGACAGTCTAGTAAATAATATTCTCGTGCCGATTTGACACGGTAAGTGGTAACAATTATTAGGTTGCAGGCAGACAGACTTGGCCCTGAACAAAACCAATTAGAACAAGTAAAATGGTCTTGTGTGTGCTCAAGAAATTTTCCTATGTCGACTGCTCAAGAAAAGAAGAGGCAGATCAATATATACAGCTGCTGAAATTTTTAACCATATAGATGTAGTGCCCCGACATGACTTGGTTACTCTGAATAAAACTATGTTTTCACCATATATGTACGGCGATAAGATGCATGTTAATCTATCCCTTCAGCAAACTGATTTTGACTCTTTTTTTTACGACAAACACAAAGTCCCCAGCTACCAAGTCACGATCGATAACGTACAGCACCCCTCTGAAACAAAACTTTGATCTCTGCATTTGATAAATTTTGCTAAAGTTTTGGATAGAACGTAACTAGGATAATACGGCCATTTAAAGATATTTTTAGTACATAAAAATATACATTTGAAGAACAAATTAACATTATGACGTCTTAATGAACAGAAAGAGATTCAGAGGAAGGTGCGCATACAATATACATGCGTACCTTGCGGTGTAAATTCAAAGAGAAAACACTAAAGATACACACCACCGCCTTACTAATTAAGAGCATTTATTAAGGGGGGCCTCTGTCTATCGAAGCTTACGTACATGCTTGTGCTATCTTAATAAAGGCTTTTTTTTATATCTATCGAACCTGAGTTCCATAGTTATGGAACGAAAATTGCCAAACCAAGGAGAGGGAAAATTACACAACAAAAGACAAATTCAAACAACAAAATGAAAATTCATTTAGGGAAGTGGCGAAGCAACGATGAAAATAGAAGGTGGACTCAAAGGATAAAGCTAGATTGACACAAACATTGTCTTTTACTCTTATGCTCATCATGTTGCATCCTGGCAGATCCCCTACTCTCTGCTTCTCCGTCCTTCCCCTCCCTGGCTATAGCTCATCACGATGCCGCCCGCCGCCCTAGGCTGTAGGCTCGAGCTTCCTCGCACGCCACATAGCCTCCTACCGTCCACCGGGCCACACCACCTCACACCACCGTTACCGCCCCGGCTTCCCCAGTTCCCCACATGACCACCGACCCGCTGCTACTCCGCTAGGGTTTCAGCTCTGCCTGGTGCCTACTTAGGTACGTCACACTCGTTCGATCAGTGGGGTGGGGTGGTTTCTAGTTGCCCATTTAGTTGTGGGCCGACTGCTGAGAAATGGTCTAATCTAGTACTGCAGTACATGATATTTGTCGATGGAGTCGATTATAGAAGCATTCATCTTCATAGGAAGTGTATCATCTGCCTTTGCATGAACGATGGGTTCCTTATAGTGAATATGGGCAGTCAGATTCGAAGCAAATGATGCGGTGCAAATCTAGGGCTATAGTAACTAGATTCTCTTGCATATTTTTTAACGTGTTACACTGCAGTGGTAAAGCCAGGATAAAAATAGAGGGAGACTCTAAGGACTAAGCTATTTTTTTAACTAGATAACGAAGAGGACTAAGCTAAATTGAGACAAACACAGTCTTGTGCAATCCAATTATACATAAATATAAGAGAAGCAAAACAAAAAAAATGAAATGCAATGAAGTTACCTCGCTCAGGGTTGCTCAGGGTTACCGACGCTGGCGGAGGTGGGCTCGAGCCCAACAAAGCCCTCCTGGTGGCTACGCCCCTTATTTAGCGTTAGGGTTCACTTACCTTTTCCGATGACAACGAGCGGTGACAGCGGTGGGATCTCCGACGATGACCGACATTAGGAGCTTGCTCGAGCCCCCTCTCACAATTTCCTCACCATTCCCCATCTTCTCCTCCCCTCAGTTGAGCTCAAACACAAAGAACCCTAAGTTCCATTTTTGGCCGTCGCGCCACCACCACCATTCCCGCCGCTCTAGAGGATTTTTCTTCGTACCACTCACGTCATATCATGTTCCAGGGTGATGAGGACATCACTCCTTTGGATACACGCACTACACAAAATCCTCCAGATCTAGTTGCTAAACTACAATGTCCTATGACAAGAGCTCGTGCTCATCACTTAAATTATGAGGTGAGCTCGTTTCTAGGTGCTAATAATTTATCTATGTAGAATGGTATACTACCTAATAATTATGACCTTTTGTTACTTAGGAATAATGGAGAGGATCCATCAAGTCCTGGTCATCTGCGCTGATTGCGCCCAAGAAAAGGTCTACGACCAGATCCCTAAGGTCTACGACCAATCCTACGAGCTCTTCGACCAGGTCTACCGCTCTACGACCAGACTGGGCAGCTCTACGACCAGTCCTACGATCAGACCCACGACCAGTCATCTGGTCTCATACTTAGTTTCGATGGGTGTTAGTTAGAGTCATTGAAATAAGGTGCTGCATCACCGTTTTGGGCCTAATAGGGCTTTGTAAGTGTGTCGAGGTCAAAGCCCAGGTCGTGTACCTACAACACTAGGTTGACCTCCTCACCCCCCTATATATATACAGCAGTCGCCACAGTTTAGGGTTGGATTTTTCTTAGATTATTCTGCCACTTGCAGTTTCGCCGTTTTACGGTTTGAGGAACCCTACTTTGTGAACTTCATTCATATTCGCAATACATCTCGGTTGCATCTTCCTTATTCTTGTGAGTTGTTTGATTATTTGCAAGAACAATAACCCTCGTGGTAAGGTCGATCGCGTGCGAGCGTGGTCAATAACGACAGTCGTGTGGGTGTAGCGAATTACGAGGTGATGATCTGCTGGTCGAAAGCCTCAACGCGTCAACGTCCTCACGACGAAATCAATCGAACATATCGAAAGATCGGGCCACCGTAGTCATCACAGGGCATGAATACCCTTCCCCCCTCACTCAATTTCTCCTTTCCTTCATAGGGACGCGCCTGAGCCAGCTTCTTCCCCATCTCTGGCCATTTCTGTCGCCATAGTCACTACTAGAGCTACACCGCACCTTGGACCGATTGGCTACACGAGGAGCATCCCTAGGACATCCTCGAGCGTCCTCAAGCCTCCCTGAGCTCCACCTTCACCTCCAACGCCTCCTCCACGTGAAGCTCCACCGTGCCACCTCAGTTCTTTGTCGTCGGCCATCCTCCGACCACCTCCGTCCTTCTTCTCGGTCCCCGTGAGCTCCTAGTGACTTGTAGATGCTCATGCGCACACTAGATAGCCAAGGAAGATGATGTTTTCCTAGATGACATGTAGCCCGTAGCTTCATTGCTGCTCAACGTCGTCGCGTCGTCGCATCGAGCCACCTAGCCCTCACCGCTAGCACCATCAGTGCATAAGCTTAAAGGAACCCATTTTGGGCTTTCCCTGGCACCGCCATGTGCCACCGCGCCGGCGACGAGTGCGGCCATGAACGCTCGAGCACTGCTCTGTGCTGTCTGAAATGGACATGCACTATAGCAACGCCATTGAGGACTAAATCTCGATCATTAAGACAAATCAGCACTTAAATGATGAGTTAGTTAATGCGTGAGTCGTTAACGCATATGCCCCAACAATAGTAAATGAACTTCATTTAAACATGAGTTGAAAATGTGTCAGCGACACGCGGGACCCATTGCCTTAAGTGCACGATGAGCGCCTTGATGAACCCGTGCATTGTGCTCGTGCACTTGTGGTCTACGCACTATCGTGTGGGTGAGTCATTGACGACGGACCTCACATTTGAATCATAAAAACCGAAGAAAAATATATAATATGCTTTAGTTTTGAGGAAATACGCTTTCTCTATTTGCAAAGCATAAACCTCGATAAGTCGGAGGAGAATACAATTTCCTTACTAGAAAGCGTAAACCTCATTAGAACATATGGGAGAATATTCTTTCTCTACTAGAAAGCGTAAATCTCATAAATACGCTTTCGACGTCTTTTTGCTTTTTCTCTGGAATTTCCAAACCGAACAAAATTGAAACGTTAATAACTTTTGCATAAAAACTCCAAATTGAATGATTTTTGTTTCTAAATTCATATAAAATCATGCTCTACCATAATATGTAAAAAAAATATTTGAAATAGGTTATTGTTGATTTTATTGGTATTATTTACTTCGTTTTCGGCTCTTTTTGGATTAGACGTTGCTTGCTCGAGCGATTATTTTGATGACCAACCATCCATATATTCATAACAACAAGAGCAAGGCAAGAACCTCCTTTGATCATGTTGATCCCACTATTTTACTTACTGTACTTTGTTTTGCAAAAATCTATTATGCATGCGTGTATATTTGATATGAAAATGCTATGTTTGGGAAGTTGGTAGTTGTGAATCATATTCAATGCATATAACTCCTTGGAATATTGAATTCCTTACTATTGTAGCCACTAGGTTATGGGTTAGACAATATATAATATCATTTGGGAGTTTTTAGTGCGATTATCGGATAGTTGCTTTTAGAGCGGTAGATTTTCCACAAAAGCTATATAAGGACAATATGATAAAATTGAGTTTAGGAAATTTTTGGAAAATATTCAGAGGGGTGTACCTATGTTATTTTGTATAAAAAAGGCAAAACCTAGTTTTGGGCGCGGGCGAGTTATATGATATTCTGAGAAGAGTGAGGGTGTATCTCATTAGTAGATAGGGGAAGATTCTCGCTTGAGGTTAATTAAGGACCAGACACTGGCAACTCCAATCTAAGACCTGACGTACAACCATATGTGCTAGTATGGGACGACCTTAGCTAATTAAATCATTGAAAATTAGCCTTGCACGTAGGTAGGTCGTAGAGGCGGACAGTATGGATTGGCATGTTCGAAGGGGCTCCATTCACCATGGTGTTGGGTACAATGCTTGCTGACACAACTGCGAATGCCTCACTCGAACCGGGGGGGGGGGTACCCGGGTGAAGTGAGGATAAACATTCATTGGGCTAGTGCAACGGTAGGACTAGATGATGTAAAGGCTTCGACGCGTGCTCTAGACAGCTTACCTTCGGTAGTGAGCGGTGGCATCGACGAATCCGAATAAACTAGAGAATTCGTGTACTATGGGTAAAGTTGTACACCTCTGCAGAGTGTAAATCTATTTAAATAGCCGTGCCCGCGGTCATGAGCGTGCTTAGTGCGGACAGTATGGGTTTAGTTTTGATTTTCTAAAACTGTTTTATTGGAAAAACATGGGTAATGACTTGTGGGTTTTTATTTGAGTTAATCGCTAGCTTATGATTGAAAATGAAATGTTACTCGTGGCGAGGAGGGTTGCGAGTTGTTGTCATTATTCTTTTGAGCTCGTGAATCGAGGAGAGTTGCGAGTTGTTGTTGTTATTCATTCAATTCTTTACTTACTTGTCATGTACTTATTTAACTAATCGCTTTTAAACTTCCTTTGCAAATTACTACGCATGGATATTGCCAATAAAAATAGCTTTAAGCAAAATAGCTTGTAGAATGAGCCTCATTCTTTGATAGCCTTGCATTTATATAAAAACTTTGTGATACACTATAAGTCTTACTGAGTATGCATTATACTCAATCTTGCTTATATTGTTGTTCAAAATTCAAAGTTGAGCTAATGCCTGACGATGTGTTCTTCACATCTGGAACCGGAGGTCTTGTTTCTTATCGGTTGCCTGAGGGTTGGATCAGCATGCCGCTAGAATTTCTCTATGTTTATTACTTCTTCCGCTGCTACTTTTACTCTGTTGATGACTGCTTTTATTTGGTCGATTGGCTGTTGATGTAATAACTTTACCATTTAAGTTAAATACCCGTTTGCTTTACTTGTATATGTGAATGTATGGGTGTGAATGTCAAATGATGTGAATGTATGTATTAGCTACTGATCATGGGACTAGTACGGTATACACATAGGATCTTCGGGTTTTCCACGTCGGGGGGTCCGACATAATAAATTTTAAATATGTGTGAACATATTATTAAAAATATATAGACATTCCATAAATTTTTATTAGTATGTCACATGGCCCGCGTGACAGTTCGTGTGCCTACATGAGAAACACATACCATTTTTAGTACACATATTCTCTGTAGGTGGTATTGATCTGCGTATTTACATCACATATTGCTTCAAAATTTATAAGTAAAATATCTCATATAAGATATCCAATATTAGTTTGGAGTCATTGCACTTATCGTGATGGTCATAACAGCGCAAACAAATAAAGAATCAGACACTTAATTTTTGAGATAGAAACTAAAGAAGTTCCTAAGAGTAAAATAAAATATAGTATTTTCGTACCATTCATACGGTGTAACATAGGTAGAGGAAAATAAGGTAAAATATCTACAAAATCTGAACGGTGGACATGGAATACAATTTGCATCGAATTCCTTTAAGTGTTATCAAATTGAAACGTAATCCAAATTCAATTAGAACTTATAGCTAGCAATGATATATACATAATTTTCACAAATATTGGGGGCGCCGGTACATCGCAGGCACCCTCCGCGCGCCTCTGCTGATCGACTACGTGAACGTGATACAATTAGATAAATATATTGATTGCTACTCCAGCTCTCAACGTAGCGGCGGCACAAAGCAACGTAATAAGTCAAAACTACGGATTAATCCGGCATTACAGGATTTAGTCAAAGTCATTGTTATCTACGTAATCGCTTTCTCGAGGTCAGAATTACTTGTCTTTTTCGTTATCACGCGTTCTTGCTGCGGCGTCTGACGCATGTATCGAATTAGCAGCAGCACCTGGAGGGCAAAAAAATTGCTTTGAACCATTAGATAAAAAAACAGTAGTCGGTTCATATCGAATTATGAGTACGGTAAAAGAGCTAAATTTGTAAGGATAGTTGAAATGCCTTTGGACGTTAGGACCTGTGTTTCCTAGCCGTTTGGTATAGATATATCATGTGGCTAGAACTAATAGTCCTCGGGTGAGCATGATCATACGACAAATGCATTTAGATAGTCTAGCAAATAATATTCTCGTCCCGATTTGACACGGTAAGTGGTAACAATTATTAGGTTGCAGGCAGACAGACTTGGCCCTGAACAAAACCAATTAGAACAAGTAAAATGGTCTTGTGTGTGCTCAAGAAATTTTCCTATGTCGACTGCTCAAGAAAAGAAGAGGCAGATCAATATATAACATCCAATTTTTTTTATTAGAGAAGTGTTTATCTCCCCCGATTTCAGTATATATATCGACCTTCGTGCTGAGTGCGCCGACACATTTGGAACAACAGGCAATTATATATCGACCTTCCTGCCGAGTGCGCCGACATATTTAGGGTCAAAATCAAATTACAGCTGCTAAAATTTTTGACCATATAGATGTGCCCCGACATGACTAGGTTACTCTGAATAAAATTATGTTTTCACCATAGATGTGCCGCGACAAGATGCATGTTAATCTATCCCTTCAGCAAACTGATTTTGACTTTTTTTTTTTACGACAAACACAAAGTCCCCAGCTACCAAGTCACGATCGATAACGTACAGCACCCCTCTGAAACAAAACTTTGATCTCTGCATTTGATAAATTTTTGCTAAAGTTTTGGATAGAACGTAACTAGGATAATACGGCCATTTAAAGATATTTTTAGTACATAAAAATATACATTTGAAGAACAAATTAACATTATGACGTCTTAATGAACAGAAAGAGATTCGGAGGAAGGCGCGCATACAATATACATGCGTACCTTGCGGTGTAAATTCAAAGAGAAAACACTAAAAGATACACACCACCGCATTACTAATTAAGAACATTTATTAAGGGGGGCCTCTGTCTATCGAAGCTTACGTACATGCTTGTGCTATCTTAATAAAGGTTTTTTTTATATCTATCGAACCTGAGTTCCATAGTTATCGAACGAAAATTGCCAAACCAAGGAGGAGGGATAATTACACAACAAAAGACAAATTCAAACAACAAAATGAAAATTCATTTAGGCCTTTAGGGTTAGGGTTCACTTACCTTTTCCGACGACGACGAGCGGTGACGGCGGCGGAATCTCCAACGATGACCGGTGTTAGGGTTAGGGGTCACTAGCGTTAGAGAGAGGTTCATCGAGACCCCGGTGTTTAGAGGGAGGGGGAGGTAGTGGTGGGCAGCAAGGCGGTGGTTAGGATCAATGCAACAATTGGCGATAACTAAATACTAAATAATGACATAGCAATTTACTCAAATTAAGCATCCATAATAGTTTGAGCAAACAATATACATAACATTGAAATAATAAGATCAACATGATCAAAGTAAGGTGCTTGCTTTGCTCGTTGAACAATGATTCTTGTTCTGGATCAACTTTGTATGATTTTAGCACGTCGGTATCTAATTGATAAAAACCGCGAGTCACAAATAAATTCAAACATATGTAAAATTCAAATTTTTTTATATATATATTATGATACCCCATGATTTTAGAAACCAGTTTCACTTAATTTGGAGTTCAAATGCAAAAATTATTAGCATTTGAATTTGGTTTGGTTGAAAAATCCAGAAAAAGAGAAAGAGAAACACTAGACGCATATTTTATTTTAAATTTCCATTTTTCTTTCTAAAGGAAAATCTGGATTTATTGCGTCATTAGGCTGATAGGTGGGGCCGAATCCACACTGTACTGGGTTCACATAGGCGTGAACGGGGCTGTGGGACCCACATGTCAGTGCCTGAAGCCTTAAAATCGGGTTAAATTAGAATTCTAATTAACTTAAGAGGTGGACCCACATGTTAGCGACTCATTAGCACTAACTGACTTTGAGTAACTTAAACTGATTACTAATGATATCATTAACGCTAAACCACCGGAGGCCACTTGTCGGTGAGAGAGAACAGAGAGAGAGGTTACGGATGTGCAAAATGGAGACAGCGTGAAGCGGTGAGGAAACGAAGGATTAGCTCGGGTTTTAATGTTGAGACGAGGCACTCTCCTCGTGTCTTCTTGACGGTCGAGGCATCATGGTGTCGCATCAATGCCGGTGGGCATGGGATAGCTCGAGCACTCTGCGCAGTGCTAGTGACGACGAAGCGAGGGCATAGCCACAGCTAGGGTTGGACATCGAACCAAGTAATCGTCTTATCGACCTTTTCCTGAAATTGACACAGTTTAATTTATTACCATTTTTTTTACGAGGATCTAATAATCCTTATTTTACTATTTATCTGTAATTGAGTATTATGGGTAAATATAACGTCACACAGCTATTGAGTATACCCCTTACAGTAGTAAGGGAAAAGTCAATCAGGTGGTCGTAAGTTCTTCTACGACCACCCCTATAGTCGTAAGTCCTCCTACGACTACCACATAATTGTAAGTTCTCCCACGATTACCTCTGGTCGTAAGTCTTTCTACGGCCAGTACCCAGTCGTAAGCTTTTCTACGACTACCCTCTGGTCGTAAGTCCTTCTACGACCAGTCCTGCCACGACTTCTCCACAGATAACTGGGTCCACTCGCCTGTAGACCCTATTAACTGTGAGATCTTAGCAGTCAATATACGTAGTTATTCTCCGGAATAACTACAGATAACTCACCATTATCTCTGATTGATAACCGTCAGGCGACGTGGGGAGGTTACTACTCCGGTGATTACTACTATTATTACAGAATAATGAGGCGCCTCCTGACTTGGAACGACAACCTCTCCGCGTACTATAAATATACTTCTTTCAGAGAGAAATGGAGAGGGACTTTTTGAGAGGCAATCAGTAGAATCAGTAGCAGTATTAGTGCAAGTCTTTTCACTGATTAAAACCAGGATACCCAATACAATACACACAGGAGTAGGGTTGTTATTCTCTATAGAGAAGGCCCGAACCTGTATAAAAATTCCTGTGTCTTTTCTGTCTGCGTGATCAATTGTGGAGACACCCCCCCCCGAATCAAACAATCTTTACGTAAGATCGGTTCTAAAACACTGATAATTTTATTTATAATTTGGAAGTATTTTTAGAATTGAGTTAATGAGTCGAGCCGAGCTAGAACGAAATCCAATTTCATTAGAAATTGACTCATTTCAATGTGTTACACAATTAATGAGTGTAATTAGATTATTTTTGAACTGAGCCAACGAGCCCAACTAATGAGCTTTTTTTCTACCCTACCGCAGTGACAGAGGACACGGCTTTGCCAGTGTCGGTAGTCGCATTGCGCTAGTGTGGCAGGCGTGAGGTGGAAGACGAAGTTTGGCAAGTGGGTCCCGGGCCCACCTGTCAGCGGCAGCGACGAAAGAGAACACGCCTCGATGAAACTATGCTTTCGGCTATGGGAGACGGCAACGAGAAGACGGCTTCAGCGAGGATGACGCGTGGGTTGGAAATGGGCTGGAACAGGAGCAGGTTGGGACGAGCTGAAAGGAATTCGGCCCAATAAGGATTTTTGGATTTTTAAATCGTTTTCGATTTGATTAATTCCATAAATCAAGTTTTAATTTTGAAAATTAGTAAACCAACTCCAAAAATTATGAAATTTTTTGGGGAGGCTGCTTAGATTATTTGAGACTCAAATGGATTATATTTAGGTTCTGGACAATCTTGAATTAATTTCTAAAATTCTAGAACATCATTTGGAAATTAGAAAACGTTTTAAATAATACGAAACTTTTTGAAAAACTTAAAAAAAATGCATAAATGATAATTTTTAAAACAATAACTCTGGTTTTGAAATTTTAGGATGTTATGAATTGTCATTTTGTTGTCTGAAGTTGTCCTCCTTGATTTGGAGATTTTCGTTCCATAACTATGGAACTCATGTTCGATAGATAGAAAAAGCCTTTATTAAGATACCACAAGCATGTACGTACCTTAATTAAGCTGAAAATTGCAGAGACACATAGCGACGTAGCGCGCGTGGGAGAGCTCCGAAGCCACGGGCCTTATATGTTAGTAATTTGTAGGGACCGAGCGACACATAGCGATCGAGCAAACACGAGACAGAATATTACGCATGCGTCGACCGACATGGACGAAACAGCCCGGCCCTGAGTCCTTGTTCTTTCCTTTTTGTCCCCGTTACCACGAGCAGGCTGGCCCTTGACTTCTCTTGCGCAGGCCCACCTGCCCGTTGACACAGCAGTAGTAGAGTACTAGCTAGTAGCAGTAGAAGAAGAAAGAAATTTGTTCGTACGTAGATCGTCGTCGTCTACACATCCGTACCGGCGATTCAAAGCAAACGTGACCATTAATACTACCTGCATACGTACGTGTGCGTGATTCGGTCTGGTTTCGTTGGAAAATTAGCTATATACTACAGGACCACGGTCACGCGTGCACGGGCGTTTGGAATGGGCTGGAGAGGCCTTGCTGGGCCGGCGTGGGCTGCAGGCCCACAAGGGTAAGGCGCGCGTTCCAGGCGACATGGAACATGCTCGACCGTGGAAACGCAAGAAGCGCAGGCGATCGGATCGTGCGGACGCGCGTGAGGACGGAGGCGATCGGACGAGCAGATTTTTAGGGGCGACGTGGCTAGGCCGGCTAGAGGCCGTTTCCACGAGCTTTAATATATGGTAAAGTTGTGGAACGGCCGTGCGGTGTATGCATGTGGCACAAAGACAAGCTAGGATGGGATGGGAATTTCGCAAATGTATGTACACTACTACAAAATAGGTCATAGTAGACGTCTCATCACAGACGGAACCGTCTGTGTTGTCTTATCACGGACGGTTCTTTTTGAAACCGTCACACAGACGGTTCTTAATACGAACCGTCTGTGATAATGATCTCATCATAGACGGTTGGTATTAAGAATCGTCTGTGACTTGGATTTTATCATGACTTGAAATTTTTCTTACTCTCTAATTTTACCATTGATTGAAATTAGAGAGTAAAGAAAATTTCAAGCCATGGTAAAATCATATAATAAGAAAAATTTCAAGCTATAATAAAATCTAAGTCACAGACAGTTCTTAATACCAACAGTTTGTGATGAGATACTTATCACAGATAGTTCGTATTAAGAACCGTTTGTGATGAGATAATTATCACAGAAGATTTGTGATACGAACCGTCTGTGATATGTCATCACAGACGGTTTTGTATGAAACCGTTTGTGATTTGCAACACAGGAATTCGAAAATTTTTGAATGTGTGCACGGGAGGCAAACTATTTTGGCGTTGTCCTTATATATTATAGCTACCCCAACCTTGTCTTCCTCTCCCTCGGCCCCCTTGGGACCTCAGGTCGGCTCTCATCCTTCCTTCCCTCCTCCTTTGCTCCATTGGGTGCTGTCTCCTCTGGCCTGCAGGCCTCCGACCCTTAACACAGCGCCACCACCCGTCGCCGCCTTGCTCCACCCTCCGGCCCTCTTCTCCGGTCACCACCTCCAGTTTGTGCGCTACCCGGCTCAGTCCTCCCTCTACTCCCTTCCTTCCCTTTTTTGTTTCATATTGAGTATTATTTATCTTTTGATGTTTTGCTGATTTTGATTTAAGCTTTTGAGATTGCTTGATGTGGTTTGTTCTATCCATGAAAAAAGGGCGAAGCCACTGGCTGTGGGGTTCTTGGTGATCATGTATGCTGAGAAAGGTGGATGCTGAAAAAGGGAGGAGGGAAGGAAGGATGAGAGCCGGCCGAAGGTCCCAAGGAGGCATGCCGGTTATTGCTGCTGCTGGAATTGTAGATGGCCGTGGCTATGCTAGATGGCCTGGTGTGCTACACAATGTGAAACAAAATCACCTTGTGTATGATAGCTATAACCGTCTGTGATAATTATTTTCACAGACGGTTTGAAAACCGTCTGTGATGACCGTCTGTTATCACAGACACATAAATACAGGCGGTTCACAAAACCGTCTGTGATGATGGTTTAGAACCGTCTGTGATGACGGTTTGTGTAGTAGTGATATCTCAATTGACAGAGTTGCTCTGAATTTTGGTTTATGATCAGTTAATTCTTGCTCTTATTCATTTTTTTCCCTGTGAGATTTTTGTGGCCACATTTCGGAAGATTTGCCGGCGGAAAATGCGCCACACCTGTGTACACCGTACAAGATCAATGAGAAGATCATGTCTTAAGATCTTAATTGGAATCATTGGCGGGGCCAGCCATTGGACTACTTGGGCTGTATCCCGTGGTCTAGGATAAAAAAACTCTTGATTTTTTTTTAAAAAAAATAACTAAATATACGAGTTCAGCCAAAAACAGTTGATCTAGTCCGAGACATGGAGGTCCGCCCCTGGTTGGAATGCTATTTCGGCATTTTAGCTAGTAACAACATAAGGTCTCGGACTCTACATACGACATGTTGAACAGAAAAACGTTGAAATATTCAGACATGGGACGAGTAACATGTGCTAATCCTTTTCTCTACGCTTACATTCTAACTACACCGTGAGTCGTCCAACCAACATGAAGAAAAATTACGTGAAGCCGACACCCGAATACCATATCTAACAAACACGATCTATACGTTGATCGGAGAGCTTAAGTACGGTGGCGTTTCACGTGTTAGCACTGAGAATGGGTTTAGCTACCATCTGAATATCTGATACAAAACCTGCCTGCTAGAGGCAGGGACGGAGCATGTGCTGGGCGAACGTGGGTCCTGGCCCCCTAGCGTTTTACAGAAAAAAAAAATTGAACACCAGATATGAGATATGTACTATGCAGTATGCAGCCATGCAAGGCAGGGCGCCTGGAACTCTTGGGCCCTTGGCCCACATGGCCGCATCACCTCATGGGAATGGAAACGAATCATCAATCAAAAGGATGTGAACCAGTGAACCACTAGCGTACGCTGGTTGATGCCCTTCGGCCTTCACCTTCAGGCTTCAGCCCTTGCGAGTTGCGCCTGGGCGGCGGCCGGCTGCGCGCGTGACGCGGTGACGAGCTCGTGTAGCCTGAGGCTGAGGGCTGAGCGCCACTGCGCCAGGAACAGGAAGGGCGGCCGGCTGCCGGGCGCAGCGCAGGGCGTGGCCGCGTGGCCACCAGGGCCATTTCTGGTATTTTGGAGGCCTCGGGGCGAGACAAAATGGGAGCCCTTTATTCTAACATCAGCATATAAATGCTACTTCTGCAAAGCTATTCAATACATCAAAAAGATACAAACTACTCGTAGAAAGCAATTTCTTCTAACATTTCTTGATGCAAAGTTATTTATAATAATATCCACGTCAATGTGATCTAACATATCATTTTCAATGCATAAACTGGTCAGACCATTCAACCTTTCTTGTGATATTGACGACTTCAAATAGTTTTTCAATAACTTCAACTTTAAAAAGCTCTTTCAGCTGATGCTACAGTCATAGGTACAGTAAATAAGATTCGATAAGCAATTGAAACATTTGGATAACAATCTACATCTCTAATAAACTCAAAAATCTCAATAGCAGACAATGCCACATCCGCAAAGTTATTTGCAATACTCTTAATTCGGACAAAGATCATCTAATTCAACATCGATGAATCATTTTGAGAAAAAGTTTCGCAAATTTAGTGCAACATTTTCTTAGCTCGATATCATCCAATGACTTCATGTTTTTTTTTGAGCTAAGTAAAAAAAAAAATCCAAAAATACCTTTAAACACTTTAAGTTCCTCAAATATATTTTCTATTGAAGCAATGGCCACATCCACCGTGACTAAAAAGTAATTAGCTTCAAAAGGGAGACCGTGAGGCGTGACTCGTGAGGGTGTGAGGGAGGCGGCGGCGTTGGTTTCGTTGCAGAAGGATGAGGCATCAGGCATGGAGCAATCAGCGATAGGATAGGAGACTGGGTCTGCGAGTTGCCTGTTAGTGCTTCGGTAGTTGACTAGTTGGGTGGGCCTTAGTTGCCGATTAAATGATTTAGACCCATGTCGTGGGCCTAGCTCAATGCCTCAATCTAGTTAGTAGTTATGCAGCCATGCAGAGCAATAGAGCATATACAAAGGATATACAATTATACATATATGTATATGTCG
This sequence comes from Ampelocalamus luodianensis, assembly GCA_036346255.1. Lineage (NCBI taxonomy): Eukaryota > Viridiplantae > Streptophyta > Magnoliopsida > Poales > Poaceae > Ampelocalamus > Ampelocalamus luodianensis. The sequence continues at coordinate 7,093,662 of CM070638.1, forward strand.
TATGATGTATCAGGATCAGGGGCCCTTGGCTTTGATGGGCCCTGGGCAGTCGCCCCGCCTAGCCCTCCCTCAGGAACGGCCCTGGTGGCCACGCGGGGAAGCAGCCAAGCAGGGGCCAGGAGGCAGAAGAAAGGACAATGTTACTGTTCCCTCCGTTTTTTTTTACTAAACATTTTTTATTTTTTATGGTATCTGATATACGACTTTGACTGTTAATTTTTATAACTTTATATTAAGATGTACTAATAAAATTATAATACTATAAAAGTATTTTAACAACAAATCTAATCATATAATTTATATATAGCAATCTAGATAATTTAAAACCTATTAAAGAAAGTTTGACGGTACAGATTTCAGTATGTAAAGTAAAATAGAGCAAGAGAGTGGCGATTTTTTTTATTTAATCTTTTTTGTAATTTTATTTTAAAGTTAACCTATCACAATATTTATTTCCAATTCTGACTCCTTTGGTCACGCCACCACCAATAGCGTGACAAAACAACACTGTCACGTCAGCCCGTATTTTGTCAAGCTCTTGTCACATCACCACTAGTGACGTAACAGTGTTATTTGGTCAAACCACCACCAGTGGCGTGACAAAAAGTGTTATTTTAACGGACTTATCTTATAACGTGACAATATTATTTTGTTACACCATAGATGGTAGCGTGACTAAAGAGGTCAGAATTAGAAATAAAGTTTGTAAGAGATTAACTTTAAATAAAATTTAAAAGAATTAATTAATAAAAAAATTCTTCCATCTCTGCACCGTAGTTGCCAAGGGCGCCCTATATATTCCAACATAAAGTTGCTCTGCAGCACCATCTCGTCCTGCTCCGAAACACCACCTCGATCGATCAGAGCATCCGCTGTTTTGTTTGTAGCTTCAGTCTCGTAGTTAATTTCCTCCACTCTGTCTGTAGCTTGTTCCTTTTGATTTTGCTTTGAGCTACCCATCAGTTAACACAGGCAGCACTCTCCCTGTCAATGTACATCTCGATTCAGAATCTCTTTACGGACACTGAAACTTCATGAAAACTACTTAGCAAGACGAGATCACGAGGCTAATTAACCAAGTAACCAACCATCTCGTCATCCCCATGTTCTACCTTTATCTGAATCCCATTCCCCTTCTCTGAATCTCTCGGCGTACGCAGGCTCGATGTACATCGAGGTGGTCAACGCCGCCGCGGTAGGCACGGCTTGCCGGCGTTTGCGGACGCACGGATAAACGTGGCGGTGGCCGGCGGTCGCCGCCGAGGAAGCTGGCATCGACGAGCTCCCCAGAGGGAGGCGGTCGCGGTTGGCTTAGCCCACGTGTCAGTGGGAGGGCGCGATCCGCCACCCATAGTGTTCGCAAACCGTTCGATCATACCGTGCGGCCCAGATAGAGCCCAGTAGAGTGTTGGAAGGATGTTTCGCAAAGGACACCCTGTCTTAGATGGAATTATCACTTTAGCTCCCGAAAAATGGATCGCGATTTTTGTGCGCGGTCAAACCCGGGTCTCACAGTCCGATCAGGCATTAACATCCCAGATTAACTCTACGCTTTTGCTAGCTCCTAGTCGTCTGAATTTTTTTTTAAAATTCATTCACCTATAATTGCACAGTACTAAACCTAAAATTGCATTAGCAAGTGAATTCAATTTTAGCATACCTTTATTATAACTTTTAGTTCTATTTATTTTTGTATTGTAGGGTTGTTTACTTTTATCTAGTTTTTTTTTTTTGTATTTATAGAGTTTACCTATATTTACTTTTGTCTAGTTTTGAATTTTTTTTTGTTTTGTTTTTGTATTTGTAGGGTTCATTTAGATTTACTTTTGTCTAGTTTAGAATTTTTCAATATAAGAAACAGAAACTATTGGATGATGATCTAGCATACCAAAGAAAGTGATTAGGTTTTTTTTTTTAAAAAATCAGACAACTATATTAACTCTAGTGGAGCAGCGGAGGGACATTTTTCATAAGAGACCTTGCATTTATTTATATTGGCCTATATGCGACACTAGTATGAGGAGTTGGGACATCTGGAGAGAAGGGAGGAGCCGCTTGAGAGGGGAGACGTCGCTAGCTGCCCTCACGTGTGCCATCGTAGATGACCATGAACACTACCTCCATAGACCACATCCTCCAACAGATCCGTCAGAATCATACATCGTCTTTGCACCTCTGTCTAGATCTGCTCGCCGCTGTGTACGTGTGTAAGCTATATATAGAAGCGCCTGGACGGCCAAGATGGGGCAGAGCTCCGTCGTGAGATTGGGACACTACTATAGAAAAAGTCTTCACAGACGATCAAAAAACGTCATCACAGATGATTTCATGAGTCATCTGAGTTTATTGGTCAGTAATGATATGAAATCATCAAAGACGGTTTTTGAACCGTCTATGATACAGACTATCACAGATGATTATTAACTTAGAATCGTTTGTGATAGTTGACTAGCACAGACGGTTTGTAGATGAAACCATCTGTGATAGCTGATGTATCACAGACGATTTTTACTAAGGAACTGTTTGTGATATTCTTTTGTATTGCTAAATTTATTTTTGTTTATTGGCTAGTCTCAGAAAATACTAGCCATGCTCTATGAAACAAATAGAAATACAACAAGTACATATATACATTCAATTTACATTCATGTTAGAAACAAACACATCTATTTCAAAAATCAATTAACTCAAATGAACTGAAATTAACTATTTATGAACATTTACATATATGTACTATTAAGTTCAATCTTATCCCAATCAAGTTTAATCTACATTGTGGAACTTCCCATCTGGGTTTATGATCTCCCGGTTCAAGAATGATGCAAATTGTTCTCGAATGTTTATGAGCTGGCTCTGTTCCAATGCAGTTATATTGATGCTCGCAACCTGTCGCTAGAAAGATTAAATACGTGCATATATAAATTGATAAGTATGAAATAACTATTGCAAGAATGACAAACCTGAGAATCATTAGTCATCGCGGAACCGACGAGTAGTTCCATGTTATGACAAACATAGTATCCACAGGTATTGCCTAACGGCTGTTGGTGGCACTGCAAAAATAGAATTGGTTAGTTCGAGAGGCATTATTACGAAATGTTATATAGAATTAATGTGTACTAGCGAATAACAGAAAATTTAGATCGTGTCACAGGATCCTTCTCTTGGATTTCCCTCCATTAGCAAAGTACACGGTGAACGACTTACGTGATTCCAAAAAGTTAGTCTTAATCATTGCAAAGGAAGAAAAGAGTACAATAGAGTTATCTATGAAGGAAATGTGTTTACCCGTTGATCAATTTTCGGACAACACTGAAGTCGTTTGGGCCCTCTTTAGGGAATCTAGGTATATTACCTTGTTCCATTTTTGTATAATTACCATTAGAATCCAGTTAAACCTATACAAGTATGTCACCATGGTCATTAAACCTAAGTTCGTATTAATTATAAAGTACAAATCAACAAGTATAGCCACTAGTGCAGCACTTACTCCTGGTTGTAGGGCAAAAGTATGAATTCCTTGTCCCGGTGAACCGGCAATAACTCTGTCATGTAATCATCGATGAATTTTGCATTCTCCTTAATGCTTTGCATGGAGACCAAGTGTGGGTGGAGGAAATCTACCGGTGATTTCCTTAATTCGGCTTCAAAAATCATGTGTGTATATATATACATACAAAACTAAGGAGTTATATATAACATTTATCGGTATTACACGAACATTGACCATGATTATACATACTTACAGTGTTCAGCATCGCATGAGTGAGACGTCGAGGGCGTCGAGGTTGAAGAGGAAGAACAAATCCTCGAAGGTCGCCGTGAAGACACAGTATTGAACATCGTGGTGAAGATGATGTGGCTCAAACTTGACGTTGACACCCGTGCACTGTTTCCCATCCATCTTGTTGGCCTATTCTATGTACCATTTATGCAATCTCATGCAAACCAATCCTAGGATTTCAAGGTCATTTACCGTCTCGACCAACGACTGACCTTGCACGAATTTCCGAGCCAACGACAAGAAGGGGATATCATCGAGCTTCTTCAAATTGCCCTTTTTGCCTTGCTTTTTAGAGGTCGACTTCACGAGAGTCGACCGGGCACGAGCTGTAGATGCATCTGATGCCCTGGGCCCTTGTCACATCGGTGCAGGTAACTCTGATGCAGATAGCACTGGTGTAGGTAACTTTGGTGCAGGTAGCTCCCGTGGACTTGGCACCTTTGCAGGACCTTCCTATGAAGTTGACAATGGTGCAGCAGCTCCAGGCAAATGTCCCTCTTGGACTACTGGATGAATGTTCCAACGGCTTTCCCTAGATTCACAGCCTCGTCGTTTGGGGGCATCTGCAGTGGGACAACCTAGAAATTGGCATGAACACCATCCACATTCACTTTGGTGAAACCCAGCTCTAGGTTTACACTGTGCAGCACAGCACCAGCACCAAATGGATATGCCTGGCCCCAAGCAGCGTCCAGGGCAACGGAGGCACATCTCACTTGGAGCTTGCACTTTGTAGTAGTGATATCAGCTCTTGACTTGATGATGATCAACTCATGATGTCATCCAAAGTCTTCATTACCTTGGAACAAAACCTATTCATCCAACTAATGGAAAATGTTAGTCTCACAATATGATTATCATTAATTACCATAACATACCATTAACTCATAATGGTGGGACAAGATACTTCAATCTTTCCATCTTTGGTAATTGATGACAACCATCACAATTATAAATAATTGAATATAAAGAATGAGTATATATAAACTACACAAGTTTTATATACTCAGGGATATGTTTCAAAGTAGAGATCCCAAATATATGTGAAAAAAGAAATATGGATCAATACCAATGAAACCACAAAACATAGAGCGAACTCTCCCTAAATGTGTGCATACACGAACGTGTAATAAGAACATATGCACATATTCAAGTTAACCTTTTGGTGGAGTTCAATCAATATTTTGAATCCGATGAATGCAACAAGATATAGTAATATGATGTTGAATGTATACTTCCATGATTTTCACATTTTCATCCAACTAAGACTAAACAATAGGTATAACGATAGAAGTGTTAGTCTCATAAATAGATTTGTCATTAATCACCAAAATACTCCATTAACACATAATAGCGGGTCTAGATTCTTCACCATGCACCGCCCGTGCTTCCCCTCTTTTCTTCCTCGCATCACTAGACCATCACCGCCACCATTCGGCCTTGCGCCGCCGCCGCTGCCATGGTTCTCCGGCCATACCCATGGGGGCCCATTTTGGTGATTCTTCGGCCACCCTGCCACCTAACTCGCCAGCGTCGCCCCCATGGCCGTGGAGCCCTTGGACTACTCTGTTTCGTTCTGTGAAGCTCTTTGTAATGAGTTTCCTTGTGTTTATGACCTTTAGGCCCTACTTGTACATGTCATTGACTCTTTCTTGTCTTCATTTCTCCTCTGATCTTTTCTCTAGCTAATGGTCTGACATGTCATGGTGTTTAGCATTCCTACACAAGCATCTGTGACATGTTGTCGTATCTTATGAAGTTAGTCAAACCGAAACAGTAATTCCATAATAGTAAATTCCAACTTTTTTCTATCATTTCATGTAAGAATTGAACTTCCAAATGTTTATTCTCCTTCATACGAACTCTAAATCCGTCGATTCTTGTTCATAAATTCATCTAAATTTAATATCTTCCTTCCTGTATTTATTTTATAATATTTGGATTTTATTTGATTTATTGTTATTTATTCTGTCTCGATTCGCGCGTGTAGAGTTTGACGTCGCCGACACCAGTTTGGATCAACCAGAAGCGTTAACCTCCAACTTCAACGAAGGCGGGTCTCCTTTGAATATTTTGTACCTATATTTTCCTAAATCTATTTTAAGTTTCAAAATAAATATGCAATGTTATTTCACTTAAAATGATGAGTTTAATTTGTAGGTTGTTAGTTAATCCTAACTTGATATTGTCATCATTTGATGTTGATTATCTATGAGCCCTTGTCGTCCTAGTACATAAAATCCTCAGTAATGAATACATTATTGTCAGATAATGGATTTTTTTTGCGGAATTAGATGAATACAATGAAGAAGGACATCTTTATGGATTATATATAGATTGTTGAGAACAAATATAAAGTTAACTTGGTGGAACCAATTATATCATGATTTGATTTAGAAATATATTATTGTTGGATTATGCAATATATCATTGTTGGATTATTGGAATACATCATTATCGGATTACATCATTGTTAAATCATAGGATTATATCATGATTTGATTATAGAAATATATCATTGTTGGATTATGCAATATATCATTGTTGGATTATTGAAATACATCGTTATCGGTTACCGGATTACATCATTGTTAGATAATAGGAATATATCTTTCTTGGATTATAGGATTATATCATTGTTGGATTACAGGAATATATTATTATGGGATTATGGAGATACTTTATTGTTGGATTATAAAAATACATTATTGATGGATTAGTATAAAATGGTAGAACTGCTTAGACAAGCTTTATCGGTCATGTTTATCTTATGGGTGGGAATTATTATTACTATTTATGCAAATCAGTTTGAGAAATGTATGGCAATAGGTATTGCCGTTGGTTTTCAAATGAACATTGTAAATGCCTTATAATAATCAACTTAGTGGCACACTTATGGAAGTGTGTCATGACAGACATTATAAGTTGATTGTCTTTTGTGGGTAAAGTGTGCAAACTTTGTGTAAGCCCCCAAAATCGGATCCATTACAAGCTAAGTAATTGCACCGGAGGCACAACGCTTAACAAGGAACGAAAATGATTTTGAGTGCTTGGATATGTATCTTATGTTAGCTCTCAATGATCAGTGGCTAACATGTACATATCTAATACAACATTGCATTCACATCCATACACAATATACACGAATAAAAGAATCGTTATTACAATAATATTAAGTAGAACCTTAAGTTATAAGTTTGCATAAGAGGGTTGACCAGCCAAAGTTAGATATAACCAAATTAAATCGCAGCGGAAGATAAATAAAAAAAATGAAGGAGAAAAGCCAAATTGGCATGCCCAAACCTACAAGCAACCAACTAGAGTTAAAGTTGTAGCGTCTGTAATATTTAAACCCAATTTGAACGACTTCTCACCTGAAACATGGACAATCCAACTAAGTGCAAAATCGTACTCGTAAGACTTATGAATAGCAACATATAATAAATGTATTCAAGTGTCAAAGGAATGCTACTACACTAGTTAATTTTCAGCATAAAGCAAGTTTTTCATTGAGATAAATGATATATATTCAAATTGCTATTTGTAAAACATTTTAGAAATGTTTTATAATAGTAGGTACTCCAATTCATGATAAAAAAATCAGTAGGTAATCCAATTCATAAACAACACACGAACTTCCTGTTCGTGACATATCTCAATTCTCAAACATATCAATACACAAACTTCCCATTCGTAACAACATACAAGATCTGAACAATTCAACACATGATGCAACAATATAACCCGACCCAAACCCATAAACTAACTATCATGCTTTCCCACAAGTGATGTCCATAATCGGGAACATGACTATTCAAATAGATTTAGTTCTCTACAGAGTTGTACAGCTTTACCCACATGATATGAATATCTCATAATGTCGGCCAATGCACTCTTCCTTAGAAGTGTGACTGAGATACCATAACGAGGCCGTTACAATATCATGTGCTAACTAACAAACCACCTGAGGATACACACCATGGCAGGCTATCATTCGCACTGAGCCACGGCTAATCTCGTTGTGTAAATAAGTCCCTTGTGCACAAGAGACCCTTAAGGGTAAGTAAGATGACACTTAATATGCCCCCACTAGATTGACAACACAATAATTAAACAATAACAACAACAATTATCAATCTAATTGTATTTTGATAGCTAACACACAATAAATTATTTAGCCAAGCCTTCACCATTATCCCAGCGTGTGATTACACATAAGACTTGGTTCATCACACCACAGACCAGTCCTCAATTACTCAGATGGGGCTACACGAATCTAGGACAACCTCGCTTCATCACCCTATCGCCCGTCCAAGTCCAACACACAACAAATCCCACCCAACAAGTCCACAATAACCATATTCAACATAATTCAATCCATATAATCCTTAAGTTTTATCAAGATTCGATTCAATCCATCGGTCGATGGACTAGTTCCATCAACCGCTTTCGGCTACAACTACTAGCATGGCTAAGCATCGTTCTACAAATTAGCAAATAAACCCATATAACATATAACCTTAATCATTTAAGGTAATAGGGAAATCAACTTTCAAAGGAGGGCAAATGCAGCAAGTGGATATAACTAAACTACCCATTTGACATACAAGTATTTAAAATTAAGCAATGCGTAGAATACTTAAAAATCAACATAGATACTTTTTGAAATTAATAGGAATTCAACATGCATCAAAGGATGGACTATTTGCCTTTGTTAGGGATCATCCAGGTGCTTCTAAATACCACTCTTGATCACACTCGTATCTTCGAAAACTATCAAACACAAGATAACAACATATAAGAACAATAACACCGAAAACATCCAAAAATTCAATATATTCCAAAATGCATGAAATTTATAAAGTGGGTGGTCCAAGATTTTAGATGAATTCAGGTGAAAGAATTATTCCATTTGGATTTAGTATGTGAAAGTTATAGTAGTTTGAAAATCTAATTCACTACTACACAAAACGTCATCACAGACGGTTCTAAACCGTCATCACAGACGGTTTTGTGAACCGTCTGTATTTATACGTCTGTGATAACAGGCGTTCATCACATACGGTTTTCAAACCGTCTGTGAAAATAGCTATCACAGACGGTTCTTAACGAGAACTGTCTGTGATAATTACTATCACAGACGGTTCTTGTTTAGAACCGTCTGTGATAGTTTTTTGTATTGCAAAAAAAAATAGCATACGTTGTTTTCATTCTACATAGAACGTTGTTTGCAGCACACATCGTGGAGCACAGGCTATCTAGCACACCCAAAGATGATCACCAAGAACCCACTAGCACACTGAGGCCATCTAGCATAGCCACGGCCATCTACAATTCCACCAAAGGCAATAACGAATGCACCTTAGGACCTTTGGTCGCTCTCATCCTTCCTTCCCTCCTCCCTTTTTCATCCACCTCTCTCAAGCATACATGATCACCAAGAACCCCATTAAGCGGCCGCCCCTTTTTCATGCATAGAACAAACCACACTCAAAAGCGCTTAAATCAAAATCAGCAAAACATCAAAAATAAATAATACTCAATATGAAACAAAAAGGGAAGGAGGGGAGCAGAGGAGGACGAGCCGGTAGCGCAAGTGGAGGTGGTGACCGGAGAAGAGGGCCAGAGGGCGGAGAAAGGCAGCGACGGGTGGTGGCGTTGTGTTAAGGGCCGGAGGCCTACGAGCCAGAGGAGGCGGCACCCAGTGGAGCAAAGGAGGAGGGAAGGAAGGATGAGATCCAGCCTGAGGTCCCAAGGGGGTTGAGGGAGAGGAAGACAACACTAGGGTAGCATAATATATAAGGACCGCGTCAAAATACTTTTCCTCCCGCGCATGCATTCAAAAATTTTCGAACTCCCGCCTCCCGCGCTGCGAATCACAGACGGTTTCATACAAAAACCGTCTGTGATAACATATCATAGGCGGTTCGTATCATGAACCGTCTGTGATAAGTATATCATCACAAACGGTTCTTAATACGAACCGTCTGTGATAATGACCTCATCATAGACGGTTGGTATTAAAAACCGTCTGTGACTTGAATTTTATCATGGCTTGAAATTTTTCTTACTCTCTGATTTTACTATAGCCTGACGGTTCTTAATACCAACCGTGCGTGATGAAATCATTATCACGGGCGGTTCGTATTAAGAACCGTCGCGAAATATCCTGACGGTTCTTAATACGAACCGTGCGTGATAATGACCTAATCACGCACGGTTGGTATCACGAACCGCTCAGGATATTTCATGAGCGGTTCTTAATACGAACCATACGTGATAATGACCTAATGACGGTTTCAAAGAAACCGCTCGTGATAAGATAACTGACGGTTCCAAAGGAACCGTCTATGATGAGGCGTCTACTATGACCTATTTTGTAGTAGTGATTTATGAAAAAATGTTGAAAATACCCCTTGTCTACTGTTCATCCGAAATTAATTATTTAGTAAAAATTTATAGAACATTGGTGAAGAAAGGATTACATAAATAAATACAGAATAAAATTATGTGACCAAAATAACTTGGTTCAACTCATTTGGAGTTCATATGAATTAGTTATGAATTTTTAAAGTTAAAAGCATTTTCTAGTGTAAAAATAATTCGATTAAGGATCAATTTTCAAAAACTATATTTTCTGTGATAGTGACAAGTTTGAAACCTATTTTAAAATAAAGTTCAGTTAAAATAAAAAAAATATGAAAATTGGTTTTACTCATTTTGGAGTTGAGATGAATTAGTTATGCATTTTTGAAGTTAATTGAATTTTCATTGTACAAATAAGTGATTTCCATATTTTCTTTTAAATACTGAGTTGTGAACGTTCGGACTGTCTAAACAGACTATGCTCCGTTCGGACCGGTTTGAACGTCACTCGAACTGTTGACTACTTCAAACCCAAACCTTCCTACATTGACTGAGCTAAAGAAAATACAAAACGAAATCCTAAAATTCTGTAATAATTCAAAGCGGTTCCTGGGATGATCTAGAACTCATATAAAATTTTAAACCCCACTTTTCATATTTTATTTGCTTATTATAAATTCAAACTTACAATAGGTTATTGAATTGAGTTTGAATTTTCTATAGGTCGAATTGAGTTCCAAAAATTTGAGAAAAATTATATTTATTTATTATAAATAATATAGTATTTAAATAAATTATTTCCCAATGATGATCACAAGTTTTTATTTCTGTTTTATTTTGGGGGAGTTGATTTAAATTAGTTATGAATTTTATGCTAAGTATGTACTAATGATTTTTAAACTCTAATTACTTTACCAAATTTATACCAACCATCCCAATGGCTTAATGCTACTCTTGCTACTATCAGAACCATGGCATTAGGTTATTGTCCTTTTGATAAACATCTTTTAGCAAAGGTTCTTAGATTGGTTCCCTCTTTTATTTAGACATCTATACTTCAACTCTTATTTGTTAAACAACTTTACTTCTTTAAACTGTTTTACTCTTTTAGATTAAGAGCCAAAGGTTAATAAATTGCTATGTTCTCTAATCAACTACTTCGGCAAATGCCAAGACACTAACTTACTAACCCCTCCAAGAGTTTACTACTGTTCATCCACCTCATTAAGCACTTGCCTAATCAAATCATTCTCAGTTTGTTATTGCCATTCAAACAATTGCTTATTTTTCATATTTGCTTGCCTCAGCTAGCTTAATGTCCAAACGTAATTGAATTATAAACCCTCCAAGTACTTTGTATTAAGAAATGTCATTAGCCTATTGCCATACCAAAGAATTCTTACTTTACCTTCTCTGTTCATTCAATTTATCCAAGGAGTTTGTTGCATTTAGGTGCTGTTAAACTTTTTGTCACTTCATTCAAACATCCATTTGTTCACTTAAACATGCATGAAAAATAAAATACCATGCTTAATATGATGAGTATGCAACAAGGACCACTAATTTATATAAATGTGGTTTAACTAAAGATTTTACCGCCGCACGCGCTAGGCATGCGACTACCACCGAACATCGTCTTCTTGGCTCTGCGTCCGTGTCCCCTGTAGTCATTGCCGACTCGTTCGCATCCCGCTTGGCCTCTCATCTGCATCCATGTATGCGCCCGCATCCTTGGTGCCGCCGCATGCATGCTCCGTCTCCCATTGTTGATCTCCCTCGACGCCGCGTCCCGAGCCGTATCTCCGTCGGCCGGCCGCCACACTGCAAGGAGCCGCTGCGCCATTGGCCAATGCCACCGCATGCATGCATGCATGCATGTGCCGCTGCCTTGCTACTGGTCGGCTTCTCCTCGGCACCAAGCCGATGCCTCCTCAAGTCGCCGACTTGCGCGGACTGCCGCCGGACCGTGCCTCGGGGTTGTGCCGCTGCATGCTGTGTCGCCACACCTCACGTCCTTAGCTCCTCCCTTGATGCCATGGGCTGCTGCTGCTGTGCGCACACTACTGCAAAAAAAGGTAATCGTAGACGGTTCAAAATTGTCATCACAGATGATTTTCTAAACCGTCTGATTTTATGGGTCAGTCATGATATGAGGTCATCATAGACGGTTTTTGAATCATCTGTGAAAAAGCTATCACAGACAGTTCTGAACAAGAGCCATGTGTGATAATCAGTTATCACAGATGGTTCTTAACAAGAACCGTCTGTGAAAAATAGATTATCACAGACGGTTCTTGTTCAGAATCGTCTGTAATAGTTTTTTCTATTGCAAAAAAATTTGGAATTCTGAGCCAAACCAATCAATTGCTGGATAGTTAGACCCGAGTATCTCCATATGGTTGATTACACAATCTAGAATGGAAGAAAACTCAAACTAGACGGCGAACGAGCAACTAAAACGGGTGTTGAAACTTTGGAGGCAGTTTTGAGGTCTTAAACGACCTTTTTTTTTTTGGATTTTTCACTTTTTTGGAACCTCGCGAATAAATCTAACCTGGACTTTTCATTAGCTTTCAAATGAGCCAAAGATTGTCAAAATCCGAGTTCGTATGCAAAAGTTATGGCTATTTTACCGAATAGTGCGCGAAAACGAGTCCGAGACGAAGAGGCGAACGATAGCCTGGTACTCCGAGTTAGGGATGCCGTGGTGCTTGCTGTCAATGTCCGCAATCTTATCTTGATCTATTCATTCATAATAAAACCACAATCACCCCTGAGAGCCACCAAAAGCAACAAGGTAGGGGGATGACAAGCAATTGATCACTTGCTAGCATGGGGGATATTAACCAGGAAGAGAGGGGAGGGGATCAGATGGGGGATATCACCGGCAATGAAGGAGAGACGACGGTAGCATCACCGTTGTGTCACGACCAGAGGTAGAGGAGCTCACGATGGTAGTCGGCGGTAGTCGAAGCTCGGCGTGGGGGAGAGGGAGAGACTGACGGAAGACAAAGCAGGAGTGGTTATAATATACAAGGACAGTGCCAAAACATTTCGCCTCCCGCGCATACGTCCAAAATTTTTCACTAACCCGCACTGCGAATCACAAACGGTTTTAAACAAAAACCGACTGTGTTGACCATAATATTACAAACGGTTCATGTTGAAAACCACCTGTGAAGTATCACAGACAGTTCTGGATAAGAACCGTCTATGATATCACAGATGGTTCTTATATCACAGACGGTCCACGCCGCATGGAGCCCGTGGACAGTGCCTCGGCGCCCTCGTCTTCATGTCGGGCTGCTGCTGCAATGCTGTCGTGTCGTCCGCCGTGCTCCACCATGCCGAGCCGCCGCTCAGCCACCTCCGTGCTGCACTGCCGTCACGCCGATGCCGTCGCTTGGGCGCGCCCTTGGCTCAGCTGCTCCACGCCGCCGGCTTACGCAAGCTGCCATCGCTGTCGTGTGCTTGGCCGCCGCACCATGCACTGCATGAATGCATTGGCAGTATGCCACCAGCTGCACAGTGTGTCTCCTCGCTGCTTTCTCCTCTTCCCTTCTTGCAACACCCTCGAACAAACTCGCATGCAAAAACTAATTACATGAGTGGGATGCTCATGGGATGATGAAAACCATGGCATAACATGCATGAGCAGATTTTGTGTTTTTGGAGTGATTGGAAGGAGAGAAGGGGTGGAGAATGAACATGTGCAAAACTCTTGGGATGACTAGAAGTGCTACTAGAAGCTCTCGGCTGTGCTAGGAAAATGAAAAGAATGGCAGGAAGTCTTTGGTTGTGGGGGAGAGGAAATGAGGGAGAGGGAGAGGGAGAGAGAGAGGGCTGTTTCGGCTGGGAGCAAACAATTAGTGGACAATGGCAGCGGAGAGGAATGGCTGTGTAGTTGGAGAGAAATGACTGGCATGGTGTGTTTGATTGGGAAAAAAATGGCAGTGTAGATGTATAGTTTTGACTGATATTTGACTTGCTGTTTAAAATAGCAAATTAATTCAAAAAATTGTGAAATTTTGAAGGTGGGTTACTTAGTTGTTCAAGAACGTAGGAAAAATATTTCCAGGCACTGTTCACAAGAGTTGTTGTTTGAAAGAGAAATGGGTTAGAGAAATAGCAGGGAAAAGAATATATATGCAGGCATTTCATCTGCTACTTCTTTTCTCCTTTCGTGAATTTGATCAAACTGTCATGCATGCGAAAACGAATTGCAAAAAATGGGTTGGTTGTGCGATGACGATCGTGGTGGTATGACTTGCATGGCTTGGTTTTGAATTCTTGGTTGAGATTTGAAGGAGAGAAGCGAAAGGAGTTAGCAGGGAAGGAAAATGGGAGAGATGACAGAAAAGGAAGGGACCCGCGGGCGTTTCGCCTGCAGTCGGTCGAATCGGAAAAGAAAAATGATGATACTAATGCATGCATAATGACATGATTTTTGTGATGCATGTGAATCAAGAAATCAAAATAATTAAATTTAAATGCAGTCTTTCAAACCAATCGATTTGATATTGATTTTTATTACTTGAGGTGAAAGAATTGCAAAACATGCTTTAAATAATTCCTCATTTTATATTTAGAATAATTATTGTCAGGACCCCGAATATGCAACTCCGAGACCCTCTGTGTATTCTGAACTAGTCCTAGATCAGTAGCTAGCTCACACAGTTACAATATTAATGTAATCATAACCATACAACAAGATAAAGGTAAAGTAGACAAATTAATATTACTTAGTAGCAAAAGGACCTTATTGTCAAATCTTATAGAGTTTGTCACGCAGAGCTTAACAACAAAATGTAACTTGCAGCGGAATCAAAATATCTCGTGGTAGCTATTCGATATGCCCACAGGCAATCGAGTGAAGGACGTGATCTAGTTCGCATAGTTTTCAATGTACTCCTCTTTATAGAACTCTGAGTTCTCTGGTTCTTCTTCAGTGACTGAACAACAAATGGCGTAAAGCCGTGAGTACTTTCAAGTACTAAGCAAATCATAGAGAAATGTATGCAAATAATATTCATACAAGGCTTGACAAGGATAGCTTTATGGCTATTTGTAGAAAACAGTATTGACAGTAATTACAATAAGTAGATTGGAAAGCACAATTTAAAAGATTAATACATAAGTAATCATATTCTTTGAAACAACTAGTGAACAACTCTGTTCACTTCCCATCCATTAACCAACATCTTGATCGCTTCCTAACTAAACCACCATTCCAATATTTTTATGAAAAATCTACCCTCGTATGAAATCACCAGGCATTGTGCATAACTAGGACACAGCTATTTGAATAGTTTTACACTCTGCAGAGATTGTACAGCTTGATCCACAAGAAATAGTCGCTTGATAAAACACATGTTTTCTTAAACATGTGAATCAAGGAGAGACTATCACAAGGCTTTTACAAAATTATATTTTGATTCGGTTCTGCTCGCTAAGGATTCGCTTTCCTGGCCCTCTCTTGCGCCATTCATCAACCCAAATAGAACCGACTCAAAATATTGCTAATTAGTTAGCCAGATCCACCCCATAAATGAACTTGTGGTTGCACGGTATGGCCCAGATCAATGGCGCACAAAGTTGAGTCCTTAGTGGTTGCTCTGGCGAGACTACCTCAACCCATGTGCTTCGCGCACTCCTCCTTTACTACCGAACCACTCGTCCGAACATAAATCATTTTTGGTTCACCCCCTTCCAAATGAGAACCCTTACCATAGCACAATAAATTTTCTTAATAGTGGCTTCCGCCAAGATTTCAAATATCATTAAGTCAAGATTAAACATTTATGAACATGTGATCATGAATCCCATCGTATAACTAAAACATGGCTAAGCATAATACGCACCCTGTTGGTAACTAAATTTGTCCAACTAATATAACCCATTCTATAGTGTAAGGATACATGTCAAGCAATTTATTCAAGGAGACATAATGGCAATTAGGCATTTAAATATTTCCAAAACTATTATTATAAAATTAGCAATGCATGTAGATATAACACAATATAGTTTTATAAAATGAGTACTACATGATCAAAGATCTACAATTTGCCTTCGTTGAAGGTTTGAAGTGCTTCGGCAGATGGTTCCAGGAATTCTTCAGAAACGCTGAAATCTACGCGCGCGAAAAGAGCCAAATAAATACAATAAATCCAAAAAAAAATACAAAATTAGTAGCAAAAGAGAGTGGCTGAATTTAGATTAATTTAGCACGAAGAATCGACGGAATCGGATTTCGTATGAAGTAGAACAAAAATCCAAAAGTTTGCACTCACATGAAATATAGAAAATCAGACATGAACAATGCAGGCTCAAGCAAAAATGATGGCGCCGGCGAGGGAAAAGGAGGGGCGGGCGGTGAGCTAAAAAAATAGAATCCCGGGAGTGAGACGGACCCAATGGTGATGGTCGCATCGCCGGGAGAGGTCCGGTGCGGCGGCTGTGCACAAAACAGTGTCGAGGCGCAAGGAAGCGACGGTGCTCCAGCGATGCTCTGACCAAGATGAGGGAAGCATGACGTAGAACGTCGCGAGGCGAAGCCAATGGTGGTGAAGATGTTACTAGGGGATCAACAATGACGACAGAGCGTGAGGAAGAAAGAGTTTCGGCCTACAACGAAAAAATCTTGATTGCGGAGAAACGGAAGAGAAAGAGAAGCGAATTCGGGGGATAGAAGAAAGAGACCAAGGGGCACGCTGTGACTTGGGTGGCACGGTAAAGCAATCACTGGAGAGGGAGAACGGGGAAGGTGACGCACGGTCAGCGATGGGGAGATAGTGGTGCCGGTGAGCCAAAGGTGCTTCGGGGAAAAGGAAGGGAGCACCGCGTAGAACGTTGCGGGGCAAAGCCGACAACATGGGCAATGTCGTCGGGGGATCAAAGACGGTGCTGAAAACAACGACGGAAGGTGGTTCGGCCGCTGTAACATCCCAAATTTCCTGAGTTTTTGAAATTTTTCAAAATAAAAATAACCATTTGCTTTTTCCTGTTTTGTTAAAGCTTAAACTAAAATTTCATAAATCAAAAACAATTTAATGTGAGTAAATCCAACTCCAACTAAATAAAAGTTGTTTTATTTTTCTTCTGGTTTATCTCGAAGTCTTTTTGAAGATTTTCAAAACCCTAAAAAGGAACCATTAGGTTTAATTAAGTTGCAAAAGCTTAACCTGGAGTTTTGAAATAAAAAACTATTCAAATTGAACTAATCCAACTTCAATTAAATTTAAAAGTGGTTTATTTGAGTTTTCTGGATTTTAATTTGGTTTTTCCTTTTGTCCGAATGTCAAAATCTATTTTGTTTGCAAAATTAAAAACTAAAGTAGAGTTAAAAGTATTTTTATTAAGTTCTAAATAATTCAAGGAACTTCTGTGAATTTCCTACAATTTTTAGACTCTATTAGCTATTTTCTAAAAGCCTTTTTGTTTTTCTGGCATTTCTTTAATTGGAAATGTATTTAAAATCCTCTAAAGGCTTTTGGGACGAATCTCTCTCGGTCCAATCCCCTTTTCTCTCTCTCGTGGCCCGCTCCTGCCCACTCCCCCGCACCCGCGTCCTCCTCCGTTGTGAGCCGTCCGACCTGGAACGGACGTCTCCAATCTGGTTGCGTTTTGGACGTCCGAACGTCCCACGCGTTTTGGACCGACCAATCGGAATCGGACGGCCCGCGATCACCGTGCCCTCTCTCTGCCGCGCGGGCCCCACCTGTCAGCTGCATCTTTCCCCTCCTCCCCTTCTTCCTCGCCAAATCGTGCCGCGTCCATGCACGCGTGCGCGGCCGTCTTGCGCGAATCCCGCCGCACGCCGCCTCCTCGCCGGCCCTAGCGCCGCCTGCCGCCCGACCTCGCGCGCCGTTCCCGCCTCCACCGCGCCCGTGAACCCTGCTTTCCCCCTTCTTCACGCGGACAAGCTGCCCCACCGTCCGCCATGGCAGACCGTCAGCGCCTCCCCCTCCTCCTCCTCCAGGCCTCCCCGAGCCCTTTAAAAGTGCGCCCCGGGTGCCCCGCCCCCTCCTCTCTCGTTTCCCTCTACTCCCCCTCTCTCCCTCGCCCTAGCTCGGCCGTGATTGAAGTTTTCGCCGCCGCCACTGAGCTCCTCGCTGCCACCTCTAGCACCGCCTCCGAGCAATCTCAGCCGCCTCCACCGTCGGCATCGCCGCACCAATGGGCACCTCGTGCGCGCCTCCTCGTCCCCGGGAACACCCCGTAGCGCCTCCTCCACCTTCGGCCGTCGCCGCCACCGCTTCTCATCGTCGCCGCCAGCCGTTTCTTCGCCAACCGCCATCGTTTTGGTGCTCCCTGGGATCCTCGCACCCCCCTCTTCGCTTCGATACCACCCATTGGGCTGGCCGTGGCGCGTAGCGCGGGCGAGCACCGCGCCCGAGCCGCTGCTGCCGCCGTGTTGACATGGCTCCAGCTTGCCGCCACCTCGCCTCCACCTCAGCGCCCTGTCACCCCCTCTGGCCTACGTGGTCATCCACGTGGAAGCCCACATGGCACTCCAGCCCCCCCTTTTCCAAAAGCTCGGTGGACCTAGTCACTTGCACCCTCTCATTGACAGTGGGCCCCATATGTCAATTTCTTTTCTTTTCTTTTCTTTTCTTTTCTTTTATTTCAGCCGAAATTCCGTCTGATGACGTCAGCTGATATCATATTTGTCTTTTCATTTTGAAAAATAATTCAAAAAATCAGGAAAATTCCTTTTTCTTGATTTTCAATATTTCGAAGGCTGTAACTTCCTCATTCGAACTTCGATTCGAGTGATTCAAATTTCTAAATTCATCTAAAATCCTCCTCTTGCTGTTAGTGCTAATTTGGAATTTATTTGGAGTTATTTTATTTATTTAGCTCTTTTCGCACATGTAGATTCCAGCGTTTCGGAGGATTTCTCGGACCCGACAACCGAAGCACCTCAACTCTTCAATGAAGGCAAGTCATAGATCTTTGATCATGTTGAACCCAATTTCTAAAAGTATATTGTTTGATATAAACATGCATTGCTAAGATTATAATAAATGGTTTCGGGATTAGTTAATTACCTAATTACCATTATGCCTCCTTGACAATTACAAATGACATGTATCCTTGAATGACATTAAACCTTGGTCACCATAGGATGGTTCTCTATTAGTTGGATGCCTTTGTATACCAACAGGGGTACGTTTTACTTGCTTAGTCACGCTCTAAGTAGACGTGGGTCTCTTGGCATCATAAATCCCCAATGTTATTTTACCCCAGCGCACTTGGTTTGTGGCTTGTGTAGTAGCGACCAGTGTAGCTGATTAAAATGAAGTGTGGCCCTGTGTGAGGTCACGACATTTGTTGTCACCTTAACTAAAAATATGTTGTGCCCGGATCAGGGTGGTCCTCTAGCCAGGTTGAACCCATCTACGATTGAATTTGACTAATAAACTATGGAACCGTGGCAATGCCACTTGATGAAATTGTGGTGTCAGGACTAGGGTGGTTCTTTGGCCGGGTTGAACCGAAAAATGTTTTATGCTTGGGCGAGTGGGCGGTGGTAAGTGTGGGTGCCGTAATGCACATTGGGACGTGGATTAGTCTCACCTGAGCAACCAACTAAGGACTTAACCTTGTACGCCATTGTTCTGGGTCTTACCGTGCAACCTCATGTCTAGACTGGGATAGACCTGGCCGACTAATTTGCTATGTTTTGATTCGGTTCTGTTTGGGTTGAGAATGGCGCAAGAGGGGGCTCGTAACGGCGAATCCTTAGAGAGCAGAACTGGGTCAAAGCAGAACTTTGTAAACACCTTGTCACATACTCTAGACTGGTTACCTAAGGTAGTGAGCGGTGGCATCGTCGGGTGCCAAACAAACTAGAGAAGTCGTGTCATGTGGGTAAAATGCACAACTTCTGCAGAGTGTAAAACTATTTGAATAGCCGTGTCCCCAGTTATAGACATGCCTGGAGCTTTCACGCAAGGGGTAGAGCTTTTATCAAAAATGTGGGAATGGTTCGGTTGGATTGTGTAGTTGGATCTGGCTCTTGGTTGGGAGGTGAACAGGGTGTTCACCTGTTGTTTCAAAGAAAATTGATTACTTATGTATTAAATCTTTTAAATTGTGTTTTTGCAATCTACTTACCGTATTTACTGTTAAACATTGATTTCTGCAAAATAGCCATAAAGCTATCGTTGTCAAGCCTAGCATGAATAATAATTGCATACATTTCTCTATGACTTGCTGAGTACATTCAAAGTACTTACGGCTTGCGCCCTGTGTGATTAATCCCCACAGAAGAACCAGGGAACTCAGAGTATGATGAAGAGAAGTATCTTGAAGACTTTGCGAACTAGGTCGCGTCCTCCACTCGATTACCTGTGAGCATGTCGAATGGCCTCCACGAGATATTTTAGTTTCGCTGCAAGTTACCTTTTGGTGTTGAGCCCTGCGTGGCAACTCTGTATGACTTGACCATAAGGTCTTTTGCTACTATTAATATTAATTTGTCTGCTTCATCGTTAATTGGTTGTATGGTTATGATTACATCTTTGTTGTAACTGTGCGAGCTAGCTACTGATCATGGGACTAGTTCGGAATGCACAAAGGGTCCTGAGGTTGTATACCCGGGGTCCCGACAGCCGCCGGTGAATTTTTTTTGCTAGTGGCGAGAGAGAGGAGTGAATTCGGGGAGGTGGAAGAGGAGGCCGAGGGGTACGCTGTGACGCAGTTGGCTTCGAAATTGGGTGACCGAGGAGGGAGAACGGAGAGGAAGTGGCCTGCTGTTTTGGAGAACAAGAAATGGAGCTCACTGCTGCTTGCTTCGGGCTTGCTTCGGTTGGAGAAATGGTGGAGAGGAAGAGAGAAGAAAGGGAGGAGGGGGGAAGAGGAGAGTTGGTGGGGGAGCTGCTGGCTTTAAATAGGAGGGGAGGAAGAGTATCACGGGTTGGGAGCTCTTCATGGGAGGGAGGCGTGCGCAGCAGGCCGGGCTAGCAGGGGCGGCATGGGGCAATGGCGTGGGGTGGCAGGCGGCTGGTGAGGGGCGGCAGGGGATGGGTGTTGGCGTGGGGGTGGTAGAGGGCAGGGCATGGGGTGGCAGGCAGGGACAGAGCTTCAGCTGGACCAAAGTGGGCCGTCGCCCCCCAGCAATTTAGCTAAAAAATTCAACATCATGTATGCAGCATACTGCAGGGCACCAGGGGCTGTCCGTCTCCTCATCCTGTCTGTCCCCTCATCCTGTCTGTCCTTGCAGCTGTCCATGCTGGCCTGCTCCTTCCCTTCCTTGGGGCTCGGCAACACCCTCTTCTCGTCCTCTTCTTTCTCATTGTCGCCGGCCTCCTTCCTCACGCCGCCGCGCTGCTCTCCCGCCGCCGCTTCTCGACACGTGCCTTCAGCACCTCCAGTAGCTCCTCCATCGCCCCTTTCTTCCCGTTCCGATGGTTCTTGATCAGCACCTTGCTCACGTCCGTCAGCGTGATCTCCGTCGCGTCGATCCACTCCTCCAGGCCCCTCATGACCGCAGCGCCGTCGTCTGAGTCGCCCTGGAAGCTGAGGTAGTTCTTTGATTCTTTACTCTTGATTCTTGATTCAGTTCTTTCGGAGGACCGGTCGAGTTCTTAGTGTCCCCCCTTAGGAATTTGCTAAAGCTCTGTCACTGGCGGCAGGGGATGGACTTGGGCAGGTGTAACACCCTGGCTATGCGGAAGCCAAAATATTACCTAAAAGACTAACAAACAACAACAATATGGAATAATTTCAACGAAACATTCGGTCATGAGTGACAACAAAGTAAAAAAAAACAACAACCCTATAGCCATATATAGATTCTCAATAAGAGCAATTCACTTATCAAATGAGCATAAATCAATCTAAAGAATCCTCACATTAGCAACCAAGTTCAAACAGTCTAACAATTCTAACTCATCCAGATAATGAACAACTACCTACAACTAAAGCATCATTGTTCCAAACTATAGCGAAATGGAATTAAGTGAACTTAAAGTCGAAAGGTTTTAAAAAAACTAAAAGCATCATCCATGAATGCAGTCAAAAACATCCACCACGAAGGATAGTCACAAAATCGTCCACCACGAAGGATGGTCACCAAAATCATCCACCTAAAGGAAATGTAATTCTGAGAATTTTTAGATAATTGGACAGGGTCATTCGTTGTGGTTATATATGTGTGAAGTGCACCATGACTACCCCTTCCCATGCATGCCACTGACTCGATGAGTACCTAGAAAGCACAACACAACAAGAGTGAGTCCACGACTCCGCAAAGTGCAATAGTAGGTAAACATATCATCAAATATGGTCAAGGGAATATACAATCCCACCATGAACAACAATATTAAATGCCAAACATCCAAATCCAAATCTTGTGCAGAACACAATGAACATGTCATGAATGCATCTCTTCACTTCTTAGCAATTACCGGTAATGCCGAGTAGTGTATCTGTCGATACATACTCTAAGCCTGTGCCCTCTAGGCACAGGGATCCAAAGCCCACACTCCACGAGTGTGGGGACAAAAGCCCGTCCAATACATGACGGGGATCCAATACATACTCAAGGCCTATGCCCTCAAAGCACAGGGATCCAATGCCATGATGCAGAATGTAAAACATGATATCAACACATCATGAAAAGTAATGCTCATCAACATTATCCAACTTAAAGTTTCATCATAAACCATGGCATTCCTTAATTATTAAATAAAGCAACACACTAATACTACTTGCACTTGCCTCCACCGTGAGACCGAAGATAAAAAAAAAGGCAGAACGAGCTAGCACCGGGGTTCACCACCACCTGGTAACCAAGAATGTCATTAATCATCAAACAACAGGCTTAACAAGACAATATTCATAGCGCTCTACAGCGTTTTCCCATAACCCAAGTTTAATCGCTCAACCTTCTAGAGCTAGACAACGTGCTAAACGGAAATCTGTTCGGGACAACAATAAAGAAACAATCATAATTTTTGATGGGATTAACCAAAACCCAAGTTTCTTATTGTTCTGGAAAGCTAAGAACATAAGCTACAAAAGTCTAGTTGGCGCAATGCTAAGATTTCGCCTTTAGCAAAAAGTGGCACACAGGTCAAATTTACTGTCAGAAACTGACGAACAAACTGGACAGTCAAATTGAAACTTGCATATCTTTTGTTCTACAGACCCAAAAAAATGTTCTTTACCAATCCCGAAAGCTAAGATAAAGTGCTACGATATTCGTTTTGGTGGACAGCTCAGAATTGGCTCTTAACAGATTTAGCAGTTAATATTTCTGCTACGCTTTGACAGATTCCTTGACAGAAGCAACTAAAAAGTCCATAACTCTTAAACCGTAAATCAGAAATTAGTGAACTTGGAACCCATTGAAAGCTAAAAACATAACCTACAACTCTCTAGGAGACGATATCCTCAGATTCGGAATGGATCCCCCACCAAACAGGCTCACAAGAAATGGACATAAAACTGAATCTGACACAGCAGGCTGAAGAACCGTAATCAAAGCAAGACTTAAGCAACTAAAACAATCTAACCAGCAAAGAAACCGCTCATTACCCCTTGAAGATCCTCAAGAACTTGCTGGTTTCTCCCTCACAACTCTCCTCCTCCTTCCTCCCCTCTTCCTCCCCCCTGCTCTTCCTCTCTTTCTCTTGGTCGAAATGGTCAGCTTCCTCCCCTCAAGGGCCGGCAGCAGCAGCAAGGAGCTTCAAAGGCAGCCATGGATTGAGTGGGGGAGTAGGGTTTTCAGTTTGGGAGAGAAGAGGGGTGGTGGAGGCACAAGAGGGAAGCAAGGGAGGGTGGCGGCCAGCAGGTTGGACAGGGGAAAAAGTTTGGTGGCTGCTAGGGTTAGGGAAGGGAAAAGGGAAGTTTGAGCTAGAGTTTGAGGGAGGGAGCTGGGTTGGTTGGGCTGGCCCATCTTGGGCATTTTCCTCCCTCCTGGCCCGCCAGGGCGGGCCCTCAAGCTGCCAAAGCCTGGGCCGGAGGCCTAGGTTCCAAAGATTCACTTCAAAACTGAAATTTTCGAGTAAATTCCCTCTCCTGACAAAAAAATACTCTATAATTGGACTTTGGGTTATTACAGCAGGTGTGCAAAGGGCATGGGCTAGGATGCTCTCGGGAGGAAGACAGAAGCTACGTGCATGCTTCATAAAAAAAAACAGGAGGAGAGAGATAGAAGAAAAAGGAATAAAGAAAAAAAATTGGAAAAATAAATAAATTCAAAAATTTTAAGAAAATTTTATAAAATACTTTGGAACTTGAATAGATCAAATAAAATAGTTTTGGATTTGTTTTGAAATTTATTTTAGCTAATTAAAATGTTTTTTCTTCAGAAATTCAATTTAAGCTTTAAATTAAACCGATAAAATCCAAACGATTTTTTATTTTTAAATCTTCAAAATAAATACCCACTTTAAATTTCATAATTTAAATTAAATTTTACAACAAATAAAATAATTTTTGGGAATACAGAAAAGAATTAAAGCAGACCGGGTTGCAAGAAATAACACCCACTTGAATAAAATCCAAGAAAACCCAGAAAATCCACTAAGCTCATTTTAGAATTTAATTAAAGTTTTATTCAATCATTTAAATGTTTTTCACTTTGGGATTTCAATTTAAGCTTTACATTTATTCAATGGAATGAAAATGGTTTATTTTATTTCTAAAGCTTTTAAAAGACTCCGAGATACGCGAAAGCTGAAAAGGAATAAAAAGATTCCAAAGGAATAACAATATCTTGGAAAAAAAAGTGAATTCAAGATCAATCCAAAAAAATCAAATAAATAATTTTTATTTAATTGGAGTTTGATTTACGCACGTTAAATTGTTTTTAATTTTTGAAATGTCAAATTAAGCTTTAACAATTCAGGGAAAATCAAGTGGTGATTTTTATTTTGAAATTTTCAAAAAGGTCCAAAAATTGGGATGTTACAATTATGCTAAGTTTAGATTTTTAATTATCAATTTTTATTTCCATTTGTTTTAATTACCTATTAGGTTTGTGTTTTAATTTCAAATTCCAAATTGAACAAACAAATTAAATAAGGAACCAAATAACCTCCAAAATTGTGGGGACCCCGGTAATTATCTCCATAAGACCGAGATTAGACAAGGTCTTAGGGACATAATTACGGGTCTCCGGTAAATGAATTCCAATTTAACTCTATCCAAGTGAGAGACTTAGTTTAATACCGGAGCCTCAACGATCATGCGCACGCTCCCTTGCGGCGTTACATGATTTTGATTCTCCTCGATTCAAGCACTACCCTTGGTGAGTTAAATGGGAATTCATCAACAACGAGTATGACATATATTGGCTCCCAAGATCAATGACCAATATACTCATACCCTCATCCAACGTTGATTACATCCATACAACGCATACAACAAGGAATGAAAGACATACTGCATAATAGTTAAGGTCTACAGTTTATTACAAACGGCCGACCGGCCAAATTTAAAACAGAGTATCAAGTAGCAGCGGAATTAAATAGATAAAGCAAAAGACCAGCAGTGGTATGCCCATCACCCATCGGCAACCGACTGGGAGTTAAATGGTAGCACACTACTCATTAGTGTCGCCCAAGTCAACACTAGCGAGATCATCATAATCATAACCTTCCTCACCTGAAAAGGCCAAGAACATCCGGTGAGTACAAGTGTACTCGCAAGTCTTACACAAATAAAAATAGATATGCATAAGGGTCATTCAAAGGATGGCTCATATTGGTTTAGTTTTGCGAAAGAGACGCAACAATTAACATCCTACACATACTAGATTTTCATGTGCCCATTTGAAAATCAGATTTGAAGTAGAAGTAAAACATGTAGTAAAGCATTTCAAGAATAAACAATTGAATCATACAAAGACCAAAGTGGCAGCCCACTTTGATGTACTAAACACATGAACAACCTGCTCATGACGAATACCAAGTTTACCCACAATTTTAATTGAAAGTCTAACAATTGTAACTCCCGAACTCAAGCGGTTGTCCATAACCGTGACACGGCTATTCGAATAGATTGATACCCCAGCGGGTGTACTACTTTACCCACACGACTTGATTAGCCCGTAAGCCTCCGAGGCCTCTTAAATAGCACACTTCCTATGGTATGCCGACGGGTAAATCAAGATATAGTCATTTTCAGAAGAAAGCCCTATTGGGCTAAGTCCCCTTGTGAGATGGTTCCTTGCCTAGTACAAGCGTCGATAGCACTTGCTAGGGGCTCACAAGTTATATTGGAAATACTGATGCAATCAAAACCAAAAGAATTGGTGCTCCTTGCACACTATAAAGGATTACATCGGCTCCTCAAAGAACATAAGATTTCACGGTCGCTATGCCCCTTACACCACCAAGGACTTAACACAATAAAACCTCCCCTACTTAACCATACAGCTCCCAACCCGCGTGTGGCAAAGACGAGTGTACTTGAATTAACGACGTTACCAAAGTTCGGTCCTCAATTGTCCAGACAAGTCCTTCCACTTACCCAATGCTCGTGCACAAAGCACCATCACTAACCAACACTTGTCCGGACCAAATCTCATTTAAAAATGACAAAGTTTAACTCATAAAACAGCTACAAGATCTGAAGTATAAATCATAAAATGGGAGTTGTGTTTATCCCAAAACCGCCGGGTTATTCCCGACGATCGAACTATCGTATCTAGACTTGCATGGCTAAGCAATTCTATAACCCATAATTCACACATCCTATCTTAAGCATATAGGAGTTGGCATAATTCAAGATTAACCTCAAGCATAGGACATAACTAAACTACACATCACAAAAATATTGACATAATCAAAATAGCATGCAAGCAATTATCATTGCACTATCTTAACCAAAACTGGGATGAAATATGATGCAAAAGAAAGTTCAAATGATGCTTGCCTTGCTGGTACAGTAGCTGCTCACTCTCAGTAGCGTAAGTGTCGATATCGATATGCTCGGGATCTATATAATTATAACATCAAATAAATACCGAGAAAACAACACAAAAACCAAAATGCTCAAAAATGCATGATTTTTCTACAGTAGTTAGATCATGATTTTAAATGACTTTTGGTGAAAGAATTATTTCATTTTGATTTAGCATGTGAAAGTTATAATGGTTTGAATTTCAGATTTCAATAAGTCGTCATTATATAATTTAATTATGAAGTGAAATTTTGTAGAACAGTGGCGAGTACGTGGATCACATAGGTAAATAGGCAATATTATTATAAGTCAAAAACAGTTGAGTTTGTCCCTTTTGGAGTTTTTATGATTTAGTTATTGATTTTCAAAGTTATCAGCCTTTTATAGTATAAAAATAATGGAGTTAAGGAGTATATTCTCCCAATAATAGTTTCTGTGATAGAGGTAAGGTGGAGACCATTTTTAGAATCAAGCTTACTGAAAATTAAAATTATCAAAAGTGGTCTCACTGTTTTTGGAGGTTCCAATAATTACTTCTGCATTTTTAAAGATTTCAGTCCATTTTCCTATTGTAGAGATAATGATTTTAATGAACAAATTTCCAATTAAAGCCCTCTGCTACAGAGACATGTATGAAACTAATTTTGATAGGAAGTACATTAAGAATGTAAATTTCCAGAAGTGGTTTCATGTGATTTGGAGTTAAAATGATTTAGTTATGCATTTCTAAAGTTATAACTATTTCTCAATGTGCCAGTAAATGGTTTTCGGATTTTATAACGCATTTACCGCTTTTCTCACCGAGTGCAGCGCTAGTCATGATCATCGACCAGCCGGCCCGCCGTCGCCGCCCATCAAGCTGGCGCCGCGCGCGCAAGCGTCCCTAGGTCGACGATTGCGAGCTGTTGGATCAAGATCCAACGGTCCATATTCGAGGTGCAATAGGACGGTCCGAATGTCTCACAAATCCAGGCCGTTCCTTTCGCATCCGACGGTCCAGATTAACTCCAGTACAATTGGTTTCTAAGCACGTGTTTAAAGACTTGGGTCCACACGTCAGGGGCTCCAACATTTTACTAAACGTGTTGTTTTCTGTGGGTGGGGGCCCGCAAGTAAGCGACTGAGTAAGGAGGTTTAAGACAACGCTTAATTACTAATGATTGCCATTAACTCATAATCATTTGATACGATGCGGTCGGCGATTTACAACGGGATTTCGTCCCCGCGCGTTTCACCGACGGCTTGCCGGCGATTCCGGCCACGGCGGCGTGAACCAAGAGTATGCTTAGGTGCACAATAGTGCTGCGCTCCTAATGGAAGTGGTCTAGACGGTGAGCCGGCACATGCACGCGCTAGCCGGAGTTGAGCGCGGCGAGTTATACGCAAAAGTGCATGCAGCTAAACCGAGCTCCTCAGTACAGCTTGGCGATTGCTTATGCTACCAAAAGGTTCAGGGAGGTCACCTGGAGCTATGGGAAGCTTGGGGAAGTCGAAGGTTGACTGGAGCTGTGCCGGAGCGGAGAAGACAAAGACGGCCAACTCGGCTTCACGGGGCGAGAGGTTCTCGAGCAAAACAACCAAGAGAGGATGATCAAGATGACTTAAAGATCATCGGAGGAAGCTATAGAAGCGTGGAATTTGACAATAGCTTACCGGACCTAAGTGGGAGACAAAAAGATTGTCCTTGGCTGAAAAGAGGAACACCTTCAAATTAATCAATCTGCAGGTGCATTGCCGAAAACAAGTGAGGGTTCTCGATCAAGAAACTAAGGCATACAAAGTGACGCGATGGAATGTGGTCATACCTCCGAGACGAAGAAGACACGAGGTGTCCTTCGGAGCGTGCTCTGTACCGAGCCAGAGCACGACGATGGGCGAGAGGCTACAAGCAAAAATAAGAGTTCGCTTGAGCAAAAATGGAAATGCCAATGAACATGGAACGGAGGAGCACCACCCGGTGGAAGCTACCCAAGTAGAAACCGAGAAAGCCTCCTCTCCTCACAACCGAGGAGAAGTGAGGGAAAAGGAGGGCTTCAGGGGTGATAAAGCCGGAGGGCGTTGGGGGTGGGTGCGGTGTGCGAGAAGAAACGCGGGGGCAGAGCCAGCGGGCGCGGTGAAGTGACGAGGATCGGGGCGAGGCGACCGCGTGGCGAGGAGTGTCCGCGAGGGTCGCGGGGAGGTTGAAGGCGAGCCGACAAGCGGCCCGTGATGGCGCGACTTAAGGTGCGGGGTAAGCCGGCGCTTACGTGGCGAATGAGGACCGTTAGATCGGGATTGGAAGGGTGAGATTTCACGTGTTGTTTTGAAGCGTAACAATGGCGGAATCGGACCGTCGATCTCGGATCCAAGGGCTGCATGTGCCGCAGATTAAGTGACGCGGTCGAGTCAAGCCGCGAGGTCGGACCGAGTCGACTGGTCCGAGCCATAGAACGATACAGTTTGACTGATTCTAATTTATTTGATTCTAGTTTGACTGAGGCTTTATAAATAGAAATAAATTTCTAAAAATTATGAAATAATTTGTGGGGGTTCCTGGGATGACATAGTTCTCATAAAAATTATAAAACCCTACTGTTCAATATATAGTTTGTGCTATTTAACTTCAAATATGTTGTATGTCTATAAATGTTGTTTGAATTTTAATGAGGTTCAAACTAGTCCCAAAAATTTGGGAAAATTTCTATTAATTCCTAATAATTAGTGTAGTATTTAAATAAATTGATTTCAGATTATGATCACAACTTCTTATCACTGATTTGAATTAAAGATTGAATTTTGATGTGTATGTTTACCTCAAATCAGATTTTCCAAGTACAATATATTATGAAATGATTTGAATTTGATAATGCAGGTTAGTGAAATACATATTAATCCAATTTAATTAGTTGGGGCTGTGACAAAAATTTCCAGAACAATTTCAAACAAGCATATGAGAGAAGATAAAAGCCAACTAAAATTTTCCCACACTCGAAACCTTTTTGCTTTGCAACAAAAAGTTTTTGAAAAATCCAAAATTTTATAAATGCACATTAGATGCTTAACTAATCCATATTAGGGATTTTGGGTTGTTACACTCTGTAGAGTGTAAAAACTATCTAGATAGTCATTCCATGGTCATGGGTGGTGCCGAGAACTTACTTGAATGAGAAGATGGGTTGGAGCCCAGAAATTTGAGATAACCTGGTGGAGAACCAATAGGAAGTACAGGATGTGACCCAAGAAAGAACATGAGCATTGGGTGGTTGGAGCCACTCAGTGATATAAGAGGTTGGAGCCTCGACTATTATTTTACAACAAAACTCAAATTTGTTAAAACATGTGTTAGTTAAAAATGTTAGGTCTCAGAATTTGCTACTACTTAATCTATTTCAATAAGTGACTTTATACAAACAAAAAAAACATAAGCCATTTTTTTATTAGCCTTTTATATTATACAACTGTATTATGTGTGTTGACTCGCAAGTACGGTTGTGTACTCATACTCGCTCAATATTATTATTCAGTAAGTATAAAAGAAGAGGGCTATTTGGACACTTATGCGAGTTCGTCAAGATTTGAAGAGAAGATGGCAGGTCGCGGGGCCCTAGTCGATTGCCTGTGGGTATATCGTGATGGTTCCACGTATTGCACTTCTTCTGCTGGTGATTTTTTAAAGATATTTGGCATGTTCGGCCATTCTAAAAGTAAAAAGTTGTTAGGTGTATTTACGCTTGATTATTATTATGTAATAGTTTTACATTTTTATGATATGTGTTTGACATTTAATGATGTAACTGTGGGCACTGGCTACTGATCCAGAGACTGGTGCCGTGAACACAGAGGATTCTAAATTACAAATTTGGGGTCTAACATCTGCCGATCAATTAAAAACGGGAAAGAGGTTCATAAGCACAAAAGAGAGAGAAAAAAAGGGGAAGCGAGAGCCTACAAGAAAACGACCACACTAGCCTGCTGAGGGGCTAGGACTACAAGAGAGGGAGCGACTCGTAATCAAGACTCGCTGAACACCCTTTTCGTTTGCTCAATCACCTCCTTGGTTTGCACTATCACCTTTTCTGCCGTGGCTTGTCTTAACTAATAAAAGAAGGAGTTTACCCTGTGCAGCAGGACGATCATCCCACCTCTCCTCTTAAATGAGCCAGATGGTTGCCCGTGCGCCGCCTTGTGAAAAACTGCCATGGCCTCACACTTACCCCCGAAATCATCGGTGGCCTTATCCCATGACTCTCTTGATTTTTTGCAATTGTTCCCACAATCTCACCAGCCCTGTCTTTTTTATCTCCAAGAAATACTCGTAGCAACAAGGTAGCGATGCCCGCATGAGGACGAGGCGCGGCACGTGCTACTCGTCCTGCTACGCGGCGGCGTTGGTGGCGACTGAGGGGCCGTAGATCTCTGGTCTTCTATTCTCCTTTTTCAGATTCATGAAATCCAACTTGGAGCTGACGATGCTGCAGCATCGAATTTTGGTTTTCGTTGTAACGCACGGGCACTTAACAAGGAAACATATTAGTGTTCTGTTCTGTAAGAAATATGTTCTATTTTAGCACACCGACACTCTACTAATTTATTGTATAAAACTCTTCGGTTTCTCTCCTTCCAAATATTCCACACGATGAAAATTGTTACGCCACTGAATTCGAGTGGCATTGAATTCACGCGTTTGGAATTCAAATTATTTCGCCATTGAATTCAAGTGGCATTGAATTCACGCGTTTGGACTTTTCGGACAGCGCGTTTAAGGCGAGCGCCTTTCCCATTTACTTGAAATTAATACTGGAGCAGCTGCTGGAGCAGTAGCGGGCAAATTAAGCGAGCAACCTATCCACCATGCATTCCACTGCCGAGTCGTTCTTGCTCCTGCTCGTCGGAGCAGCCGCTACCTTTTCCTTAACCGCCCACGCGCTGGCTGGCAGCGCCACCGGCGCCGCTGCCTGCGTGCCGCAGGAGAGGGACGCCCTGCTGGCGTTCAAGGAAGGCGTCACCAGCGACCCCGGGGCCCTCCTCGGCTCGTGGCAACGAGGAGGCCATGAGCAGGACTGCTGCAGGTGGAGAGGCGTCAGGTGCAGCAACCTGACCGGCCATGTCCTCAGGCTCCACCTCCGGAATCGGCGGATCAGCTACGATGGATACGGCCGCCGGAGCGTCGACGGAGGCCTGGTCGGCGAGATAAGTCGTTCTCTGCTCTCCTTGCAGCATCTGGAACACCTCGATCTCAGCATGAACAGCCTCCAGGGGCCATCAGGCCGTATTCCACAGTTCTTGGGCTCTCTCGAGAACCTGAGATATCTCAACCTCTCCGGCATACCGTTCTCCGGTAGTGTGCCTCCTCAGCTTGGCAACCTCTCAAAGCTGCACTATCTTGACCTTTCTAACCGTCAAGCACAGATGTACTCCACTGATCTCTCGTGGTTAACACATCTACTATTTTTGCGGTACCTCAACATGGAGTCAGTGAACCTCAGCATGGTAACTGACTGGCCTCATGTGGTAAACATGATTCCCTCTCTGAGGTTCCTTGATCTTTCTGATTGCTCGCTGACAAGTGCGAACCAATCGATCTCACGCTTAAACCTTACAAATCTGGAGGAGCTTACGCTCTTCTTGAACAACTTCGACCAACCGATTGAGTCCTGTTGGTTCTGGAACCTAACAAGCCTCAAGCATCTCAGCCTCTCCGGCACCGGCCTGTACGGTCAGCTCCCTAATGCATTGGGAGGCTTGGCGTCCCTGCAATCCCTGTCGTTATCGTATAACAAGAACAGCATGAGCATGGCGACTGCAAGCTTGAAGAACCTATGCAATTTGAGGATCCTGCACCTCGACCAGTGTTTCTCATATGGAAATATAACCGAGTTAATCGAGAGGCTGCCGCAATGTTCGTCGAACAAGTTGCAGGAGCTGGATCTGCAGGGAAACCAATTGACAGGGGTTCTACCAAATTGGATGGGGCACCTGACCAGTTTAGTCGTTCTTGACCTCATGGGGAACAACATTACTGGACCTCTGCCGGCATTTATAGGGAATTTTACAAATTTAAGGATCCTTGATCTCTCAGTCAACCAGCTGACTGGGCATGTGCCATACGAAATCGGTATGCTCAATAATTTGGCTAAGTTGGATCTAAGCGACAATGACTTGGATGGTGTGATCACAGAAGAACACTTTGATGGTTTACAAAGCTTGGAGTACATAGACTTATCTAAGAATCAATTGAAGATTGCGGTGGGCTCGGAATGGCTACCTCCCTTTAGACTACAAGAGGCACATTTTGAATCTTGCCAGATGGGTCCTCTGTTTCCTGCATGGCTTAAATGGCAAGTGGATATTATCCGGCTTGATATCTCGAGCACAGGTATAATTGACAGGATTCCAGATTGGTTCTGTAATTCCCTTTCGAAGGTCATATACTTGGACATGTCCAAAAATCAGGTCAGTGGAGAATTGCCAACAAATATGGAGATCATGTCATTGGAAGCACTCTATTCCAGTTCAAACCAACTCACTGGTCAAATACCTCCACTGCCAAGAAATCTCACCGTGTTGGACATCTCAAGGAACTCTTTATCAGGTTATCTGCCATCAAATTTGGGAGCTCCAAGACTAAGTATACTGCTTCTATATTCCAATAACATCACCGGTGAAATTCCACTATCCATCTGTGAATTGAGTTTGTATGCATTGGATTTAGCCAACAATCTTTTTGAAGGAGAACTTCCTCACTGTCTTGGGATGAAAGGTTTGACGTTTCTATTGCTAAGTAACAATAGTTTCTCTGGCAAGTTCCCACAATTTCTGCAAAACTGCACCGGTCTATCTTTTCTTGATCTAGCATGGAATAAGTTTTCTGGAAGCCTGCCGGTGTGGATTGGGGACTTGATGGAACTACAATTTCTAGAGCTTAGCCACAACATGTTCCATGGGCATATTCCGACCAATATCACAAATCTCTCAAACCTTTATCATTTCGGTCTTGCAGCCAATGGCATATCAGGTGTCATACCTCGGCGCTTGTCAAATCTAACATCTATGACAAAACTGAATCCAGTGGATCCTTACAGAATTCCTATCGGGTTCCGAGGCATAGTAGGTTCACTGTCGATGGTCACAAAGAGGCAACAATTCAGTTATGAAGGTCTTGTAGTTTTGGAGATGGCGACCATTAACTTAGCATTGAACTACTTAACCGGTGAAATTCCAGAGGAAATAATATCTCTTGATGCACTACTGAATTTGAACTTATCTTGGAATCAGTTGAACGGACAAGTTCCTGACAAGATTGGGGCCATGAAATCATTGGAATCATTGGACCTCTCAAACAACAAGCTTTCAGGTGAAATCCCTTCAAGCATATCAGAGTTAACCTATCTAAGTATCTTGGACTTGTCCTACAACAATCTCACGGGAAGAATACCATCGGGACGTCAACTTGACACCCTTTACACGGAGAATCCAAGTATGTACAATGCCAATACCGGTCTTTGCGGGCCTCCTCTTCAAAGGAATTGCCCAGGCAATAATGAATCAAAAGATGGTGATCAGAAGAGGTACGAGCATCATTCTGAGCCAATGTCCTTCACCTTTGGACTTGGCATAGGATTTGTAGTTGGCCTCTGGGTGGTGTTTTGTGCCATGCTATTCAAGAAAACCTGGAGGATTGCTTATTTTCGTCTCTTCGACAAGGTACATGACAAAATATATGTGCTTGTGGTTGTTACTTGGGCCAGGCTTGCTAGAAATGCAGCTACAAATTAACTACCACCGGACATGGTGCTGCGCCTGCCACTACAACTGAGCGCTAGTGTGCTATGAATAAATAAAGGCGAAGAGCATTTAACATCTTCTGTTAGGTTGTGTTTTTTTTTGTTTCTCTTTAAGTTTAAATAACGAGTGTTTTCTAATGCTTGCGATGTATGTGAAGTTAATTGTTTGTACTCATCAGTAATGATGAACCCAGTGATTTGGTTTTTTTTCAGTTCCAGTTCCACTAATTTATGCCAGTTCATAGTAGATTCCATGCAACTAGAGGCATCAACCTGAATATTTATGTCATATGTTGATATATGGGATATTCGTGATCCGAATTTCTAATATAAAAGGATTCAAATTAGTTGCTATAATAGCAGATTAGTTTATTACTCGGACTCTAAGTCTGATTACTCATTTATATACCTTTTGTAAGTCGTATAGGGAGAGAAGACGTCTGACGTCTCATTATAATCCCTCTGTCTTTTGTAAACACTCCTCATATAGTAATCATCGCCGATTTGTGTCTATGATTTTTTTTCTACAATGTTTTTTTATGTAAAATTTATGTCTCTTATTCCTATTGATTTGTGTATTATTTCTAACAAGTGGTATCAAAGAACAGAAGATTAGGATTTTGAGAGATGCACAAGAGGAAAAAAAACAGATTGCATCTGGCGCCGCCGCCTCGCTCGGCGTCGCTCCGTCTCGCATCGCCTCGTCGCGTGACTTCCTCGGCACGTCTCCTCGACGCGTCACCCAAAGCAGCAGTCGCGCAAGCCATCGCCTCGGTTCGTGCGTCGCCACGAGACCAGCGTCCTCCGCCCATCCGCTCGTCACCTCGGTCGGCGCGCCAGCATCGCTCCGTCCGCACGTCGTCGCGAAGCGCCAGCTTCGCCTTCGGTCCAGCGCGCGTCCTCCAAGCAGCGCTAAGTATCAGGAACTCTCCAACACGTGCGTACGAACCGAAAGCAGCAAGCGACAGAAGAGAGAGATTGGGGAGCGCCGAACAGAGAAGACCATCAAAACAACAAAAGCTCCAGCACAGGTCCTAAATTCTTGTTTTTTTATATTAAGTCACACATCAATTCTTCATTCACGTGATCCAAAGTCCTCAGAGCATTGCTTCACGTGGAGGATCAAGTTTTTGGAGATTTTTTTGCTTAGTGCAGTCGAGAAGTACAGGAGTTCAAATATCTTTGATTCATGTACACAGAAAGTGTACCAAAAAAATTATGATTATTGCTAGGTTTACACAGATTAGTACTAGCAATTTTTATGTTTTATTTTTCATGACGACTTTGAAGTATGATCTTCCACTCCTGGATCGAGACATAAGATTTTCGCTGTGGCAAATCAAGATGATGGCTGTGTTGGTACAGATGGATTTAGATGATGCGTTGGAAGGATTTGCGAAACAATCTACCACATGAACTGCAGATGAGAAGCGTAAAGACGTAAGACTTTATCTCAGATTCCCCTTTATCTATCAAATAATATTTTGCAGGAGGTTTTGAATGAGAAGACATCTGCTGCATTATAGCTGAAGCTGGAACAAATTTGTATGACAAAAGGTAAACCATATGATGAATGTAAAACCCCTCTTGCTGCTGATGATAGTTCTGATGGAGAAATTCTTGTTGCCTTTGCTGGATGTACTAAGACCAATGATGAATGGATTCTTGATTCCGTATGTACCTTTCATATGTGTCCTAATAAGGATTGGTTTGCCATCTATGAACCTGTTGAAGGTGGTACTATGTTGATGGGAGATCACTCATCTTATAAGGTTGCAGGAATTGGTTCAGTTCAGATCAAGATGTTTGATGGCATTGTCTGAACTTTGACAGATGTGAGACACATTCTAGATTTAAAAAGGAATCTCATCTCTTTGAGTACTCTTGATTGTAAAGGGTACAAGTATTCTGGTGAAGGTGGAGTTTTGAAGGTATTAAAAGGCTCTCTTGTTATGATGAAAGCTTATATTAAATCTGTCAATCTGTACCATCTGCGAGGTACTACAATATTAGGTAATGTTGCTATAATTTCAAGTTCATTATCTGATTCTGATGCTACTAATCTTTGACATATGCATCTTGAGCATATGAGTAAAATTGGTTTGGCAGAATTGAGCAAGAGACGACTTCTTGATGGATATAGCATCGGCAAGCTGAAATTTTGTGAGCATTCTGTGTTTGGCAAACACAAGAGGATGAGATTCAATACCTCAGTTTATACTACAGAAGATATTTTGGATTATGTGCATTCTGATTTATGGGGGCTATCTCGCAAGACATCTCTAGGAGATGCTCGTTATATGTTAACAATTATCGATGATTACTCTAGAAGAGTGTGGCATTATTTCTTGAAGCATAAGTCAGAAGCATTTTCAGCATTTAAAGAGTGAAAGACTATTATTGAAAGACAAACTGAAAAAAGGTAAAGAAACTTCGCACTGATAACGGGATAGAATTTTGTTATGATGAATTTGAATCATATTGCAAGACTAAAGGTATTGTTAGGCATTACACCATTCCTGGTACTCCTCAACAAAATAGTTTAGCTGAGCGTATGAACATGACCATTATTTTCAAGGCCCGTTGCATGTTGTCAAATGCAGGTTTGTATAAACATTTTTGGGCTGAAGCCGCTTCCACTGCTTGCTACCTCATTAATCGGTCACCCTCTATTCCAAATTGAAAAGAAGACTCCAATTGAGGTATGGTCTAGTTCCCCAGCAAATTACTCAAAATTGAGAGTTTTTTGTTGTACTGCCTATACTCATGTTGATAATAGAAAATTAGAGCCTAAAGCTGTTAAATGCATCTTTCTTGGTTATAAATTTGGTGTTAAGTGCATCTTTCTTGGTTATAAACTTGGTGTTAAAGGATATAAGTTGTGGAATCTTGAAACAAAGAAGGTTGCGATTAGCAGAAATGTTGTCTTTTAATGAATTTGCTATGCTTCATGATAAACTACCTACTAACATTCTTATTGAGAGTGAGCAGAATTCAAGTGTTCAGGTGGAGCACTCTGTTGGTTCAGGTGACATAGATAAGAAAAATATTATTGTTCATGATGCACCTATTATTGAGCAGCTACCACAATGGTCTATTACAGTTGACAGACATAGGAGGAAGCTAATATTGTTTCTTATGCTTTGAGTGTGACAGAAAAAATTGAAGGTAATACAGAACATTCATCAAACTCTGAGGCTATTAGCTCCACTGATTGTAATAAAGTGGATAACTGCTATGCATGATGAAATAGAGTCACTTGAAAAAAAATGACACTTAAGAATTAGTGAAATTGTCAAAGGAAAAGAAGCATGTTCGTTGCAAGTGGATTTTCAAAAGAAATGAAGATATTTTTTTCTACTGAACCAGCGAGGTATAAAACAAGATTGGTTGCTATAGTCACATTCCATGTATTGATTTTAATGATGTCTTTTCCCCAGTTGTGAAGCATAGTTCTATTCGCACTGTACTCAGTATTGTTGCTATGCATGATTATGAACTTGAGCAATTAGATATTAAAACTGCATTCTTGCATGGGGAGTTGGAAGAAGACATTTATATGGACCAACCTGAGGGTTTTACTATTCTTGAAAAAGAACACCTTGTTTGTAGATTAAAAAAAATCTCTTTATGGTTTGAAGCAATCTCCTAGGCAGTGGTACAAGAGATTTGACTCCTTTATGCTCTCTCATGATTTTAAGCGATTTGATTATGATAGCTATGTTTATTTAAAGACCGTTAATAGTTCAGCTATTTATTTGCTTCTCTATGTTGATGATATGTTGATTGCTGCAAAAGATAAGTCAGAAATAGCAATACTGAAAGCACAATTGAGTAATGAATTTGAGATGAAGGATCTAGGTGCAGCAAAGAAAATTCTTGGCATAGAGATTATCAGAGAGAGGAAATCTGGCAAGTTATACCTTAGCCAAAAAGGTCATATTGAGAAGGTTCTTCGTCATTTTAATATATATGATGCAAAACCAGTGAGTACTCCATTAGCTTCGTATTTCATATTATCTTCAGCTTTATGTCCTAAGTCAGATTATGATATTGAGTACATGTCTAGAGTTCCATATTTCAGTGCAGTTAGTTCTCTTATGTATGCCATGGTTTGTTCTCGTCTATTTATCTTATGCACTGAGTGTTGTTAGTAGATACATGGCTAATCCTGGAAAAGAGCATTGGAAAGCAGTTCAGTGGATTTTCAGATATTTGTGTGGCACTTCTAATGCTCGTTTGTAGTTTGGGAATTTTAGAGATGGACTTGTTGTTTATGTTGACTCTGATTATGCTGGTGATTTGAACAAGAGGAGGTCTCTCACAAGTTATGTTTTCACTATTGGTGGTTGTGCTGTTAGTTGGA
This sequence comes from Ampelocalamus luodianensis, assembly GCA_036346255.1. Lineage (NCBI taxonomy): Eukaryota > Viridiplantae > Streptophyta > Magnoliopsida > Poales > Poaceae > Ampelocalamus > Ampelocalamus luodianensis. The sequence continues at coordinate 7,132,858 of CM070638.1, forward strand.
AGGCAAGTTTGCAAGATATTGTTGCCTTATCCACCACTGAAGCAGAATACATGACTATTTCTGAAGCTTATAAAAAAACCATTTGGTTGAGAAGTTTGTACACTGAGCTTTGTGAAAAAAAAATTCTTGCACTACTATATTTTGTGATAATTATAGTGCTATATACCTTACAAAGGATAAAATATTCTATGAGAGAACAAAGCATATTGATGTGAGATATCACTTTATTCGAGGTGTTATTGCTCAAGGTGATGTCAAGGTGTGCAAAATAAGTACTCATAATAATCCAGCTGATATGATGATAAAGTTAGTTCCTGTTACTAAGTTTGAGCTTTGCTCAAGTTTAGTTGGTGTTACAGTCCAGTCCTAGAGACTTGTTGGCGCACGGTGGTTTTTATCTTATTGTGGAGATATTTAGTGATTGATGATTCTTTATTTTGCTACAAGAGAAAATTCATCTCAAGGTGGAGATTGTTGATATATGGGATATATGTAATCCGAATTTTTAATATAGAAGGATCCGGATTGGTTGCCATATTAGCTGATTAGTTTCTTACTTAGACTCCAAGTCCTTTTATCCTTTTGTATACCTCTTGTAAGCCGCACGGGGAGAGGAGACGCCTGACGCTTTATTGTAATCCCTCAGCGTTTTGTAAACACTTCTCATATAGTGATCATTGCCGGTTGGTGTCCGTGTTTTTTTCCTGCAAAGGTTTTTCACGTAAAATTCGTGTCTCTTGTCCCTATTGATCTGTGTATTATTTCTAACATCATATGTATCGGCTGCCTAACCAGGAAATTATGCCAAATGAACTACAAATTAACTCTCTGAGCTATTTTGAAAAATTAAGAAGCATCCATGTAACACCTCAGCCATCCACGAGCCCCGGGACAGATCAATCTTGTTTCCCCAGCTCGCACTGCCGAGTTCCAAGAGAGTCGGTGAATTGCCGGTGGTCACCAAGAGGCGAGAACTTAATTACCAAGGTATTGGTATTTTGGAGATATTGAGCATTGACCTCTCATCCAACTATTTAGCTGGTGAAATTCCACAGGAAATGACATCTCTCAAAGGATTGCTAAATCTGAATTTATCTTGGAATCAACTCAGTGGAGAAGTTCATGACAACATTGGGGACATGCAATCACTGGAATCGCTTGACCTGTCGAAGAACAATGTATCGGGAGAAATCCCATCAAGCTTATCAAATTTAACGTATTTAAGCATTTCAGACTTGTCCTACAATAAACTAACAGGAGTAATACCATCGGGGCGTCAACTTGACACCATCTACACACAGAACCCATTGATGTACAATGGCAACAGTGGTCTTTGTGGCCCTCCTCTTCAAAGGAAATGCTCAGGCAGTAATGCATCAAGCCACGGTGATGAAAAGAGAGACGAACATGATTCCAAGAATATGTCCGTTTACTTTGGACTTGGGTTAGGGTTTGTGTTTGGCCTTTGGGTGGTGTTCTGTGTTCTACTGTTTAAGAAAACATGGAGAATTGCTTATTTCCGCCTCTTCGACAAGGTTCACGACAAAGTTGTTAAGTATATAGCCCATATGTATATATGGCCCATGAGGCCCATTAGCTTTAGGGTTTTGTACTGCTACTACTATACATACCTTTGGAGATCCATCTAATACGATGAGATGTTGATTTGTATCATGGTATCAGAGCTACATCTCCGTCGCTTTCCATCGAACACTCACCGTTCTCCCTCTGCTCTGCGGCCGTGATGGCGTCGGGCCGCCCAGTGCTGTCTGCCGGTGAGGTTGAATGGCACCTCCTCCCGCTCGCCGATCTCGAGCCCGAGGAGATTTCCCGTCGTGCGCCCCTCCGTGGCTGTCTTCTCGTGCACACCTCCCATCGCCTCATCTTCCTCCACGAGCTCTCCCATTCCACGCGTGCCCTCTCCCTGCTGTTTCTTCCACTGCCTGGGGTTGCAAGCCGTCGCCTATTCGCAGCTTGGATCAGGATTCCTCCTTGAATCTCGTGGGCCAGTGACGACGTCGTGGCGACGGAGACGAGGAGCGATGGCCCGGGGAGACATGGTCATGGAGGAAGGCGAGTGGCACGGCGGCACAGCGACGTCCAGTAGGGCACGCGATACGAGGAGCGGTGGCCTGGGGAGACGTGGTCGCGGAGGAAGGCGGGTGGCACGGCGGCACAGCGGCATCCAGCAGGTCGCGCGACTTGCCCACAGCTCTTTTGCGCGGCCGAAGCTTGACGCTTGCGCTCCTGGTGTACTTGTGTGCGCTGCTAGCTAATTACTGGAGTTGTGGTCTGCGTGCTATGAAATGGCCTCTGGTGTTTCTGCTTCTCTCGGTATGGGAGGTACTCTTCTGGCCTCAGATATGAAACTAGATGGCCAAAATTATCATGAGTGGTCGTCGTCGGTTCGCATGCTTCTTCGGTCTATTGGTTTTCAGTCTAGAGAAAAGATCATCCATAGTTAAAGTATCTAGATCGACAGTTTAATTGATAGTTGTGACAACCATCAACCACTCAGAACCTAAAGATCTCATAATTCTAGTTACATTATCTTCATCAGTAGGAATAACATTAACACCACACAAATTACTCAATATTTTCTCAAAGCGAGCAAAAAGATCATCAATAGATTCATCAAGCTTCATAGCAAAATCATAATATTCTTTTTAATAAAGATTTTTACACACTTTCTTAATTTTAATTGTTCCTTCATGATAATCGCAAAGAGTTTTCCATATTAAGTGGGCAGAATTAATATAAGTTACACAATCAAATTCTTTGCGAGAAATCCCTTGAGACAGTAAGTTACGAGCTTGAGCATTTAAATGAACATCTATTTTATTTAGATTAGTAACAAAAACCTCGTAAGGTCTAGAAATCTTATTACAAACATCACTACCTTGAGCCTCAATATAAGCTTGCATACGACACTTCTAAAAAGCAAAATAAGTACCATTTAGCATGGAGAACGATTTACATACCTCTCTGATGCCATAGCAACCCGCTCTGATACCAATCTGTTTAGACTTGGGTAGGTGGCAAGTTCAAGCAGGTGCAGCTAGAGCATGAGAACTTGTATTGTGTAAACTTCCGCCCAAGTCATATTAAGGACTGACGCTTGTGACTATCCAAACTGAGAATATTGTACAACCACATGTCCTAAATGGAAAGAACCTAGCCAACTAATTTACCATGCTCTAGCATTATGCCTGCGGGCTATAGTTGTTAGGTGTTCCTTTTTGGGATTGTGGAGACGATGGTAATTGATGTCCATATCTGTCGGGGCTTGCTCCGGGCGATGGTAACAGACGTCTATGTTCGGGTAGGTTATCCCCCACAATGGTGGGCTTTGGGTCGATGATAATTGACATCCATGATTTGGGGTTAAGATCATCGGGCTGGTTGGTGTTAGAGCGTGGTATTGTAAAGGTCATATTATAATCACTTAGTCGCACACCTTCGGAAGTGTGTCAGATGGACATTACAAGCTGATTATCTCGTGTGGGTCAAGCTGTACAACCTCTGCAGAGTGTAAACTATTCGAATAGTCGTGCCCACTGTCAAGGATAGGCAAGGTGCGTTTTCACACAATAGATTTTGGTTTTGATTTCAAAAGAGTAAATTTTGGGAACCAGGAGCAGTTGAGACTCTCGGGTAGATATTCTAGTAGCTAGAGCCCTATCCTTGAAACATTGGCAGTTAGAGCCTTGATACTAGTTGTTGGTAACTTAAACACATGAACGCACGTATGCACGCGTGCTCGTATATTTGTGTGGCAATCGTGTGATTTGTGACTTGCAACATGTGATCGTGAACGTGTTGTGAACCTAGTCCACCTTTTTTTTGCTAATCGTGCATTTCTCTCTCTCCTTTTAGACTAGTGAAACCAGTGTGGTCGAAATAATGTTGTTGAAACACTGTGGTCGAAATACAGTGGTCGAAAAACATTGGTCGGATCCAAAGACCAGTGTGGTCGAAATAAAGTGGTCGATGCCATAGACCAACGTGGTCGAAAAAAAGTGGTAGAAGCACAGTGGTTGAAAAATAGTGGTTGGATCCATAGACTAGTGCGGTCAAAATAATATGATCGAAATACACTGGTAAAAGCTGTAGATCAATGTGTAATTAGGATATGATAAAACACTGCTTAATTACCATTAATTTGTTTTGAATTAGCAATTACCGGAGGTTTAATATGTGCTTTATTATGCAGTTACTAGAAAGTAATTGTCTCAGACAAGGTTTTAAAAGTCGGTCTGAGGCACCACCTAGGCACCGACTATGCGCTACTCGGGGCTCTCCCGCAGTGATTTCCACTGAGGTGGTGCGCGAGGCGGGCTTGGCTTCGAGGTGGTCCACAGCGGTCTTCGGCGGTCCTCGGCTGCTCTCGGCGGCGGTAGGCGAGGCGGGCGCTGAGGTGGAGGATAAGAAGAACAACGCCCAACTCCCCGACCACTTCGTCCACTCGTTGCGGCGTGCTAGGGTTTGGCCTCCTCCGCCGCTGAATCCCCCCACCTCCAAATCAAGCTCGTCCCGGGTTCCGGCCATCTTGCATTGCCGGTTGGACCTCGCCACCGACGAGTCGAGGTACGTATTCCTCTTCCCTTTGCTCCCCTGCCTCCGACCTCCTCTCTCTACTCTCACTCCTGTCTGGTCCCCCTCCCGCGCCGCCACCTTCACCTCTCTTCTCCCACGCCGTCGGCCACCACCCTCCCTTCCGATGCCCCATTCCCTTCTCTGCTCCATGGCTACACCCTCGCGCCACCACCCCCTCAGTCTTTGGCTCTTTACTGCTCTGCCCCCTTCCCTTCCCTTCTCCCCCTAGTGCTGGCACCGCAGCTCTCCTCAGTCTTTGGTGCTGCCTGCTCTGCCCCCTTCCCTTCTCTGTTGATCTGCTCCCCCTAGCGCCGCAACTCCCCGCGTCCCCCTCATTTCCTTCTTTGCTAGTCTGCTGCTCTGCTGCTGCAACTTCCCTTTTCTCCTAGTCTGCTGTTATGGCTTCTGCTACTGCTATTGAATTGTACTGAATGTCTGAATCTGAAATGTGAAATCTGAATGAGTGAATTCAGAAGTGTTGTGCTCATGTGTATTCTACTGAATGTTCTCTACTCTTGATTCTACTCTTGTGTCATGTACTCATGTAGTCATATGTAGTTTGTTGGACCCAACAGTGGTGTAGTGGTGCTTATATTCTGAATCCTGAATGTTGATTAGCTGACTGTTGAATTGTGGATGTTGTATCTTGTGACCTTGTCTGCTACTCTGCTTACATGAATTGTGGATGTCCAATTGTCTACTCTTGCAACTGATGTTTTCGTTCTGGTTGAAAACTATAAATGTAGCGGTTTACATTAGAACTATTGAATTGCATAGAAACACATCTACGAGATTTTGTTCTTTCATGTTATGATAAACCCATTGGAGTACTCTTAGTTTGGCCTTGTTTATGTGTTGTCTGAATTCCTGTCATGTGTTCTGATGACCTTTTTAACCAAAGAATCATCTTCTCTAGAAAAAATTATAATAGTTTTTGTTTGGTGGAAGGTTACTATAAATTCTTAGTTTTTGCTTGTTTTGGTTATGTTACTTTGATTATCTCTGTTTTTCCGTTAGTTAGTTTTTGTCTTCAGTCTCAGGTATTTTACTTATTACAATTCTACTCGAGAGGGGAATGAATTGTATTCTTGTAAAATTCCTTGTCAAACAGGACATAAAATGTTTTTGCCTTCAAGACCAACTCTTGCATAGATGTATACTCATGAATGCTTACATGGCTGTCTGAATGCTAAGTTGTGTCATGTGTACTTGTGTAGCTTGTTTGGACTGAACAGTATTGGATGTCCTGAAAAATTGCCAAGTATGATTGATGATTTGCAATCCAACTTTGCTGGTTTGTTTTGTTGATGATTTGCTATCCAACTCATTCATTCATCAATCATTCATACAATCTTTCTCACACAATAGCAAAATAACTCATCATTGATTAAATATGCAGGTTTATAACATTATTTGATTACATACATATTTACATCAAGCTCTTAGAGGGGAGATAATATATATGACTACATCAAATTGCCCATGTCTTGCTTCTTTAGGTAATTTTTCTTCTATCTTGCTCAATTTTGATGCCTAATGTTGGCTCAATTTATCATATTATTTCTGTTGTAGGCTTATCTGCACTGTAGCTAAGCCGGTCGCCTGGGTGTCTCCTAGGCGCTAGGCCCCGGGCCACCGCCCGCCTAGTGCCTAGGGCTTTCTTGAACCTTGGTCTCAAACTTTAAAAGATCTAGAGACATTCAGACCTGACATAGATTGATTCACATCCATTTTTTTTCTTCTTCCTCTCTGTTCTATTGTGCTGTCGAACTAAACCATCCCTTCTCAGTGTGCACTTAGAAGGAGGGTGAGCGGTTATCTCCGAACCATTGTCACAGAGTCCATGCCCTCTTTGAGGGATTCACGAATCTCCTCTCGTAGCCGTGTATCACACTCAACTTTGGCTCTCTTCCTACTCCAGTACACTTCGGAGTCCTCTGGGAATCCCTATTTCTATGGAACATAAAGACCAAGGCCTCTCGTGCGACCCAGATGCTCATTGTTTCTCAGGGCTGTGGATAGTATATCTCTCTCCCTGATTGCTTGGAACGAGCCTTAGGAAGATTATGCACTCAACGCTTCCTACAATAGCCCTACATGTTATTTCACTTCCTATGAAGTTATGGAGTAATTACAAAGTAGGTAGTTCAATATCTTACCAGGCGTTGGGATACTTACTCATCTGCAGGGTTTGGAAAGGAGATGGCCCCGAAGATACGGTAGACGACCTCGCTCTTATCCAGTTTCGGACGCGTTCATCAAGGATCCCGACAAATGGCGTGGAGGCCTCCCAACGGATTGCCTGCTCATCCTGCTCTCTCCATTGCAGGATTTTACCCGCAGACCCAGTGGTGCCGAGTCTATGGGGGTGCGTGTTTTTTGCCTGGAGGGCTTTGTGCGTCGCACTTTCACTCCTAAAATCATATGTCGTCTTCTTCGCCACAAAGTCTTGCCAGTGCTCTTCCACGAACGAATACTTCGGAAAGGGGGGGGGTCAGATCCTTCTCCATGTATTGCTTGATAAGTGTGCTCTTGAAGTTCTTCCACACTTTGCACGCCGCTAGCAACATGTGTCATCGCACGGAGGCCTAGTGTTGTTCTGGGATCTCGAATGATTGGAAAATATATGTCACCAGCTCACCTTTCTCAGCTTTGGTCAACTCCTTCCACGAATCGTAGGTGATCTTGACCTGTTCCTGTGCAACTATTCTGGCCATTCTGCGGAATGCAGACGCTGCTCGGCGAGGATTGAGAGGGGTCCCACACGCATCGACCTCCGTGATGGTAAATCGGCCCTCGGGCCTTTTTGATATTCCTATTCTTCTATCGTGTTTGGATTTTTCAGAGGATGGCGCATCAGACGCATGAGCCGACGATGATGAAAAATGAGTGGACAACATCTTCACAAGAAATAGAAGTTCTGACACACATGAATATATTATCATAAGATTCTCTATGTGTATGGGTATACACACCAATTAATAAATAATTGGGATATGCAGGGAAGAAATTTGGACCAATATATTGACATAATTGACATATAAACATGTAAATCTTCAAGTCATTTAAAAGGAATAATATGCTCAACACAAACATCATGTGAACAAATAAAATCAGCATAAAGCTAAGATTTAACATTTTGATATTGCTCTCAGATGTAGAGTTGTACAAGATTTAATCTTGGACTTCTTGCTACTTTAGTCTATACTCTTCATTAATTGAATTTGACAATATTAATTCAAACTTTGAGCTCTAAAATAATGCTTTACTTATCTGCCGACATGATCTTTAAACAAAAGACAACAAATAATACTTTCAGCCTGGAGGTTCAACCAATTAACCAACCGAAAGTAACAGATTAAATGCTAAAGATCAATCAACAGTAGTAAGCATTCCAATTAGAGCTCAAGTTCAAACCCGATTATCAAAACAATTCAAATACAAGACTACTATCACCACAGGGCATTCATCTTAAGCCCACCACAACACATTGCAATATATTCCAGTTGCGGTATCAAAACAAATACAATATGAATCACTGACACAATCAACCCGAGCAGCAGGGCTGTGGGGACCCCAGGGTTATCTCCTTAAGACCGAGACTAATCAAGGTCTTAGGGACATAACTCGGGATCTCCGGTAAATGGATTCCAACTTAACTCAGTCTAAATGAGAGGCTTACTAGAATTTAGAGCCCCGACGATCATGCGCACCGCTCCCCTGCGAGCACTACATGATTGTCGGTTCCCCAACCAGTCAAGCACGACTCTTAGTGAGTTAAATAGGAAGCCATGAACAGCGAGCATGACCTATATTGGCTCCCAAGATCAGCGACCAATATAATCATACCCTCATTACAACGTTGATCACATCCATACAACCATCATACATAGATAGAACAAAAGTTACAACACTGTTTCAAGTATACAAATACATAAGGGCCGACCGGCCAAATTTAACAAGTTTATAGCGGAAGCGAGTAAATAAACCAAAAAGACCAACAGTGGTATGCCCACAACCCATCGGCAACCGACTGGGAGTTAGAAGATAGCATACTACTCGTCGGTGTCACCTAAATCGACACCGGCGAATTCATCAACCTCGATATCGTCCTCACCTGTAAAAGCCAGCAAACATCTGGCTGAGTACCAAAGAGTACTCGCAAGTCTTACACAAATAAAAATAGTTATGCATAAGGTCATTCAAAGGAAGGCTCATATTGGCTTAGTTTTGCGAAAGTGACGCAACAATGTACAACCTACACATGCTAGTTTTTCAAGTGCCATTTCAAAATCAGATTTGAAGTAGAAGTAAAGCATGTGACTGAGTAATGAACTGAGTAACAATTAAAACATACAAATAACAAAGTGGCTGCCCACTTTGATACAACAACAAGCATGAACATCCATTCATGCTAAATACCAAGTTCACCCACAATTTTAATTCCAAGTCTAACAATAAGCAGCCACAAATTTCAAGCGGTCATCCATAACCGCGGACACGGCTATTCGAATAGATTTATACCCTGCAGGGGTGTACTACTTTACCCACACGACTCGACTAGCCCGTAAGCCTCCGGATAATGGCACACTTCCTTTGGTATGCTGGCCAGGGAGAATCGAGATACGATCGTTTTCAGCAAGAAAACCCTATTGAGTTAAGTCCCCCATGTGAGATGTTTCCGATCTTAGTACAAGTAGCGTATAGCACTTGCTAAGGGGCTCACACGTTGTATTGGAAATACCGATGTAATGAAAAGGTAAATGGTGCTCCTTTGCACACTATAGAACATTGACATCGATTCCTAAGGACAACTGACAAAGACACAATTGTCCCTACACCACCGTGAGACTTAACACAATAGGACCTTCCCCTTACTTGACCGTACAGCATCCATATACTGCGTATGGTAGCACGAGAATTGCTTGACCGTACAACACCCAAAGTTCGGTCCTTAATTGTCCAGACAAGTCAACCACTTACCCAAAGCTCGTGCACGAAGCACCATCACTAACCAACACTTGTCCAGACCAAAAGCTCATTTAAAATGACAAAATTTTAACTCATAAAACAGATACGAAGATCTGAACCAAAAGTATATAAAGAGAGTTGTGTTTATCCCATAATTGTCGGGTTATTCCCGACAATCAAACTACCGGTTCTAGACTTGCATGACTAAGCAAACCCGGACAATATAATTTCACACATCCTATCTTAAGCATTTCAGTACTGGAATAATTCATGGATAGCCACAATGACAAGATAATAGGGGTGTCTAACTATTCATCACAAAAATAGCGACATTATTAAAATAACATGCAAGCAATTATCATTGCATCTATCCAAATAAAACTGGGATCAAATATGATGCAAAAGAAAGTTCAAAGGATGCTTGCCTTGCAGGTAGCTAAGTTGTTCGCTCTCAGTTGCGTAGGAGTCGATATCAATAAGCTCGGTATCTAGATAATTACAATACCGAATAAACATCGAGATATACCTCAAAAATCAAAATGCTCAAAAATGCATGATTTTTTCTACAGTAGCTAAGTCATGATTTTAGATGATTTTTGGTGAAAGAATTATTTCATTTTGATTTAGTATGTGAAAGTTATGGTGGTTCGAACTTCAGATTTCCATATGTCTCTAATTAAGCAATTTAATTATGAAGTGAAAATTTGTAGAGCAATGATGAATACAAGGGTTACATGACTAAATGTGCAATATTATCACAAGTTCAAAACAGTTGAGCTTGCTCCATTTGGAGTTTTCATGATTAAGTTATTGATTTCTAAAGTTATCAGCATTATTAATGCAAAAATAATGTCTTTTAAGATCATCTTCCTCAAACTATATTTTCTCTGACAGAGGTAAGTTTGAGACCATTTTTATAATTAAATTCATTTGAAATGTAAATTACCAAAACTGGTTTCACTGTTTTTGGAGTTTCCAAGAATTACTTATGAATTTTTGAAGTTATCAGCCTTTTTCTTTTGTAAAAATAATAGTGTTAATAGCCCATTTTCCAAATTAATGCTCTCTGTTACAGAGACAAGGTTAAAACCAATTTTGATACAAAGTTCTTTAAATGTGAAAATTATCAGAAGTGGTTTCACCCATTTTGGAGTTAAAATGATTTAGTTATGCATTCTAGAAGTTATACATATTTTTCAGTATGCAAGTAAATAATTTTCGGATTTTATAAACCATTTGCTACTTTTCTCACCGAGGCTCAGCTAGCCACGGTCACTGACCAGCGGGCCCGCTCGAGGCGCACGCATGTGCATCCTAGAGCTAGGATTGCGAGCCGTTGGATCAAGATCCAACGGTCCACAGTCGAGGTGCATTTGGACGGTCCGAACGTCCCACAAATCCAAACCGTTCCTTTCGCATTTGACGGTCCAGATCGACTCCAGTTCATTTAGTTTCTTAGCACGTGTTTAATGCCTTGGGTCCACACGTTCGAGGACTTAACCATTCATTTCCGACATCAATTAAATGCTAATGATTACAGTTAACGCTAATGACGTGCTACAGTAATGGTCGGCGTACGACAACGGGATTTCGTCCTCGCGCGTTTCACCGGCGGTTTGCCGTCGATTCCGGCCACGGTGGCGTGAACCACGAGCATGTTTAGATGCACAATAGAGTTGCGCTCCTAAAGGAAGTAGTCCCGAGGGCTGAGCCGGCCTGTACTGGCGGCTAGCCGGAGCTAAGCGACAGCGATATTACGGCAAAAGTGCATAAGACAGGGTAGAGCTCCGCGACAAACAACCAGCGAGTGCCCAGGTCCTAAGGGCTAAGTGGAAGCTACCTCAGTAGAAGGGGGCGCTCGGAGAAGCTTGGGGCTGCTGGAGCGGCGTCGGCGCCGGAGAAGAACAACGGCACGACACGGCTTCACGAGGAGAAAATGATTGGAGAAATCCTAAGGACAGAGAATGGTTAAGATAGCTCAAGGACCATATGAGAATGCTTCACGAGCAAAGAATTGAAGAATTGCTTACCAATTCGAAGTGGGAGGGGAAAAGTTGCTTCACGGCCGAAAATGGAAAAATCTTCAAATCAACAAGATCCTGCCATGCAAAGATCAAATCGATTGAGGGGAAATAAGTGTGGAGCTTGGTAGCAACTGGTGACGCACATAAGCGAAGGAAATACTCACCAGAGGCTAAGATCGGCACAATGGTGCCCCCGGGTGCGCGCTCTGGACACCACAGAGAGCTCGAAGATGGAACACGAGCTACAAGCGACGAGAGAGACTCGCATTAGCAAAAATGGACAAGGCATTGAGCAAGAAGAAGATCGGTACCACCCGGTGGAAGCTTACCCAAGAGACACGCACGAGAGAGCTTCCTCCTCCTCTGCCGAAAAGAGGAGAAGTGAGGAAAAAGAGGGGTGCCGAGGGGGTATTATGCCCGGAAATGACGGAGATGGAGGCGGCGAGTGACGGAGGAGCTCCAGGAGTGGTCACCAGCGGCGGTGGGTAACGGAGCTGACGGCTCTCCAACGGGCCGGAGCAGAGAGGCGAAGCCGCGTGGCGAGCGTGCTCTGAGGAGCGCCTGCCCGAGGAAGACAGGTCTGACAGGCGGGCCAGCGGCGACAGCGACTAAGGGCGCGGAGGTAAGTCACCGCTACGTGGCTGATTGAAGTTCGTTCGATCAGGATCGGGTGGACGAGATCGTTATGCGCTGATTTGAACTTCCCAACAGCGGCGAGTTCTGGGCCGTCGATCTCAGATCCAAGGGTTGCATGCCACGGTGCAATTAGGCGGTTGGGCCGAGTCGGCTCGCCGAGTCGGACTCGAGCCCGAGGAACAGTGCACCGGTTTGAGTTTAGGTTTTGACCAGAATTTCAGTTTATCTCCTCTACTTTGACCAAGGCTTAAAAATAGAAATAAATCTCCTAAAATCATGAAATAAATTGTGGAGGTTCCTGGGACAACCTAGTGTCCATAAAAATTATTTAACACCACTGTTCATGATACATTTTGTAATTTATAAATTCAAACTTAGGCTAGGTCTTTTGATGACGTTTGAATTTAATAGGGTTCAAAACCAGTCCCAAAAATTTGGGAAAAATTATATTAATTCTTGATAATTCATATAGTATTTGAATAAATTATTTACATAGGATCTTCAGTAGCATTTATTTTGGTTTTTAGTTTGGAGTTCAATTTGAAGTGTATGTTTCAATTGAATTTTGAGGTTTTCCAAGCACAATATTGAAATAAAAAGTTTCCAAACATGATGCATGCTAATGAGATGCATAATAAGCTCTTTATTAAATTAGGGATGTGACAAGGGCGGAAGGGGAAGGGGCGTCAGGGTCAGCAACTCAACATTGGTTACCTTTGGGCGTCGAGGAGAAGGATGGGCAGGGAGCACCGGAGCAACAGGGCAGTGTTGAAGAGGAGGCGTGCCGACCTCAGGGGAGGAGAAGGCAACGCGTGCTCACGGGAGGGGAGGAGGCGCGCCGGGCTCGGGGGAGGAGGGGCATCGAGTTCGGGGATGCGGTGGCTCGTGCTCAAGGATGAGGCAGCGGGTTCGGGGGAGGAGGAGCGCCAGGCTCAAGGAGGAGGCGGCGTTGAGGACGGCAACGACGGGCTCGGGGGAGTAGGGAGAGTTAGAGAAACTTAATCGTTTGAGTGGGGAGTGTAGGCAGACCCTAGAGTCTGAATATAAATAGGGTTGGACATCACAGATGGTTCTACACATCACAGACACTTCCAAGAAATAACCATCTGTGATAGCTGATGTATCAAAGATGGTTTGTAGATGAAACCGTGTGCAATATCTGTTGTATCACAGACTGTTGTATTTTATAACCGTCTGTGATACATATCACAGACAGTTTGTTCCACTAAACCGCCTGTGATAGTTCCTTCTATAGCTACAAAATATTATGTTGGTCGGCAAAAATATTCTATTTTTCGTCTAGCCTCAGGAGTTAATATGTATGATTTGTTTTTCACATAGAAGACAGTAAGATAAACATGTTATTTAGTAAATATGTTCAACATAGACAGTAACTTCAACACCAAAATGGATTTTTTAAATTATTTTTTGTATTTACATATGACCAAATAGCATGGCCAGTCGCTTCTTACAAAAGATTTTCTTAAAAAAAGTAGAAATAAAAAAGATCAACTAATTTCTAGCAGCCCAAGTAGATTGTTATCTCCGTCTTCAATTCTTCGTAACCAACGTGGTCGGCATCAGAGGGTTCAGGGTTAGCGTAGGTTCCCTGAAACACGTCCACCCGTTGACACGCTCTTTCAAGTGTCTCCCGAAGACCCTCTGACTATTGAATCAAGAAGAATTGAGCTCATAGGCTCTCTTTCCTTGCTTGAGGGGTCTCGGTAAGGTCGGCTTAGTAACCCGCTGCCTCGATTAAGCAGTCCAAGCCACGACAAGGCTCCTGGAGACGTGCAACATCTTCCTTGAGGACTAAATTGATGGCAATGTTAGCTCGCTGAAAGAGGGAGACCACCCGGAAGACATGGTGGAGGAGGATGTCTAGACGACAGAAGGTGGCCATCACATGCTCCGGCATAACCTCTACCAGAGGAGGGAGGACACTGTTAGCACAGTGTCCTTCTGCAGCATCTGCCAGTGTATGGCTGGTGAGGTGCTCGTACAAAATGGTTAAGTAGGCCATCAATGTCGGTGTCAGGGGAGAAGAGTGGGGAGCCATTATTTTTTTAACTCTACTAGTAGTTGGGGAGGGTGCGAAAGAGAGTAGAGCGATGTGGCCTAGGGATTCATCTTCGGTGGCGGATGATCATTTTTATAAAACAAAGAGTAACATCGACGAGCGAGACGAAGAGACACATCGCGTGGGAGCCGAAGTGGCATTAAACATATCATAGTCTATGATAGTTGACTATCACAGATGATTTGTAGATGAAACCATATGTGATAGTTGACATATCACAGATAGTTTTTAGATGAAACCGTTTGTGATAGCTTATCACAGACGGTTTGTCCTAAGGAACCGTCTGTGATATTCTTTTATGTTGCTAAATCTATTTCTGTTTATTGGCTAGCCTCGGGAAATACTAGTCATGCCCTCTAAAATAAGCAGAAACACAACAAGTACATGTATACTTCAAATTCACATTCATTTAAGAAACAAGCACATCTATTTCACAAATCAACTAATTTAAATGAACTAAAATTAACCATTCAGAACATAGACACATAAACATTTCATTCATCATTCCACTTGCTTATTTCCTTTAAAAATTAGCCCCTCATGATGATCGACGCGTATGTAGCTTGTTTCGTCACGTTGTTCTTTCTCGACCCTTTTACCATTTTTGAAAAGTGGCAACTCGTCAAATTGATTGTATTCTTCCTCATCCAATACATTCTCAACTCTGACAATCCTCCTTTTTCTATGAAGAACTACATGGCGCTTCTTATTTTCCTGGTCGGTTACAAAGAAGATTTGAACAATTTGGTTCGCGAGTACGAATGGTTCGTCTTTATATCCGACACGTACGAGGTCCATGGTAGTGATGCCGTACTTGTCGAACTTCACCTGCGGAAGATGGACCCAACAACACCAAAACAGGGGGATATTGAAAAGCACGTAGTCGTGCTCCCAAATCTCCTCTATGAGCCCATAGTAAGAGCTCCTCAACCCATCGGTACTGAACGCATTTATGCAGACATCGTTGTTCTGGTTAGTGCTCTTTATATCCTGAGCCTGCGTATAGAATATGTACCCATTTATGTCGTATACTTACCATGTCACAACTATAAATGTTGACCATTTTGCTAACCATGTCAGCATATCACTTGATGAGCTCCTAGCGAGTCGCTCGTTCAACCATTAGTTGAACCGACTATTGTGTTGTCTCATGATGCAAACATCCAGCCGCTCTGGATTCTGTTTCCGAAGCACGTCCTTGTGCTGGTCGATATACAGGGATATTTCAGTCATGTGTTGCAAGATCATGAAATAGGCTTGAGCATACGCATCCATATCTAGAGTGATTGCTTTCCTTCCAATGGTCCCGATACCCTCGAGCCTCCCCTCATGGCGAGATCAAGGCAAATCTATCGGTTCGACCTGAGCCATGCAATCAACGCAGAACTCAATGACCTCTTTGGTTACATAACCTTCGACGATGCTGCCCTCCGGCCGAGATTAATTCCGTACATAAAACTTGAGAATTCCCATAAACCTCTCGAACGGGTACATGCTACATAGGAACACGGGTCTACACATCTTTATCTCCCTCACAATGTGAACAATAAGATGGACCATGATATCGAAAAACGACGGAGGGAAATACATTTCAAGATGACATAGAGTTGTCACCTTCTCGTCTCACAGAGCATCTAACCCTTCGGGATCGATAACCTTCTGAGCAATTGTGTTAAAGAAATAATACAACCTCATCATTATCTCTCGAACCTTGATTGACAAAATACTTTTAATTGCAACAGGGAATATCTGTGTCATCAACACATGACAATTATGAGACATCATACCAATTAACTTGAAATCTTCCATCGAAACAAGTTTCTTCATGTTGGTAGAGTAACCGGATGAAACTTTCACACCATACAAGAACTCGCATAGTTTAGTTCTCTCAGCCTTGGACATAGTGTAACAAGCAGGGGAAGGTATGTTCATCCTTTATCGGTCTTTGTCGGTGCTAACTCAGGTCTGATGTCCATATCAACCAAGTAAAGCCGTGCGTTGACACCATCCTTTGTTTTGTCACGAATGTTCAGTAAGAGACCAATCAAGCTATCACATACATTCTTCTCTACGTACATGACATCGATGCAATGGTGAACTTCTAGGTGCTCCCAATAAGATAAGTCCCAGATGTTCTTCTCACGGTTCCTCGATTTACATCCCTTTCCAAGCACAACATTTAAATCCTTAACCATATCACAGACCTCTTTTCCGCTTAAATGCCCTGGAGCTGAACTGTCCTCCTTCTCTCTGTCGAATTGTTTCTTCATCCTACGGTATGGGTGAGCCCTCCGAAGGAACCTATGGTGACGCATGTACACGGTTTTGTACGAGTGTTTCAACCACACTGTCACAGCCCCAACTAATTAAATTGGATTAATTTGTATTTCACTAACATGCACTATCAAATTCAAAGCATTTCCATAATATATTGTACTTGGAAAATCTAATTTGAGGTGAACATACACATCAAAATTCAAATTTCAATTGGAATCAGTAATAAAAAGTTGTGATCATCATCTGGAACTAATTTATTCAAATACTAAATTAATTATCATGAATTAATATAATTTTTCCAAAATTTTTGGGAACAGTTTGAACATAATTAAAATTCAAACAACCTTCATAGACATACCACATGTTTGAAATTAAATATCACAAATTATATTATGAACAGTAGGGTTTCATAATTTTTATGGGAACTATATACTCAGAACCCCACAAATTATTTCATAATTTTGGGAAATTTATTTCTATTTTTAAAGCCTCAGTCAAACTAAAAGCAATAGATTTCAAAACCAGTCAAGCTGGTACTATTCCTCGGGTTCGAACCAATCTCCGACTCAAGTCCGACCCAAGTGAGCCGACTCGGCCCAACCACCTAAATGCACCGAGACATGCGGTAATGTCGATCTAAGATCAACGGCCCTGATCGCATACCCCTTCCGACCTGTCCGAACCCCCTCTCTGATCTGGTCCATCCGTTCGTCATCCAACGGTCCCGATTTAATCCCCGTGTTGCACCGAGCCGCGCCACCTTGAGTCACTGCCATCGCGGGCCCACTTGCCAAGATCGTCTTCTCAACGGGCGCGCGCAGACGGAGCGAGCTCCACGCGGCCGTAATGCGCTGAGCGCCTCTGGCACTCCCTGCGCCACCGCCCAAATGAGCCTATCCTGGAGCTTCTCCTCTGTACGCCGCGCCCGCTCCCACTGTCCTCTGGCCATATTACCCCCTCCTGCTCCTCCTTTAGCCTCACTTCTCCTCGGTTGTGAGGAGAGGAAGCTCCTTGAGCTCCTCTCTCCGGTAAGCTTCTCAACACCGGTGCCTCGACTTCTACCTTCCATGCCTTCTCCATTTTTGCTAACCTAGCTCTTGCGATGACTTGTAGCATTGGTTCCACCTTGGTGCCATTCGCCGCCTGAGCACGCATCGAGTGACATCCTCGAGCCATTTCTTGTCTCCGGAGGTATGGTCCACATTCCACCGCGTCACCTTGTATGCCTTAGTTTCTCGATCAAAACCCCTCACTTGGTTTCTGCAATGCACGACAGATCCATTAATTTGAAGGTGTTCCTCTTTCGCCCAAGGACAACCTTTCCTCTCCCACTTCATTTTGGTAAGCCTTTTCTTGATTCCTTGCTTCTATAGCTTCCACGGATGATCCGTGAGCCTTCTCGATCATTCTTTTAATTGGTTTTGCTCAAGGCCTCCTATCCACGTGAAGCCCCTTTTGCCGCACTTGTCTTCTCCGGCGCCGTCACTGCTCCAGCCATCTCCAAGCTTCCCCGAGCTTCCATTTAGCTCAGGTAACTTCCACTTAGTCCCTAGGGCCTGGGCACACGCTTGGTTGTCGCTGCGGAGCTGTACATCGCTGTTTGCACTTTTGCCGTAAGAGACACCTCCGTTCATCTCCGGCTAGCCGCCGGTACAGGCCGGCTCAGCCGGCGAGACCACATGCTTATAATGCGCAAGACTATTGCGGAGCTAATGCGATAAGTGGCGGCTCCGCCGCGTGCGCCAGCGCGCGCCGTGCCGCCGCAAGCGGCGGTGGCGTTTTGTCGCGTCCGTATTAGGGCGAGCATCGTAGCTTAGTCATTTGCGCGTTAACCCAATCATTAGCTATTAATCACCGCTTAGCCGCCCTAATGTGTCGCTACAAGTGGGACCTTGCGAAATCCAAAGACACCGATTTTTAAAGACACGAGATCGACGTATGGACCTGTGGCATTAAACACGTGCTAAGAAAATCAAATGAACCGAATCAATCGGACCATCGATCGAAAGGGACGGGTTGGATTTGTGAGGCATTCGGACCGTCTATTGCACTTCGTGGACCGTTGGAACTTGATCCAACGGCCGCGATCTTAGCTCGGGATGTGCGTGTGCGCTCGCATGATGGGCATTGGCGGCGGGCGGCTGGTCGATGACCGTGGCTAGCTGAGCCTCGGTGAGAAAAGCAGTAAATGAATTATAAAATCCGAAAACCATTTACTGGCACACTGATAAATATATATAACTTCTAAAATCCATAACTAAATCATTTTAACTCCAAACTGGGTGAAACCACTTCTGGAAATTTACATTCTTAATGTACTTCCTATCAAAATTAGTTTCAAACTTATCTCTGTAGCAGAGAGTATTAATTGGAGATTAATCCATTAAAACCATTATTTGTACAATAGAAAAATGACTGATAACTTCAAGAATGCACAAGTAATTATTGGAAGCTCCAAAAACAGTGAGACCACTTTTGATAATTTTCATTTTCAGTGAACTTAATTCTAAAAATGGTCTCCATGTTACCTCTGTCACAGAAACTATTTTGGGAGAATATACTCCTTAACTCCATTATTTTTATACTATAAAAGGCTGATAACTTTGAAAATCAATAACTAAATCATAAAAACTCCAAAAAGGACAAACTCAACTGTTTTTTAACATATAAAAAAATTGCCTATTTATCTATGTGATCCACGTACTCGCCACTGTTCTACAAAATTTTACTTCATAATTAAATTACATAATGACGGCTTATTGAAATCTGAAATTCAAACCATTATAACTTTCACATGCTAAATCAAAATGAAATAATTCTTTCACCAAAAATCATTTAAAATCACAACCTAACTACTGTAGAAAAATCATGCATTTTTGAGCATTTTGGTTTTTGAGTTGTTTTTCTCGGTATTTATTGGATGTTATAATTATATAGATCCCGAGCATATTGATATCGACACTTACGCTACTGAGAGCGAGCAGCTACTGTACCAGCAAGGCAAGCATCATTTGAACTTTCTTTTGCATCATATTTGATCCCAGTTTTGGTTAAGATAGTGCAATGATAATTGCTTGCATGCTATTTTGATTATGACAATATTTTTGTGATGTGTAGTTTAGTTATGTCCTATGCTTGAGGTTAATATTGAATTATGCCAACTCCTATATGCTTAAGATAGGATGTGTGAATTATGGGCTATAGAATTGCTTAGCCATGCAAGTCTAGACACGGTAGTTCGATCGTCGGGAATAACCCGACGGTTTTGGGATACACACAACTCTTACTTTATATTTTTACTTCAGATCTTTGTAGCTGTTTTATGAGTTAAACTTTGTCATTTTTAAATGAGATTTGGTCCGGACAAGTGTTGGTTAGTGATGGTGCTTTGTGCACGAGCATTGGGTAAGTGGAAGGACTTGTCGGACAATTGAGGACCGAACTTTGTAACGTCGTTAATTCAAGTACACTCGTCTTGCCACACGGGTTGGGAGCCGTATGGTTAAGTAGGGGAGAGTTTTATTGTGTTAAGTCCTTGGTGGTGTAAGGGCATAGCGACCGTGAAATCCTATGTTCTTTGAGGAGCCGATGTAATCCTTTATAGTGTGCAAGGAGCACCAATTCTTTTGTTTTGATTGCATCGGTATTTCCAATATAACTTGTGAGCCCCTAGCAAGTGCTATCGACGCTTGTACTAGGCAAGAACCATCTCACAGGGGACTTAGCCCAATAGGGCTCTCTTCTTGAAAATGATCTGTATCTTGATTTACACTACGGCATACCATAGGAAGTGTGCTATTTCGAGGCCTCTGAGGCTTACAGCTAATCAAGTCGTGTGGGTAAAGTAGTACACCCGCGGGTATAAATCTATTCGAATAGCCGTGTCCACGGTTATGGACAACCGCTTGAGTTCGGGAGTTACTATTGTTAGACTTTTAATTAAAATTGTGGTTAAACTTGGTATTCGTCATGAACGGGTTGTTCATGTGTTTAGTACATCAAAGTGGGCTGCCACTTTGGTCTTGGTATGATTCAATTGTTTATCAATCAAATGCTTTACTACATGTTTTACTTCTACTTCAAATCTGATTTTTAAATGGGCACATGAAAAACTAGTATGTGTAGGATGTTAATTGTTGCGTCTCTTTCGCAAAACTAAACCAATATGAGCCATCCTTTGAATGACCCTTATGCATAACTATTTTTATTTGTGTAAGACTTGCGAGTACACTTGTACTCAGCCAGATGTTTGCTGGCCTTTTCAGGTGAGGAAGGTTATGATTATGACGATCTCGCTAGTGTTGACTTGGGTGACACTAATGAGTAGTGTGCTGCCATTTAACCCCAGTCGGTTGCCGATGGGTGATGGGCATACCACTGCTGGTCTTTTGCTTTATCTATTTAATTCATTGCTACTTGATACTCTACTTTAAATTTGGCGGTCGGCCGTTTGTAATAAGTCAGACCTTAACTATTATGCGGTATGTCTTTTATCTCTTGTTGTATGCGTTGTATGGATGTAATCAACGTTGGATCGGGTATGAGTATATTGGTCGTTGATCTTGGGAGCCAATATATGTCATACTCGTTGTTGATGAATTCCCATTTAACTCACTAAGTGTAGTGCTTGAATCGAGGAGAATCGACAATCATGTAGCGCTCAAGGGAGCAGCGCATGATCGTTGAGGCTCTAGTATTCGCTAAGCCTCTCACTTGGATAGAGTTAAATTGAATTCATTACCTGAGACCCGTAAATATGTCCCTAAGACCTTGTCTAATCTCGGTCTTATGGAGATAATTACCGGGGTCCCCACACACACACTCTTTGGCCTCTTTTTTTACTCTAGCCCGATGGTAGAGGATATAGTCGTTCGAACATGCATGTATTCTTTCTACTTCCATTCTCAACGGACAAAGAACCTTCTTGGCTTTATAGGTGGTTTTGGTACTACTACAAAAAGGCTAATACTAGACACCTCATCACAGACAGTTGACCAAAACCGTCTATATTACATGCAATCATAGACGATTTTGGTTTAGAGACCGTCTATGTAACTGGATGTGCTAAAAACTGTCTGTGAAGAGGTAATATCACAAACGATTCATATTGAAAACCATCTATGAAGTATCACAAATGGTTCCAAACACGAACCCTCTGTGATAATTGTAGACTTCATAGACTTCACAGACGGTTTTTAATTATAATCGTCTGTGATAATATCGCTTCAGCTCCCGATAAGTTTCTTCATCGCCAACGTCATCGATGCATCTCTTCGTCTCATCAATGCCGCTTTGGCTCCTCGATGCATCTCTTTGTCTCACGCGCCGAATTTATTTCTTGTTTTATAAATTAAAATGATCATCCGCCATCGAAGATGATCATCATCCCCACATATAACTCTACTCTTTTAAAGCAGAATAGCTTCCTCTTCTGTTTCCTTGTAGCTGGCATTGATGGCCTACCTAGCCATACTGTACGAGCACCTCTCCAGCCGTGCGTTGGCGGATGCGGTGGAAGGACACTGTTTCAATAGTGTACTCACTCCTCTGTGCGAGGATTTGCCAGAGCAGATGGCGGCCACCTTCCGCTGTTGAAATCCTCCTCTGCCGCGTCTTCCGAGTGATCTCACACTTCCGACGAGTTTACTGCGTCATTGACGTGGTCCGCCACAACGACGTTGCACGTCTCTAGGAGGCTCACCGTCACTAGGACTGCTTAATCGAGGCAGCGGGCAATCGAGTCAACCATGCTGAGACCCCTCAAGCAAGGGAAGAGAGCCTATGGGCTCAATTCTTCTTGATTCAACAGTTCGAGGGTCTTCGGGAGACACTCGAACGAGCGCATCAGCGAGTGGACGCATTTCGGGTTGATAATCATGAACCGTCTGATGCCGACGCCGCCACCTACGAAGTTTTGAAGATGGAGATAGCAGCCTACCTCAGCCACTAGAAAAACTTTATTTATTTAGGTTTCTACTTCTTTTAATCTTTGTAAGAAGCAACTGGCCACGCTGTTTGGCCATATGTAAATTTCAAAATGAAAAAAAATAGTTTAGAGGTGATCGAATTACTATATTATATGTTGAACTATATATATCACAGATGGTTTAGTGGAACAAATATCTTTCTGTGATGTGAGACCATATTATTAACAGTTCTATTATGGAACTGTTTGTGATAAGTATTACTGACGATTCCATAATAGAACTGTTTGTGATATCTCTTTATTAGTAGGAGCCCTCTAGGGTTTGTGCCCTAACTCGTCACTCCCCAACGCCATTAATCTCGTCCGTTCCCCTCCCCACCTCGACGCTGCCACCGTCGCCCGAAGCCTCCTCCCCGACAACCAGCCCCAAGTCGCGCCATCTCCCCGACCCCGTCGTCGACGCCGCCCTTCTTCCCGTCGCCATCGGTTGTGACACCACTTTTCACTGCACAAGACACTCTTACGATAAGAGTGTCTTGTGCAGTGTCAGCGTCGTGCCACAACTACGATGACGCCACCACCAGTACAATCGACCTCCCCCTGGCCAAATCCACCTCGACGCCACCACCCGAAGCTTCCCCCCTACGATGTCGTCATCCTCTCCCAACGCACGCGACCTTATCGTTTCCCCCCATCCAGCTGTGCAAGCGCATCCTCCCTCTCCACCGACCTCGGCCTCGACTACCTCACCACTGACACCGGCAACGTTGAGGTAAGACAGATCTATCACCTATTGGTTTGGGCTATTGGTATTCATGTGAACCGAGCTACAATGTGGACACCCTTGACATTGCTGTCTTGCCCTCTGTGACTGATGGCTAGCTGGATGGATGGATGGATCTGGAGGTGGGGAATGGGGTTGTGTTCGGGTGTGACTGCTGGTGCTACTAGTTGTAGATAGATTCTATTATGTTGCTTAATGTGTTAATCTGGCACAATCACTTATTTTTGTATGCTTTGTGTGATTTGTCTGTACCTAGCACTGGGAGGTATTACAAATTTGTATACTCTGTTGAACTGCTCAATGATGTTAATAGTCTTATGCTAAAATTGAATTGATAATTACTTCATATTTGAGCTCTAATGAATTGCTAACTGTTGTCACTTTGATCTTCAGTTTATCAGTCTATACACATACAAATTTATACATTCTGATATACAATTAAATTGCTAACTGATGTCACAAATGCAATTGGATGTCATATTATGTATAGTTTGTGTGTCTTTTAAATGATCTAAAGGATTCACATGTTTATATGTCAATTATGCCTTTTAAAATTGCTATTCCATTCCAAAACAAGACCAAATGAGTTGAAAACTACTACAACACCTCTTCACCTGCCTCTCGCCATTCATTTCACCTTTGTCTGTGTAACCGTGTTCATGCCAGTCAAGTTCTCCTCCCTTGTGTCCCAGGTACGTCCTACCATTCCATTCCTGATCTCTACTCTCTCTCTCTCTCTCTCTATATATATATATATACATAGATAGATAGATATATAGATATATGTGTGTGTGTGTGTGTGTGTATATATATATATATATATATATATATATATATATATATATATATATATATATATATATATATATATATATATATCGTAGTCCCTCAGCCACTTTCGGGAGGTCATCCAAGCAGCATGAGGAGGATTGGACAGCAACCACGGGCAACTTCATCGAGCCCTTGTATAATTTACTCTTCACCGTGACTGGTCCAATGTGTATACCCCTTTTTGAAAACCCCTTCGAATCAAGTGTGCTTCGATCTACGCTCGGTTCTTCAATATCTTCAGATTCTGACAATCAATGCATAGACAGTACATATATTCCACCCTCTTTTTCAACATATCCTCCTCGACAGCTCTTGTAAAAGCAGACATGTCATTAATGTACTCTTCACTCACACGATTCTCTGCGTACATCCAACTTCAGTCCAACTACTTTACGCATATAACAATTTGGTGTTAAATATTGAATTAATTAATATACTATGTGTGTGTGTGTGTGTGTGTGATCAAAAGAAAAGTAGCTATATGTAGCAAGAATTAATTAAATAGAATTATGTAGAAAGAGACTATGAAGATGAGAGTAGGAGAAGAGATGGATGGAGGAAGAGTGTGGGAGCAGTGGCTAGTGGAGTAGTGGGGAAGTGATGGTGGTTTTTTGCACTATTGCGAGACAAGCGGCTACTCACTTCCCTGCATTTAAGAATGGGTTTCACTTCTCTACTTCTGATGCTCTCTTCTCCTTGGCTAAACCCTAAACCATGCTAGATGTAAATAATCTTCTCTCTACATCAAACTAGATCTAAACCATATTCAATTCTCCCTTTATCAAGCTAGATCTAGAATATAAGGCAATTAGGAACAAATTACTAACCATAGTCAACAACAAATAGATCTACAAAGACTCTTCCAAACTGATCTGCTGTAATATCTCGTTTAAACATACAACAAATAAATGATTAATAATAAAATTAAATACAATTAGAAAGGAAAAATTCAGAATTTAGGAGGAGTATTAAAACTTGGGCCTTCGACCCATAGCTCTTTGGCCCAAGTGGGGAAGTGGCTTAAGAGGTACAAACCCTAGCAGTATTTACTGTAGCGCTGCCTCCGCTGCTGTTGGCCTGGAAGAGGAAGATCAGCCAGAGGAAGGAAGAAGGTGAAAAGAAGGGATCGGGGAAGGAGGAGTTCTTCATAGGGTTTTGATCCAACGTCCCCCTGAGGGTCTACAAGGGTTACGAAGAGCTAGCTTCGCTATTTGATGCTTATTAGATGCGAATTCGATTAGATTGATTGGATCGATTTGCTGCTGTTAGAAATTCAATTCTGTCCAGTAGATTGCGCGGCCGTTTTCGGGATCTTAGAGGCCGGATTTGAGATGTACATCTCCTAGAGTTATGTAGGTATTATTCTTAGCTTTCGGTAGCCGTCAAGAATACTACATTCCAACATACAGATCAAAAGTTATGACAGTTTTCATCCCTGCTGTCCAGAATCCTTATGAGAATGAACTGTCAAGTTGTCTTTTAAAATATGATTAAGTTAATGACAAATTCAGGGGTTTCACCCAACTAGTTTATTGTAGGCCTTGGTCTTAGATTTTGATATTGAAAAAGAACACTAAATTTGGTTCAGCCAATTAGAAGTTATGGTTATTTTCGTGCTGCTGCCCAGATTTGTCGGGTAGTTCTGACAGACGGTGTTCATCGGTCTTTTGGTATTAGATACATACAGAATTTGGGATTTCCACCTACTAGATTGTTGTATATAATTTTGTTAACTTTCAAACAAGCCTGAGTTTACTTTTTTACGAATTTCAGAGAAAAGGTTATATCACTTTTACTACTACTATTCATTACGACTTCCTGCTAGAATGTAGTTCAATTCGAGTAAAGTACGTAATTAAACGTTGGGTTTTGGGGTATGTGTTGCGAGTAGCATCTTGATGTCGTGGTTCTTATTGAGTAATCTAATGGTGTAGAAGGTAAGGTTTAAACGTTAGCGGCATCGTCTTTGCCTCCTAACACATTGCAACACGAAAGGCAAGTACATTGACATTCATATGATTTGTGAATACTAGATGTTTGATGTTCGTATTGTGTTTTATTTGATACGTGAGAAGCTTTAATGTTTATGTTCCTTTCATATGTGAAGTTCACATGTTTGGAGATAATGTTAGTCATTATTCATAAGTTCATTCATACATCCATTTTCATGTTCCGTCCACAGGAGTAGAGTTTCCACGGGAGTGGAGTTTAAAGTCCCATCAATTCCAGTATGGGCATGTGAGACCCACCATTCCAATGTGGGCAGTTTTGGACACCCGTATGAAATGTTCTTCATACGGGATTTGGATCCCCGTATTTTGTTAAATACGGAGTTAAGTGAACACCGACGGGTGTGTTACTAGCTATACCGGTATAAGCAGGAGTGCAGTCCATTCATTTCATTTCATCCATTCATTCCATTCTTTCAGATAAACATTCGGTGTTATGTTCCTAATCTTCAATGTTGTTGGCTTGTTCATATTTGTTATATGTCCAATTATTCACTGTACTTGCTGAGTCTCGGACTCATTCTTACTTTGTTTATTTATTTTAGGTGAATGTTGATGATGACTCAATTGGGAGGGAGTAGACATGCACTAATCATTCACTTCACCCAAGTCCAGTTTCAATAATAGAACTTGGTTATGTTATTCATTCGTTAAGAGATGAACTGTAATAAATAAAGTTGACGTGGTTGATATCTACCTCTATGCTTTGGTTGATTAAGTATGGCTTATGACCATTGATCACCCCTTTGATACTTATCTGGATTCAGACTATATTCCTGCCAATGTTCTATTTAATTTTGATCTCTTATGGTTAACAGATGAGATAATATTTAAATTCTTTCGCTTTTATAGTTGTATGACAGATTTTCTTTTAAGTAGCATCTTGGCTTCCGAATAGCTAGGATGTTACATCCGCGGTCTCCTTTCACCAAATCGCCTCAAAGCCCCACCTCCTCAAAGCAGCAACAGCAACCCCAAATGAGATCTGGAATTTAAGACAGATCTGTGAGGGTTGGGTTTGCAATACATGATATTACCACAGACGATTTTTAATACAAACCATTTGTGATAAGGATGAGAAGTCACAGACGGTTCATGTTGAAAACCGTCTGTGAAACCGTCTATGATATTACGAAATATCACAGACGGATCTTGTTTCGAACCATCTGTGATACTTCATAGATGGTTTCCAACATGAACCGCCTGCGATATTACCTCTCCACGGACGGTTTTTAGCGCAGCTAATTAATAACACAGACGGCCATTAAACTAAAACCATCTGGGATTGTAGTTAATACCGATGGTTTTGGCCAACTATCTGTAATGAGTCGTTCAGTATTAGTCTTTTTGTAGTAGTGAGAACTAGCATTGCAACAAGTAATACCCAGGTCTCGCACGTGCTCTGGCTCTCGATCTGTTGCCTAACTCCGTCCATATGCATGCATGGTTTGTGAAATCGAAACCTCGATCCCTTTGCATTTTTGCTTGATTGAGACTCGGGAGAATGAACCTAGAACACATGCTATCTTCTCATTTAGGATTTAAAATAGGGATTGTCTATTGGTAAGGTGATTGAAATTTTTTGAAGTATAAATTACATTTTTTTCATTGAATCAAAATCCAATCAGATAGCACATCAATCTTTGTACTAATCCAACGATCACCGCAATTGACTTAAATATATGAAAATTTCAGGCGACTTAGAAATAGCAAATCCTTTTAAACTACGAGCAAAGCAAAGTTTATGTCTTTCTTGAACTATGAATAAATTGCAATTGAATGAAAAAAAAGTAGTCCAATTAATTAAAAAAGTAGAAGTGTTACTAGTTGTATGATCTTGGCAAATATCTAATTCTCGCAAACTCCAAATTTCTTCTACGTATAATCTTATGGTAACAAGTATATCTGTACTGCCAACTCCTCCTCAACAGTCAACACTAGCAGATCCATATCCTTATTCCTTCTGCTTTACACACTTTGGAAGATCCGCGGGCGGCGGGGGGAGAGTCGTGTCCGGCGTCGGCCCGTTCTCCACCTCGAACACGGCCGCCATGCCCATGGCTATGTGGAACTCGAAGTGGCAGTGCATGAACCACGCCCCGGGGTTGTCGGCGACGAACCGGATAGCCGCCCACCCGAGCCTCGGCACCTGCACCGTGTTCTTCAGCGGCGGGTCCACGAGGTTGTAGCTCCTCGCGTCCCTCGCCGCGTCGAAGTTGCCGTGGCCCTGCGCGAGCACGAAGAAGTCGTGGCCGTGGAGGTGCATCGGGTTGGAATCGCTCTGCATCGTCGCCGTGCTCTGGAACACCACCTCCACCGTCGCGTTGTACCGGAACCGTCGCGTCGTCGTCGCCTTCCTCGTCGGCTCGTACTCCTCCATCTTCCCGCCGGCGACGACTGGTATCAGCGTCGGGTCGGTGAAGTTGAATGTCACCGACGGCCGGCTCGGCAGTTCCTGCACCGCCACGCCTCCGTTCATCTTGCCGTGGTATCGTGCTTCGAGCAGCGACGTCTTCTCGGGGAGATGGAAGGAGACGTTGTTCATGTACGCCACCTCGATGGACTCGTTGCTTCCTCCCCTCTTGCAGGATGCTCTGTTCCCTCTGCAGATGGAGCCCTTGCCGAGCGTGATGAACAGACGCTCGTCGACGCGACCTCGGACTTGCGGCAGCAATGGATGATCAGGCAGGCCGGTCAGGTTGCCATGGAAGTAGAACGTCGTGATCGTATCGTGCTGGTTGGGCATTTCAGGCATGAGCTTGCTTTCTGCAGCCGTGTGCATCGCTGGGGATATTCTTGTACTGTACGACGCCTCTCGAGATGAACACCGGGATCTGCGGGTCAGGCGCCGGCGGCTGGTTGGCCAGCGCGACCATGTAGTACCGGCACGGCGGGGCGTCGGCGACCATGAGGACGTCGATCGACTCGCCCGGCGCAATCGCGACGATGTCCGTGGTGTAGGGCTTGACGTAGTTCGCGTCAGCGCCGACCACCGTGAACTTGTGCCCGGCCACCTTGTAGTAGTATTCGGAGAAGAGCGCGGCGTTGACTAGCCGGAGCAGGTAGGTCTTGCCGGGCTCCACGTCCAGAACGAAGCTGTCTTCTAACACCCCTGCAGATTAAGATTCAAGACAGACGTGGTGCATTTTTAGTTTGTGAGATGTTCAGAAGAACCGAGTCAACTGACCATGTACAAAAATTCAGATTGTTCAGAAGAATTTTCTGTGAACAAACTTTTACCAGAGCAGTTGTAGAGATCACTAAGCTTTCCGTTGATCGTAGCTGCAACGGGGTTATCATCGAATGAGCCCCCATTTGAGAAGTTCTTGTCCACTTTCATAAGGTCTCTCTGCCACCATTCACCTGCAGCAAGTAAGGTTGATTGGAATAGAAAAAAGTTCAGAATATATCCAGCTAGATGTCAAAACTCCGCATATAAGGTCCCTAGCATGTACGCTCGTGCAGCACGTCCAATAGAAAAATCAATCTACAAAGAACAATTTTCATCGATCCAAAACTATATTTATTGAAGCATTTACAAACCTATGATGACAGGAACGTCCATGTCAGGCTTCTGAAACGGGTATGAGCCGGACTTTGGCCGGATGATGACGATGCCGTGCAGGGTTGCTCGGAGGCTGGAGACGTGGGCGTGCCACCAGAGGGTGGATCGGGCACTGGGTTATCATCCCGGCTCCGTCCGCCCAGCAGGTCAACCGCTGCTTCACGCCGTGCCTGCGTTAGATCAGCGCGCGAGAGAGAGAAGCGATGTCACATTTTGGCAGCTCGAAGACGTAATTTCATCTCGATCCTAGGCTCCGTTTAGAACGCAGGAATTTTACGTGATTTACACACGATAATGTCGAGATACGAGGGGCTTACCAGTGGATTGTTATTCCATAGGGTGACTCATTGACGACGTGGACAACCACGGTATCCCCTTCCGTGGCCTCCACCGGCGGGCCTGGGAACTGCCCGTTATGCCCGTTATTCACCACGGTCACCAGCGTGTCGTTGCACATGTGCCGCATATGCACCTGGCTTACCTGTTGGGTCGAACAAAGCAAACAATAAGCATGCATTATTAATTCAGACATTCAGTGTTTGCACATTCAGGTTAATGTAATAATTCAGACTTCATGGATCACATGTTACAATCTGCAAACCAAAGCTTGTTACCTCGCCCGCTGTTTCTAAATGCATGGTGTTTCAGAGATCGAGACAGTTTTTTTGGTAATAGATTTCAAACCTTTGACATTGTTTTTTTTCCTAATTATATGTTAGTACAAATTAATCATAAAAAATTAGCTGAATCGCACGTGCTTTGCTACGGTTAGAAAAATATCATATTATCCCTTGCACGTGTGCTTAGGTGAATGAACCACCATCACCTATAGGTTATTTTCAAGTAGCACAGATATGATCGATCAGATGTACTTTTGATGAGAATTAATCTACTAATACCATTTTGATGTGAAAAATCTACCAGCACCATTTTCAAGTTAAAAAGCTACGTACTTTTGCGTAATTGTTATCAAAGCATTAAAGTTTGTCAACAACATCTTATACTATAGGCAAACATAAGGAGAGGAGCAGATATTAATTAATGAACCATATTTGTAAGTATGTTTCTTTCACAAAACTATATAACAGAACTATATATCAACGCCCAGAAGAAGTGTGCTCTCGAGCGGAAAAAAAGGTCAGTAACTAAGAAGAAGCACATATTTATACTCACGACGAATGTGTGCTCGACGACCGCCGCGTCACCGCCGGCGGCCGCCGACAGGGCCACGGCGAAGAAGAAGCAGAAGACAGCTGCCGCCATGGGGAGCATCTTATTCATGCTGCTTGCTACTGTTTTCTCTACCGTTTTCTCAAGCTTGTTTATATCCAGACTGCCTAACTAACTAAGACCCCAAGGCCTTATATATACACCTGAGTAGATCGGTAGACGTTGAAACGTTCGTGCATGTTTGGTCAATCTGTTGTGTACGTCTGCATTTGACTGACACTGTGCACGATACAAGACAGGGTACGTGTTTGAACTGATCGCATTTATAAATTAATTGCACGTTGATACACCTGTGTTTGAATGCGGGAACTGTGCACGAATCATGCGGGAATTATATCATTTCCCGCGAAGTTCCTGCAAAAATCCTGTATAATTTCTGTGTTCCAAACGAGAGGCTAACCAATTCTTAAGCAGCTAGGTGTTCAATTCTAATTCTGAGCTTACTTCTTCCATCCAGAGAGTACATGCATTAGAAGTGTGGATCGTAGAACCTAGATAGCTTCTGTGAGTTCAAATTGGTGTTAACATGTAGATTATGTTTGACAATTTCTGAACTAATTACTGTAACATGGAATTAATGGATCATGAAAAAAAAAGAGAGAGGCAGAAACTCCCTGGAATCCGCGAGGTCAACTGGGTGATGCACAGACAGACCATGTAAACACTGCGGCGGCGGCACGAAGCAACGACAAGTCAAAGTTCGTGATAATGCTATACGTCCGGGATTAAGACCAATTTGGCTTTGCACCAAATTTAGACAAGAAACCGGTTTTACCTTTTCTACTTACCCAGTAAACAGCACACGCAATCAAGCAGAAGCAGCAGGTGATTGAATTTTTCTTAATTTTCAGTCAACTTTTCCTGGCATTGTGTTGTTGACGCTAGATAAGTGTACTAGCTACTATTAGCAAGCGCACGGGTTGTCAGTAGCTTTTAACCAAGGAGTATTCCAAGATCTCGAAATCCATAGAGAAGCGACAAATAGATTTACTACTTAGAATAAATTATTACTAACGAATCAACGGTTATGGGGTGGAAGTAAATAAAGCAAATCTACCAAAACTAGAGTGAGGAAAACTAGGTTTAACCAAGATGTCCCTAGGGTAGGTTCACTTACTGCAATTAAAGAATAGATCGGTCTAATAGCAATTAGCACCAAATAATACTATGCTGGCTCTCACCCTACATATCAATACCGGCCCCTTCACTGTTCTACCCTGCACGGGTCCATCGAGCTAATAAACACCGACATGACCTGCACAACTTGATATAGATCTGCACACTAGATCCAAACACCATGTCTACATCTAGGGCTAAGCAATCGATAATCAATAGCTCCTAATTACCAACTGAGGAAGATGCACAATATCAAGAAGACAACCATAGCATAAAAGGTACTAAAATAATAGATCAATCCATATGTCATTAAGTTACATCAAGATCCCCCACACCCGTAAAAAGAAAATGCGACTACTCCATACAAGGATCGGAGTTACACATGGTTACCCAAGGGTAAGACGTGGGACGAAACGAGGTGGAAGAGCGGGGCCACGCGGGACAGCGTGGGGCCACGCTCTCGGCGATTTCTTTAGATGGCTAACCCTAATCTTGCGATTTTTACAGATTTTGGTGGATTTCTTCCATCTTCTTGGCATGGCAGGACAATATCCCTGGGGAAGAGTCCTAATCGAAAATAGCGAGGAGAGGAGGGTAAGCGCGGGACCGCGCTTAGGGTCGAGAGGGGCCATGCTAGACTGTCCACCTACTAAAGTCAGTTCATGAACCTTCCATAATGTGCATGGAGCCTCACTATATCTTGGGCGTCAATTTGGGCCGAAAAATGGGGTCTTGGGACAATGAGCGCCAGGTCGCGCATGCCGTGCGTGGGACTGCACACATTCTAATTTGCATAAATAGCAAATGATCTTTCCTTTGCACTACATTTTGGTAAACAAAAGTTCTAAAGTATAACTTTAAAAATATAGAAGTGTTAAAATACAAGGTAGATTTTAAAAAATATTTCTTTACCAGAATCATATAGGATCTTAAATTCTATGTCGATCGTATGACTCGTGATCCTGCTAAACAACCTCCCATCTGATTTAGGATCGCGATTCAGACAACCTTGGAATCATTCAAACAAGAATAGGGCCCTAAGAGAATCAAGGCTCGCCAAAATCCCCACTTGACCGATCCGACCGGATGAACAGTAGCGGTCTGATGGGATGAACAGTACAATCAGTGCATAGCTAGATTTTAGCACGATTTAAAAATCACAAATTAATCCAACTTTTGATCCACAAGTCCAAACTTCATGAAACTTGAAACATAATGTTGTTCTTGTTATTTATTCGAATAGTTGAGCCAGATACATATAAAGTTTCATCGAGCATGAACTTTGTCAATCGATCAGTTCGAGCACCAGGAAAGACAAGCAAACCTATAACATTTGGGATCTCCTTGTCAGGCTTAGGAAATGGATATGAACTGGCCCCAAATGTTGGCCTAATGAGGAAGGAGCCATGCAGAGTTGCCCGGAGGCAGGCGACGTGAGCGTGCCACCACAGCTTGCCCTCCTGCCCGGCGGCGTCGAATTGATAGGTGAAGTTCTTATCTGGCTGGATGGGACACTGTATTATCGTCCCCACTCCATTGGCCCAGCAATTCAATTGCTGCTTCCCATGCCAACATACATCAGTGTAGGATCGTATACCGTAATCAGAAGGGGGTGAATGATTATAGCGATTTCTTTCCTTCTTATTGAATATGGCTTGCGTTGGATTAAACCAACAACAGAAGACATCGTACTCTTAAGCGTAGTCAACAAAGGAGCCTTACCTCACCATGCACTGCTCGAAACGAGAACAAATCTAAGACGATGCCCAGAGAAACACATCGTCGACAATGACAATTTTCCTTGGAATAGATCTGAGCTTTATTTATGAATCATGACCTCGTGGCTGCGAAGTGCTCTAACAGGACCCCTCAAACCCTAGCACGAGAACTCCAAAAGAATCCTCAAAAGCTATCCTCGAAAAACCTTCTACGGACTCTCAACCTCTCCCTCCTTTTTATAGGCTAGACCCCTAAACCATGTCATCAACAAACACGGCACAAAATCCTATCTCTTCCGTAAATCAAGGGACCCAAAACCTTTCCAAACACGGATTTCCCAATATCTCTAAATCTTCCAGTTATGAAACTCCTTCCATAACTCCTCATGCATCGAAGCCTTCAGGACAGTACCTCCCGTAGCTTCTTCACGCATCATGCATCTACCTTTGATCTCCACGTGCCCCAGCATAAGCCCGACCACCTCGTGACATCCTTGACTACCTAAACCTTGGATTTTGTCATCCTAGTCCTAGTCCTCCTCGTCATCGACCATGATCGTCTTCACGCCCAACCTGCACAGGCAAAGACCAAATAATGATTTCCCAGCACAAGTTCTTCAACTTGACCAATATCAGTCCACACATGCATATCACACCCTTATCTATCAATAAACACGAACCAGATCATTCTCGAAGCCTACGACTAGTTTCACAAAGTCCACGACCAGTTCTGCAAGGTATACGACCAGTTCCTGTAGCTTTCGACTAGTCACTGTACCTTTCAATCATCGATCACGCACTGTAGCTTTGACCAGAGCAGTCGAAACCTTCTACGACGACATGCAGTCGAAACCTTCTACGACCATGTTCAGTTCAAACCTCCCACAACCACGTAGTACTCATGATAAATAGTACTCATGATAAACAGTACTCGAGCTACAGTACTCGAAAACCCGGAACCCGATACTCGGAGCTACAATACTCATAATGAACAGTGCTTGGAGCTACAGTACCTAATAGACAGTACTCAATGGTGAACAGTACTCGTGATGAATAATGGTCAAAACCAATATTCCAACGACTGAAACTTTCACAAACACAAAATTCAATGCAACCCAAATGTCAATTATTCATCATCAAAATCCATGAGCTATTTCCATGGTCTAACAATAAGAAAAGACAAGATAAATCATATGTTCTGAACAATGATTAATAGTGTGTTGCTTGAAACATACTAGCTTGTCAGAAATCACAACAGAGAAATTAACAAACTAGGTGGTATTTACGAGTGGATTGTTACTCCACAGGGTGACTTGTTGATGACATGAACAGCCACAGAATCTCCTTCTCTAACCTCTATCACTGGGCCTGGGAATTGTTTGTGAACGGTTAACCATGGTGACAAGCGTGTCCTTGCACAGGTGCTTTATATGTATTTGTCCCACCTATTCGAGCAAATCACAAGAACAAACCACTTGTTCTAGTAAGAGCATGTGTGTGCGTGTGTCTAAATATATATGTGGTATATGTGTGTGTGTGTGCGCGCACGCGTGTGTTTGTCTACTAAACGAACAATGCGATGAATGGTGATTGAGAAGACAAGGAGGAGAAGCATGCTTACAACGAACGTCTGCTCAACGACGGCTGCATCGCCGCCACCGACCGTCAATTGCCGATAGAACCACCAGGGCGAAGAAGAAGATGGCCGTAGCTGCCATGGGGAACTAGCTTCTGGATGGATGCTTGGCACGGATGATTAATGTCGAACCTGGATTTCACAATCCAGAATCCTCTGTGAACAGTACTACGCTATTCCTTGGATCAGCATATAGCGCTCACAGATACATTACTGAATCATTTCATATATAATGTAGACCAAACCAAACTTTAATGCTACAAACATCAAAGTCACATAGACCGCATCGGGTCGGGTTTTACAATAGGGCCAAACAGGCCAAATGATTACAATACATAAACTGCGGAAGCAGTAGTGGAAACAAAAGGGGTAGGGCACATCTCTCCACAAGCAAGCGACTAGGGAAACTAATGTATGACCGATATTATCCAAAGACTTGGGTAATATTGGTAGTACACGAGTACTGACTGAGTTAGCTAGACTAAGGTGAGACTAGAACAACTACAGACTAAGCCACTCTTCGTCGGCTCCTTCAACATCTGGATCCTCATAGTATGCATAATGTCCGGGATCCACAGCTTCTGAAGGTTTGGGGAAAAGAGCGAGGATGAGCACAACAACCATGCTCGTGAGCCAACACACATATGCAATATTTATACATGCAAGGCTTTATCAAGGAAGGCTCGGGTTCTTTTATTTGCTAAAGCAGCATTTTTAATTATCATAAGTAGAAATTCCTATCACTTAGCATTTTAACCAAATCATATTCATTGCGCAATATTTATAACAACAGAGGTTACCTCCACCTGATGCTTATTTTTTATTGGGGTTACATCCACTATTAACAACACTGTAGTACTTCTACCTAGGAAAAATCCAAATTCAGGGTCACATCAGCCCAACAAGTATTTCATTCCACCCACAAAAGTTTTATAAATAGAACTAACTCGAGTAAGTTCCCATACCTTCCCTTGACCGTGGGCATGATTGTTTGAACAATTTATACTCTATAAAGATTGTACACTTTATCCACAAGAGATAATCGTCTTGACATATATACACGTTTCCTTAGAGATGTGAATCAAGGGGAGATTACCACAAGGCCTTTACAATGCATCCCTCAGTATTTGTTACACCCGCTAAGGTTTCACCTAAGAAGGGTTACGCTCACATAGACCCGTCAACCCTTACCCAAACCCGTAACCATGAAGGCTTACGCTCACATAGACCTGTAAGTCGTACACCCCAACCCGTAACCATGAAGGCTTACAGCGTAACGGGTCCTCCAATGGTGCAACTCATCCAGATGGATACAAATTATTTAGCCAGGTCGACACCATTATAGACTTATGGTTGTACTATTTTACATTGGGAGGTCATCAAAGAATTAAGTCCTTAAAGTTATCTGGGCGGTTCATACCACATTTCACACATTCTCGTGCTACCACCGCACCAACCATCATATTATCCGCCCAGATGTGGTAACAACAAGTTATTAGGGTTTAGAAGCATCAAATTAATTTACCCTGACATTTCAGTCATTTACCTCCAATGACTGCCCAAAACACATTTCATGGGTTTTAAAGATAACGGTTAGGGCAAATAAATACCCCGGTACTTAATCAAGACTAGCATGTCGCTTAAGTACAACCTATAGCTATTATAGTTACCACATAATTACTAGTGCAACAAGTTATTAGGGTTTAGAAGCATCAAATTAATTTACCCTGACATTTCAGTCATTTACCTCCAATGACTGCCCAAAACACGTTTCATGGGTTTTAAAGATAACGGTTAGGGTAAATAAATACCCCGGTACTTAACCAAGACTAGCATGTCGCTTAAGTACAACCTATAGCTATTATAGTTACCACATAATTACTAGTGCAATAAGGATTTAGTATTTCAATTTGTCAAGGATGGCATAATACTATTTAATTATCAAGTTGGTATTTAACTACCTTAAATATTTGACATATATTTGCATAATGAATTAAGCATGTATGTTGATATTTTAAAAGAATATAAAGTTGCATAAAATGTAGGCTCAATATGATCAAAGTATTGACTCGCCTAGGTCTAGGGCAAGAGGGTCTTGATTGTCTTGGGCTTGATCGAACTGAGGTCCTTCCCACCTCTTGAACTCTACTCGAACGGACAAACACAACAAATAAATACACAAGAAATAGCAAATGGACTCCAAAATAAATAAAACCTTTGCCATTAGCAAGATATTGAATTTAGAAATTTTTAGTAACAAATTTCACTAAATTAAGAGTTAGAACGGAGGAGATCGGGACGTCTGAAGTATTGCTTTTTGAAATAAAAACTAGAAAATAAAAGAGGAGAGCAAAAATCTTTCGCTGACATGAGGGGCCCACTAAATAGTGGCCTGGTCCATGTGTACAGTGCATGGACCGGAGGTCAACATGCACTGTGCATGTGGTCCATGGGTCCACTGAGGATTTGACCGCCATTTAAAAAGGCTGAAGCCTACTCGCCAATGTTACACAGAGAAAAACAGGGATTAATCCATTAATTCACCTCGGGTCCCATATGTCACTCAGATTAGAGCATCAAGTAAATTGGTAGCACATAGATTACTGCTTAAGACCAAGATTTGATGCTTTAACTACTGGGTCCACATGGCATAGGGTTTAGCAGCATTTCAGTCAGGCTTTACTTAATGCTAAACCCTAGGGACAAAGATTGAGTAATTAACCCAGCCATCAAAACATCTAATTAAAGCTCAGCTGTTAAGACTGAGATTTAGGTGATTAAGGAAGCTACAGTGCACAGCAGCACTGAACTGAGCTAGCTTCATTAATTAATTACTGGACCCATGCGGTAATGACTCCGAGTCATAATTAAACTAGACACTAATTAATGACTAATCCCCTTAAGACAGAGATTTCGTGAGTTAATGGCTGTCATTAACTTACCTCGGGCCCACATGCCATTTGGACAGAGCAACAATTAAACCATGTTTTAATTACTGCTAACCATAATGACATAGATATGGGATTTAAAATGCAGAGCCACAGGACCGGTCCATGCTTTGGACAAGCAGAGGAAGCCATGGGCGCTCACGGCCGTGGGCTCGCCGCCAGCAGTGGGGGCGCGGCGGCGCTGGCAACACTGGGAACGGGTCACCCACTAGGTGGCGGTCCTAGGGAAGGCACCGGAGCGACGATGCGGCGGGAGCAAGCAGCGGCAGCGCATGGGCCATGCACGACGCCAGCGGCGGGGCGGTGCGGGGAGGAGGATGGCACACACATGGTTGTGGGGACCCCGGTAATTATCTCCATAAGACCGAGATTAAACAAGGTCTTAGGGACATAATCACGGGTCTCCGGGAAATGAATTCCAATTTAACTCTATCCAAGTGAGAGGCTTAGCGAATACTAGAGCCTCAACGATCATACGCTTGCTCCTTTGCGGCGCTACATGATTGTCGATTCTCTTCGATTGAAGCACTACACTTAGTGAGTTAAATGGGGATTCATCAATAACGAGTATGACTTATATTGGCTCCCAAGATCAACGACCAATATACTCATACCCTCATCCAACATTGATTACATCCATACAATGCATACAACACGAGATTAAAAGACATCTTGCATAATAGTTAAGGTCTACACTTATTACATACAGTAAATCGACCAAATTCAAGTAAAG
Organism: Ampelocalamus luodianensis; assembly: GCA_036346255.1. NCBI lineage: Eukaryota > Viridiplantae > Streptophyta > Magnoliopsida > Poales > Poaceae > Ampelocalamus > Ampelocalamus luodianensis. The sequence goes on from CM070638.1 coordinate 7,171,938, forward strand.
TACCAAGTAGCGGTGAAGCAAATAAATAAAGCAAAGACCAAGAGTGGTATGCCCATCACCCATCGGCAACCGATCGGGAGTTAAATGATAGGACACTACTCGTTAGTGTCACCCAAGTCAACACTAGCGAGATCGTCATACTCATAATCTTCCTCACCGAAAAGGCCAAAAACATCCGGTGAGTACAAGTGTACTCATAAGTCTTACACAAATAAAAATAGTTATGCATAAGGGTCATTCAAAGGATGGCTCATATTGGTTTAGTTTTGCGAAAGAGACGCAACAATTAACATCCTACACATACTAGTTTTTCATGTGCCCATTTAAAATCAGATTTAAAGTAGAAGTAAAACATATAGTAAAGTGTTTTAGTAATAAACAATTGAATCATACAAAGACCAAAGTGGCAGCCCACATACTAAACACATGAACAACCTGTTCATGACGAATACCAAGTTCAACCACAATTTTAATTAAAAGTCTAACAATAGTAACTCCCGAACTCAAGCGGTTGTCCATAACCGTGGACACGGCTATTCGAATAGATTGATACCCTGCAGGGGTGTACTACTTTACCCACACGACTTGATTAGCCCGTAAGCCTCCAGATGCCTCCGAATATAGCACACTTCCTATGGTGTGCCGGCCGGGTAAATCAAGATATGGTTATTTTTAGCAAGAAGATCCTATTGGGCTAAGTCCCCCTTGTGAGATGGTTCCTTGCCTAGTACAAGCGTCTGATAGCACTTGCTAGGGGGCTCACAAGTTATATTGGAAATACCGATGCAATCAAACAAAAAGAATTGCCGCTCTCTTGCACACTATAAAGGATTACATCGGCTCCTAAGGAACATAGGATTTCACGGTCGCTATGCCCCTTACACCACCAAGGACTTAACACAATAAAACCCTCCCCCTACTTAACCATACGGCTCCCAACCGGCGTGTGGCAGCACGAGTGTACTTGAATTAACGACGTTACCAAAGTTCGGTCCTCAATTGTCCAGACAAGTCCTTCCACTTACCCAATGCTCGTGCACAAAGCACCATCACTAACCAACACTTGTCCAGACCAAAAGCTCATTTAAAAATGACAAAATTTAACTCATAAAACAGCTACAAAGATCTGAAGTATAAGTCATAAAATGAGAGTTGTGTTTATCCCAAAACCGCCGGGTTATTCCCGACGATCGAACTACCGTGTCTAGACTTGCATGGCTAAGCAATTCTATAACCCATAATTCACACATCCTATCTTAAGCATATAGGAGTTGGCATAATTCAAGATTAACCTCCAGCATAGGACATAACTAAACTACACATCACAAAAATACTGACATAATCAAAATAGCATGCAAGCAAATATCATTGCACTATCTTAACCAAAACTGGGATCAAATATGATGCAAAAGAAAGTTCAAATGATGCTTGCCTTGCTGGTACAGTAGCTGCTCACTCTCAGTAGCGTAAGTGTCGATATCAATATGCTCGGGATCTATATAATTATAACATCAAATAAATACCGAGAAAACAGCTCAAAAACCAAAATGCTCAAAAATGCATGATTTTTCTACAGTAGTTAGGTTGTGATTTTAGATGGATTTAGGTAAAAGAATCATTCCATTTGTAGTTATGAATTGGAAGTTATGCTATTTTGAATTTCAAGTTTCATTAAACCTTAAGTCATGTAATTTAATTATTTGGCCAAAATTTGTAGAACAGTGGTGGGGTATAGGATTACACAGGTAAATAGGTAATATTAATACAAGTTCAGAATAGTTGAGTTTGTCCCATTTGGAGTTCTTATGATTTAGTTATTGATTTTCAAAGTTATCAGCCTTTTATAGTATAAAAATAATGGAGTTAAAGGTTATATTCTCCCGAAATAGTTTCTGTGATAGAGGTAACATGGATACCATTTTTAGAATTAAGTTCACTGAGAAAGAAAATTATCAAAAGTGGTCTCACTGTTTTTGGAGTTTCCAATAATTACTTATGCATTTTTGAAGTTATCAGCCCTTTTTCCATTGTAAAAATAATAGGATTAATGACTTATTTTCCAAAATAAAGCTCTCTGTTACAGAGACAAAGTGGAAACCAATTTTAATATAAAGTTCATTGAATATGAAAATTATCAGAAGTGGTTTCATGTGATTTGGAGTTAAAATCAATTACTTATGTATTTTCAAAGTTATACCTATTTTACAGTGTGCAAATAAATCATTTTTGGATTTTATAATGCAGTTACTCCTTTTCTTACCGAGACATGTGCTAGTCACAGTCACTGACCAGCGGGCCCGCTCGGCAGCGGCCCACAGCGAGGCGCACACATGTGCATCCTAGAGCTAGGGTTGCGGCCGTTGGATCAAGATCCAACGGTCCACGATCGAGTGCATTAGGATGGTCGAATGTCTCACAAATCCAAACCGTTCCTTTCGCATCTGACGGTCCAGATCGACTCCAGTTTATTTAGTTTCTTAGCACGTGTTTAAAGCCTTGGGTCCACACGTCAGTGGACTTAACCATTCACTTTCGACATCAATTAAATGCTAATGATTACAGTTAACGCTAATGACGTGCTACAGTAACGGTCGCATACGACAACGGGATTTCGTCCCCGCGCGTTTCACCGGCGGCTTGCCGTCGATTCTGGCCTCGGCGGCGTGAACCAAGAGTAAGCTTAGGTGCACAATAGTGCTGCGCTCCCAATGGAAGTGGTCTCGACGGCTAAGCCGGCCTGTACCGGCGGCTAGCCGGAGTTGAGCGGCGACGATAATACGGCAAACGTGTGCAAAACACAAGAGAGCCCCGCAGGTGCAAACCGGCGGGTGCACGAGGTACTAAGGGCTCACGAGGGTCTACCGAGTCTTTGGGCGAGGTCGAGAAGGTGGAGAGGGTGGAGCAATGTCGGCGCGGAGAGAAGACAAGTGCGGCAAAAGGGCTTCACGTGGAGAGAAACACAAGCCAAAAGGAGGTAAATGAGAGATAGGCATAGCTCAAAGATCCACAGAGGATACTCTAGGAGCAAGGAATCGAAGAGGAGCTTAGGAATGAGGTGGGAGATGAAAGGTTTGATATTCGTAGAAAATGGAACAATCTTCGATTCACCGAGATCTGCCGTGAATCCAAGAAATTGATTGAGGGTTTAGATCGGTGGCCTAAAGCATGTAAGATGACGCGGTGGATTGAGAACCATACCTCCCGAAGTGAGAAATGGCACGAGGATGTCACTCGTGCGTGCTCGAGCGCCGAAGGGCACCAAGGTGGAACCAATGCTACAAGTCATCGCAAGAGCTAGGGTTAGCAAAAATGGAGAAGGCATGGAAGGTAGAACACGGAGGAATCAGCGAAGGGGCTTACCCGAGAGATGAGCACGGAGAGCTTCCTTCCTCACCACCGAGAGGAAAGTGAGGAAGAAACTAGGGTTCGAGGTGTCTTATGCTCGGCGATGACGGAGATGGAGGCGGCGTGAGACGGAGTAGCTAGGGACCGCCAACGGATGCGCGGATTGGCGGCGTCGACGGAGCACCACGAGCGTCGCGGCGCGCGGCACCGGATGCCCGAGCGACGCGACGGGAGGAAGACAACGATGCGACAAAGACGCCCCACAGTCGATGTCTCCTCGTTCGCGCGCGAGTTGGAAACGTGGCCCACCGTGGACCGCTAGATCTAGATCCAAGGGCTGAGGTTCAAAAGAGTTAAGTGGTTCGGTGGTGAAGCGGTACGAATTCTGAGCCGTTGATCTTTCATCCGGTGGCTCGCGAGGGGTGCGTTTAGTTGATCAGGCTCAACCGAGTCGCGTTGGGTTCGGTCGGAGGAATAGTAGCTAGGGTTTAGATTTCAGAGTTTGACTGAGTTTAAATTTGAACGCCCTACTTTGACTGAGGCTTAAAAATAGAAATAAATTTCCAAAAATCATGAAATAATTTGTGGGGGTTCCTGGGAAGATATAGTCCCAACAAAAATTATGAAACCCCACTGTTCATATTAAAATTTGTGACATTTTAAATTTAAACATGTTGTATGTCTATGAATGTTGTTTGAATTTTCATTAGGTTCAAACTAGTCCCAAAAATTCTGGAAAAATTATATTTATTCATGATAATTAATCTAGTATTTGATTAAATTGGTTTCAGATGATGATCACAATTTTTTATCACTGATTCGAGTTGCAAATGTGAATTTTGATGTGTATGTTCACCCCAAATTAGATTTTCCAAGTACAATATATCATGGAAATGTTTTGAAATCAATAATGCATGTTAATGAAATACATATTAATCCATTTTAATTATTGGGGCTGTGACAATGGTGATGAGGATATGACCCCTATGGATACAACCATATTTGCTATGCTTGCTATTCCAATTATAAGAGCTCGTACACTTCACTTAAATTATCAGGTGAGCTTGTTTTTAGGAGTACCTTTATATTATATGAACCATATGATGCTATCTAATGATAAAAATATATATTTGTGCAGAGCTATGTCACTTTGTGTCCAAGCCAGGCAAGAGTTCAAGTTGGATACATTCTGGAATCCAATTCGGCCTTCAGAGATAACCCTAACTTCAAATGTGCATAACTTTCACATACTGACTCTATTTGAGGTCCACGAGTACTTGATTGAAAGCTTATCTCTTTCTCTTTGAAATGGATCTAGACTCACCTCTAAATTCCTTCTGTGTGCGACTTAATCATTAAAAGAAGGTGCTATATCACCTATTTGGGCCACGGGCCTTGTAATCCAGATAGAAACCCTAGGTGCTTACTGTTCATATGTGAACAGTATCACTGCCCCTCCCTCTTCCTCCTATACATAGTGGCTGTTGTCCTCTAGTTTCCTTGGATTTCGTTTATGTTAAGTTAGCCTTCGTTGCAACTTGTATCTTCTGTGTGCGTCGACTAGACCACCCAATCAAGATCCTTATTCGGAATCCCACATTATTGAGTATTTCAATCTTATTTGCAATTTTAGATTGCTTATTATCTTGTTCTTACTTGTTCTTCAATTGCATGCAAGAATACACCTTCGTAGTCTGGTCGATCGTACTTCTAGCAAGGTTGATAACGAACTCGAAGTTGGTTTAGCGATTGCTGGGCGTATTGATCATACACGATTGGTAGCCAAGTCATGAGAGTCACCTCCACCAAATCGAGTTATACTTCTCATCGAAAGATCGGGACACCCATTGTCGCATCAGGTGGTGCTAGAGCTATAGTTGATCGGTGAGATTTTTCCTTTACCTACAGTCCACGAAAATCAACAAAATATATATTAGGGTTAGTTCATCCCTGTCCGAGCCCCTTTGTGCTTTGCAAATTTTCTTTTTGGTAATTTTCGCTTGTTGAATTATTGGTTGCATAATTGTGTCTAGTTGCTGATTTCTAGTTCTAGTTAGTCTTTTTATAGTTGCATCTCGTGTTTCCTTCGCGTTGCTTGATTGTTCTTTTAGCGTTCTTAGTTTTGCATCTAAAATAGAAAATTTGCGGGTTATAACTTCTCTAATCTGCACCAAAAATAGTATTCGTTTCCACTTCATTTAATCTGAATTGTTTGCTGGAGTCCTAGCTGATTTTACCACAAAACCGAGAGGGCTGCCGTGAACTTTTGGGGGAATTGGTGTCCAAGTCCAGCATCCACCATTTGTTGTTATTTATGACTTGCGGCAAAATCTAGAGCCGACCAAATATTAGAAGGAGAAAAAGACAATCGCATAGAACAAAAGCCGCAGTAAAAAAAAAAATAGAAAATAAAAGTGTGTGAAAATTGGTGGAGACCTTCTACATATAGCCACGAGCTTCCAAAAAAAAATTCAGCAAGTTTGGCCCACGAGTTTGAAAAATATAGCAGTTTCAAATTTGAACCCGAAACGGTTTCGAGTCCGAGTAGTATTCTGTTTCTGAAACACCTTCAGTAAAACGAGCATAACTTTTGCATACGGTGTTAGTTTTTGACGTCCTTATGCTTGTTTCAAAGCTAATGACGAGGCACATCCTTTCCACCTAAGCCCCTAGTCGCCCTCCAGGTGCCCCAAAACCGGCCATCTTTGGCCTCAAATTCGCATAGCAAGTTTTTGGTTTCTGTTTTTGCCATTTCATTTGATCTTCCCTTCGGAATTTGGAGTTTGCCTCAACTAAAAATTTGTAGATCTCATCGAAACCTTTCAAATAAGCATATATAAGGCATATAAAACTTTGCTTTTTCATTGTTTGATACTTGCTATTGTTTACTGCTCAAACTAGAGGGTTTTTTATATTGCACGTTATTCTTATTTTTGTGCTCTACATCGTTTGAACAATCTTATGCCCCTACAAAGAGGTTTGAGTAGTTGGCTAGCATCTCTCCTAGCACTTGGTGTGAGAATTTTCTTTGCTTACATCAAGTCACATTGATCTTTGCGTGTGTGTTCATACCCTTCTCTTTATAGGCTTTGATTAGCTAGCTTTTTCTAGACTAGGATCAGCAACATTGACTAGTACTTTGAATAATTTTTCAACTTGCATTACTGATTTGATTGTTGCTAATCCTTGCTACTATATTAAAGCCTATCCTTGCTCCACTACCTACTATCATTGTACAGATGCCAGTTGCTTGCGATCGCTTTGTCAATTTTCGAAGATCGTTTAGCACCGACACTAGTTGTCGATCAGCACCTGTTTTGCTTGGTAAGAACTGATAAGAACTTGGTATTAGCTTGAGTGTGAGCGACTTTTAGCCTCCATATCCTAGTAGTTGATAGGAACATATACTTGTGATTTGTTTTTTTGTTTTGAAAACTATGTCAGGTCCACATGATGATTACAAGATAGATTCACGTCTTCTTCGAGCCATTGAACAGGAGTGCAAGAAAGTCCACGAGAAAGATGCATGCTTTAGACGAGTTTCTCCACTACAAAAGGTACATGATCGTGATAGTATATCTGGTAAAACTAAACTCACTTTGTCATCCTTTGCTGGTAAATTTCATCCTGATGCCTATGTTGACTGGGAGATAGCTTTAGACATAGAATTTGAACATTATGAATGGTTTGATAGGCAAAAGATTAGAGCTGCCACTAGTTTTTTTTGTTGAGGATGCAATACTTTGGTGGAAGTATTTACGTAGACATGGAAGAGTGCCTCCAACTTGGCATGCATTGAAGAAACTTTTGAGATATAAATTTATTCATAAATATCATGTTGATTATTTGGTAGCCAGATTACAATGTTTCAAATAGGGTCGTAGAACTGTAAGGAAATACTATCATGAATTGAAAATTTATTTATTGCGTTGTGGCTTAGAGGAACCTACTGAAGCTACAGAGAATAAGTTCTTAAGTGGGCTTAATCAACCAATATTTCAGGACCTTCTTGCAAACAAAGAACATGGTTCTCTCCCTCATTTGTTTACACTTGTCTGTAAGGTTGAAAGTCAGATTGAGGATAAACTGAGAAAGCTTGATGATAGGAAACATGAGAACAAACATGTGTTTGTGTCTTTTTCTGTGATTAACAACTTGCAGGAAGTTGAGAACCATACCGAAGAGAAGAATGAGCTGATTGAGCCACCGACTCCATTGGTTGAGAAGGAAGATGAGGAGATGGATACCTACATCATCTGAGGAGAGCAAAAAAGGTGAATATCATGGTTCTATCATCACTCAAGGTGAGTATGCTTGTGAAGAACTTCAATTGTCCATTGTTCATGCTATTTTAGAGCAAAAATTAGTGGAAAATAATTCTGATATGCACATAATTCAAGTAGAAAATTCAGACTGCATTAATTTGAGTGCACCATGTGATAAAATTGTTGATTTACCTACTGACTTAAGTGCACCATGTGATAAAATAATTGAATTGCCTACTATTTTGAGTGATTCATATGATGAGTTAATCGCATATAATGATCATGTGGAATTGGTTAGACATAAAAAAGTTTTGACTAGAATATCTCTTGTTGATTTATTGTTTTACATTATGTTATATTCACCTATGAAATTATCACATGCTATGAAGAAAGTTTTTGAAATCGTATGTTCGAAATCCTTGTCTAGTGCCTACACCCCTGGGTATAAGTTTAATTTGATTGGAGATTATGGTATAGACAATCAATTTCTTGTTTATCGAATATGCATAACTTGTGATCACATGAATAAATTGAAGCTTACTGTTTCGAACAACAATTCTTATGTGCCAAATCTTGTTCATTATGAGATAATTAAAATTTAGTGATCATCCAATGCCCATGTGTTCATTTCTTATTGCACCATCTAGTATGTACAATCTGCATCATGATGTTGAAGTATCGAAGAATTTACAAATCTTTTCACCCTTACTAGATGAATTTTCTATTGCTCGATTGAAATCTGATTATATGGATTAACTTTGTTTGATTCTAAAAGTTGTAGATTTGCCCATATTTGCTACCATTTCAAGTTTACAATTTCAGAGATTTGAATTGCATAAATGCTTCACTTACATTTGGAAAACTAGTTGCAATAATTGTTGTATGAGAAATTTTGATTTGCTCATTAACATATATAATTATTCTTGGGTTAATAATACAATAAGCTTTTATGGTCATTGTTGTTCTATAACATTAATTGTGCAACAACGAGTAACCGTTAAAATGGATGACATATACATATACCATGCATACACCTTCGCTTCTTTGTTACCCTATTTTTGGCTTATCAAAAGCTAAGGACGACTTTATTTTCAAGAAAGGGAGGATGATGAGGACATGACCCCTACGGATACAACCATATTTGCTGTGCTTGCTATTCCAATTATAAAAACCCGTACACTTCACTTAAATTACCAGGTGAGCTTATTTTTAGGAGTGTCTTTATATTATATGAACTATATGATGCTATCTAATGATGAAAATGTATATTTGTGCAGCATCACATCACTTTGTGTTCAAGCCAAGCAAGAGTTAAAGTTGGACACATTCTGGAATCCAATTCGGCCTCCAGAGACAGCTCCAATTTCAAACGTGTATAACTTTCACATACGAACATCGTTTGAGGTCCACGAGTACTTGATTGAAAGCTTATCTTGTCCTCTTTCAAATGGATCCAGTCCCACATCTAATTACTTCTGTGCGTGCCACAATCATTAAAAAAAAGGTGTTGCGTCACCTATTTCTTCTACGTATAATCTTATTGTAACAAGTATATATCTACCGTCAACTCCTCAACAGTCAACACTAGCAGATCCATATCCTTATTCCTTCTGCTTTACACACTTTGGAAGATCCGCAAGTGGCGGGGGGGGGGGGGAGTCGTGTTCGGCGTTTTCCCATTCTCCACCTCGATCACAGCCAACATGCATGCCCATGCCGATGTGGAACTCGAAGTGGCAGTGCATGAACCACGCCCCGGGGTTGTCGGCGACGAACCAGATAGCCGCCCACCCGAGCCTCCTCCTCGGCATCTCTTGTAAAAGCATAAACGTCATTAATGTATTCTTCACTCACACGGTTCTCTGCGTACATCCAGCTTCGGTCCAACTACACTACGCATATAATAATTTGGTGTTAAATATTAAATTAATTCATTAGTATAATATACATATATATATATGATAAAAAAATAGCGCTATATGTAGCAAGAATTAATTAAATAGAATTAAGTAGAAAGAGACTATGAAGATGAGAGTGGGAGAAGAGATGGATGGAGGATGAGAGTGGGAACAGTTGCTAGTGGAGTAGCAGGGAAGTGATGGTGGTTTCTTGCACCGTTGCAGGACAAGCCACTACTCACTTCCCTGCATTAAAGAATGGGTTTCACTTCTCTACTTCTGCTGCTCTCTTCTCCTTGGCTAAACCCTAAACCATACTAGATGTAAATAGTCTTCTCTCTACAACAAACTAGATCTAAACCATCTTCAATTCATCCTTTACCAAGCTAGATCTAGAATATAATGCAATTAGAAACAAATTACTAACCATAGTTAACAACAAATGGATCTACGATCACTCTTCCAAACTGGTCCGTAGTCTCCTTTCACCAAATCGCCTCAAAACCCCACCTTCTCAAAGCAGCAGCAACAGCAGCAGCCCCAAATGAGATCTGAAATTTAAGACAGATCTGTGAGGGTCGGGTCTGCAATAAATGAGATTATCACAGGCTGTTTTTAATACAGACAGTCTGTGATGAGGACATGAAGTAACAGACGATTCATGTTGAAAACCGTATGTGAAGTATCACATATGGTTCTAAAAAAGAACTGTCTGTGATATTATGAAATATCACATACGCTTTTTGTTCCGAACCGTCTGTGATACTTCACAGATTGTTTTTAATATGAACCGTCTGTGATATTACCTATTCACAGACAGTTTTTAGCGTAGCTAGTAACACAAACGGTCACTAAACCAAAACAGTCTGTGATTGTAATTAATATTAATGATTTTGATCAACCATCTGTGATGAAGCATCCAGTATTAGTCTTTTTGTAGTAGTGAGAACTAGCATTGCAACAAATAATACCCAGGTCTCGCACATGCTCAGGCTGGCTCTCGATTTGTTGCCTAACTCCTTCCATATGCATGCATGGTTTGTGAAATCGAAACCTCGATCCCTTTGCATTTTTTGCTTGATTGAGACTTGAGAGAATGAACCAAGAACACATGCTATCCTCTCATTCAGGATTTAAAATAGGGATTGTCTATTTGTAAGATAACTAAATTTTTTTAAAGTATAAGTTATATTTTTTTATCCATTGGATCAAAATCCAATCATATAGTACATCAATCTGTGCACTAATCCAACAGTCACAACAATTAACTTAAACATCAGAAAATTTCAGACAACTTAGAAATAACAAATCCTTTTAAAATAATCACGAACTACTAGCAAATTTGATGTCTTTCATCTTATTCCTTCTGCTTTACACACTTTGGAAGATCCGCGGGCGGCGGGGGGAGAGTCGTGTCCGGCGTCGGCCCGTTCTCCACCTCGAACACGGCCGCCATGCCCATGGCTATGTGGAACTCGAAGTGGCAGTGCATGAACCACGCCCCGGGGTTGTCGGCGACGAACCGGATAGCCGCCCACCCGAGCCTCGGCACCTGCACCGTGTTCTTCAGCGGCGGGTCCACGAGGTTGTAGCTCCTCGCGTCCCTCGCCGCGTCGAAGTTGCCGTGGCCCTGCGCGAGCACGAAGAAGTCGTGGCCGTGGAGGTGCATCGGGTTGGAGTCGCTCTGCATCATCGCCGTGCTCTGGAACACCACCTCCACCGTCGCGTTGTACCGGAACCGTCGCGTCATCGTCGCCTTCCGCGTCGGCTCGTACTCCTCCAGCTTCCCGCCCGCGACGACCGGTATCAGCGCTGGGTCGGTGAAGTTGAACGTCACCGGCGGCCGGCTCGGCAGTTCCTGCACCGCCACGCCTCCGTTCATCTTGCCGTGGTATCGTGCTTCGAGCAGCGACGTCTTCTCGGGGAGATGGAAGGAGACGTTGTTCATGTACGCCACCTCGATGGACTCGTTGCTTCCTCCCCTCTTGCAGGATGCTCTGTTCCCTCTGCAGATGGAGCCCTTGCCGAGCGTGATGAACAGACGCTCGTCGACGCGACCTCGGACTTGCGGCAGCAATGGATGACCAGGCATGCCGGTCAGGTTGCCATGGAAGTAGAACGTCGTGATCGTATCGTGCTGGTTGGGCATTTCAGGCATGAGAGCTTGCTTTCTGCAGCCGTGTGCATCGCTGGGGATATTCTTGTACTGTACGACGCCTCTCGAGATGAACACCGGGATCTGCGGGTCAGGCGCCGGCGGCTGGTTGGCCAGCGCGACCATGTAATACCGGCACGGCGGGGCGTCGGCGACCATGAGGACGTCGATCGACTCGCCCGGCGCAATCGCGACGATGTCCGTGGTGTAGGGCTTGACGTAGTTCGCGTCAGCGCCGACCACCGTGAACTTGTGCCCGGCCACCTTGTAGTAGTATTCGGAGAAGAGCGCGGCGTTGACTAGCCGGAGCAGGTAGGTCTTGCCGTGCTCCACGTCCAGAACGAAGCTGTCTTCTAACACCCCTGCAGATTAAGATTCAAGACAGACGTGGTGCATTTTTAGTTTGTGAGATGTTCAGAAGAACCGAGTCAACTGACCATGTACAAAAATTCAGATTGTTCAGAAGAATTTTCTGTGAACAAACTTTTACCAGAGCAGTTGTAGAGATCACTAAGCTTTCCGTTGATCGTAGCTGCAACGGGGTTATCATCGAATGAGCCCCCATTTGAGAAGTTCTTGTCCACTTTCATAAGGTCTCTCTGCCACCATTCACCTGCAGCAAGTAAGGTTGATTGGAACAGAAAAAAGTTCAGAATATATCCAGCTAGATGTCAAAACTCCGCATATAAGGTCCCGAGCATGTACGCTCGTGCAGCACGTCCAATAGAAAAATCAATCTACATAGAACAATTTTCATCGATCCAAAACTATATTTATTGAAGCATTTACAAACCTATGATGACAGGAACGTCCATGTCAGGCTTCTGAAACGGGTATGAGCCGGACTTTGGCCGGATGATGACGATGCCGTGCAGGGTTGCTCGGAGGCTGGAGACGTGGGCGTGCCACCAGAGGGTGCCCTCCTGGCCGGTGACGTCGAACCGGTAGGTGAAGGTCGTGTTCGGCTGGATCGGGCACTGGGTTATCATCCCGGCTCCGTCCGCCCAGCAGGTCAACCGCTGCTTCACGCCGTGCCTGCGTTAGATCAGCGCGCGCGAGAGAGAAGCGATGTCACATTTTGGCAGCTCGAAAACGTAATTTTATCTCTTATCTCGATCTTATGCTCCGTTTAGAATGCAGGAATTTCATGTGATTTACGTACGATAATGATAATGTCGATATGCAAGGGGCCTACCAGTGGATTGTTATTCCATAGGGTGACTTGTTGACAACGTGGACAACCACGGTGTCCCCTTCCGTGGCCTCCACCGGCGGGCCTGGGAACTGCCCATTCACCACGGTCACCAGCGTGTCGTTGCACATGTGCCGCATATGCACCTGACTTACCTGTTGGGTCGAACAAAGCAAACAATAAGCATGCATTATTAATTCGGACATTCAGTGTTTGCACATTCAGGTTAATGTAATAATTCAGACTTCATGGATCACATGTTAAAATCTGCAAACCAAAGCTTGTTACCTCGCCCGCTGTTTCTAAATGCATGGTGTTTCAGAGATCGAGACAGTTTTTTTGGTAATAGATTTCACACCTTTGACATTGTTTTTTTCCTAATTATATGTTAGTACAAATTAATCATAAAAAACTAGCTGAACGCACGTGCTTTGCTACTGTTAGAAAAATATCATATTATCCCTAGCACGTGTGCTGAGGTGAATAACCACCATCACCTATAGGTTATTTTCAAGTAGTACAGATATGATCGAACAGAAGTACTTTTGATGAGAATTAATCTACTAATACCATTTTCATCTGAAAAATCTACCAGCACCATTTTCAAGTTAAAAAGCTACGTAGTTTTGCGTAATTGTTATCAAAGCATTAAAGTTTGTCAACAACATCTTATACTATAGGGAAACATAAGGAGAGGAGTAGATATTAATTAATGAACCATATTTGTAAGTGTGTTATGACAGAACTATATATCAACGCCCAGAAGAAGCACATATTTATACTCACGACGAATGTGTGCTCGACGACCGCCGCGTCACCGCCGGTTGCCGCCGACAGGGCCACGGCGAAGAAGAAGCAGAAGACAGCTGCCGCCATGGGGAGCATCTTATTCATGCTGCTTGCTACTGTTTTCTCTACCGTTTTCTCTAGCTTGTTTATATCAAGACTGCCTAACTAACTAAGAACCCCAAGGCCTTATATATACACCTGCGTAGATCGGTAGACGCTGAAACGTTCGTGCATGCGTGTAAGGGAAGAAGACTCTTTACGTCAAGACAAAGATTTGGTCAATCTGTTGTGTACGTCTGCATTTGACTGACACTGTGCACGATACAAGACAGGGTACGTGTTTGAACTGATCGCATTTATAAATTAATTGCACGTTGATACACCTGTGTTTGAATGCGGGAACTGTGCACGAATCATGCGGGAATTATATCATTTCCCGCGAAGTTCCTGCAAAAATCCTGTATAATTTCTGTGTTCCAAACGAGAGGCTAACCAATTCTTAAGCAGCTAGGTGTTCAGTTCTAATTCTGAGCTTACTTCTTCCATCCAGAGAGTACATGCATCATATTAGAAGTGTGGATCGTAGAAACTAGATAGCTTTTGTGAGTTCAAATTGGTGTTAACATGTAGATTATGTTTGACAATTTCTGAACTAATTACTGTAACATGGAATTAATGGATCATGAAAAAAAAAAGAGAGAGGCAGAAACTCCCTGGAATCCGCGAGGTCAACTGGGTGATGCACGGACAGACCATGTAAACACTGCGGCGGCGGCACGAAGCAACGACATGTCAAAGTTCGTGATAATGCTATACGTCCGGGATTAAGACCAATTTGGCTTTGCACCAAATTTAGACAAGAAACCGGTTTTACCTTTTCTACTTACCCAGTAAACAGCACACGCAATCAAGCAGAAGCAGCAGGTGATTGAATTTTTCTTAATTTTCAGTCAACTTTTGCTGGCATTGTGTTGTTGACGCTAGATAAGTGTACTAGCTACTATTAGCAAGCGCACGGGTTGTCTATAGCTTTTAACCAAGGAGTATTCCAAGATCTCGAAATCCATAGAGAAGTGACAAATAGATTTACTACTTAGAATAAATTATTACTAACGAATCAACGGTTATGGGGTGGAAGTAAATAAAGTAAATCTACCAAAACAAGAGTGAGGAAAACTAGGTTTAACCAAGATGTCCCTAGGGTAGGTTCACTTACTGCAATTAAAGAATAGATCGGTCTAATAGCAATTAGCACCAAATAATACTATGCTGGCTCTCACCCTACATATCAATACCGGCCCCTTCACTGTTCTACCCTGCCACGGGTCCATCGAGCTAATAAACACCGACATGACCCGCACAACTTGATATAGATCTGCACACTAGATCCAAACACCATGTCTACATCTAGGGCTAAGCAATCGATAATCAATAGCTCCTAATTACCAACTGAGGAAGATGCACAATATCAAGAAGACAACCATAGCATAAAAGGTACTAAATAATAGATCAATCCATATGTCATTAAGTTACATCAAGATCCCCCACACCCGTAAAAAGAAAATGCGACTACTCCATACAAGGATCGGAGTTACACATGGTTACCCAAGGGTAAGACGTGGGACGAACCGAGGTGGAAGAGCGGGGCCACGCGGGACAGCGTGGGGCCACGCTCTCGGCGATTTCTTTAGATGGCTAACCCTAATCTTGCGATTTTTACAGATTTTGGTGGATTTCTTCCATCTTCTTGGCGTGGCAGGACAATATCTCTGGGGAAGAGTCCTAATCGAAAATATATAGCGAGGAGAGGAGGGTAAGCGCGGGACCGCGCTTAGGGTTGAGAGGGGCCATGCTAGACTGTCCACCTACTAAAGTCAGTTCATGAACCTTCCATAATGTGCATGGAGCCTCACTATATCTTGGGCGTCAATTTGGGCCAAAAAAGGGGGTCTCGGGACAATGAGCGCCAGGTCGCGCATGCCGTGCGTGGGACTGCACACATTCTAATTTGCATAAATAGCAAATGATCTTTCCTTTGCACTACATTTTGGTAAACAAAAGTTCTAAAGTATAACTTTAAAAATATAGAAGTGTTAAAATACAAAGTAGATTTAAAAAAATATTTCTTTACCAGAATCATATAGGATCTTAAATTCTATGTCGATCGTATGACTCATGATCCTGCTAAACAACCTCCCATTCGATTTAGGATCGCGATTCAGACAACCTTGGAATCATTCAAACAAGAATAGGGCACTAAGACAATCAAGGCTCGCCAAAATCCCCACTTGACCGGTCCGACCGGATGAACAGTAGCGGTCTGATGGGATGAACAGTACAATCAGTGCATAGCTAGATTTTATACGATTTAAAATCACAAATTAATCCAACTTTTGATCCACAAGTCCAAACTTCATGAAACTTGAAACATAATGTTGTTCTTGTTATTTATTCGAATAGTTGAGCGGATACATATAAAGTTTCATCGAGCATGAACTTTGTCAATCGATCGATTCGAGCACCGTGAAAGACAAGCAAACCTATAACATTTGGGATCTCCTTGTCGCTTAGGAAATGGATATGAACGGCCCCAAATGTTGGCCTAATGAGGAAGGAGCCATGCGAGTTGCCCGGAGGCGAGCGACGTGAGCGTGCCACCACGACTTGCCCTCCGCCTGGCGTCGAATTGATAGGTGAAGTTCTTATCCGCCGGAAGGGACATCAGTATTATCATCCCCACTCCATTGGCCCAGCAATTCAATTGCTGCTTCCCATGCCAACATACATCAGTGTAGGATCGTATACCGTAATCAGAAGGGGGTGAATGATTATAGCGATTTCTTTCCTTCTTATTGAATATGGCTTGCGTTGGATTAAACCAACAACAGAAGACATCGTACTCTTAAGCGTAGTCAACAAAGGAGCGTTACCTCACCATGCACTGCTCGAAACAAGAACAAATCTAAGACGATGCCCAGAGAAACACATCGTCGACAATGACAATTTTCCTTGGAATAGATCTGAGCTTTATTTATGAATCATGATCTCGTGGCTACGAAGTGCTCTAACAGGACCCCTCAAACCCTAGCACGAGAACTCCAAAAGAATCCTCAAAAGCTATCCTCGAAAAACCTTCTACGGACTCTCAACCTCTCCCTCCTTTTTATAGGCTAGACCCCTAAACCATGTCATCAACAAACACGGCACAAAATCCTATCTCTTCCGTAAATCAAGGGACCCAAAACCTTTCCAAACACGGATTTCCCAATATCTCTAAATCTTCCAGCTTATGAAACTCCTTCCATAACTCCTCATGCATCAAGCCTTCGTGACGGTACCTCCGTAGCTTCTTCACGCATCATGCATCCACCTTTGATCTCCACGTGCCCTAGCGTAAGCCCGACCACCTCGTGACATCCTTGACCGCCTGAACCTTGGATTTTTTCATCCTAGTCCTAGTCCTCCTCGTCATCGACCATGATCGTCTTCACGCCCAACCTGCACAGGCAAAGACCAAATAATGATTTCCCAGCACAAGTTCTTCAACTTGACCAATATCAGTTCACACATGCATATCACACCCTTATCTATCAATAAACACGAACCAGATCATTCTCGAAGCCTACGACTAGTTTCACAAAGTCCACGACCAGTTCCGCAAGGTATACGACTAGTTCCTGTAGCTTTCGACTAGTCACTGTACCTTTCAATCATCGATCACGCACTGTAGCTTTGACCAGAGCAGTCGAAACCTTCTACGACCACATGCAGTCGAAACCTTCTACGACCATGTTCAGTTCAAACCTCCCACAACCACGTAGTACTCATGATGAATAGTACTCATGATAAATGATGACTCTGAGCTACTGATGCTGAAACCCGAACCCGATACTCGGAGCTACAATACTCATAATGAACAGTGCTCGGAGCTACAATACCTAATAGACAGTACTCAATGGTGAACAGTACTCGTTATGAATAATGGTCAAAACCAATATTCCAACGACTGAAACTTTCACAAACACAAAATTCAATGCAACCCAAATGTCAATTATTCATCATCAAAATCCATGAGCTATTTCCATGGTCTAACAATAAGAAAAGACAAGATAAATCATATGTTCTGAACAATGATTAATAGTGTGTTGCTTGAAACATACTAGCTTGTCAGAAATCACAACAGAGAAATTAACAAACTAGGTGGTATTTACGAGTGGATTGTTACTCCACAGGGTGACTTGTTGATGACATGAACAGCCACAGAATCTCCTTCTCTGACCTCTATCACTGGGCCTGGGAATTGTTTGTGAACGGTTAACCATGGTGACCAGCGTGTCCTTGCACAGGTGCTTTATATGTATTTGTCTCACCTATTCGAGCAAATCACAAGAACAAACCACTTGTTCTAGTAAGAGCATGTGTGTACGTGTGTCTAAATATATATGTGTGTATATGTGTGTGTGTGTGCGCACGCGTGTGTTTGTCTACTAAACGAACAATGCGATGAATGGTGATTGAGAAGACAAGGAGAAGAAGCATGCTTACAACGAACGTCTGCTCAACGACGGCTGCATCGCCGCCACCGACCGTCAACTGCCGATAGAACCACCAGGGCAAAGAAGAAGGAGAAGAAGATGGCCGTAGCTGCCATGGGGAACTAGCTTCTGGATGGATGCTTGGCACGAATGATTAATGTCGAACTTGGATTTCACAATCCAGAATCCTCTGTGAACAGTACTACGCTATTCCCTGGATCAGCATATAGCGCTCACAGATACATTACTGAATCATTTCATATATAATGTAGACCAAACCAAACTTTAATGCTACAAACATCAAAGTCACATAGACCGCATCGGGTCAGGTTTTACAATAGGGCCAAACAGGCCAAATGATTACAATACATAAACTGCGGAAGCAGTAGTGGAAACAAAAGGGGTAGGGCACATCTCTCCACAGGCAAGCGACTAGGGAAACTAATGTATGATCGATATTATCCAAAGACTTGGGTAATATTGGTAGTACACGAGTACTGACTGAGTTAGCTAGACTGAAGTGAGACTAGAACAACTACAGACTAAGCCACTCTTCGTCGGCTCCTTCAACATCTGGATCCTCATAGTATGCATAATGTCCGGGATCCACGGCTTCTGAAGGTTTGGGGAAAAGAGCGAGGATGAGCACAACAACCATGCTCGTGAGCCAACACACATATGCAATATTTATACATGCAAGGCTTTATCAAGGAAGGCTCGGGTTCGTTTATTTGCTAATTTAGCATTTTTAATTATGATAAGTAGAAATTCTTATCACTTAGCATTTTAACCAAATCATATTCATTGCGCAATATTTATAACAACGAGGTTACCTCCACTGATGCTTATTTTTATTGGGGTTACATCCACTATTAACAACATTTGTAGTACTTCTACCTAGGAAAATCCAAATTGTGGTCACATCATTAACAAGTATTTCATTCCACCCACAAAAGTTTTATAAATAGAACTAACTCGAGTAAGTTCTCATACCTTCCCTTGACCGTGGGCATGATTGTTTGAACAATTTATACTCTATAAAGATTGTACACTTTATCCACAAGAGATAATCGTCTTGACATATATACACGTTTCCTTAGAGATGTGAATCAAGAGGAGATTACCACAAGGACTTTACAATGCATCCCTCAGTATTTGTTACACCCGCTAAGGTTTCACCTGAGAAGGGTTACGCTCACATAGACCCGTCAACCCTTACCCAGACCCCCTCTTGCGCCATACGGCTTACGCTCACATAGACCTGTAAGTCGTACACCCCAACCCGTAACCATGAAGGCTTACGGCGTAACGGGTCCTCCAATGGTGCAACTCATCCAGATGGATACAAATTATTTAGCTAGGTCGACACCATTATAGACTTATGGTTGTACTATTTTACATTGGGAGGTCATCACAGGATTAAGTCCTTAAAGTTATATGGGCAGTTCATACCACATTTCACACATTCTCGTGCTACCACCGCACCAACCATCATATTATCCGCCCAGATGTGGTAACAACAAGTTACTAGGGTTTAGAAGCATCAAATTAATTTACCCTGACATTTCAGTCATTTACCTCCAATGACTGCCCAAAACACATTTCATGGGTTTTAAAGATAACGGTTAGGGTAAATAAATACCCCGGTACTTAACCAAGACTAGCATGTCGCTTAAGTACAACCTATAGCTATTATAGTTACCACATAATTACTAGTGCAACAAGGATTTAGTATTTCAATTTGTCAAGGATGGCATAATACTATTTAATTATCAAGTTGGTATTTAACTACCTTAAATATTTGACATATATTTGCATAATGAATTAAGCATGTTTGTTGATATTTTAAAAGAATATAAAGTTGCATAAAATGTAGGCTCAATATGATCAAAGTATTGACTCGCCTAGGTCTAGGGCAAGAGGGTCTTGATTGTCTTGGGCTTGATCGAACTGAGGTCCTTCCCACCTCTTGAACTCTACTCGAACGGACAAACACAACAAATAAATACATAAGAAATAGCAAATGGACTCCAAAATAAATAAAACCTTTGCTATTAGCAAGATATTGAATTTAGAAATTTTTAGTAACAAATTTCACTAAATTAAGAGTTAGAACGGAGGAGATCGGGACGTCTGAAGTATTGCTTTTTGAAATAAAAACTAGAAAATAAAAGAGGAGAGCAAAAATCTTTCGCTGACATGAGGGCCCACTGAATGGTGGCCTGGTCCATGTGTACAGTGCATGGACCGGAGGTCAACATGCACGGTGCATGTGGTCCATGGGTCCACTGAGGATTTGACCGCCATTTAAAAAGACTCAAGCCTACTCGCCAATGTTACACAGAGAAAAACAGGGATTAATCCATTAATTCACCTCGGGTCCCATATGTCACTCAGATTAGAGCATCAAGTAAATTGGTAGCACATAGATTACTGCTTAAGACCAAGATTTGATGCTTTAACTACTGGGTCCACATGGCATAGGGTTTAGCAGCATTTCAGTCAGGCTTTACTTAATGCTAAACCCTAGGGACAAAGATTGAGTAATTAACCCAGCCATCAAAACATCTAATTAAAGCTCAGCTGTTAAGACTGAGATTTAGGTGATTAAGGAAGCTACAGTGCACAGCAGCATTGAACTGAGCTAGCTTCATTAATTAATTACTGGACCCATGCGGTAATGACTCCGAGTCATAATTAAACTAGACACTAATTAATGACTAACCCCCTTAAGACAGAGATTTTGTGAGTTAATGGCTGTCATTAACTTACCTCGGTCCCACATGCCATTTGGACAGAGCAACAATTAAACCATGTTTTAATTACTGCTAACCATAATGACATAGATATGGGATTTAAAATGTAGAGCCACAGGACCAGTCCATGCTTTGGACAAGCAGAGGAAGCCATGGGCGCTCACGGCCGTGGGCTCGCCGCCAGGCGATGAAGCGCGCGGCGGCAACATCGCAACGGGTCACCCACTGGGTGGCGGTCCTAGGGAAGGCACCGGAGCAACGATGCGGCGGGAGCAAGCAGCGGCAGCGCATGGGCCATGCGCGACGCCAGCGGCGGGGCGGTGCGGGGAGGAGGATGGCACACACATGGTGATGAGGATATGACCCCTATGGATACAACCATATTTGCTATGCTTGCTATTCCAATTATAAGAGCTCGTACACTTCACTTAAATTATCAGGTGAGCTTGTTTTTAGGAGTATCTTTATATTATACGAACCATATGATGCTATCTAATGATAAAAATATATATTTGTGCAGCGCCATGTCACTTTGTGTCCAAGCCAGGTAAGAGTTCAAGTTGGACACATTCTGGAATCCAATTCGGCCTCCAGAGATAGCCCTAACTTCAAACGTGCATAACTTTCACATACTGACTCTATTTGAGGTCCACGAGTACTTGATTGAAAGCTTATCTCGTTCTCTTTGAAATGGATCTAGACTTACCTCTAAATTCCTTCTGTGTGCGACTTAATCATTAAAAGAAGGTGCTATATCACCTATTTGGGCCACGGGCCTTGTAATCCAGATAGAAACCCTAGGTGCTTACTGTTCATATGTGAATGTGTATCACGCCCTCCCTCTTCCTCCTATACATAGTGGCTGTTGTCCTCTAGTTTCCTTGGATTTCGTTTATGTTAAGTTAGCCTTCGTTGCAACTTGTATCTTCTGTGTGCGTCGACTAGACCACCCAATCAAGATCCTTATTCGGAATCCCACATTATTGAGTATTTCAATCTTATTTGAAATTTTAGATTGCTTATTATCTTGTTCTTACTTGTTCTTCAATTGCATGCAAGAATACACCTTCGTAGTCTGGTCGATCGTACTTCTAGCAAGGTTGATAACGAACTCGAAGTTGGTTTAGCGATTGCTGGGCGTATTGATAATACACGATTGGTAGCCAAGTCATGAGAGTCACCTCCACCAAATCGAGTTATACTTCTCATCGAAAGATCGGGACACCCATTGTCGCATCAGGTGGTGCTAGAGCTATAGTTGATCGGTGAGATTTTTCCTTTACCTACAGTCCACGAAAATCAACAATATATATATTAGGGTTAGTTCATCCCTGTCCGAGCCCCTTTGTGCTTTGCAAATTTTCTTTTTGGTAATTTTCGCTTGTTGAATTATTGGTTGCATAATTGTGTCTAGTTGCTGATTTTTAGTTCTAGTTAGTCTTTGTCTAGTTGCATCTCGTGTTTCCTTCGCGTTGCTTGATTGTTCTTTTAGCGTTCTTAGTTTTGCATCTAAAATAGAAAATTTGTGGGTTAGAACTTCTCTATTCTGCACCAAAAATAGTATTCGTTTCCACTTCATCTAATCTGAATTGTTTGCTGGAGTTCTAGCCGATTTCACCACGAAACCGAGAGGGCTGCCGTGAACTTTTGGGGGAATTGGTGTCCAAGTCCAGCATCCACCATTTGTTGTTATTTATGACTTGCGGCAAAATCTAGAGCCGACCAAATATTAGAAGGAGAAAAAGACAATCGTATAGAACAAAAGCCGTGGTAAAAAAAAAAAGAGAAAATAAAAGTGTGTGTAAATTGGTGGAGACCTTCTACATATAGCCACGAGCTTCCAAAAAAAAATCAGCAAGTTTGGCCCACGAGTTTGAAAAATATAGCAGTTTCAAATTTGAACCCGAAACGGTTTCGAGTCCGAGTAGTATTCATTTCAAACACCTTGAAGAAACGAGCATAACTTTTGCATACGGTGTTAGTTTTTGACGTCCTTATGCTTGTTTCAAAGCTAATGACGAGGCACATCCTTTCCACCTAAGCCACTAGTCGCCCTCCAGGTGCCTCAAAACCGGCCATCTTTGGCCTCAAATTCGCATAGCAAGTTTTTGGTTTCTGTTTTTGCCATTTCATTTGATCTTCCCTTCGGAATTTGGAGTTTGCCTCAACTAAAAATTTGTAGACCTCGTCGAAACCTTTCAAATAAGCATATATAAGGCATATAAAACTTTGCTTTTTCATTGTTCGATACTTGCTATTGTTTACTGCTCAAACTAGAGGGTTGTTTATATTGCACGTTATTCTTATTTTTGTGCTCTACATCGTTTGAACAATCTTATGCCCCTACAAAGAGGTTTGAGTAGTTGGCTAGCATCTCTCCTAGCACTTGGTGTGAGATTTTTCTTTGCTTACATCAAGTCACATTGATCTTTGCGTGTGTGTTCATACCCTTCTCTTTATAGGCTTTGATTAGCTAACTTTTTCTAGGCTAGGATCAGCAACATTGACTAGTACTTTGAATAATTTTTCAAATTGCATTACTGATTTGATTGTTGCTAATCCTTGCTACTATATTAAAGCCTATCCTTGCTCCACTACCTACTATCATTGTGCAGGTGCCAGTTGCTTGCGATCGCTTTGTCAATTTTCGAAGATCGTTTAGCACCGACACTAGTTGTCGGTCAGCACCTGTTTTGCTTGGTAAAAACTGATAAGAACTTGGTATTAGCTTGAGTGTGAGCGACTTTGAGCCTCCATATCCTAGTAGTTGATAGGAACATATACTTGTGATTTGTTTTTTTTGTTTTGAAAACTATGTCAGGTCCACATGATGATTACAAGATAGATTCACGTCTTCTTTGAGCCATTGAACAGGAGTGCAAGAAAGTCCACGAGAAAGATGCATGCTTTAGACGAGTTTCTCCACTACAAAAGGTACATGATCGTGATAGTACATCTGGTAAAACTAAACTCACTTTGTCATCCTTTGCTGGTAAATTTCATCCTGATGCCTATGTTGACTGGGAGATAGCTTTAGACATAGAATTTGAACATTATGAATGGTTTGATAGGCAAAAGATTAGAGCTGCCACTAGTGTTTTTTGTTGAGGATGCAATACTTTGGTGGAAGTATTTACGTAGACATGGAAGAGTGCCTCCAACTTGGCATGCATTGAAGAAACTTTTGAGAAATAAATTTATTCATAAATATCATGTTGATTATTTGGTAGCCAGATTACAATGTTTCAGATAGGGTCGTAGAACTGTAAGGAAATACTATCATGAATTGAAAACTTATTTATTGCGTTGTGGCTTAGAGGAACATACTGAAGCTACAGAGAATAAATTCTTAAGTGGGCTTAATCAACCAATATTTCAGGACCTTCTTGCAAACAAAGAACATGGTTCTCTCCCTCATTTGTTTACACTTGTCTGTAAGGTTGAAAGTCAGATTGAGGATAAACTGAGAAAGCTTGATGATAGGAAACATGAGAACAAACATGTGTTTGTGTCTTTTTCTGTGATTAACAACTTGCAGGAAGTTGAGAACCATACCGAAGAGAAGAATGAGCTGATTGAGCCACCGACTCCATTGGTTGAGAAGGAAGATGAGGAGATGGATACCTACATCATCTGAGGAGAGCAAAAAAGGTGAATATCATGGTTCTATCATCACTCAAGGTGAGTATGCTTGTGAAGAACTTCAATTGTCCATTGTTCATGCTATTTTAGAGCAAAGATTAGTGGAAAATAATTCTGATATGCACATATTTCAAGTAGAAAATTTAGACTGCATTAATTTGAGTGCACCATGTGATAAAATTGTTGATTTACCTACTGACTTAAGTGCACCATGTGATAAAATAATTGAATTGCCTACTATTTTGAGTGATTCATATGATGAGTTAATCGCATATAATGATCATGTGGAATTGGTTAGACATAAAGAAGTTTTGACTAGAATATATCTTGTTGATTTTTTGTTTTACATTATGTTATATTCACCTATGAAATTATCACATGCTATGAAGAAAGTTTTTGAAATCATATGTTCGAAATCCTTGTCTAGTGCCTACACCCCTGGGTATAAGTTTAATTTGATTGGAGATTATGGTATAGACAATCAATTTCTTGTTTATCGAATATGCATAACTTGTGATCACATGAATAAATTGAAGCTTACTGTTTCGAACAACAATTCTTATGTGCCAAATCTTGTTCATTATGAGATAATTAAAATTTAGTGATCATCCAATGCCTATGTGTTCATTTCTTATTGCACCATCTAGTATGTACAATCTGCATCATGATGTTGAAGTATCGAAGAATTTACAAATCTTTTCACCCTTACTAGATGAATTTTCTATTGCTCGATTGAAATCTGATTATATGGATTAACTTTGTTTGATTCTAAAAGTTGTAGATTTGCCCATATTTGCTACCACTTCAAGTTTACAACTTCAGAGATTTGAATAGCATAAATGCTTCACTTACATTTGCAAAACTAGTTGCAATAATTGCTGTATGAGAAATTTTGATTTGCTCATTAACATATATGATTATTCTTGGGTTAATAACACAATAAGCTTTTATGGTCATTGTTGTTCTATAACATTAATTGTGCAACAACGAGTAACCGTTAAAATGGATGACATATACATATACCATGCATACACCTTGGCTTCTTTGTTACCCTATCTTTGTTACCCATGAATAAGCTTTTACGGCTTTATTTTCAAGAAAAGGAGGATGATGAGGACATGACCCCTACGGATACAACCATATTTGTTGTGCTTGCTATTCCAATTACCAGGTTAGCTTGTTTTTAGGAGTGTCTTTATATTATATGAACTATATGATGCTATCTAATGATGAAAATGTATATTTGTGCAGCATCACATCACTTTGTGTTCAAGCCAAGCAAGAGTTCAAGTTGGACACATTCTGGAATCCAATTCGGCCTCCACAGACAGCTCCAATTTCAAACGTGTATAACTTTCACATACGAACATCGTTTGAGGTCCACGAGTACTTGATTGAAAGCTTATCTTGTCCTCTTTCAAATGGATCCAGTCCCACATCTAATTCCTTCTGTGCGTGCCACAATCATTAAAAAAAAAGGTGTTGCGTCACCTATTTCTTCTACGTATAATCTTATTGTAACAAGTATATATCTACCGTCAACTCCTCAACAGTCAACACTAGCAGATCCATATCCTTATTCCTTCTGCTTTACACACTTTGGAAGATCCGCAAGTGGCGGGGGGGGGGGAGTCGTGTTCGGCGTTGGCCCATTCTCCACCTCGATCACAGCCAACATGCATGCCCATGGCGATGTGGAACTCGAAGTGGCAGTGCATGAACCACACCCCGGGGTTGTCGGCGACGAACCAGATAGCCGCCCACCCGAACCTCCTCCTCGGCATCTCTTGTAAAAGCATAAACGTCATTAATGTATTCTTCACTCACATGGTTCTCTGCGTACATCCAGCTTCGGTCCAACTACACTACTCATATAATAATTTGGTGTTAAATATTAAATTAATTAATTAGTATAATATACATATATATATGATAAAAATAGCGATATATGTAGCAAGAATTAATTAAATAGAATTAAGTAGAAAGAGACTATGAAGATGAGAGTGGGAGAAGAGATGGATGGAGGATGAGAGTGGGAACAGTTGCTAGTGGAGTAGCAGGGAAGTGATGGTGGTTTCTTGCACCGTTGCAGGACAAGCCACTACTCACTTCCCTGCATTAAAGAATGGGTTTCACTTCTCTACTTCTGCTGCTCTCTTCTCCTTGGCTAAACCCTAAACCATACTAGATGTAAATAGTCTTCTCTCTACAGCAAACTAGATCTAAACCATCTTCAATTCATCCTTTACCAAGCTAGATCTATAATATAATGCAATTAGAAACAAATTACTAACCATAGTTAACAACAAATGGATCTACAATCACTCTTCCAAACTATTCCGTAGTCTCCTTTCACCAAATCGCCTCAAAACCCCACCTCCTCAAAGCAGCAGCAACAACAGCAGCCCCAAATGAGATCTGGAATTTAAGACAGATCTGTGAGGGTCGGGTCTGCAATAAATGAGATTATCACAGGCTGTTTTTAATACAGACAGTCTGTGATGAGGACATGAAGTAACAGATGATTCATGTTGAAAACCGTATGTGAAGTATCACATATGGTTCTAAAAAAGAACTGTATGTGATATTATGAAATATCACAGACACTTTTTGTTCCGAACCGTCTGTGATACTTCACAGATTGTTTTTAATATGAACCATCTGTGATATTACCTCTTCACAGACGGTTTTTAGCGTAGCTAGTAACACAAACGGTCACTAGACCAAAACAGTCTGTGATTGTAATTAATGTTAATGATTTTGATCAACCATCTGTGATGAGACATCCAGTATTAGTCTTTTTGTAGTAGTGAGAACTAGCATTGCAACAAATAATACCCAGGTCTCGCACATGCTCAGGCTGGCTCTCGATTTGTTGCCTAACTCCTTCCATATGCATGCATGGTTTGTGAAATCGAAACCTCGATCCCTTTGCATTTTTTGCTTGATTGAGACTTGAGAGAATGAACCAAGAACACATGCTATCCTCTCATTCAGGATTTAAAATAGGGATTGTCTATTTGTAAGATAACTAAATTTTTTTAAAGTATAAGTTATATTTTTTTATCCATTGGATCAAAATCCAATCATATAGTACATCAATCTGTGCACTAATCCAACAGTCACAACAATTAACTTAAACATCAGAAAATTTCAGACAACTTAGAAATAACAAATCCTTTTAAAATAATCACGAACTACTAGCAAATTTGATGTCTTTCATCTTATTCCTTCTGCTTTACACACTTTGGAAGATCCGCGGGCGGCGGGGGGAGAGTCGTGTCCGGCGTCGGCCCGTTCTCCACCTCGAACACGGCCGCCATGCCCATGGCTATGTGGAACTCGAAGTGGCAGTGCATGAACCACGCCCCGGGTTGTCGGCGACGAACCGGATAGCCGCCCACCCGAGCCTCGGCACCTGCACCGTGTTCTTCAGCGGCGGGTCCACGAGGTTGTAGCTCCTCGCGTCCTCGCCGCGTCGAAGTTGCCGTGGCCCTGCGCGAGCACGAAGAAGTCGTGGCCGTGGAGGTGCATCGGGTTGGAGTCGCTCTGCATCATCGCCGTGCTCTGGAACACCACCTCCACCGTCGCGTTGTACCGGAACCGTCGCGTCATCGTCGCCTTCCGCGTCGGCTCGTACTCCTCCAGCTTCCCGCCCGCGACGACCGGTATCAGCGCTGGGTCGGTGAAGTTGAACGTCACCGGCGGCCGGCTCGGCAGTTCCTGCACCGCCACGCCTCCGTTCATCTTGCCGTGGTATCGTGCTTCGAGCAGCGACGTCTTCTCGGGGAGATGGAAGGAGACGTTGTTCATGTACGCCACCTCGATGGACTCGTTGCTTCCTCCTCTTGCAGGATGCTCTGTTCCCTCTGCAGATGGAGCCCTTGCCGAGCGTGATGAACAGACGCTCGTCGACGCGACCTCGGACTTGCGGCAGCAATGGATGACCAGGCATGCCGGTCAGGTTGCCATGGAAGTAGAACGTCGTGATCGTATCGTGCTGGTTGGGCATTTCAGGCATGAGAGCTTGCTTTCTGCAGCCGTGTGCATCGCTGGGGATATTCTTGTACTGTACGACGCCTCTCGAGATGAACACCGGGATCTGCGGGTCAGGCGCCGGCGGCTGGTTGGCCAGCGCGACCATGTAATACCGGCACGGCGGGGCGTCGGCGACCATGAGGACGTCGATCGACTCGCCCGGCGCAATCGCGACGATGTCCGTGGTGTAGGGCTTGACGTAGTTCGCGTCAGCGCCGACCACCGTGAACTTGTGCCCGGCCACCTTGTAGTAGTATTCGGAGAAGAGCGCGGCGTTGACTAGCCGGAGCAGGTAGGTCTTGCCGTGCTCCACGTCCAGAACGAAGCTGTCTTCTAACACCCTGCAGATTAAGATTCAAGACAGACGTGGTGCATTTTAGTTTGTGAGATGTTCAGAAGAACCGAGTCAACTGACCATGTACAAAAATTCAGATTGTTCAGAAGAATTTTCTGTGAACAAACTTTTACCAGAGCAGTTGTAGAGATCACTAAGCTTTCCGTTGATCGTAGCTGCAACGGGGTTATCATCGAATGAGCCCCATTTGAGAAGTTCTTGTCCACTTTCATAAGGTCTCTCTGCCACCATTCACCTGCAGCAAGTAAGGTTGATTGGAACAGAAAAAAGTTCAGAATATATCCAGCTAGATGTCAAAACTCCGCATATAAGGTCCCGAGCATGTACGCTCGTGCAGCACGTCAATAGAAAAATCAATCTACATAGAACAATTTTCATCGATCCAAAACTATATTTATTGAAGCATTTACAAACCTATGATGACAGGAACGTCCATGTCAGGCTTCTGAAACGGGTATGAGCCGGACTTTGGCCGGATGATGACGATGCCGTGCAGGGTTGCTCGGAGGCTGGAGACGTGGGCGTGCCACCAGAGGGTGCCCTCCTGGCCGGTGACGTCGAACCGGTAGGTGAAGGTCGTGTTCGGCTGGATCGGGCACTGGGTTATCATCCCGGCTCCGTCCGCCCAGCAGGTCAACCGCTGCTTCACGCCGTGCCTGCGTTAGATCAGCGCGCGCGAGAGAAGCGATGTCACATTTTGGCAGCTCGAAAACGTAATTTTATCTCTTATCTCGATCTTATGCTCCGTTTAGAATGCAGGAATTTCATGTAATTTACGTACGATAATGATAATGTCGATATGCAAGGGGCCTACCAGTGGATTGTTATTCCATAGGGTGACTTGTTGACAACGTGGACAACCACGGTGTCCCCTTCCGTGGCCTCCACCGGCGGGCCTGGGAACTGCCCATTCACCACGGTCACCAGCGTGTCGTTGCACATGTGCCGCATATGCACCTGACTTACCTGTTGGGTCGAACAAAGCAAACAATAAGCATGCATTATTAATTCGGACATTCAGTGTTTGCACATTCAGGTTAATGTAATAATTCAGACTTCATGGATCACATGTTAAAATCTGCAAACCAAAGCTTGTTACCTCGCCCGCTGTTTCTAAATGCATGGTGTTTCAGAGATCGAGACAGTTTTTTTGGTAATAGATTTCACACCTTTGACATTGTTTTTTTCCTAATTATATGTTAGTACAAATTAATCATAAAAAACTAGCTGAACGCACGTGCTTTGCTA
Organism: Ampelocalamus luodianensis; assembly: GCA_036346255.1. NCBI lineage: Eukaryota > Viridiplantae > Streptophyta > Magnoliopsida > Poales > Poaceae > Ampelocalamus > Ampelocalamus luodianensis. Next base: position 7,202,156 of record CM070638.1, read on the forward strand.
CGGTTAGAAAAATATCATATTATCCCTAGCACGTGTGCTGAGGTGAATAACCACCATCACCTATAGGTTATTTTCAAGTAGTACAGATATGATCGAACAGAAGTACTTTTGATGAGAATTAATCTACTAATACCATTTTCATGTGAAAAATCTACCAGCACCATTTTCAAGTTAAAAAGCTACGTAGTTTTGCGTAATTGTTATCAAAGCATTAAAGTTTGTCAACAACATCTTATACTATAGGGAAACATAAGGAGAGGAGTAGATATTAATTAATGAACCATATTTGTAAGTGTGTTATGACAGAACTATATATCAACGCCCAGAAGAAGCACATATTTATACTCACGACGAATGTGTGCTCGACGACCGCCGCGTCACCGCCGGTTGCCGCCGACAGGGCCACGGCGAAGAAGAAGCAGAAGACAGCTGCCGCCATGGGAGCATCTTATTCATGCTGCTTGCTACTGTTTTCTCTACCGTTTTCTCTAGCTTGTTTATATCAAGACTGCCTAACTAACTAAGAACCCCAAGGCCTTATATATACACCTGCGTAGATCGGTAGACGCTGAAACGTTCGTGCATGCGTGTAAGGGAAGAAGACTCTTTACGTCAAGACAAAGATTTGGTCAATCTGTTGTGTACGTCTGCATTTGACTGACACTGTGCACGATACAAGACAGGGTACGTGTTTGAACTGATCGCATTTATAAATTAATTGCACGTTGATACACCTGTGTTTGAATGCGGGAACTGTGCACGAATCATGCGGGAATTATATCATTTCCCGCGAAGTTCCTGCAAAAATCCTGTATAATTTCTGTGTTCCAAACGAGAGGCTAACCAATTCTTAAGCAGCTAGGTGTTCAGTTCTAATTCTGAGCTTACTTCTTCCATCCAGAGAGTACATGCATTAGAAGTGTGGATCGTAGAACCTAGATAGCTTCTGTGAGTTCAAATTGGTGTTAACATGTAGATTAGTTTTGACAATTTCTGACATAATTACTGTAACATGGAATTAATGGATCATGAAAAAAAAAAGAGAGGCAGAAACTCCCTGGAATCCGCGAGGTCAACTGGGTGATGCACAGACAGACCATGTAAACACTGCGGCGGCGGCACGAAGCAACAACAAGTCAAAGCTCGTGATTATGCTGATACGTCCGGGATTAAGACCAATTAGCTGTTAGTTATCTTCGCAATCACTCTCACGGGGGCCTAGTTTAGTTAATCCCATCTGATTGAGCCTGTCGAGCGTTGCCACGTCACGCTGTCTTTCTTCCAGCGTTAGTCTGTTTCGTAGCGAGTTCTCTTATACCGGTACTCCACGACTAGTGATTGCGGCTATTCTGGGATTATTTTAGAACCTGATTGTCAAGAAGCTGTGAAGATGCTCGACCAATCAGCTGCGAACAGATCGTCAGGAGCATTGTAGCAGACACGCGAGAGCTTTCGTCATTGTTTGCGGAAGTCTCTTTCAGATTTGTTAGAAAAGATGCTAATAATGTTGTCTATTGTTGTGCTAAAGCTGCTTATGCACGCGACGATCGAAATGAGCGGCGATCAACTTGAGAAAAAAAAAATACTATTGTAGTTCACCCGCATTGACGAGCTTCTTAAAGAAACTAGTCCTCACGTCAACTTTGCCACCCCATAAAGAATACATATATTTCACGATCGGTTTTGCTAGTTTTAAGTTGTTTGAAATTTTCTTAAGTTTAAATCACTTATTGTGATCATTGGATTTGTATAGAAATTGGTGTATCATATGATTGGATATTGATCCAATGGATGTCATATGATTGGATATTGATCCAATAGTCACAACAAGTAATTTAAACTTAAGAAAATTTTAAACAACTTATGAATAGACAATCCCTTTCACGATATAGGTTAGATGTAATGCATGTATGACACATGTGTGCTATCCACCTACAGGGTTTGCGAACAGAGAAATAGCTAGGTCAATTATGACTTGGCTTTGCACCAAATTAAGACTTGCAAACCGGTTTTACCTTTTCGACGAACCTAGTAAACAGCAGACGCAATCAAGCAGAAGTAGCACGCACGGCAGCTCATCTCATTGCACGGTGAGATGAGCTAGCTAGCCGCGTGGCAGGGCATGTATGACACCCCTGTTCATCAGATAAACGTCAGATCGATATTGTAATGCTATGCCATACAAACATTCAGACACGTAAATCTTCTTCCGACGGCTGACATGTGAACTCGGCCCACGGCACGTGCCCTTCGATATAAGCGGCAAGGAGTTATTGTTGGAGGCTGTCTACCGCAGGTGACTGAATTTTTCTTAATTTTCAATCAACTTTTCCGGTCATTGAATTGTTGACGCTAGATACACGTACAAGCTAATATCAGCAAGCGCACGGATTGTCTGTAGCTTTTCACTAAGGAGTATTCCAAGATATCGAAATACATAGAGAAGCGACAAATAGATTTACAACTTAGAATAAATTATTACTAACGAATCAACGGTTATAGGGTGATTGAAGTAACTAAAGAAAATCTACCAAAACTAGAACGAGGAAAACTAGGTTTAACCAAGATGTGAAAATTCCTTCCCTAGGCTAAGTTCACTTACTGCAATTAGAACCAAATAATACCGACCCTTTCACTGTTCTCTCCTATCACTAGTCCATCGAGCTAATAAATACTGGCATGACCTGCACAACTTAATATAGATCTGCACACTAGATCCAAACAACATGTCTACATCTAGGGCTAACCAATCGATAATCAAGAGCTCCTAATTACCAATCGAAATTAAGTAAAGGCTGTAGAGAGAGCCAGGGAGATCGATGAACATGAACACAAACCTGTAGAGAGCCAGGGAGAATGTTAAGTAAAGGCTGCTGAAGCTGGGCTAATTAAAGGTCTAATGAAAAGCTTCACTCTTGGGGGTCATTAGCCTACAATATGTTGATATCACCCTATATTTTTATAGAATAATTTGGATGCTGCCAATAATTTAAAATGGATTCATTCATGTTTTAAACAACTTTCGAGGATTAATTTCCATATATGTGATTTAATTCCTATCCATGTTAATGAGGAAGACTTGAAGCCTTTTGATCAGACTTTTGTCTACATAGTGCATTTTCTTTTAAATATCTGGGTGTTCTAGTTAGCGATATACCTTAGATGCAATCATAGAGATGATTGTATCGTTTCTATGTTTATGAACTGTTAAATAATATGTTATTTTGTTACTTGAATGAAATATCATTTATATTGATTGACAAGTACGTGACTTTGTTCATGAAACTCTCTATTTATGTTTATGATGTCATTCTAAACATTCCCGATCTTATGTCATTATGTAGGACATTTATGATTTATGGATCAACTGTAACATCCCAAAATTTCCATTTTGGGGAGATACAGTGAAAATAAATGAGAAATAAATTTTTGGTATTATTTCTTAAGGAAAAATCATTTATGAATACTTGTTGAACTCTTAGTATAAAATAAATAATGAAATTTCATACAAACATGAACTTGTAAGAATTTTAGGGAAAAAATAAAAATAGGTGAGAGAATAATTTTAGGCATATTTGCTTAGGGACAAATTTATTGAGCACCTTTTTAGAAAATTCATCTAAAGCAATAATGCATTTTATGAAAAATATAAACTTGCAAGAATTTTTGAGAAATTCACCGACAAGGCAAAACTCTCTAAAATTTACATAAGAAACTATACTAAGTCGAGAGTCCTCACAAAAATTTTCATAAAATTTGAACCTTGTTTTCTAAGTTCAAAAATTCAGCAAAACCCTCAGCCACTTAAACCCAAAATAATGATTTGTTTTCTCTCTCCTCTCGCTGACGTGTGGGACCCTTCTTCCACCTCGCCAACGCGCGCTTGCCGAGCTCCGCCCACTTGCCCATGGTTTTTGCCATCTGCCCACCGTTTCAATCTCTAACCACCTCCATCACATTCGCCAGGGCTCGCCCATGCTGCCCACCTCCTTAATGGCCCTTAATGCCAACCCTGATGGAGACGTCGAAGGGTTGAGCGCGGGTTCTCACCACGGCCATTTCTTCTCGCCGTCCATCTTGCGAGATTCTCACCTCTACTTAAGCTTTTGAGCGCGTCACCATCGCTCAAGCTCACCCCTCATTCACTCTCGTGCCTTCACTAAGCTCCAAGCTCCTCGAATCACAGAGAACGAGAGCATCGTTCCTGGTGCCGGTGAGTGAGCTCTGCAATGCCAATTCCTCGCGTGAGCTTCCTTGCCCTTGCCAACTGTGTCATCACGCGCTCCTTACATCACTGATGCTCTCTCTGTGCTTGATGTAGCTCCGGGAACCCCCGCGGCTCTAGCAAGCCATCGTCTCCTTTACCTCCAGCGCGCACCCCGTTTTGGATTTCCTTGTTTCGACAATCTGGTGTGCTTGGACCTCCCTCTGCCATGTTATATCGTGTCTTATACACCACTGACGCTTCTCCCTCTGTTAATGAAGCTCCAAACGCGAAGAATCCCTCGGATCGATCATCTTCCCTATTTCTGGCCGCTTCAACCATTTGCTATTTAGCCGCCAACTCGGTGAGTCCCCTGTCGATTCCTCTTATCCCTACCATCCTTGGGATGCATGCAAGCTAATGCGCACCTCCTTGTAGCATCTCCATCGCTGTAGAACACTGTCGACAGGAGCCTCCTTCGTACTGTCATTGTTCAACGTCGCCCCGCCATTCCAGTCATCCCCCGACTTCCTCAAGGACTTGGGTGAGCTTCTAGTAGCTCCCTAAAGCTTTCGCATGCATTAGATTAGAGGATTAGCTATAGTAGCATGAACTTCACCGTAGCCGATCATGGAGCCACCGTGGGAAATCTTGTCGCCGCCGCTCCGGTGACTATTGGTCCCCGAGCCGCTGCCTACAGCATCGCTATGACCCCCTGAAGTTGATGCGCACACTCACATGCCGCCGATTAGCTCCAATCGCTAAAACCACCTTGAGGCCTGAAGAGCTCCACCACTACTCGCCGGAATAGTGCCACTCCGGTCACCTCTCCGATTTCATCACCACACGGTGGCATCGCCATCAAGAGGGGAATCCATTTTGGCCATATCCCGGAATGAGATGATTCTTTTTCTAAATTCATATAAAATCATACTCTACCAGAATATGCAAAAATATATATTTGGATTTGGTTACTTTTGAAATTATTTTGCCTTATTTAATTTGGTTTCTGGCTCTTTTGATTAGACGTCGATTGCTCGGGTGATATTTTTGACGACCACCCATCCTCCTTTTCAGAACAACCAGAGCAAGGCAAGCACCTCTTTTGACCATGTTGATCCTACTATTTCAATTATTGTACTTCTTTTTGGAAAATCTATTACGCATGCGTTTATGTTTGATATAAAATTGCTATGTTTGGGATATCGGTAGTCGTAAATCCTATTCGATGCATGATCCTCCTTGATATGTTGATGTCCTTGTTGTTGGCCAATAGGATTATAGTTTAGACAACTAATAAAGTCAATTTGGGTTTTCAAATGCAAATCTCGCATAACTGCTTAGACATGCAATAGTCTTTCATGAAAATTGTAAAATGGACGATATGATTAATATGAATTTGGGAGTTTTGAAAATAAAATCTAGAAGGGTGTACCTCTGTTATTTTGTATAAAAATAAAAGTGAAAAAACCTAGTTTTCAACACGGGCGGGTTATGTTATATTCTGAGAAGTGTGATAGAAGAGTCTCACAAGTAGATAGGGGGAGATTCTCGTCCGGGTCAATTAAGGACCGAACATCGGTATATCCAACCTAAGAGTAAGCGTGCAACCACATGTACCGGTATGGGACAGCCTTAGCTAATTAAGTCATCGAAAACTAGCCTTGCACGATTGGTAGGCAGCAGTGCGAGCATGTGTGCTGACACAATGGTGAATGCCTCACTGAGACGGAGGTGTACCCGAGTGAAGTGAGGGTGTTCATTCGTCGGGCTAAGTGCAAGGTTAGGACTATGTAATGTAAAGGCTTCGATGCGTGCTCTAGATTGCTTACCAAAGGCAACGAGTGTTGGTATCGATGGATGTCAAACAAACTAGAGAATTTATGTGATGTGGCTAAAGTTGTACCTCTCTGCAGAGTGTAAATCTATTTAAATAGTCGTGTTCGCGGTAATGAGAATGCTAAGTGTAGTATTGCTGGGTATAGTCTTGGTTTTCTTAAAAAACAGTTTTATTAGAAAATGAGGAAAAAGGGTATGTTGATTTACATTTGAATTGAATGACGTGCCTATGGATAAAAATAAAATGTTGCTCATAGCCGAGGAGGGTTGCAAGTTGTTGTTTATTCAATTACTTACTTGTTGTCTTTCACCTATTCGACTGCTCTTTAAAATTTTTGTTACAAAGTACTACGTATTGAAATGCAAATAAAATCTTCTTAATGCAAAATAACTTGTAGCATAAAGCCTCATATCTTGTTAGCCTTGCATTTATACAAATTTTACGATACACTACAAGTCTTGTTGAGTATACAATGTACTCAATCTTGCTTTAATTGTTGTTCAGAGTATGAAGATAAACCAGTTCCGAACAATGACATGTCTTTCTAGAGCTTAATCCTTATCGGTTGCCTGTGAGATTGGATAGGGCATACCGCTGGACCCTTTTGGTTTAATTACCATACTTTCCGCTGCACTATGTTATTTTCGCTATTCTGATACTTAAAGATTTCATTTGGCCAGTAGGCCATTGTAATGTAAATATTGTAATCGCTTAGGTTATATACCTGTTTTGCTTTACTTTTGTACATATGTTAGACCATGTGGCTAGGTCTATAATATTTTAGTTGATGAATAATTGACAATGTTGCTTATTGATGTTATTTGAGGCGTGTGGTATGTGCGTAGACTTATGTCGGTCAAGTTAGGAAGAACTTGCACGGGAAAAGATGTTGTTTTGGTTTTTGCATGTGCAGGGTAACTCGGAGGCGATCGTGATCTACGGCAAGGACCGGGAGATAGCTTGATACTAAGTCGCTGTCCAGAAGGTCAAGGATGCTGGAAGAGACGGTCGAGCTTGAGTTGGGACGCGTAGAGATCAAATATGGATGATACGTGTTGGAGCTACGGAGGTACGGTTCGGAGGCTACGATATGTGATAATTTTGGGTGTCCAAAATTGGAAAGCTTAGAAAATTTGGAATCGGGTCCCTTGTTTGTAGGAATTAGATTACGTAATTTTGGCTAGAGATAATTTCGGCAGGTGGTCAAGTGTAAGCGGCGGTTCTGATATTCTGTTGGATAGTTTTTAGGGAGTGTCTATACAACATACGACTGATTTTTTCTTGGAAATCAGTCACTTTTTGAGCCATCAGATGGAGATCCAATGCTCCAGATATCACCCCCACCCCTATATCCCTAATCTAATCTCACTTTCCACCCTCTCTCCCTCTCTCTCACCAATCACAGAGCACTAAAATTGAAAGATGTATAGCAGTTCTCTAGTTTTTATCACGCGAGACTTTGGGGCCTGTACGTGACCTTGTGTTAAAGGCTGTACGTGGCCTTGTGTTGAAGGTCAGATTTTTGGGTTAAGAGCATGTACAATACAAAATGCTTGTATAAATCGTTAAAGAAAGAGAATATAATCACGTCATCAAGTACCTATGCACAAATCGTTTCCTCGAATGTAAGTATCTATTTTGTAGGTGCTTAGATGATTGTATTATCTATTAATTATATATAGTTATATACATAAGTACCTCTTAAACATCGGTGCCTAATCAAACATCAATACTACAAAATAAACACTCCATCTATCTTAGGTGGCAAGAAAAATCAGTTTTTCTTTGCTAAACACCCCTCTAAACACTTATACATGCTCTGAAGGACTACTCTCGCGTGAGGAGGTTTTGGTGTCGGCGGCGGCTGGAAAATCTGCTTGCTAGCCGCCGGCTTGATTTTTTTTTTTCCCCTTCGTGGATTTTGTGGTTGCTGTGGCTGCGTGTTGCGGGTGGTGCTAGTTGCGGCTGGACAAGCATGTACTCACGGCGGCAGGAAAGCTGCCAAGGGCTAGCGGCTGCTGTACAACGTGTATGAGGTGAGGGCTAGCGGGGCTGTGCGCATGCGGCCGTGAGGTGATTCGCTAGCAGCGGCGGCTACAGAATTTGTGCTGAGGCGAGATGCTTGGCGGCTGTAGCTGTGATTACGTGTTGGCGGCGTGGAAGAAATCAGGGGTGGCGGCTGTACACGCTGTTTTTCTTCCGAGATTTTTGTGTGGTGCCGCGAGGGAGGGCATTTTGTAGCCACAAAAAAAGGTGATCTAGAAATAAAAAGTGAGATCCAATTAAAGCAGATTTTTGGTGAAGGTCTTCCTTGCTCTTCCACAATCATTCAATCCCCTGATTGCCATTAACGATTCTACAGCATATGAATGTATAGATGTGATATCAATGCTAAAGTTGTGTGTACTAGCCACCGATCATGGGACTAGTACGGTACACACATGAGGGTTCGGGTATTCAAAGCCCGGGGTCCGACATCAACGCATGCATTTATTGATGATCAAATTTCACAAATCGTGAATATGAGATATCAAAACAATAATGTAGACATATGTTGGAGAACATAGTGTTGGATTGACCAGCCTTGAGACATTGCGAGAATTGTTATATTTTTAAGTGTCACAAGTTGGTCTCATACATAGTGTATATGGGATTATTAGACCTAAGGTCGTCATGGTTTTCAACATGTGTAATAGTTTACTTAGGGGTTGCTAAACGCTACTCCATAAATGGGTAGTCATAAAATTAGCTTTCAGGTTTATTATGAAATATATGGAGAAATGTGAGCGATCAAGATGGAATTTTCCCCTCCTCTTTAAAGGGAGAGATATCTTTCGCCCTTCGATGTGGTTGGATTAAGAAAGTACATAGTCATACCGAATATGGTTGAGGTGTTAACTACAACTAAGTAATCCATACCGAATACAGTTAAGCATCTATGAAGGGAGTACATGGATGTAACAGCCCTAAGTTAGGGTTTGTGTTTCAAATGTAATATTATGAGGATAAATTAAAACTTTTGATGCCTCATGAAATCATTTGGGAGTTACCAAATTTTTCCCTAGCAATTTCCATTTTCTAGAATCATGTTCTTGTGAATGGAAGTTGTTGTCAACAAAATTCCTGACTTTAAACTTGTGATCATCCTCTGGGAATATTTTTCCTATCATCTTGACCACCTAGTTACCTCTCTGAAAAATTTCACAATTTGTAGATTTTATTTGCTATTTCAAAAGAGCAAGTCAAACTATTCCAAACTCTTGTCAAACCCCTAGGAGAGAAGCTTGTGAATTTTCTTGGGAACAATTCTGTGCATACAAATTTCTGGAAAATTTATGCAAGGTTGTTCTCTGTCCAAAGTAGCTACCATAAACATTTTGGAATTTTTGGTGCTCTGGAGCTACCCCTAAAAATTCCCCAACCCTCTCAGCTTGTAAAAATCAAAAGTCTGAAGTCACTATTCATCAGGCTCGGACTCGAGTTCGGACTCGAGTCCGACCGTGTCGCTCGGCTTGATCGAACCAACTCGTCACGCCGCACCAGACTCCGACTCGAGCCGCCCCCTCCTCTCTCGCTGACAACCCGGTCCCACCGTCAGGTCCCTTCCTCCACGCAGCGCGCGCGCCTGCGCCAGCACTCCCGCGCACCGCTCGCCACCGCCCGGCGCATGCATGCCGCCACGTCAAGTCGCCGGTCACCTCGCCGCCCTTGCTACCTTCACCTCGCGACCTCCGCCTGCTTCTACAAAAGCCGTTGAGAGCTCATCTCCTCGGTTTTCTCTCATTCTCCTCTGTCTTCTTCTCCACCGAGCTCCGGAGCCCGTGAGTACCCCGCGCCGCCTCCGAGTGTTCCGGTTACTCTGGTGATCCCCGACCCCGGCCGACCACGTCACGGCGTGTTCCGCATCCCCAGGAAGCAAACCCCCCAAGTAATTTTGGGTTTCATCGCCTGAGGAGCTGCGCGCACGGCTTCTTCTTCAACTCCGGCCAAATCCGCTTCTTCCGCCGCCGCGCCTTCTTCGGAGAGCTCGAGCTCGATTCCTACCTCCGTAAGCATCCTCTGGTTTCCCTCTACCTTTCCCCATCACTCACATGCATTAACAAAGTTGGAAGTTAAGTTTTGAAAGAAAGTTAGACACTAGTTCTCTGTAGTTTTTCTCTGTTGTCAGTAAACTGAAATGGGTGAAATGCTACTGCTTTTAGATTTTGTTAGTACTTGATGAATCCCTGAAGAAGTAGTGTTTAGCAAAGAAATTTTTTTTAGTTAATAACTCTAGGTTTCAAACTCTTGTTGGAATGAATGTCCAGAGAAGCTTTTAGTTGAACAAGTGGTGTTGTCAGTAGGTTTTTGGTTTTGCTATGATAGTGTAGTAAGGCCATAGAGTAGTAACATGCTGAAAATTTGTTAGCCTTGCATTTTTTTTTTGGTGTGGTGCTTAGGAGTGTTAATAGCTGAGTATCAGTAAAGCCCAAACTTAGTTAGAAAACTGCTTAGCATCTTATAGTTGGATGTTTAGCTAGTCGGTGCTCCAATAACATATTTGTAGGTCTAAATGAACTTATAGCAGTAATAGTTGCATAAAATAGCTAGCTAATTAAAAGGTGGTAATTTGCTGCTTAGTTAATAGATGTGCACACAATCACCATCAAAGTCTGCCGAAAGATTAGAACATATAAGAGGATTGATTTTGACTGTATGGTTATCTTGGAAAGTAAGTGAGTTTGGGAAGATCAATCACAAGAAATCATATCTAATTTTATTAATCTCCGAAACGGCTAAATTATTATTCCTATTTTAATTGACCTATCTTCTGTGTTATTGATTTTTGGATGATTTTGAATCTTGGTGGTTATCGGTGTTATTCGTTCTTATATTGCCTTTTTGCTCGATCGATAGATTGCGACGATTCTGGTATCATCGAGAGTGAACCTCTGCAACAGGTTGAGCATATTGAGCAGCAACAGCCAGGCAAGCAGTTTGATCATGTTAATCCCAGTATTTTAAAGTCTAATATTTTGTTTCAACTGTATGTATGCATCGCTTAATTTGTGTTAAATTGAGTAGTTAATCCTTTAGATGCATCATCTGTAGGTAAATGATTATCCTCTACTACCTGAACCTAGGTTATTAGCTGTGATTGGAGTTCGTTGGATGAACTCTTGTCACTTAGTAGATTACGAGTCCAGTTGCTTAGCCATGCTTAGCTATCGGTAGAATTGGGCGATCATCGACTTAGTCGATGATCTTGATCACATAAAATTATTATTGTTCCTTATGTTTTCAGCTTATGCTATGTTTAATTGCAAAATAAAAACGAAAACAAACAAAGTGATTTAGACTTGGGCTGTGGTATGATTGGTGTGATCTATTGGGTGTGACTGGAATGGTGCCCGAGTCAGTTAAGGACCGAGTTACTTGCACCACCGTTCTGAGCATTTTGCGTGCTAACCACACTAGAGGGTATGGGACCTCTCTTGACTTAGTACTTTGGCGTGTATTAGCTCCGGGTCCCGGGAGGTCGCGGGAGGGATGGTGTAGGGAGCATGGTAGTTGTCCGAAAAGCTTTATCCTGAGTGGGTAGTTGTCTTTTCGGCTTTACCATGTCGTGCGTATGGATTTCTATCCATACGGGCGGCTCGTAGTTAATACACAATATTGGAAAGCGTCTCGTAGGACTTAGCGGTGCCGACATACCTTGGAGTGTGCTTTGGCTTAAAGCGATGCAAGTGTGGTACATTGGTACACCCTGCGAGGTTAAAACTATTCGAATAGCCTCGTCCTAGGTTATGGGCGCGCTCGGATACACCCGTGAGAACTAGACTACAACCTTTTAACTAAAACTTGTGGGTGAGTACGAATCGTGATTCGTGCTATGTTGTGGTGACTATTGGGATAGTCACTTCCAGTGGTTACTTGTATCTATCTTTATTTCACAGTTATTTCAACAGAAAATGAATTGCAAACTTGCCTTTAAATCAGTATTACATTATTGCAAATAAAGTTGACTTTATGCAAATGAAACATATGGCCTCCACCGGATAAGCTCGCATGTAGCATATGTATAGGTCCGCTAGTCCACACGTCGATCTTGCGAGTACAAAAATAATTTTTGTACTCATATGCTTTGCTTAATATTTTTGTTGCAGAGGAGGCAGGTGAGCCCCTTGGTCCATACTTCTGTGAGATGTGCGGGTTCTGGGACGACTAGCTTGACGGTCCGGTCGGTTGCCGTGTGGGCCAAGGCACACTGATTGGCTTTGTTTATAGCCATCTTATGGCACTTTAGCTTCCGCTGTTTATGTCACAGCCCCAACAATTAAAATGGATTAATATGTATTTCATTAGCATGCATTATCAAATTCAAATCATTTCACAATATATTGTACTTGGAAAATCTCATTTCATATAAACATACACTTCAAATTTCGGTTTTCTTTTAGCATCAGTAATAAAAAGTTGTGATCATCATCTGGAACTAATTTATTTAAATACTACATTAATTATCATGAATTAATATAATTTTTCCAAAATTTTTGGGACTAGTTTGAACCTAATGAAAATCCAAACCAACTTAAAAGACATACATTAGGTTTGAATTTAAATATCACAAAATATATTATGAACAGTGGGGTTTCATAATTTTATGGAACTATATCTTCCAGGAACCCCCACAATTTATTTCATGATTTTAGGATTTTTATTTCTATTTTTAAGCACTGGTCAAAGTAGAAATCTGATTATTTAACTTCAGTCAACTCTAAACCTAAACCCTGACCGAGTACTGTTCCTTGGGTTCAAGCCCGACCCAGGCGAGCTGGCGCGGTCGAGTCCACTAAGTGCACCGCACGTGAGCCGCCCGATGGGAAATCAACGGCCCAGATCGCGTAACCCTTCCAGATCGTCCGAACACCTCTTCAATCTCGGTAGTCGGTAGAGATCCAGCGGTGCGCCTCAAATCTTTTAACTCGCTCTGCGCGCGCTTAGTCTCGGCTGACCGGTGGGGCGTCTTTGTCGAACCGTCGTCTACCTCTCGTGGCACTCGGGCATCTAACGCCACGCGCCGAGCGACACCGACGCGTGCACGCGACGGCTCCTCACGTCGTCAATCCACCGCCACTTACGGCCAATCCCCGAGCCGCTCAGTCTCTCGCCGCCTCCACTCCGTCTTCTTCCCGGGCATAATACCCCCTCGGTGCCCTGTTCTTCCTCACTTCTCCTCTTTTCGGCAGAGGAGGAGGAAGCTCTTCCGTGCGCATCTCTCGGCTTCTAGTTCACCTTCGTGCTCTAGCTCGTGTCCAGGGCGCGCTCCGGTGGACATCACCTTGTGTTCTTCACCCCCGGGACATTTGGATTTCGAGTTAGCCCCAATTTCAGCAAATCTTGCCCTTTTTGCCTCTATCTCTGGCCGGGTTATCTTGTCGTCGTGGAGCCCTAGTTGTCGCTTTTGGTCTGCCGCGGCGAGCTCCGGTGCTTCCCGGTCCTCTTTCTAACTCGGTAGCTTTCCATTTAGTCCCTAGGACCTCTCGCGCTCAGTTAGCAATGCGAGCTTCTTTTGTCTTTTGCACTTTTGCCGTATTTGTTAATCTTGCTCAACTCCGGCTAGCCGTCGTGCTGACCGGCTCGCCGTCGAGATTGTCACCGGAGGTGTGCAATGCTATTGCCTAGAAATGGCGGCCCTTAGCGGCTCCGCCGGCGGCGCTGTAACGCCGCGAGCCGCGGCAAGCCATCGCACTGCATTCCCGTTATCGTACTCGGACAAATACTGTAGCAGGAGATCTGGACTTAAGAGGTAATCATTAGCATTAAGTGTTGTCCTAACGGAAGTCTTGAGCCCCGTGCCCTGCTCTTGTCCCGCAAAGGACCTCCCTCGGGGTCGTCTTTGCAAAAGTGTCACCCACAGGACCTCCCCTATTTTAATCTGGACCGTTCAGACCTCCTTAGGTTTATCCTGACCGCTAGGACCTCCCGAATCTCTTATCAGCCGTTCAGGACCTCCTAGAGTCTATCTCGGCCGTTAGGACCTCCCTAAGGTACATCTGGACCATCCAAGACCTCTCAAGGTTCATCTCAGCCATCTAGGACCTCCTAGGTCCTATTCCAACCGCTGGACCCCCTAGAGTCCATCTCAGCCGTCCAGGACCTCCTTGAGTTGATCTCAGCCGTCCAGGGCCTCTTTACTCAAACCTACCGCAAGGACCTCCCTGTGGTTGTTTGACAATAACAACCCTCAGGACCTCCTTGTGGCTCTCTTCCCAGGACCACCCTAAAGACCACTTCGTGACCATTTTACGAAGACCACCCTCCGGACCTCCTCGGTTCTTTTCCCTGTACGTAAAATTGTCTAAAGTTGATAAATTCATAACTCCCTCAATTTAACTCCAAATTGAGTGGAACCACTTCTGTTAATTTTCATTTTCAATGTACCTTATTTTAAAATAGGTTTTAAACTGGTCTGGGTAACAGAGAATATACTTTTGGAAGATTCTATATTAACTGCATTAATTGGACAATAGGAAAAGGACTGATAACTTCAAAAATGCATAAGTAATTATTGGAAACTCCAAAAACAGTGAAACCTACTTTGGTAATTTTCACTTTCAGTATACTTATTTCTAAAAATGGTTTCCCTCTTATCTTTATCACAGAAACTATATTTAGGAGAAATGATCATTAAACTCTATTATTGTTACACTATAAAAGGCTGATAACTTTGAAAATACATAACTAAATCATAAAAACTCCAAAAAGGACAAACTCAATTGTTTTTAACTTATAATAATATTGCCTATTTATCTATGTAATCCATGTACTGCTTACTGTTCTACAAAATTTCACTTCATAATTAAATTACATAATGACGGCTTATTGAAATCTGAAATTCAAACCATTATAACTTTCATATACTAAATCAAAATGAAATAAGTCTTTCACCAAAAATCATTTAAAATCATGATCTAACTACTGTAGAAAAATCATGCATTTTTGAGCATTTTGGTTTTTGAGTTGTTTTCTCGGTATTTATTTGATGTTATAATTATATAGATCCCGAGCATATCGATATCGACACTTACGCTACTGAGAGTGAGCAGCTACTGTACCAGCAAGGCAAGCATCATTTGAACTTTCTTTTGCATCATATTTGATCCCAGTTTTGGTTAAGATAGTGCAATGATAATTGCTTGCATGCTATTTTGATTATGTCAATATTTTTGTGATGTGTAGTTTAGTTATGTCCTATGCTTGAGGTTAATCTTGAATTATGCCAACTCCTATATGCTTAAGATAGGATGTGTGAATTATGGGTTATAGAATTGCTTAGCCATGCAAGTCTAGACACGGTAGTTCGATCGTCGGGAATAACCCGGCGGTTTTGGGATAAACACAACTCTCACTTTATGATTTATACTTCAGATCTTTGTAGCTGTTTTATGAGTTAAATTTTGTCATTTTTAAAATGAGATTTGGTCTGGACAAGTGTTGGTTAGTGATGGTGCTTTGTGCACGAGCATTGGGTAAGTGGAAGGACTTGTCTGGACAATTGAGGACCGAACTTTGGGTACCTGCTGTTCAAGCAACACTCGTGCTGCCACACGCGGGTTGGGAGCCGTATGGTTAAGTAGGGGGAGGGTTTTATTGTGTTAAGTCCTTGGTGGTGTAAGGGGCATAGCGACCGTGAAATCCTATGTTCCTTAGGAGCCGATGTAATCCTTTATAGTGTGCAAGAGAGCACCAATTCTATTTGTTTTGATTGCATCGGTATTTCCAATATAACTTGTGAGCCCCCTAGCAAGTGCTATCAGACGCTTGTACTAGGCAAGGAACCATCTCACAAGGGGGACTTAGCTCAATAGGGCTTTCTTGCTGAAAATGACTATATCTTGATTTACCCGGCCGGCACACCATAGGAAGTGTGCTATATTCGGAGGCATCTGGAGGCTAACGGGCTAATTAAGTCGTGTGGGTAAAGTAGTACACCCCTGCAGGGTATAAATCTATTCGAATAGCCGTGTCCACGGTTATGGACGACCGCTTGAAATTTGTGGCTGCTTATTGTTAGACTTTTAATTAAAATTGTGGTTGAACTTGGTATTCGTCATGAACGGGATGTTCATGTGTTTAGTACATCAAAGTGGGCTGCCACTTTGGTCCTTGTATGATTAAATTGTTTATTACGGAAATGATTTACCATATGCTTTACTTCTACTTCAAATCTGATTTTTAAAATGGGCACATGAAAAACTAGTATGTGTAGGATGTTAATTGTTGCGTCTCTTTCGCAAAACTAAGCCAATATGAGCCATCCTTTGAATGACCCTTATGCATAACTATTTTTATTTGTGTAAGACTTGCAGTACACTTGTACTCGGCGGATGTTTCTTGGCCTTTTCAGGTGAGGAAGATTATGAGTATGACGATCTCGCTAGTG
This sequence comes from Ampelocalamus luodianensis, assembly GCA_036346255.1. Classification (NCBI taxonomy): domain Eukaryota; kingdom Viridiplantae; phylum Streptophyta; class Magnoliopsida; order Poales; family Poaceae; genus Ampelocalamus; species Ampelocalamus luodianensis. The sequence goes on from CM070638.1 coordinate 7,218,626, forward strand.
TTGACTTGGGTGACACTAATGAGTAGTGTGCTATCATTTAACCCCCAGTCGGTTGCCGATGGGTGATGGGCATACCACTGCTGGTCTTTTGCTTTATCTATTTACTTCCTCTGCTACTTGATACTTTACTTTGAATTTGGCAGGTCGGCCGTATGTAATAAGCTGTAGACCTTAACTATTATGCAGTATATCTTTTAATCTCTTGTTGTATGTGTTGTATGGATGTAATCAACGTTGGATGAGGGTATGAGTATATTGGTCGTTGATCTTGGGAGCCAATATAAGTCATACTCGTTGTTGATGAATTCTCATTTAACTCACTAAATGTAGTGCTTCGAATCCAAAGAGAATCGACAATCATGTAGCGCTGCAAAGGAGCAAACACAGTATGATCGTTGGGGCTCCGAGATTCGCTAAGCCTCTCACTTGGATCGAGTTAAATTGGAATTCATTTACCGGAGACCCGTGATTATGCCCCTAAGACCTTGTCTATTCTCGGTCTTATGGAGATAATTACCGGGGTCCCCACAGTTTATTTAGTTACCTGTTGTAATTTGGCCGGTCGGCCTTTGTTGTAATAACTCTACTATGTTGTCTTCTGTTTAATATTGTGATGTTTGGACTCTATGTTTAGAATGGAGTTGATGCTTAATTTTGTGAAGAGGTGTGCATACTGCAGTTCTGGGAAGTATGCATGTCTCGAGGCTTAGTTTATTTGATTTGTGATGCTAGGACCAGGTGGTTGGTTAAGCATTACAAGCCAAATAAACTGGGGTCCTCACAATGGAACAGAAGTATTCCAAGATATCGAAATCCATAGGGAAGTGATAAATATATTTACTACTTAGAATAAATTATTACTAATGAATCAACGGTTATGAGGCAACGAAAGTAAATAAAGCAAATCTACCAAAACTATAACGAGAGAAATTAAGTTTAACCAAGATATTGCTAGGCTAGGTTCACTTACTGCAATTAAAGAATAGATGGATCTAATAGCAATTAGCACCAAATAATACTATGCTGACTCTCATCCTACATATCAATACCAGCCCCTTCACTGTACTCCCCTGTCACGGTCCGTCAAGCTAATGAACACCGGCATGCCCTGCACAACTTGACATAGATCCACACACTAGATCCAAACACCATGTCTACATTTATGGCTAAACAATCGATAATCAATAGCTCCTAATTAACAACTGGGGAAGATACACAATATCAAGAAAACACAACCATAGCGTAAAAGGTACTAAAATAGTATATCAATCCATATGTCTTAAGTTACAGCAAGATTCCCCACACCCAGAAGAAGAAAATGCGGGGATCGAAGTTACACATGGTTACCAAAGGGGGGATGTGGGATGAACCAAGGTGGAAGCACGGGGCCGTGTGAGACAATGCTCGGGCAGCGTGGGGCCATGCTCTTAGTGACTTCTTTAGATGGCTAACCCTAATCTCGCGATTCTGACGGATTTCGGCGGATTTATTCCATCCTCTTGGAGTGGCAGGGCAGGATCCCTGGGGAAGAGTCCTGGTCAAAAATAGCAAGGAGAGGAGGGTAAGAGCGGGGCCGCGCTGGACTCTCCACCTACCGAAGTTGGTTCACAAACCTTCCAGAATGTGCGTGGAGCCTCATTATATCCTTGAGCGTCAATTTGGGCCAAAAAAGCGGGCCTCGGGACCCTGAACGCCAGGCTGTGCACATTCTAATTTGCATAAATAACAAATTATCTTTCTTTTACACTACATTTTGGTAAACAAAAGTTCTAAAAGTATAATTTTAAAAATATAGAAGTGTTAAATATAAGGTAGATTTTAAAAAATATTTCTTTGGTAGAATCAGGTACGATCTTAAATTCTACGTGGATCTTACGATTCGCGATCCTACTGAACAACCTTCAATCCAATTCGAGATAACGATTCTGACAACTTTGGAATCATTCAAACAAGAATAGGACAACAAGAGGATCAGAACTCGCTAAAATCCCCCACTTGACCGGTCCGACTGGATGAGCAGTAGCGGTCTGACTGGATGAACAGTACAATCAGCGCATAACTGAATTTTAACACGATTTAAAAAATCACAAATTGATCCAACTTTTAATCCACAGGTCCAAATTAACTTCATGAAACTTGTAACATAATGTTGTTCTTGTGATTTGTTCGAATAGTTGAGCCAGATACATATAAAGTTTCATCGAGCATGAACTTTGTCAATCGATCAGTTGGACACTGGGAAAGACAAGCAAACCTATAACAATCGGGATATTCTTGTTAGGCTTAGGAAATGGATATGAACTAGCCCCAGATCTTGGTCTGATGATGAAGGCGCCATGCAGAGTTGCCCGGAGGCAGGCGACGTAGTGTGACACCACAGCGTGCCCTCCTACTCGGCGGCGTCGAATCAATAGGTGAAGTTCTTATCTGGCTGGATGGGGCACTGTATTATCATCCCCACTCCATCGGCCCAGCAAAGCAGCAATTCAATCGGTGATTCAACCCATGCCTGCATACATCAGAAAAGACACAAGATAAATCATATGTTCTGAACAAATCATATGTTCTGAACAATGATCAATAGCGTGTTGCCTGAAACGTACTAGCTTGTCAGAAATCAAAACAAAGAAATTAACAAGCTAGGTAGTATTTGTTGAGGAACCATCGCTGGCGAGTCCAGTCCGATAGATCACCTCGTAGACAAGTGTATAATCGCACAGATCAATACAAGAACAAATAGTAGATTCAACACACAGAGAGACAAAGGTGTAGGGGGTATTCTTCCTTCTTTATTCCTTCATCAAGTGATCAGTCTTTTACAATGACTAGTACCCCATATTTATAGTCTAGAGACCCTGCTAGAATTTGAGATGGGACGCCCACCAATGGGCCGACTGCTGGGCCAAGCTCATAGTTTCTCAACACTCCCCCTTAGGCACCCATAATCCTCACATGTTCAAGCCTCGTCATAACTCCATAATAACCCAGTGGGAAAAATTGGGAGAAAGAGTACATAATACACGTTCTGCTACGTTGGACGAATTACCTTATTAAAAACCTTAGCCAAGAAACTTCAGAAAAACTCGTCAAGAGAAAAAGTGTATAATCCACCCAATTTCATTTCATCTCCAGAATTTACTCTTTGGGTACTCGATCTTCGTAATCAAGTTTCAATAATGAGTTTGTGAAGATTCTCCCCTTGAATTATGCACTTCTCTAAGTCTCATCATTCCAATTCCACGTATTCACCTTTCAAAGCTAAATGCTGGAAGTGACTTAGTGAATAAATCTGCAAGGTTTTCACATGACTTAGTATGCAATACTTTAATTTCATCCATCTTTTGCAATTCAAGAGCATAGAAGAACTTGAAGTTGATATGCTTTATAAAATGACTCTTCACATAACCCATCTGCACTTGTGTTGTGCAACCTAAACTACATTATCTTCATAGATAATAGTGGGGGTTTGCGCGATATTCAATCCACACGACTGCTGGATGTGGTGAATCATCCGCCAAAGCCAAACACATTCTCGTAAGGCCTCGTACAGTGCTATGATTTTCGAGTGGTTCGTCGAAGTTGATACAAGACTTTGCTTAGACAATTTTCATAAAAAAGCAGTTCCACTACACAGGAATACATAACATGTTTACAACTTGGTTGTATACGGGTCCGACAGGTACCGGTATCTGTATTGCCATTCATAGTTAGGTCTTAGTTCTCTGTAGAACAGACCAAGTTCTTTGCTTCCTTTGAGGTATCGGAAGATGTCCTTCATTCCCTACCAATGCTTTTGGTAGGTTCTACACTATACCTTGCTAATAGGTTTATTGCAAATGTAATGTCCGTTCTAGTACAGTTTGCTAAATATATGAGTGCTCTTATTGCACTTAAGTACGGGAATTTAGGTCCCAAGACTTTCTCCCCCTCTTCTCTAGGTCTGTACAGATTCTTGTCTTGCTGTAGGGATCTCCCGACCATCGGGACTTTTGAAGGGTATGTCTTTCCAAAGCCGAACCTTTCTAACACCTTTTGAGTGTAGGTTGACTAATACACTAATATCCCTTCAGGGGCATGCTCAAGCTGCAAGCCTAGGCAATATTTGGTTTTACCCAAATCTTTCATTTCGAACTCCGACTCCAGGTAAGAGCTTGCTTTCTTAATACCTTCCAGGGTTTCGGTGATATTCAGATCATGTACATACACTGAGATTATACAAAATCCATCTTGGGATCGTCATATAAATACACAGGTATAATTCTCATTGTTTGTGTAGCCTTTCTTGCATATAAAGTCGCTTCAAGCGATTATACCACATCCTGCTTGATTGCTTAAGTCCGTACAGTGACTTTCTGAGTTTCACACTGTACAGGTTTTATTTGCTCTGTCTTAGTTCAGGACAGGGATACATTCAGGTATCTTCATATAAATATCCAAATCCAAATTTTCATAAATGTATGCAGTTACCACATCCATCAATTTCATTTCTAAATTCAAGTTTACTACCATTGAGATTAAATATCTAAAGGGTAGTTCCGCCCATGACCAGGGAATAGGTTTCTTCATAATCAACTCTTGGACGTTGAGTGAAACCTTGTTCAACGAGCTATGCTTATTTTCATTTCTCTTTCAAACAAATACTTATTTATGCCCTACGGGGTGCACATGGGGAGGTGTGTGGCTTACAAGCCCAAACATTTCTCTTTTATTCAGAGATAATAATTTAATTTCTATTTCCTTCTTCCAATCTTCTCAATCTGATCTTTTCTTACATTCAGCGAGCGATGCAGGCTCTGGATCAAGATCGATGATTGTAGTAATTTTATTTGCAAAGTAAATGTCGACATTGGCTGTTGTCTTATTCATAGATTCTCCCGTGGTCAACAAGTTTATAGCTATTTCTTAATAGGGCGATTCTTCTAATGCTTCTAATGCTTCTACTTGCCCACTGTTGCTTCCAATTACGGGGGCAAGTCCCTTTAGTTTTTCAGCTCCGATGTGTCCGCACACATCCATGCTGATATCTCCCTTCATGGGAATGTTCAAATCCGATATGCCTTTTCTGAAGGTTCCATACTGGTGCCAGGTCTCAACAGGCTCCCCTTCTGGTTCTGAGGAACTTCAATGATCGGTTGTGTCAAGTCCTTCTTATCTTTTTCACCAAGCGTCCCGGTTACTTGGATTCGAGGGCGAGTTCTTATCCTTTTCGAGGCCTGCGGGCGGGATTAGGATACATTTTTCTTTCTTGGTATTTCAACCTCTCTCGGTGCATTGCGTGCGAGCACACGTAACTTGTCACGCTCTTCAAATCACTAAAGTGGTCAGGCAGTTGATTCGCTAATGCTTGCAAATCAATTATCTTCTGGACTTCAATTATCTTCTGAACTTCAATTATCTTCCGGACTTCTCTTGTCTTCTACACTTCAATTATCTTCTGGACTTCTCTTTTTGCTTCACTAGTGCGCGAGTCATATGCATGGATTCCCGTGGCTTGCCATGTTATTTCCCGACATTTTTCATCAAGAGGTTGATTTTCTCCCCCTAATGACGGGAAGCTATCATCATCTAATATACTATCAGTGAATCGGGCAGTATGCAAATCTCTCGTGATAGGGTCTAAATACCTGATTGTGGATGTTGTCTCATAACCAACGTATATCCTAGACTTTCGAAGATGGCCTATTACAGTTCGCTGCGGTGGTGGTATAGGTACATAAACCTTGCAACCAAATCTGTGAAGATGAAAAAAATTTCGGTGATGACTCTTGCGCTAGTTGCATAGGTGAATGGATGTTATATGCCGACGGTCTAAAATTGATGAGAGTTGTTGCGTGCAGAACCGCGTGTCCCCAACATGTAGTTGGTAAATTACAATTATTCAAAGATCAGCTGGTCCATTATGGGTGTGAATATGCAGTACGGAATGCTCATCGTTAATTCCCATTGCCATGCAATAATCGTCAAATACCTTTGAAGTAAATTCTTCAGCATTGTCCATTCTAATGGACTTCACATGATGATCAGGGAAATTATTTCTAATTTTAATTATCTGTGAGATTAGCTTTGCAAAAGTATGGTTTCTCGTAGACAATAAACATACGTGCGACCATTTCGAGGAAGCATCGATGAGCACCATAAAATACCTAAATGGCCCTTACAGGGGCTGTATAGGACCGCAAAAGTCTTCCTAGATACGTTCCAGGATTGCAAGGATTTCATCCTTCACTTTCAGAGCAGAAGGTCTAGTAATTAATTTCCCGGCGTCACATGAGGGGCACACAAAATCTTCCTAATTCGGGAAATTCTTTACACTGATATTATGTTCCTGAGAATTGTTAATTATATTTCTCATCATCCTAAGACCTGGGTGGCATAATCTATCATGCTAGAGATAGAAAAGTTCATAACTTCTAAATACGGTTTTCAGGACAGTATAGCTGCGAGTGCCTTAATATTAGTATAGTATAGCCCAGTTTCATATGAAGGAAGTCGTTCTAATACCATTTTCTACTTTCTTCACGCTTTGTAATGAGCAGGTATTTCTTACCATACTCTTCTTCAGTATCTATGTGGAAACCGTTAGCACGAATATCCATAAGAGTTCTAGTCGATTCTGGGTACAACAAGGCTTCTTTAATAACCGAAGTTGTGCCCATCAGGAGTATAATTGTGGCCCTTCCTGAGTCTATTATACAAGTATCACTGCATGCGATTGTCGTAAGACTATTAGCATTATTGCTCATCGACTGAATTTTTTTTGTCTCTCTTAATGTGGTATTCGTTGTGCCACTGTCCGCTAAGCACACTTCCTCCACAGGATGCCACACGCGTTCTAATACTTCAAATATCAGAACATAATTTGCTATTATAAATACGGAAAAATAAGTCTTGCAGGACTCATCATAGGAATTTAATGCTTTGCTCTCCTAGAACTTACAACCATTATTCAAAGTTCCATCACAATCACAAACTGCAAGTGACTGTAAAAAGATCTAAGCACAACATGTGCACTAGATTGAATCAACGAAGTATGTAGAAACTTCTGCCTGAATCTGATCCATGGCGATCTTCTCCTCTTGGGCAACTACGGCTGCGGCCGCTGCGATGTCCAAAGGAGGGGTGATGGGGCTGCTATTGGGCTGTCCACATCCATGAGTGCAACTAATGGCTGTGGATCCTCTGTGCCTGCAATGGCGAGGTGTGCCTCATGCTGTCCTTTGCCTTTCTTCTTAGACTGGAAAGCATCAATAACGTTCTGCGACCCACGACCTTACCCTTCTTGCCCCTCTCTTTCGTGAGAGGCTTCCCCACCTTGTATCTGCTAGCATTGGCTTCAAGGCCAACATTGCTACTAGGTGGATGTGAGATGTAGTTCTTCCTTACAACATCATCTTGAGCTTCCACAACTTGCATGATGTCAATCAATTCGGCATACTCCTTGTAGTCGTCTTGACGATAGTTGCGTGCGGATTGCACCACATTCGGGTGAAAGGTAGAGAGAGTCTTCTCAATCTTCTACTCATCCGTGATTACCTTACCACAGAATTGAAGACTGGTACAAATTCTGGCCATGCTAGGCTAGCACTTTGAACTCCCGGTTCGTGATGCCAGTCATCTACATATTTCATCCAAAGAGTTCATAAGATTACTGCTGGTAATTTGCATAAAATGGTTGCAAAATGCTCATAATACTCTTCGAACTCTTGGTTCATGATCCCGTATTTTTCTATACATTTTTCATGATTTACTGCTATTTTCAGTGATTAAAAGCAATATAAACAATTACAGATAATCAAAACAGTAAATACAATATATAAATTGCATAGAAAATAATAATAAAAAAGTTAAACATGCTTCAAAAGTTCAAAAGGATTCAAAAATTGAATTCCCAACATCCTTTTCTGCTAGAATAAGAACTTTCGGTGAATTCTGCAATTTTCGAGGGTTAAATAGCTAATTTTCTGTCCTGAGAAAATTTTCCGTGCAATTTTTAGAATTTATGAGGGCCTTCTTCCAAAAATTGGGATTTTCCTTTTTTTCTCTTCCCCCTTTTTTTCTTCTTTCGGCCAGACCACCCCCTCCTTTTTTTTTCTTTCTTGGGCCTTCTTTCCTTGGCCCATTTGGGCCCATACATGGCCGGTGAAAAAGGGGAGGGGTAGGGTTTCCCTACCCCTGTTCCTAAAGGTGGCGACAGCTCTATGGGTGCCATGAGGAGGCGGCGGCGCAAGCGGCGCGAAGTGCTGTTGGCGCATCTGGGGGGCCGACGACTAGCGAGTCTTTGCCAGCGGCGCATGGGTCAGCGCGATGGAGATGGCGTGGCCACATGTGGGGGCCAACAGTGGCTTCGACGGCATCGGCCGGCACTATGCGACGGGCGACACGGCTCTGGGCCAGTCTAGTGCGCAGTGGCGCGGCCACGTGCGAGGACGACACGGATGCGGTTCGTCCGACGGTGGCTCGCCCGGCGGCCATGGTGGGCCGGCGCAGCTATGGGCCCATGTGGTCGGCGGTGGCGCTTGAGGGCGCTCGTGGGGAGGACCGGCGGGCGGGCGGTGGCCAAGCCGAGGAGGGCCCGTGCGAGGGCGATGCTCAGTGGAGCTCACGGTTCCGAATGCCACGGCGGCGACCATGCAAGGTGCGACCGGTGCCAGAGCTAGGCGGCGCGGCATGGAGGCCGAAGGCTTCGTGGTCGGCGAGCGTGTGGCTTTAGGTGGCTGGCGCATGCGAGGGGCTTCGAACGGCGAGCGCGTGGCTTCAGAGGCGCGGCGCAGCCGTACGGGGCAGCTCGGCATGGCTGGCATGGTCACGTGCGGGTGGCCAGCGGTAGACCAATGGCAGCACAGCCGTACGGGGCTATGTCGGCCGGATTTTTTTTATTTTTACTATTCATGCGATGAATTGTGCAATCAACAATCCCTTTTACTTTCAACCAATCATCCAATCGGCATTGTGCCGACGACTGCAAGTCAGCTCGCGGAGATTAGAGGGATTTTGCTGTCACATCCCCATTTTAATAAATAGAATTATTATGCATCTCATGACCATGCATTGTGTTTTTAAAACTTTTGTATCATTTATTGCACTTGGAAAATCTTGGTCAAAGTTTAGACCTGCACTTCAAATTGAAACTCCAAAAGAAAATAGAAATAAAAACATGTGATCATCATCTGGAAATAATTTATTCAAATCCTATAATATTTACCATGAATTAATATAATTGTTCTCATATTTTTGGAACTAAATTCAACCCACACAAAATTCAAACTCTATTCAATAACCTATTGTAGGTTTGGATTTAAATTTGGCAAAACAAATATATAAAACTGAGGTTTAAGATTTTATTTGAGTACTAGACCCTCCCAGGAACCCATCTGATTTATTTCAGATTTTTAAGATTTTTATTGCTATTTTTACTGGCTTGGTCAAAGTAGGGTTTTGATTTTAAATCCCAGTCAAACCTTTTGACCGATCGGACCGACCCACGCGCTCAGACGGTCTGAAAGTCTCCGGCAGCACTAGACCCGAGCCTTTTGACTCGACCTAGCCACTTAAATGCACCACGCCGCACCGAGCTCCGACTCGCGCGTCCTTGTGCCACTGACCAGCTGGGCCCACCTGTAGGATCCGGCTTCAACCTCTCGCTGATGCACTCGCAGAGCTCCCTCGCCACTCGGCCGCGTTCTTCTTCAGCACTCCAGTCATGGCATCAATCTGCCGCCTCCATCCACCACTCCCCGAGCTTCTCCGTTTCGTCTCGTTGCCATCTCCGTCCTCGCCAGAGGATAATACCCCTCCATGCCCTCTCTTTTCGCCATTCTTCCTCTCGGAGGCTGAGGAAGAAGACGCCATTGCTAGCTCCCTTATTGAGTAAGCTTCAATCTAGTGCACCCCATCTCTACTCCGTTCATCGCCATGTCCATTTTTGCTAATGTAGGCTTTTGTATTACCCCTAGCTCGTGGAACACAGAAGGTGCCCACATTTGTCCAGAGTGCGCCCGCGACCACCTCATCGAGCCTTTGTGCATTCCAGTGAGATCCCTGCTAGCTTATGCGCATCATATCGTGTCATTTAGCATGACAATGAAAACCCCTCATCTTGTTTGGGCCTTACACGACAAGAACTCGTGAATTTGGAGATTTGTCCATTTTCGGCCGAAGAACAACTCTTCGTCTCCCACTTCGATCTGGTAATGCATACTTCGATTCCTTGCTACTAGAGCATTCATTTGAGGTCCTTAAGCTATCCCGACCATTCTCTTTCTTTGGTTTCCACCAAAACGACCTCTCCACGTGAACCACGAGCGTCGCTGTGGACCTTCTTCGTTGTCGGCCTAGCTCCGAGCTTCCCTGTGAGAACCCGGGGTATTTAACTCGTAGTACTTAACTATCCATTGGTCCTAGCAATAAAAATCAAATAACCCAACTCTCGGGATATTATGTACCTCCCAAAACAGCGGTACACATACCCCTTCACAAAACATAGCATTAATTCCATACACAAGATATCACATTACCGAATACGACATGGTACAATATCCAAAAGACATACACATAATAGAGTTATTACAAAAGGGGCTGTAACATCCCCAAATTAATTAATGAGGATTAGTATGCATCTTATGTGTAACATCCCAAAGTGCTGTTACCAAAATAAAAATAAATAAAGTTATTGTTTTATTGGATTTTCTGAAATTTGATAGAGTTTCATCGCTTTATTTGAATTTTTGAAATTTTAAAAGTCAAAAGTAGAATTTATTTGAAGTTCTTGAAGTTTTAATTGGTTTGAATTGAAAAATAAAAATTTAATTAATATCTAGAATTTTCTGATAATTTAAAAGCTTTTTCCTACGTATTTTAAAACCAAAACAATTCATTTTGCAAAATTAATAGCCAATTATAAGTTGGAAATAATTTTATTAAATCCAAAATGCCTCAGGGAATTTTTGTGAATTTTCTCATAATTTTTGGAATTATTTTGCAATTTTCTAAAGCCTAATTGAATTATCTGAATTAAATCAATTAAGAAATCAAAAGAAATCCTTAAACAGTGTTTTGGGCCGAATTTGGCCCAGCCCAATCTTTTCCCGTGCGCCTCCGGCCCATTCGGCCCACTCTCCTGTGCGAAAAACCCCAAACCCGTTCCCACCGTTGGATTGAGATCCAACGGTCAGATCTCCGGTAGCGTTCGGGCGACCGAACGTCTCGATCGATTCTGACCATAGGATCAAAATCCAATGGTCAGATTTCAATGTAACGTTCGGGCGACCGAACGTCTTAACCAACGAGGACCGTTGGATCTAAATCCAATGCCACCGTGCCCCCACGCACATCACCACCTCCCCACCGTCGGATCAAGATCAGACCGCCCACGCGTTTTCTTCTTCCTCCGTATCTTCCTCCTCCAGCCGCAATCACCTCCGCCATTGCCGCGCCACGGGAGCTCGTAATCGTCGCCGATTTCGCCCGGTTTTCTTCACACGGTCGTGTGCATTAAAACCCCCTTATCTCGCCGCCCCATTCCCGGCCATCTTCCTTCCATCCCCGGCACCAAATCCCCATAATTTCGCCGGAGATGCCGCGCGGCCTTCGTGCACTCCACGGCGATTGAACCTCGCCTGCACCCCTATAAATAGGGCACCGGGATCGCCTCCCTTTGCACATCACAGCGCCGCCACCCACTCCTCCTTCCTCGCCCTCACCTCGTCGGAATCGACGTTTCTTCGCCGCCGACCGAGCTTCACTCCGCCGCCTCTAGCGCCGCCACCACCGCTGTTGCGTCCACCCTGACAATACCATCAGCATCGCCGCAGCCCCGCAAATCCCATGCGCACCTCCATTCGCCCTGAGGACCACCGCAACGCCTTCTTCGTTGACGACCTAGCGCCGTCGCCGCTAAATCTCGCCGCCGACGACTAAAACGTCTCGCCCCGCCGCTCCAAGGTAGCGCACCAAAATCCCCATCTCGCCCTCTCTATATTGTGCCCTCCCACACTCCTCGCCTCGGCATAATTCGCCGGTGAGCTCGCCGCCGGCTTTGCGCCATTGTCGGGCTGATGTGGCTCAGCCACGTCAGTGCCACCGTGACGCCACATCAGCGTGGGGTTCGAAGTGGCTGCCAATGTGGCGGCCACGCAAGCCTTTGCGCCAGCGCACCCCCCCTCCCCCCCGTGTACTATTTTGGTGCACCAGGTTCACCGTGAACCTTTGACCAGCAGTGGACCGGGTCTGTTGACCATGGGCCCACATGTCAGTGGGGATGTGACATAGAGACTGTCCAAAGGATATGAGAATATACATGTTAGTGGTTGTCCAAAGGAAGATTGTATTGGCTTAAGTTTTGCATAAAAGCAACAATTTTCAACCTACACATACTAGTTTGTAAAGGCCATTTAACAAACACAATTTTGACAAAAGAAATTAAGTGACAATGATATAAACATAGATCAAACAATACCAAAGTGGCAGCCTGTGAGGGCCCCCGGGTTATTTCCGTAAGGCCGAGGCCTTTCCGGTCTTATGGAGATAACTCTAGGCCTCAGGTGAATGGATTCCAACTTAACTCCATCTAAGCGAAAGATCCGACTAAAACTAGAAATCCGACGATCATGCGTACTGCTCCCTTGCAAGCACTACATGATAACCGGACCTCCAAACAATCAAAGTCCAAACTTAGTGAGTTAAAATGGAATCCATAACAGAGGGTATGCATCTCGTTTTGGCTCCCAAGATCAGCAACCAACACGCACATACCCTCATCAACGTCAATCACAGACATACAACCTTCATACATAGACATAAAGAAAGACATACATCATAATAGTTCAAGTCTATATTGATTACAAAAGGGCCGACCAACCAAATTCAGTTAAACACTTAGAGTGGCAGTGGAAGATAGTAAGATAAATAAAATACCAGCAACAGTGTGCCAATAGCCCAAGGCAACCGACTGGGAGTTACATAATAGCACTACTCGCTAGCGTCGCCTAAATCAGCGCTAACCTGCTCGTCGGGCTCGAAGTCTTCACCTGAATTTGCAGCAATCGGGTTAAGTACAAATGTACTCGTAAGTCTTACACAAAGGTAAAATTAGTTATGCATAATGGACATTCAAAGGATAGCATTAGTGGCTTTAGTTTTGCGAAAGACGCAACAATTTTCAACTTACACATACTAGTTTTTCAATTTCCCTTTTCAAAATCAGATTTGAAGTAGAAGTAAAGCATGTGATAAAGTAATCCATTGATAAACAAATGAACCAAAGTGGCATCCCACTTTTATACACTAAAATGCATGAATACCGAAGCTACTGAGCTAGAAGAACTTGACCTCCAACCTGATCTTTCTTATTGGGAGCACCCGATTCGCATTCTTGAGGAGAAAGAGCGCAAGACGCGAAATCGCAATATCAAATTCATCAAGGTTCAGTGGAGCAACCACACTGAAGATGAAGCGACATGGGAGCGTGAAGATCAAGTGCGAGCTAGCTATCCATATCTTTTCCCTTCTACTTAAGTGTCTTCGAATCAAGAAAGGAAAGTTTAAACAAAGCAATGGGAAGGGAAAATGTAATAGCCATTTCTTGTAACCCTACAAAGATATCTTGGCACTATCTTTGAAGGAAATCAAGACAACAGATGTTTTGTTTTCTTTTAGAACCTTCTATCCAACTCCCGCTCTATCGATCTCGGGGTCGAGATCTTTTGTAAGGGGGGAGGTTTGTCACATCCCCAAATTTAATAAAGAGGTTAATTATGCATCTCATTGACATGCATCATGTTTTGGAACTTTGAATTGCATATTGTACTTGGAAAATCTCTAAACACAATTGAAACATACACTTTAAATTGAACTCCAATCATAAAACTGAAATAAATGCTACTAAAGTATCTCTGGAAATAATTTATTCAAATACTATATTAATTATCACGAATTAATATATTTTTCCCAAATTTTTGGGACTGATCTTAATCCTATGAAAATTCAAACACCATTAAAGGACCTTGTCTAAGTTTGAATTTACATATTACAAAATATATTATGAACAGTAGGATTCAATAATTTTTATGGACACTAGGTTATCCCAGGAACCCCCACAAATTATTTTATGATTTTAGAAAATTTATTTCTATTTTTAAGCCCTTGGTCAAAGTGGAGAAACTATTTTAATTCTCAGTCAAACTCAGACTGAACCAGGCTACTGTTCCTCGGGCTCGAGTCCGACTCGGCGAGCCGACTCAGCCCGACCACCTAGATGCATGTCAGAACCCGGGTATTAATATACCCAGATCCTCTGTGCATAACTGAACTAGTCCCATGATCAGTGGCTAGCTCACACAGTAAACGAAATGATATCAAATTCATATCACAACTTTATTAATAACAACAAAGTTGATTACAAAAGAGGCTTACAGGTCAACAATAAAATAAACACAGTGGAAGACGAAGAAGTAGTAGGGTCCAGCAATCTGCCACAGGCAATCGACTGGGGAGTCGTCGAGATCCACATCGGTAGCAAAGTCCTTTTCCTCTGAAATTTGTTTGCATAAGCAAGAATGAGCACAACTTCCGTGCTCGCAAGTTACACCCGTCAAGTAACAGTATGACATGCATATATGGATGTAACAAAGGATGGCTTATAAAGTTATTTGCATAAAGCAGCATTTTCTTTAAATATCGGTACTAGATTCCAGCGATATTCTATAACTAAAGTTTATAAAATTCTCAATTTTATAGTCGATAACGTTCACACATGAATGGTGAAGGATATCCTCCTATCACATGGTTGTTTGCCTAATTCTCAATTGGATAAACCGTTTTGAAGAAGTTTGTTTTCAAACAAAACCAAAGTCTAACTTTGAGTAGTTACGCTAGCATGTCCATAACATGGACACGGCTATTCGAATAGTTTTACACTCTGCGAGATTGTGCGACTTTACCCACATGACAAGACTTCTCTAGTTTGTCCCAAGCATATATCTATGCCACCGCTCACTACCTTTGGTAGCGGTCTAGAGCACGTGTCGAGGCCTTTACAATGTTCGTCTTAATGCATTTATGCCCGCTAAGGTTTCGCTACCATTGGGTGCCATCCTCCTAAGCCCTCTTGCGCGGATGGGTATAATGTCGACCAACGCCCATACCAACAACATAGCACAAGCGACACTAAGACATTACAAATTATTTAGCCAAGTCCCGCCCATACGGGACATGTGGTGGTACGGTTAGGCGTAGCATCATGCGCTCGAAGACCGGTCCTTAATCGACTTGGTGACTTTCCATAAAACCCACAGGCCTTAACCCTAACCGATTAAGCGGGTGCATGAACTGCACCCACCAATCATCCATTCCGCCCAAGTCCAAACCATCATTTTATTTTATTTTCCAAGTCATTTGTAAAACTCCCATGACACACAGATGCCAAGGGTACAATTTAATCAATAATTGATTGATGGCTGAAATTCCACAAAAACAAGTTTGGTCTAAAAGCTTGGCTAAGCAATACGTTTAAATGATCCTAGTTCATACTATTGTATCAACCAGGTTTGATCTAGGGTGACAATGTGTTTGATTCAATATCAACATTGGCCATACAAAGGATTTTAGGCATAACTATATATTTAAAACAGGAATTTAAGATACTGATATAGATAAACATGCAGTAATAATTTAAAACAGAATATAAATAATTTAAAATAGTAGGATGAATATGATCAAGGGTATAACTTGCCTCGCTTGATGAGGTGGCGTTGTTTTCTTAATGATCACCTTAACGAACTTACGGTGTTGAGGTGACGTTGTTTTTCTTAACAGGTCACCTAGTACTCACAAGTACTATCTTCAGGTAGTCCAAGTGTACGATCACGATGATCATACAGTCAAAACCAATCCTCTTATGTTGCTCTTCAGTCGAAATCTGATTCTCCGAAGTCGTCGAACTCTAGTCGTGCAATACAACCAATTCAACTCAAATTCAAATAAATTCAAAAGGACAGATCAAATTAACTCCAAATAGAAATATTTTACTTTAGTTAGCTAGATAATAATTTTATATGAATTTACAAACTTGAATGGACTAAAACGGAGTTCGGGAGCAAAAGATATGAATTTTAGAAGATTGAAAAAAAAACATGAAATGATAAACTAGGGTTTAAAGGATTTGCAGGTCAAATGAACCCAAAATCAAATGATTTTGGTTTAGATGGCTAGATCTTGATTTTATAGGAATATAGAAATTTGAATCGACGAAATCGGAGTTCGTATGAGGGAGAACGAACCCCGGGAAGTTCTAAATCTAAATAAAACCTAAAATCAGATTTTATTGATTTTCCCGAATTATTTTTCTAAAGGAAAATCGATTTATTGCGCAAGCATGACGTCAGCGAGTGATTTTCAGAATTTTAAAGAATTAAAATCAATTCCGACATGTGGGACCCACATGTCGGTCTCACGGCTCACATGGACTAAGTCCACAGTTGATGTGGACCAGGGCTGGGGCTGAGGTGGCGGGTGCGTGCGGATGTGGCGGCCACGTAGACGAAGTTGGCGACGTGGCACCGAGGTGGCATCACGGTGGCGTGACGTGGCAGCCATGTGGCTGGGCCACGTCGGCACGAGTCCGGCGGTGTTCCGGTCCGCGGCTCGCGGCGTTTGGCGGCGGCGGCATCCGGCAAAGGCACCAAAGAGAGAGATCGCGAGGTCTCGGGGCTTACCACCACGGCGCTCGGAAGCGAAGGTTCGCGCCGGCGGCGTGTTAAGCGGCGGCGTGTTTGAGTTCAACGGCGGCGACGGCTCGGTGGTGCTCGGCGAAGTGAAGCGAGCATCGGGTAGGCGGCGGCGTGGCGATGCGGTGGCGTGGTCGGAGTGGGCGGCGGCAGTGGCGAGTTAGAGCGGCGAGTGCATGCGGCGCCGGCGACAAAACTTGTAATCCGGCGAGATGGCAGCGAGAGGGGAGAAGAGGGTGGCGGTGTTGGAATGAGGAGGACAGTGCGCACCTGAGGCGTGCTTTTATAGAGGAACAGGGAGGCCGGAGGTCGGAGTTCGTTCATGGGTGTTGCGGCGGCGGTGATTAGTGCTCGCGGGCGAAAACGGCAAAACCGACGCGAATAAAAGAAGATCATGGGCGGAGTGGAGGCGGCAAGACGTAGGGGTGTTAATGCCCTTGATGGCGAGGAAAGCGGGGAAAAAGCGGCGGAGGAGAAGCTCCGTGGGCGCGGTAATGGCGAGTCGCGGCGGTTCGCGTGGAGAAGAAGGCGTGGGAAGAAGAGATGGTGCGGGCGTGCGATGCGGATCGGTGTGGAAAGGAGATGGTGGCATGGAGTTTTGCTCACCGTCCGATCTAATCGGACGATGGAGAAAGGAGTAGGGAAAGCGGGATGAAGCGGTGATAGATAGCCGTCGGATGTAGATCGGAGGTTCACGATGGGAGGGCGTTCGGAACCCCGAAGGTGCTTCAAGATCGACCGTGAATTCTCGATCCAATGGTGCGGAGAAAATGGGTGGCGTGGGAATATATGGCCGTCGGATGGCGATCGGTGGTGGGACGCGAGCGAGGAGAGAGCGCGGCGGTGGAGTGGGCAGATTGGTGGCGCGCGGTGAGAATAGAAGTGGTCTGCGGAGGTTTGGCCCAAAAGCCGTTTAGGGTTTTAAATTGATTTTCTATTAATTTAATCCGGATAATTCATTTAGGCTTTGGAAAATAGCAATTTAACTCCAAAAATTCTAGAAAAATTCACGAAATTCCTAGAGTTATTTTGGACTTAAATAAAATAGTTCCAACTTTATGTTGGCTATAGTTTTGCAAATAAATTATTTTGGCTTTAAACTATTTATAAAAAGGCTTTTAAAAACTCAGAAAATTATAGAAATTAAGTAAATTTTTATTTTTCAATTTAAATCCAATAAAACTTCAATAACTTCAACTAAATTTTTAATTTTTGACTTTCAAAACTTCAGAGATTTAAATAAGGCAATCAAACTCTGGCAAATTCTCATAAAATCCGATTAGAACAATAACTTTATTTTATTTTATTTTGGTAACATAACTTTGGGATGTTACAATGCACTTTCGCATGCGACCGCAGGATCAAGGATCAACGGTCCAGATCTCGTCGTCAATTGACCTGTCCGAACCCCCCTCTAATCTCGTCCGTCCATTCTCCATCTAACGGTCCCGATTGAATCCCTTTTACGCACCAAGCCATAGCTCCTGTGGTCGACGCGTCGGGCCTGTGACAGTCGTCTTCTTCCTCGAGCGGCAGCAGCCAGGAGCCGAGCTCCACGCGCGAATCTCTTCACGCACGTGACGCCGTCAATCCACCGCCTCCATCCACCACTCCGATGCATTCCTCGCTGCGCGCCTCCATCCTGTCATTTCCCGGGGATAATACCCCCTCGCCAACCCGTTCTTCTTCACTTTTCCTCTCGGTGGTGAGGAAAGGAGCTCTCTCCTTGGCATCTCTAGGGTAAGCTCCCACCGGGTGGTAGCCTTCAATACTCTATTCAAGGCCTTCTCCATTTTTGCTAAGCTCAGTTCTTGTCTTTGCTTGTAGCCTCTGGTTCACCTTCGTGCTCTAGCTCACGTCCAGAGCGCGCACCCGAGGACACCTTCGTGCTTTCTTCATGTCGAAGGTATTATCCTCGATCCACCGCGTCACTTTACGTGCCTTAGGCCACGATCAAAACCCCTCAAATTATTTCTTTGTTGCAGCACGGGCCCGGTGAATTGAAGCTTTGCCTTTTAGTGCCGCAGAACTTTTCATCTCCCACCTTGTTCGTGCGCCATTCTTGATTACTCGTGTCCTTAGCATCTCCAAGGCATACTTGAGCTATTTTGACCATTCACTATCCTTAGGATTGCTCCAGTTGTCTTCTCCACGTGAAGCCGTGTTGACGTCATCTTCTTCTCCGGCGCCGACGCAGCTCCAGCAGCTCCGAGCCTCTCCTGGTCCTCTCCTTAGCTCAGGTAACCTCTTAGTAGCCCGTAGGACCTCAGGCACCCGCTTGTATGCGCTGCGGAGCTCTATTTTGCTACTTGTAGTTTTGCCGTATTAAGCGTCGTCGCTCACCTCCGGCTAGCCACCGGTACAGGCCAGCTTAGCCTTCGAGACCACTTCCATGGGGAGCGCAACGCTATTGTGCACCTAAACCTGCCCTTGGTTTACGTCGCCGTGGTGCCCAGCCACGTGCGCCGCGGTGAAGCGCGCGAGCAAAAGCCGTTGTCGTACCCGACCAAAGATCAGAGTAGGGGAGGTTACGGCAAATCACGTTCATTAAATACCTAATGATTGAGTTAGCATTTAATTGATGTCTTAGCGTAGTAATGAGTCTATTACATGCGGGCCCGCACTACGAAACCCGTGAGAATAAGAGATGTGGGAGGCGGCGGGTGGGCCTCCCCCTTAAACCCCGTGCGCCGTGCGTGTGTGCCGGTGGACCAAGTCTCGTGGACCGTGTCACTGACAGCGGGACCCACTGGTCAGAACGCAAAATAAATCTGAGTTAAAATGAAAAATGCACTATTCACCGAGCCCGCTGGTCAGTGACCTCGGCTAGCACTGCGCTCGGTGAGAAAATGAATAAATACTTTATGAAATTCGAAATCCATTTATTTGTAAGCTGAAAAATATGTATAACTTTGAAAATACATAACTAATTCATTTTAACTCCAAACTAAGTGAAACCACTTCTGATAATTTTTATTTTTAATGAACTTTATATTAAAATTGGTTTCCAACATGTCTCTGTAGCAGAGAGCATTATTTTGGAAAATGAGCTATTAACACTATTATTGTTACAAAAGAAAACACTGATAACTTTGAAAATTCATAACTAAATCATAAAAACTCCAATTGAGGCAAACTCAACTGTTTTGAACTTGTAATAATGTTGCCTATTTATCCATGTAATCCATGTACTCGCCACTGCTCTACAAAATTTCACTTCATAATTAAATTACATAAATGAAGGCATATTGAAATCTGAAATTCGAACCACTATAACTTTCATATATTAAATCAAAATGAAATAATTCTTTCACCAAAAATCATTTAAAATCATGACTTAGCTACTGTAGAAAAATCATGCATTTTTTAGCATTTTGATTTTTGAAGTATTTCTCGATGTTTATTCGGTATTGCATTTATATAGATTCTGAGCCTATTGACGTTGACTCTTACGCTACTGAGAGTGAATAACTATTTTATCAGCAAGGCAAGCATCCTTTGAACTTTATTTTTGCATCATATTTGATCCCAGATTTGTTAGGGTAGATGCAATGATAATTGCTTGCATGCTATTTTGATAATGTCGCTATTTTTGTGATGAATAGTTAGACACATCCTATTATGTTGTCATTGTGGCTATCCTTGAATTATTCCATTGCTGAAATGTTATGATAGGATGAGTGAAGTTATATTGTTTGAGTTGCTTAGCCATGCAAGTCTAGAACCGGTAGTTTGATTGTCGGGAATAACCCGACAATTATGGGATAAACACAACTCTTATTATATACTTTTGTTTCAGATCTTCGTATCTATTTTATAAGTTAAATTTTATCATTTTAAATGAGCTTTTGGTCTGGACAAGTGATGGCTAGTGATGGTGCCTTCGTGCACGAGAACTGGGTATGTGGTTTGGCTTAACTGGACAATTAAGGACCGAACTTTGAGTACCTGCTGTTCAAGCAGCTTTCGTGCTATCACACGCGGGTTGGGAGCCGTATGGTTAAGTAGGGGGAAGGTTTTGTTGTGTTGAGTCCCACGGTGGTGAAATTGTAAGGGCATGGGACCGTGAAATCCCGTGTTCCTTTTGGGCCGATAGGATGGGGGCGTTAACGTCTTGTGTTTCCTAGGATATAGGATGGAGGCGTTAACGTCTTGTGTTTCCTAGGAGCCATGGGTTGAGGGACTTAGCTCAATGGGATCTTTTTGCCAAAAATGACCATATCTTGATTTACCCGGCCGGCATACCATAGGAAGTATGCTATATTCGGAGGCATCTGGAGGCTTACGGGCTAATCAAGTCGTGTGGGTAAAGTAGTACACCCCTGCAGGGTATAAATCTATTCGAATAGCCGTGTCCACGGTTATGGATGACCGCTTAAAATTTGTGGCTGCTTATTGTTAGATTTTGAATTGAAATTGTGGTTATAACTTGGTATCATGCTTGTTGTTGTATCAAAGTAGACCGCCACTTTGTTTTTAGTATAATTCTTTTGTTATTGAATTTATCACTTATTCACATGCTTTACTTCTACTTCAAATCTGATTTTGAAATGACACTTGAAAAACTAGTATGTGTAGGTTATTCAGTATTGCGTTGTTTTTCGCAAAATTAAGCCAATATGAGCCTCCCTTTGAATGACCTTATGCATAACTATTTTTATTTGTGTAAGACTTGCGAGTACTCTTTTGTACTCAACCAGATGTTTGCTGGCTTTTACAGGTGAGGAAGATAATGAGACCGACGAGCTCGTCGGTGTCGATTAAGGCGACACCGATGAGTAGTGTGCTATCTTTAGCTCCCAGTTGGTTGCCGATGGGTTGTGTGGCATACCACTGCTGGCCTTTTGGTTTATTTCCTTATTTCCGCTGCTACTTATTTCCGCTGCTACTTAACACCTTCCTTTAAATTTGGCCGGTCGGCCACTTGTATTAGTTGTAAACTTGGAACTATGTTGTATGTCTTTTGAACTATTTATGTATGGATGTTGTATGGATGTAATCAACGTTGAAGGAGAGTATGGTTATATTGGTCTCTGATCTTGGGAGCCAATATAAGTCATACTCGCTGTTCATGGCTTCCTATTTAACTCACTAAGTGTAGCGCTTGACTTGTTGGAGAACTGTCAATCATGTAGTGCTCGCAGAGGAGCGACACGCATGATTGTCGGGGCTCCAGTTGGAGTTCGGCATCTCATTTAGATGGAGTTAAGTTGGAATCCATCCTCTGGAGATCTAGAGTTATGTCCCTAAAACCTTGATTAGTCTCGGTTTTACGGAGATAACTCCGGGGTCCCCACAGTTATGGTGGTTTGAATCTCAGTTTTCAGGAAAAACCAAATTAAATGGAATCGGTTACTGTTCACCAAATTTAATTATTTGGCCAAATTTGTAGAGTAGTGGGGAGTACAAGGATTACATAGATAAATAGAGGATATTATTATAAGACTAAAATAAATTGGTTCATCTCATTTGGAGTTTTTATGAATTAGTTATGAATTTTCTAAGTTAATAACAATTTATAGTGTAAAAATAATTCATCTTGGGACCAATTTCCCCAAACTATATTTTCTGGAACAGAGAAAAGGTTGAAACCTATTTTATAAATAAGTTCACTTAAAATGAAAATTAACAAAATTGGTTTCGCTGGATTTGAAGTTAAGATGAATTAGTTATGTATTTTAGAAGTTATTCCAATTTTTCACTGTGCAAATAAACCATTTCCAGATTTTCTAACGCATTTATTACTTTTCTTACCAACCGCTGTGCTAGCCAGAGCCGTTGATCGGTGGGACCTAAGGAATAGTGTGTTTTTCATTTAACTCCGATTTAAATCGCGTACTGACATGTGGGACCCACTGTCACTGACACGGTCCAATGGACTCGGTCCACTCGCACACGTGCACAGGGCACGGCGCTTAAGTGATGTGGCCCACAAGTCAGCCTCTGCAATATTTAATTTAACGTTCTCGTTTTCTGTGCGCGGGACCCATGTGTAAGCGACTGATGAAAGCAACTAAGACAGCCATTTAATGCTAATCATCGTCATTACGTTTAACCTCCTCGCTACCGTGCTTGTCCGCGTACGACAACGGGATTTCCCGTCCGCACGGTTGCCCGGTGGCTCGCTAGCGCTACGCACCATGGCGGTGCCGACCAAGGGTCGTGATAGCTTCGCAATAGCAGTGCGCACATTTGGGTGGTGGTGGCGACATCTGATGTGGCCCATACTGGCGGCTAGCCAGAGAGGAGCAGCGCCACTACTTACGGCAAACATGCACAAGCAAATGTAGCTCCGCAGCGTTCATTCTAGCGGGTGCCAAAGCTTCTACTGAGCCTAAGGATGCTACCTGAGTGAGGGGAGGATCGAAGGTGACCAGAGTTGCCTTGTCGACGTTGAGGTCCATGGCGGTAGTTGCGGTTCAACGTGGGGAGAATATCCTGAGGAGAACTAAGACAAATGAATGCTCGAGATAGCTCAAAGATCATTAGGGGATTCTATAGGAGCAAGGAATCGAAGAATGCATTACCGGAACGAAGTGGGAAAAGAAGAGTTGGTTCTTCGGCCGAAAATGGACCAACCTTCAAATCCTCAAGATCCTGTCGTGCATTGTCCAAATTGATTGAGGGGTTCTGCATGTCATAGTAAGTAACATGAGGTGACGTGGAGGATTTAGGACCATACCTCCTGGAAGTGAAGAAAGACACTAGGATGTCTTCGGGGCATGCTCTGGACAACCCGAATGGCACCAAAGTGAACTGGAAGCTACAAGCAACCGTAGGAGCTGAGATTAGCAAAAATGGGTACGGCAATGAGCCTAGATTCGAGAAGAACCAAAGGACTAGAGCTTACCTAAGAAATGAGCTCAAGCCCGCCTCCCTCTCCTTGGTCAAACAGAGGAGAAGTGGGGAAGAAGGAAGGTTCGAAGGAGTTTTATGCCGAGAAGATGACGGGGATGGCAACCGGATGAAGCGGAGGAGCTCAGGAGTGGGTGGAACGGGTGGCGGATTGACAGCGTCAACTGGAGCATTGTAGGGCGTCGAGGCCGTGTGGAGCTCGGCTCCTGCGTGCGCCTGCCCGAGGAGGAAGGCGAAGCTGGCGAGTGGGGCCACCTCGTCAGTGGCAGCGAACGGGCGCGCCAGGGTCCGGTGCGGCGCGATGCGATTAGTTGGTTGGGTTGAGTCGAGTGGCTCGGGTCGGTTTTCTTTGGACCGACGTAGTTCCCATCAGGCTGCTTGTCAGGGCCACATGATTAAGATCGGACGGTCTTGGTTGACCCTAGTCAAACCCTAGTTGACTGATTTAAATTCTAACTTCTACACTTTGAGCAAGCTGCTAAAAATAGCAAATAAAATCCTAAAAATGTGAAATAAATCAGAGGGGTTCCTGGGAAGGTCTAGTATTTATAACAATTCTTAAATATTATTGTTTATGATATATTTTGTATAGTTTAAATTCAAACTTAGGGTAGGTCATTGAAATGTGTTTGAATTTTCTGTGGGTCAAAACTAGTCCCATAAATTTGAGAAAAATATATTAATTCATGATAATTAATACAATATTTGAATAAATTATTTTCAGATAATGATCACAAGCTTTTGTTCCTGTTTTTATTTTGGAGTTCAAATTTGAAGTGTAGGTTTAACATTTGTTGGAGATTTTCCAAGTGCAATACTTTATGTAAATTTTTAAAAACATGATGCATGCTGATGAGATGCATACTAATTATCATTAATTAATTTGGGGATGTGACACAACCCACTTTGATAAACTAAAATGCATGATATACCGGTCATGCCGATACCAAGTTGTAACCAAGTCAAGTTTTAATTAAGAGTTAAACAATAATGTCTCCCGTATGATTACTTTCAACATCCCCCCTAATCTTTGTGCACTTACTTGTTAAGTGTACTTGGCTGCCAGTTGGACTCGATTTCAACTAGGCTCACACTTATTTGTCCGGAGACGGTGGCACAACTCAAACACGTCTTGGACTCTTACTCATTGAGGCAGTCAGTCTCAACTACGACTTGCTCAACTCGTGATCAACTCAGGATGGTGAACACATCTTCTCAACATCCCGGACTCAACAACTCAGGATGGCGAACACATCTTCTTAACATCCTGGACTCAACTCAGGATGGCGAACACATCTTCTCAACGTCCCGGACTCAACTCCACAGACGCACACACAAATACGGCACCACAACCGCCTAATACCAACATAACACTTTCACCTTGAAAACACGCAACTCATCTTGCATTCCACCAACGTGCACACCCGCCGCTGCCGCGCCTGGTGCGTCACCAGGAGCCGCAGCGTGCGCACTTCTGCCGAGCTGTTCCAAGGTTACCCATCCTTCGTCATGGCTCTGATACCAATTGTTGGAACAAACCTAGAAGAAAACTTGAATTTTGGTGCTGCACGTAACTCACGGTAGCTTTTTTTTTCCTTTTATTGCTTTGACTGAAAACTCTACTCTTACAATGCTTGCTCAGATTACTTCGACTCACACAGTTTACAAGACTCAAGGTGCCTTATAAAGGCTGGAAAAACTACTACTACTCGGTATATATATTACTACTACTCGGTTTCTACACCGAACCGGTCTCGGATACGTCGAGCAAAAAGAAACTAATACAAAGATTACTTCCAACAATACCCAGGTCTCCCACGTGCTCAGGCTGGCTCTCGATAATCTTATTGTAACAAGTATATATGTACTGTCAACTCCTCCTCAACAGTCAACACTAGCAGATCCATATCATTATTCCTTCCGCTTTACACACTTTGGAAGATCCGCGGGCGGCGGGGGGAGAGTCGTGTCCGGCGTCGGCCCGTTCTCCACCTCGATCACGGCCGCCATGCCCATGGCGATGTGGAACTCGAAGTGGCAGTGCATGAACCACGCCCCGGGGTTGTCGGCGACGAACCGGATAGCCGCCCACCCGAGCCTCGGCACCTGCACCGTGTTCTTCAGCGGCGGGTCCACGAGGTTGTAGCTCCTCGCGTCCCTCGCCGCGTCGTAGTTGCCGTGGCCCTGCGCGAGCACGAAGAAGTCGTGGCCGTGGAGGTGCATCGGGTTGGAGTCGCTCTGCATCGTCGCCGTGCTCTGGAACACCACCTCCACCGTCGCGTTGTACCGGAACCGTCGCGTCGTCGTCGCCTTCCGCGTCGGCTCGTACTCCTCCATCTTCCCGCCGGCGACGACTGGTATCAGCGTCGGGTCGGTGAAGTTGAACGTCACCGGCGGCCGGCTCGGCAGTTCCTGCACCGCCACGCCTCTGTTCATCTTGCCGTGGTATCGTGCTTCGAGCAGCGACGACTTCTCGGGGAGATGGAAGGAGACGTTGTTCATGTACGCCACCTCGATGGACTCGTTGCTTCCTCCCCTCTTGCAGGATGCTCTGCTCCCTCTGCAGATAGAGCCCTTGCCGAGTGTGATGAACAGACGCTCGTCGACGCGACCTCGGACTTGCGGCAGCAATGGATGACCAGGCAGGCCGGTCAGGTTGCCATGGAAGTAGAACGTCGTGATCGTATCGTGCTGGTTGGGCATTTCAGGCATGAGAGCTTGTTTTTTGCAGCCGTGTGCATCGCTCGGGGTATTCTTGTACTGTACGACGCCTCTCGAGATGAACTCCGGGATCTGCGGGTCAGGCGCCGGCGGCTGGTTGGCCAGCGCGACCATGTAGTACCGGCACGGCGGGGCATCGGCAACCATCAGGACGTCGATCGACTCGCCCGGCGCAATCGCGACGATGTCCGTGGTGTAGGGCTTGACGTAGTTCGCGTCAGCGCCGACCACCGTGAACTTGTGCCCGGCCACCTTGTAGTAGTATTCGGAGAAGAGCGCGGCGTTCACTAGCCGGAGCAGGTAGGTCTTGCCGGGCTCCACGTCCACAACGAAGCTGTCTTCTAACACCCCTGCAGATCAAGATTCAAGACAGACGTAGTGCATTTTTAGTTTGTGAGATGTTCAGAAGAACTGAGTCAACTGACCATGTACAAAAATTCTGATTGTTCAGAAGAATTTTGCTGTGAACAATGTGTCAAAATTTTACCAGAGCAGTTGTAGAGATCACTAAGCTTTCCGTTGATCGTAGCTGCAATGGGGTTATCATCAGATGAGCCCCCATTTGAGAAGTTCTTGTCCACTTTCATAAGGTCTCTCTGCCACCATTCACCTGCAGCAAGTAAGGTTGATTGGAACAGAAAAAGTTCAGAATATATCCAGCTAGATGTCAAAACTCCGCATATAAGGTCCCGAGCATGTACGCTCGTGCAGCACGTCCAATAGAAAAATCAATCTACATAGAACAATTTTCATCGATCCAAAACTATATTTATTGAAGCATTTACAAACCTATGATGACAGGAACGTCCATGTCAGGCTTCTGAAACGGGTATGAGCCGGACTTTGGCCGGATGATGACGATGCCGTGCAGGGTTGCTCGGAGGCTGGAGACGTGGGCGTGCCACCAGAGGGTGCCCTCCTGGCCGGTGACGTCGAACCGGTAGGTGAAGGTCGTGTTCGGCTGGATCGGGCACTGAGTTATCATCCCGGCTCCGTCCGCCCAGCAGGTCAACCGTTGCTTCACGCCGTGCCTGCGTTAGATCAATGAGAGAGAGAAAAGCGATGTCACATTTTGGCAGCTCGAAAACGTAATTTCATCTCGATCTTAGGCTCCGTTCTAATCTTAGGTTCCGTTTAGAACGCAGGAATTTCACGTGATTTACATACGATAATGTCGATATGGGAGAAGCCTACCAGTGGATTGTCATTCCATAGGGTGACTCATTGACAACGTGGACAACCACGGTGTCCCCTTCTGTGGCCTCCACCGGCGGGCCTGGGAACTGCCCGTTCACCACGGTCACCAGCGTATCGTTGCACATGTGCCGCATATGCACCTGGTTTACCTGTTGGGTCGAACAAAGCAAACAATAAGCATCCATTATTAATTCAGACATTCAGTGTTTGCACATTCAGGTTAATGTAATAATTCAGACTTCATGGATCACATGTTAAAATCTCCAAACCAAAGCTTATTACCTCGCCCGCTGTTTCTAAATACATGGTGTTTCAGAGATCGAGACAGTTTCTTGGTAATAGATGACACGCCTTTGACATTGTTTTTTCCCCTAATTATATGTTAGTACAAATTAATCATAAAAAACTAGCTGAATGCACATATTTTGCTACGGTTAGAAAAATATCATATTATCCCCAGTACGCGTGTTGAGGTGAATGAACCACCATCACCAATAGGTTCTTTTCAAGTAGTACGGATATGATCGAATAGAAGTACGTTTGATGAGAATTGATCTACCAATACCATTTTCATGTGAAAAATCTACTAGCACCATTTTCAAGTTAAAAAGCTACGTACTTTTGCGTATATTTGTTATCAAAGCATTAAAGCTTGTCAACAACATCTTATAGTATAGGGAAACATAAGGAGAGGAGTAGATATTAATTAATGAATCATATTTCTAAGTTTGTTTCTTTCACTAAACTATATATCTGTTGGTGATATACCCTAGAGGCAATCATAGAGAAGATTGTATCACATCTATGTTTATGAGTTATAAAATAAATATTATTATGTTCCTTGAATGAATTATCAGTTATAAAGATTAACAAGTATGTGACTTGTTAGTAATGCTCTTTAACTTATATGATGTTATTCTAAATGTATCCCTGGTCTGATGTCACTTGTCGGAACACTAGTAACTTATCAACTAGCATATGTATTGATTGATGACCATGTTTCACCGGTCATGAATATTAGGATATCGAATCAACAATATGAACACATATTAGAGAATATAGTGTTATGATTTTATGTGTCATCAGTTGGTCTCAAGCAATGATGATGTATAATCCTTAAACCTGAAATCAGCATGGTTTCCTATATGTATAATAGTACACTTAGTGATTGCCAAACGCTACTCTGTAACTAGGTAGTTATATAAATAGCTTTCGGGTATGCTATAAAACATACAAAGGGATGTGACTGGTCGGATATGAGATTTGCCGCTCCTAACATAACAGAAGAGATGTCTCTAGACCCCTCGATGTGGTCGGATAAAGAAAGTGCATGGCTATGCCACTAGTGGTCGAAGCGTCGACCACATGAAGTTATCCATCACTTAATCGAGAAAGTATTGAACGGTCTATGGATGACAAAATATCTCACCTGGAGTTCAACCAAATATCGTGAGGCAAAGGAATAATACACAAACAAGTCATTCGATTCGATCGAGATCTGATGGTCGTATGGAGATCTGAGATTGTCATAGATCGGCGAACATAATCACTAACTAGTCGTAAACTAGTCGTAAGGAGTTCTGAACTGGTCATAACTAAATATGAACGATCGTATAGAGATACGAGCTGGTCGTAAGTGATAAGGACATGATCGTAGATCATATTGCATTAAGGTTCGTCTACTACAATTTATGTGTATTCGGGAATTGTTATGCTCTGCTAAGAACTGCAAACGACTCATGGTCAGAAAAGAGTTTCCAAGTCACAACCGATTACATATGAACCTACAGGGTCACACACTTAACGGGTTGGAACAAACGAGTTCGGATAGGATCCGTCATGAGCTCTTTATAAAAGGATGCATGAGGCTGTTGGGATAAGATACGACATGAATTGCATCACCGAAACTCTAACCGCCATCTTCTCGAGGGCCCTACCGTGCAAGTTGGTGCTAGCACACCAGCATACGATGTTCCATCCCTGAACATGTTGATACCGTAGAGGCACTGCTGCGATTGCTATTGTGCTGAATGAGAACGATCCACGATCTTCACAAGAAACACGATTGGTTGCTACACAAGAGGGTCGGCATCGAGAACGATGAATGATCGATTATGACCACTAAATTGACACGCTCGACGTTGGATCAGGCTGCTCTAACTCTTCTTGCACTGCATTGCACGTCTAGTGGTAACGATCTATGACTACTTGCTTGCATGGCTACCTGATTTATGTGGTATAATTTTTAAATTATCAGCTAGCGTAGTC
The DNA here is from genome assembly GCA_036346255.1 of Ampelocalamus luodianensis. Lineage (NCBI taxonomy): Eukaryota > Viridiplantae > Streptophyta > Magnoliopsida > Poales > Poaceae > Ampelocalamus > Ampelocalamus luodianensis. The sequence goes on from CM070638.1 coordinate 7,248,388, forward strand.
TACCCGTATCCCTTCAATATGAATGCCAAGAAGAAGTGTGCACTCGAGCGGAAAAAAAAGGTCAGTAACTAAGAAGAAGCACATATTTATACTCACGACGAATGTGTGCTCGACGACGGCCGCGTCACCGCCGGCGGCCGCCGACAGGGCCACGGCGAAGAAGAAGCAGAAGACAGCTGCCGCCATGGGGAGTATCTTATTCATGCTGCTTGCTACTGTTTGCTCTACCATTTTCTCTGGCTTGTTTTATATCAAGAATGCCTAACTAAGATCCCAAGGCCTTATATATACACCTGCGTAGATCGGTAGACTCTGGAACGTGCACGTTTGCATTTGGTCGGAGGTTGGGTCAATGTATCGCGCGTCTACATTGAACACCTGCGTAGATCGGTAGGCCTTATATCTAAATTAACTGCATGTTGATACGGATGTTTGATGTTGAACCATAGATGCTGGACGCCCAATCGAAGGATTTAAGGCTCTCTGTTTGAATGCGGGAACTGTGCAAGAATCATGCTGGAATTATATCATTTCCCGCGAAGTTCCTGCAAAAATCCTGTATAATTTATGTGTTCCAAACGAGGCTAACCAATTCTTAGGCAGCTAGGTGTTCAATTCTAATTCTGAGCTTATTTCTTCCATCCAGAGAGTACATGCATTAGAAGTGTGGATCGTACAACCTAGATAGCTTTTGTGAGTTCAAATTGGTGTTAAGTAGGGCGGAAACGGATCGAATACAAATCGAATAGTCTCGAATACGAATACGAATTCATATTTTTAAAACGAATACTGAATGCGAATTTGAATATTCTCAAATACAAATCTGAATCGAATGTCGTATCGAATACGAATTCGAATCGAATATGTACTCAAATCGGTCGAATGCGAATATCCTACAACTTTTGCGATAAATCTTGGTAGAACAAATTTATATAACATGACTACACGTCTATAGTCTACTGTATATACGAGTCTAGGCTCGTAGCAACAGCCAACAGTCACAGATTCGGCACCGAATCAAGACCCCGTCGAAACATAAACCCTCCGGCACTCCACAAAAAATCCTGAAGCAGGCACACAGCACAACAGCAACATCTGAACTTCTGAAGTGGGGAAGGCAATGTAGACGCCAGATACAGACAGCATATATCATTATATATGCTGTAGTGATGAAGCTCACTAACAAAGGTTCATTATTGCTTCCTTCCATGCAATATGCATGCTGATCTATCTCATTTCATTTCGTTATCTCTGAACGACTGAAGCAATACAAAGCACAATGAATCAACACTGCACAATCTCAGGGCCAAGTTACAAGCTCCATCAGTTTGCAGCCCTACTATGTTCCAAGTTTCAACACCATTCCACAATGCCATGAAAAAAAACGAATAGTATTCGTATTCGTATCCAGGAATAAAACGGATATTATTTGTATTCATATTTGTATCCGAGAAAAAAAAACGGATAGTATTTGTATTCGTATTCGGTGTCATTTCGCATACCACATCCGTATTCGTATCCGGAAAAAAGGATAGTATTCGTATTCGTTTTTCATTTGAATGCAGATTTTACTTACCACATTTGCGTTTTCTCGGATACGAATATCGGATAAAACGGATTGTCCTTTACCATTTCTCATCCCTACAGTGTTAACATGTAGATTAGTTTTGACAATTTCTGAACTAGTTATTGTAACATGGAATTAATGGATCGTGCATGTAATGGTTAATCTTGACGATTGACATGGGAAAATGAAAGGTATTGTAAGGCATCACAGGAAGAACGAAAAAAGGCAGAATCTCCCTGGAATTAATCCGCGAGGTCAACTGGGTGATGCACAGACAGACCATGTAAACACTGCGGCGGCGGCACGAAGCAACGACAAGTCAATTGAGCTCGTGATAGTGCTGATACGTCCGGGATTAATTAAGTCAATTAACTGTTAATTCCATCTGATAGAGCCTGTCGAGCGTTGCCACGTCACGTGGTCTTTCTTACAGCGTTGTCTGTTTCGTAGCAAGTTCTCTTATACTTGTACTACACAACTATTGATTGTGATTATTCTCAGATTATTATAGAAATCAAGAAGTTATGAAGATGCTCGACGAATCAGCGGCGAACAGATCAGTCTCGCGAGCATTGTAGCAGAAGTGCGAGACCTTTCGTCGTTGTCGTTGTTTGTGGATGTTTCTTTCAGATTTTTTAGGAGAGATGCTAATAATGTTGCCCATTGTTGTGCTAAAGCGATCGGAAAATAAAAAACTATTGTGATTCACCCGCGTTGACGAGCCGATCTTAAAGAAACAAGTCATCACGTCAACGTTGCCCCCATAAAGAATACATATATTTCACAACATAGGTTAGATTTAATGCATGTATGACACATATATATATACCTACAGGGTTTGTAAAGAGAGAAACAGCTAGGTCAATTATGACTTGGCTTTGCACCAAATTAAGACTTGTAAACCGGTTTTTACCTTTTCTACCAGTAAAGAGCACACGCAATCAAGCATCTAATTGCACGGCAGCTCGTCTCATTGCCTGACGCAGTGCGGTGGAAGAGTCGCGTCCAACGTTGGCCCATTCACCGCCTCGAATGCCCGTATAAACGTCAGATCGGTATTGTAATGCTATGCCATACAAACATTCAAACATGGGAATAATGTATTATTAGGTGCCCACGGCACGTGCCCTTCGATATAAGTGGCAAGGAATTATTATTGGAGGCTGTCTACCGCAGGTGACTGAATCTTTCATAATTGTCAGTCAACTTTTCAGGCCATTGAATTGTTGACGCTAGATACGCGTACAAGCTAATATTAGCAAGCGCGAGAGTTGTCTGTGGCTTTTCACCTAGGAGTATTCTAAGATATCCAAATACATAGGAAAGCGACAAATAGATTTACTATTGTTGGACCTGGATTTCGTAATCCATAATCCTCTGTGAAAATACTGTGCTATTCCTAGATCGATAGCTAGCACTCACAGAATTCATCACTAAATCAATTCATACATGGCGTAAGACCATACCATTCATTAATTTAGCACATCAGAGTTTACATAGACCGCATCGGGTCAAGTTTTACAATAAGGACCGAACAGGCCTAAAATATTACATTACAAATGTAGCGAAAGCGACAACGAAAGCAAAAGGGTGAGAGAGCACATCTCTCCACAGGCAAGCGACTGGGGAAAACCCGTGTGCGTCCGATATTAACCAAGGACTTGGATAATATTGGATGCACACAAGCACCAACGGAGTCAGTTGGACTGAGGCGAGACTTAGACTAAAGGAACTAAACTACTCTTCAGCATCTCCTGAGCCTCCAACTTCTGGATCCTCGTAGTAGTCGTAATCTCCGGGATTTCCTGCTTCTGAGGGTTTTGGGGGAGAGAACGAGAATGAGCACAACTTCCGTGTTCGCGAGCCAACACACACAATACAATAATATACATGCAAGGCTTAACAAGGATGGTTCGGGGTTTTTTATTTGCTAAAGCAATGTTTTAAATTATCATACTTACAAATTCCTATCACTTAGCATTTTAACCAAATTGTATTTTTAAAAGAGAGTAATTTTGCAATATTTATATCAGCAGAGGTTACCTCCACCTTTATGCTTAATTTGATTGGGGCTATCCCCATTAACATCACTGAGTCTGAGGACTCAGGGAAAATCTAATTTCAGGGCTAGGTGAGCCCACCATATTTTATATTCCACCCACAAAGGTTTTTGAAATAGAACTAACTCTAGTTAAGTTCCTATGTCCGCCTTTGACCGTAGACACGGCTGTTTAAATAGTTTAGAACTCTGCAGAGATTGTATACTTTACCCATAAGAAATAATCAACTCGTTGCCCCACATGATTATGTAGTCATGTAGTTGAGCGATCGTCACAATGACCTTTCTAAATATCTCGCCCCTTCCATCATTTCAACCATATGGGGTTACACCCATACGTTGCGCAAGATGCTCACCTCAGCAACTGGCATAGCATGGCTACACCTCAGCAACTGGCAACTTCACCCTGCATCGGTGTCCCATTCAAGCTAGACGCACTTAGAGCTTGCATCCCTTTATTATTCCTCCAGTGAGATGACTTTCAAGGTTTGATAAATTTACTAAGCCAGTTGTACTTTACATATTTGTGGTTGTACTTATTTTACATGGGGCTCATCACCGGATTAAGTCCTTAGAATTATTTGGACGGTTCTTTCGTATAACATCCACAAAATAACATTCATTGGGCTACATTAGTACTTATTGTTACACCATCCACCTCACCATCCGCCCAGATAAGGTAATATATAGCAATTTAGGGTTTTTTAGAAGTATAAACCAAATTATCACAACCATTTTAGTCATTTGCCCCAATGACTGCCCGAAACCACTTTCATGTTTAAAAGATGATGATTGAGACATTTGAATATCCCAGTACTTAAGCAAGACTAGCATGTCGCTTAAGTATAACCTATACTGGTATTTACCATATAGTTACTAGAGTGACATGGAATAATTGATTCAAATTGTCACGGATGGCATATTAATTAATTAATCATCAAATGGGTATTTAACTACTTTAAACTTTAACATACACTTGATTAAAGAATTAAAGTATGCGATTTTGGTAATTTAAATGAATATAATTTGCATAAAATGTAGGCTCAATATGATCAAAGTATTAACTCGCCTGGATTATAGGTAAGAGAGTCTTGACAATCTTATGCTTGGTGAAGTTGGAGATCTTCCGCGCCTTTGAATCCTAATCGAATGAACGTACCGGAAAAGGCACAAACAAGCAAATAGAGTAAATAAATACTAAAGCAAAAAAACAAATGAACTCCAAATTAAACAAGACCTATGCCATTAGCAAGATCTTGAATTTACAAAAAATTTAGCAAAAAATGTTATAATTTTTGGAGTTACGACGAGGGAGAACGGAGGTTCCGGAGTTTGAATTGGAAATTAATTCAAGGAATTAGAAAGGAAAGAGAGAAAGGAAGCCCCTAACATGTGGGGTCCTTAGCACATTGTCATGGTTTACAGCATAGTGCGTGGACCAAGCCCATGAGCATTGTGCCACGGTCCATAGCTATGTGCCTCAGGCCCAACTGGAAGGGAGACAAGAGAGAGAGAGAAGGCCAATGACAGTAGGCCCGCTCAAAGCAAAAATCCAATCCCCATCTCCTTCGGTTTATAGAAAAAAAAAAGGGAGCAGAGAGGAGGTGCGACGGCTTGGGAGCGATGGCGGCGCCGGCGAGCGACGGTGCGGGGAGTTCGGCCGACCGGCAAAGGGGACCTGCGAGGGTTGTGGCCCCAAGGCGGCAATGGCAACGTCAAAATCACATGGCGGCAACAATGAAAAAGCGGCGCGCACGCGCTCAGGGCGCCGAGGATGGGGTGGCACGGAGGTGGAGGGCATGCGCATGGGCTGCGCTGGAGGTGGGAAGCCGGAGGTGGTGTCAAGGCGGCTCGGGGTGGTTGTGGCGGCGCGGTGGCGTGGGCGGAGAAAAAGAGGTGGCGGTGGCGGTGCTCCTCGGTGCCGGGAAGACAAGGGAGGTGGGGATGGCATCCTCGGATCCGGTGGCACCTCGTGATGGGGCGTCGTGTGACGGAGGCACCGAGCGGCGCGCGGTGGCGAGCGCGCAGCCAAGGCGGGAGCGGGAGCGGTGTTCCTTCGGCTCGGCTTTGCTCGGTGGAGGTGAAGAGTAGTGGTGGGAGTCAAGGGTGAGGAAGGGGCTTTTATAGCCGATGATGGAGGTGGTGGCGAAGAGGGCCATTGGGCTCGCACGGTCCCAGGAGCCGCATGGGAACCGGTCGTGACGGCGGTGGGGATGGCAAAGGCGGCGACGCAGCACGCAGCGTCGCGCAAGCACAGCGTCTGGCGGCACGCGGCACAGTGGCGATGCGACGAGGCGAGTAGCGAATCGGCGGCCATGGCGTCGCGGCATCACGCAGCGAAGAAAGCGGGAGCGGGCGCACACGGAGTCAAGACGGGTGAGAGGAGCCGGTGGCGATGGCGACCGGTGCGGGGTAGCATGGGTGTAGCAGAGCGGTGATGCGAGCGCGAAGCGCGACCGGGCTTCTCGAGTGAGCAAGGACGACATGGCGTCCGCGCCACGGCGGCTTTGATGCGACAAGGCGAGAGGAGGGCGCCGAGGTCGCGGATGGCGAGGAGTAAGTGCGGCGCGCGAGGCGGCGTGCGCACGCGGTAGAGTCGAGGAGCGAGGCGCACGAGATAGCTGCAGCGCCAGCGAGGTAGGCGAGAGGAAGCGAGCGTCTTTGGCGCGCAGGTGTGCCAGGAAGAAGAAAGGCGGAGAGAAAGCCGGGCAGGAGGTCTGGGCCAAGTGGCGGGAGGGAAGGAAAAAGGAGTGGGCGGGTCCAAGAGACCGGCGCTGAGCCCAAAAAAAGAAAAAAAGAGAGGGCAAAAATGGGAAGGGCCCAATTTTGAGATAGGAAATTCAAATTCAAATTTGAATTTTAGAAATGCAAAGAGGTTTGAAACACAAACCCAAGCTAGAAGGAAGCTAGAAGATTTTGAGCAGAATTCAAATTTGAATTTGAATTCGAAATTGAGTGAGGCTAAAACCCTTTTTGGGGATTTTGAGCTAGGATTTTGAAATCCGACAACTTTTGAAACTTTGAGGGAGAATTTTGAAATACACACTTAAGCTTCAAACTGAAATAGGTTTTCTAATTTTTTGAAACTATTTTCAAAACAAAACTTCGAATTTAAAACCAAACAAAACCAAATTACCACAATCCCAAAAATGGGATGTGACAACTACCTAGAATAAATTATTACTAATGAATCAACGGTTATGAGGTGATGAAAGTAACTAAAATGAATCTACCAAAACTAGAACAAGAAAAACTAGGTTTAACCAAGATATCCCTAAGTCGGGTTCACTTCGCAATTAAAGAATAGATCGATCTAATAGCAATTAGCACCAAATAATACTATGTTGGCTCTCACCCCTACATATCAATACTGGCCCCTTTATTGTTCTCCCCTGTCACGGGTCCATTGAGCTAATAAACACCGGCATGACCTACACAACTAGATATAGATCCGCACACTAGATCCAAACACCATGTCTACATCTAGGGCTAAGCAATCGATAATCAATAGCTCCTAATTACCAACTAAGGAAGATGCAAAATATGAAGAAGACACAATCATAGCATAAAAGGTACTAAAATAATAGATCAATCCATATATCTTAAGTTACATCAAGATTCCCCACACACGGAAGAAGAAAATGCGACTAGTCCATACGGGGATCGGAGTTACACATAGTTACCGAAGGGGAAGACCTGGGACGAACCGATGTGGAAGAGCGGGGCCTCACGGGACAGCATGGGGCCACGCTCTTGATGATTTCTTTAGATGGCTAACCATAATCTCGTGATTCTGACAGATTTTGGCGGATTTCTTCCATCCTCTTGGCGTGGCGGGCAACATCCGTGGGAAAGTCCTGTCGAAACAGCGAATAGAGGAGGGTAAGCGCGGGGCCAAGCTTAGGGTTGAGAGGGGCCACGCTGGACTCTCCACCTACTGAAGTCGGTTCACGAACCTTCCATAATGTGTGTGGAGCCTCGCTATATCCTTGGCGTCAATTTGGGCCAAAAAAGGGGTCTCGGGACCACGAGCGCCGAGCGCGCATGCCGTGCGTGGTGTGCACATTCTAATTTGCATAAATAACAAATGATCTTTCCTTTGCACTGTATTTTGGTAAACAAAAGTTCTAAAAGTATAACTTTAAAAATATAGAAGTGTTAATATACAAGGTAGATTTAAAAAAAATATTTCTTTGGTAGAGTTAGATAAGATCTTAAATTCTACGTCGATCATACGATTCGCGATCCTGTTGAACAATCTTCCATCCGATTCAGGATCGCGATTCTGACAACTTTGGAATCATTCAAACAAGAATAAGACAATAAGAGGATCAGAACTCGCCAAAATCCCCCACTTGACTGGTCCGACTAGATGAACAGTAGCAGCCTAACCGGATGAATAGTGCAATCAGTGCGTAACTGAATTTTAGCGCGATTTAAAAATCACAAATTGATCCAACTTTTAATCCACAAGTCCAAATTTCATGAAACTTGTAACATAATGTAGTTCTTGTGATTTGTTCGAATAGTTGAGCCAAATACATATAAAGTTTCATCGAGCATGAACTTTGTCAATCGATCAGTTGGACACCGGGAAAGACAAGCAAACCTATAACAATCGGGATATTCTTGTCAGGCTTAGGAAATGGATATGAACTGGCCACAGATCTTGGCCTAATGATGAAGGCGCCATGCAGGGTTGCCTGGAGGCAGGCGACGTGAGCGTGTCACCACAGCGTGCCCTCCTGCCCGGCGGCGTCGAATCGATAGGTGAAGTTCTTATCTGGCTGGATGGGGCACTGTATTATCATCCCCACTCCATCTGCCCAGCAATTCAATCGCTGCTTCAACCCATGCCTGCATACATCAGAAAAGACAAGATAAATCATATGTTCTGAACAATGATCAACAGCGTGTTGCCTCTGAAACGTACTAGCTTGTCAGAAATCACAACAGAGAAATTAACAAACTAGGTGGTATTTACCAGTGGATTGTTACTCCATAGGATGACTTGTTGATGACATGAACAGCCACGGAGTCTCCTTCTCTGATCTCTATCACTGGGCCTGGCCGCCTGGGAATTGCCCGTTAATCACGGTGACCAGCGTGTCCTTGCATAGGTGCTTTATATGTATCTGTCCACCTATTCGAGCAAATCACAAGAACAAACCACTTGTTCTAGTAAGAGCATGTGTGTGTATATATGTCTCTACTAACGATTTTTGGGATGTTACAGCAATAGTGGAGCAGACAATTTTTATTCAAAAAAAAAAACAGTGAAGCAGACTATCCTCTGCCTCTGCGATTCGGCTCTGCTGCAAGATGAGAAGAGAAATTGACTTGGGGAAAAGAGAGTAGGGGAGGTGGAACACATTTTGACGCGGACGGTTCTGGTAGACTCACTAGAAATTGGGGGAGAGAAAAGGGGAAGGGGAGAAGAAATTGGGCCCAACAAGGGTCGGAGGGGATCTAGGCTTTTATTTGTTTATTTCGGATTTTTCGTAAATTTAAACGAATTCAGCTCGAATTCAAACAAACTCCAAGTTTTGATTATTTTTTTTACCTATAAATCATCTATAAATAAAATAGTATTCAACTTTGAACTTTTTAGTTGAAATAAAAAAAATATTTTGCTTGAAGATAGGGACAACATGAAAACCTTGTGAAACCACCCAAAAGTTTTTGAAATTCACTAAAATTGGCATTTTGAACTTTTCTTTAAATTTCAGGATGTTACAAACAACTACACAAGTATGCTTCTGGTTTATCACGTGCACAGAAGCAAACAACTCAAACACATGAAACCAGCCCGTTTGTCCGACATGTAAAGAACAAAGTAATTAAGATGGTATCGATCTAAACCTGATCAACTTATTCACAGCTATGAATTATTGTGATCAAGCCCTTGGACAGAATGAACAATGATCCAAACCACCACACACACACTTGACACTGACGCATGCATGCATGCATTCACCAAGCAGTAAGCAGCAGGTCTCTGCAGGGAGTAAGTGTTCATTTCTCCGGCTTGCGGCGGCCGAAGCTCCGCTTGCGCTCATCGATGAAGGTTGTCGATTGCTCGTCGATGTTGGACGGAACCCTCAGGATCGCCGGCATCCTCGGCCGGAGGCTCCTCCTCGGCAGCTTCGGATCCTCCCCTCCGGCTCCGAGCTGGTCGCTCGACGACGCCCGCCTCTTCTTGAACAGAGACTTCTTCGCCCCCGCCGCCGCCGCGTCCTTGTCGCCGGCCTCCTCCTGTCATCCTTTATGCTCCTCACCTTCTTCTCCTGGACCATCGCCGCCGTCGCTTCTGCATCCACCTGATGATCGGCAGCTTCCTCCTCCTGCTGCTGATCACTTGCCCTTGCAGTGCTCACATCAGTGTTTCTTTCTTCTAGAATGGTGGCTTCGACGCTCTTGTGGTCTTCTTCATGGCTGAACTCAAACTCGACCTTCTCAATCTGTATCGCGAACTCGTCTTCTTCTTCTTCCTCTTTTTGCTCCTCTGCATGGTTGTCGCTGATGTTGCTGCTGCCATTTATTGGCCCCTCGGTGATGTTCTTCTGCCTGTTCATTGACAGGTTCTTGGCGAGAACGTCAATAACCGGTCGCACATGCCCACGCCCCTCGCTGAATCGTCGCCCGCGCCTTTCTCCATTGGAAGTCTTTGCGCGAGTTCGTGCGTGCGTGTTTGTGCTTGATTCTTGATGCAGAAATGGAGGGTGTACTTTATAGATGCTCCATTCTGATGCTGTTTTGGATCGGAGTGGATAAGGAAGGAACAAGATAACCGACAGCGTAGGAAAGAAGCATACCAAGAGGAGGAAACAATGAAGAATCCATTCGTTTCTTGCAGCCGGGAAGTTTCCGATGGAATGCGATGTTGGAAAAATGTCCTTTGCTTGATCAGCAGCACAAGATTCTAGCTTGGTTTCATCTTTCTGGCTTTCTGCAGATCTCTTGGGCACTGAATGGTACCAAGCGATTCCAGATGCCACTGGGAAGCAATCTGTTTGGAATATTGCCGGTTAAAGCAATTCCAAATGTGACAAGCAGTCTCAGGGAAGGTATCTCATTGGCCACTGAAAATGGCAATGTGGCTGATCAGCATGACACATGAACAAAGAGGATATAAAAAGAACCATGTTTCATTTCAGACATGCCAGACAACAAGGCTACATGCAAATGATTTGCTTTCACATCACTCGCATGATACAACAAGGGGGACTTATGCCAATTTATTCGGCTGTAAATTATTTGGTTCACCACTTTTGAGTCATATAGTTGATACACCATTTTGTTTGATTCAACACTTCTTTTTTTTTGAAACAGGAAACAACCTAGCTTTTATAAAGCTAATACCAGAGTAGCCAAAAGATTACAAAAAAAACAGCCAGCTGGGATCACCAGTAACCAGAAGGAGCACAACACAAACCTAACCATTTTGCTAGGAACCAATGGAGATCACAATCCAAAAGTAACCCAAACTAACAGTCCAAACATTGAGAACACAACAGGAAGACAATTAGCCTACAAAAGACTTCAACCAAACTACAGCTCGAGTAATTATAGCTCCAATCTTCTGCCGGTCCTCCTCCTTGAGCAGAATTTTCCACCTCTGCAAACAAGATAATGATTTGAAAAAGACAGTAATCGACTGCTTAGGAAAACTCTTCTCAATAGCCATTTTATTGCGGACTTTCCAGAGTGACCAAACAAGAGCTGCAAAACTGAAAAGAGAAATGTGATAAGTGTGAGCACCCCTATCATCTAACCAAAATTGCTGAAAATCATCTAAAGAAGTCGGAATCCTTTGCCAATTCAAGCACCCCTTAACACAAGTCCAAACGAAAGAAGCTAGAACACATGTAAAGAAGAGATGATTAGAATCCTCCCTCACTCCACAAAGAATACAATTTTCATTGCCCTTCCACTTTCTTTTCTTGAGATTAGATGTCGTTTGTAATCTATCCTGAAAGAGTAACCAGAGAAAGATTTTCACTTTTAGAGGGATTTTGCTTTTCCATAACTTCTGAGTCTGACTAAGGGTCCTTCCCCCAAAAGACGTATATCGATAAAGCGATTTCACTGAAAAGATGTTCGACTTCTCTCACCCCCAAAACACCTTATCAGCATCACCATTCAAACTCACATCCCCCAGCTCCTTTTTCAACAACAGCCAGGAATCAAACTCCACATTACCAAACTGTCTAATAAAGTCAATATTCCAAACATCATTGACCAAACAATCAGCCACGCGACTATCTGGATTACCACAGATATTAAACAAATTAGCATAACTAATCATGAGAGGACAATTATCAACCCAAAAGTCTTTCCAAAAAAGAGTACCTTTCCCATCCCCAATTTTATGAATACTACCTTTTGGAAAAGGGTTTCAATTTCAAGATTCTTCGAGCGAAAACCATTAACAAAGACTACTACCTCTGTAATCTCCTCTAGGAAAATACTTAGCTTTGAGAAGTCGAAACTGATCTCATCTTTGGCCAAAGATATTTTCCAGAACCATTTGCTCAACAGACAATCATTCAAAGAAGCAGTGTTTAACACCCTAAACCCCTATAGTCTTTTGGTCTACACACGCCATCCATTTCACCATATGATATTTAAAATTATCACTTGTCCTTCTCTAAAAAAATCTCGCATCTAATAGAGTCCATCTTCTTATGAATCTCCTCACTCAAACGATAAAACCCCATAGTATAAATCGAATGGCTACTAAGGCAGCTGTTCACTAAAATAAATCTTCCACCTGTAGAAAGAAGATGACTTTTCCAATTGTCCAACCTGTTATTCATTTTACTGAGAATCTTTTCAGCAGCTTTCGTATGCACTTTCCTATCACCAATCTCAATCCCTAGATAATTCAAAGGCAAATGCCCCAACTTGCAATTGAACATATGAGAGACTCTAGCAGCTTCTTCCTTTTCCACCCCCAACACATAAACCTCACTCTTATGATAATTAATCTTTAAGCCAGAGAGTCATTCAAAGCAAAGCAATAAAGAAGGAATTTGATATAGTATATAGTTCAACACTTCTTAGTCATAGTTCATACAACATTTTTTAGCTAAAGATGCTATATGCTATATAGTGCAACAACTTCAGATAACCTGCTTTCTGATTAACAAAGTCATTCATAAAACACACAGATTTAGCTAAAGCCCAGTGCAGAGGAACGATAAGACGGGTCCTGCTCTCCGCCTCGTCCTGTCGCTCACCTTCCACTCCTCAACAAGGAGCTTCTTCAACTTGGAGCAGCTTGACACGACAGTCGCTACTCCAGTGCAGGTCACTCGCCTGCAGTATACCATCTGGCACGACTCCAGCTGCAAGCATCCCCTGACGAGGTGACCCAGACCAACATCGGTGACCTCTGGACAATGGGAGAGCGCGATCTCTTTAAGCTGGGGGCAACCTTCACCAATCTCTGCTAGTGCCATGTCCCCTATGATCTGTAGGTTGGAGGAAGATAAGAAGTCATCAGAAAAAGGGTAAAATGCTTGCATTGCTATTCACAAAGCAAAGGGATGCAAGTTTCTTCTACCGTTCAAGAGCACTGTGTATAACTGTAAAATCAGGATAAATCCAAAACGGACCTCTCCCCTTCTTGAAAAATGAACACAATCTATCAAGAGTTGGGCCAGATTCTTTTGGAGTGCAGATGACAGTTTGGAGCTCTAAATTTTAAACACATAAGACTTCCTATTTGAGCAGGTCTTACTTTATGTCTCTTATTTTGTCATGTTTTACGTGGATACAAATCCTTTTGTTTGTTTAAAATATTTTTAATACTTGTACTATTTTTAATGTTTCAACTCAACTTGGAAGGCAAGCTATTCAAATTATATAGTGTTGTAGCCTCCTATATACCAGAGCCTATATCTAAGGCTCTAAGGCTGTAAGTTGTATATAGGCTGGTGTCATAATGTCATTTGGGTGTCTTTGGGTAAAAATGGAACTGAAAAATCGTTCAAGACCACCAGTCTTGCCGTCACCCCTATCGCAGCCTGCCCTCTAATCTTTGAGATTCGCGTCATGCTAACGCCGTTTGCTGCCCAGTCCTCTCCCGCTATCTCCTCTCTCTCCCCTCATTTACACTAAGTCACTGAACAGCCTGGCCCACACATGACACATTTCTTCTCTCCCTCTCCATTTATCTTTCTCTCACTCTCTTCCTCTCTCCTCTCTATGTATCTGCCCCACAACTCCTATCTCCCTTCCATTGCGGCGGCAGGTGGCAGGCAAGGGTGTGGCGACCGGAGAAGTGGTGGCAAGTGAAGGCTGACAAGTGTTATGAATATTGTGTGTATGTATTCAGAGACCCAATGAGCAATATATATAGGGTACAAAGAGACACAAGTCTAAATTCTAATACAATAGAAAATACCATAAATACCCTTATATCCTTAACACACCCCCTCAAATGCAAGGCGTATGCAATAGCATTGCATTTGGAAATGGTTGATACTAAAAATATGGAAAATCCAAAGTCCGAGTCTTAATAATGTCGTTATAGCATGCAGCTCTTGGAAAATATGTCGATAAAAGATCTCCAATCTAAGGTCCCGCGACAGCCCATAAAGCATAATGTGTAGGAGCAAAGTCGACCGCGGCAACATAACGAAGAAGAAGATGAAAACGACAAAAAGAGAAAGCCATCAAGTCGAATAGGAATAGATAGAAACATGACGGCGCAGATCGAAGCCTAAGACGGCGGTGGCGCAGTGCACAGGAAGCGCAATAGAGACGCAGTGCACAGAAGTGCAATAGAAACGTAGTACACAGAAGCACAACGGATGCACAGTGCAAAAGAAGCGCGACGCAATGCACAAGAAGCGCGACGGAGACACAATGCAGAAGAAGCGAGGCGCAATGCACAAGAAGTACACCAGGGACGAAGCAGCAGATACTTGCAACAGCAGACGACTGTAACCGGAAATAGCAGCAGCAACGGCGTGTATCCGGATGCCAGAACCGCAAACAATCCCGGCAGGTCGAACGTCCTCAATGCTGTAGCCGAGGGGAGCTTCGTACACCAAGGAACGCACAGCAAGCAACCAACCTTTCGAACTCCTCTAAATTCACACGCCACCAATAGCCGAGCTGTCCCAATAGCCATCCCAAATCGAGTAAAGCATCAAAACCAACTATCTCCCTCTGCTCTCCTTCCCGAGCCGAAGGAGATGAGGCATCCCAAAGGAAATGCGCGACCGGCGCGGCGGCGCCGGCAGATGCGCGTGAGGCTTGAGCACAGGGCGGCGGGAACGAGAGGCGAGGAAGCCGATGCCCGAGCGGGGCGGCGAAGAGGAAGCCTAATTCGGCGATGAAACGGCGGCGACGGCGCGAGGAAGAGCGAGATCCGACAACGAGCTTGAAGATGCAGCGGCAACTCCGGATCGGCGGCCGACGAGAGGCAAGGGAGTGGCAGCGGCGGATGCGAGGCGGTGGCTCGGGAGGCTGGCGGCGGCGACGGATCCAATCCTCGGGCGAACATCGGGCGTGTACGGGCGACGCGCGCACGGAGCGCAGGCGGTTCTTTGCAGATTCGGTGCGGCGGCGGCGGTCGGTGAGCACGAAAGCGACGAAGACCTGCGGCCATGTGGCGATCGATGGTGCGGTACTTGACGCAGATCCCCGAGAAAGAGGCCACCCCGGAGTGAAGATCGCTCCTCCGGGGCGCGGCAAAGAAAGAACGGCGGAGGCTAGGAGGTGGCGGTCACGGTAAACCCTAACCCTAACCTTGGCTCGATACTATGTTATGAATATTGTGTGTATGTATTCAGAGGCCCAATGGGCAATATATATAGGGTACAAAAGGACACAAGTCTAAACCTAATACAATAGGAAATACCATAAATACCCTTATATCCTTAACAACAAGGACCTCATCGTCAACGCCGCGGTGGGTGGCGATGTATGGGGCGGCGGTGGATTGCGGCTTCGTCTTGGGATGGATGCGGGCGAGCAACGGATCCGCATCTCCTCGCCTCATTGCCACATCAGGTGGACCACGGCGTCACGACAACCGATGGTGGCCGTGGATGCGGTTTCATGGCAGCCATATCCAAAATCTCGCCACCTCCGCAGCCTGAATCTAGGTCGGGACGGCGGGAGGCTCGAACCAACATCTCCCTTGCCTCAGATGGACCCCGCGTCACGGCGGCGATGGCGCTTCATGGAGTCGGCGCGCAGCGCCAAATCTAGGCCGGGGTTCACTCTTTTATCCATAATTTTTTACAGGTTTTGGTTCATATGGTGTGTTCTTCCTTCCCACAAAAATCTTCCGTCTCATTTTTTTTTGGATTGGCATTAGCATTTTTGTGATGAATTTTTGAGGAAAAAGTCTTGTACCAGAAAGCATGTTGTTGCAATTTCTTGAAGGAGAAAACCCGAAAATACAACAAAATAAAGTATATGCAGTTTTGAAATGTATGGTTGCCTTCAGAGGTATTATTGTAGTTTTGAAGTGTTGTTCAACATCCTGCAATTTCTGGAAGATGAAATCCGAACAAGAACATGAACAGCATTTGCCAGATGTTAATTGCCAAATTAAATGCTTGCCTTTGCCTCGTAGTGCCAATGAACAATACGTGATATGGGAGTAATGCATTCATTGCATGGTGGCCTGTGAGTTTTTGCATCTGCTTGCGGCATTCATTGCTTGAGTGCTGCCTTGGAAGGCAACAAAAAATTGTACAGAGTATTAGCCTGTGTGCAAGAATGTTTTGTTTGTAAATAAAATCGTGTATTAAAATTGTGTATGTGATGTGCAGTACATATGTGCAAAATTGTATTGTGCAGTACTTCTTATTTGCAAAATAATTCTTCTTGTATGCAAAATGCATGTGTATTTGTCTGCAGTACATGTATTGTATGAAATACACTGGTGTTGTATTTTCAGTGCATTCAATATGCAAATATACGTAGAAGTGTACACCTTGAGTGCTGCATTGGGAGGTCATAAATATTTGCTGCAACTACAACTAGGGCAGACTGCAAGTACCTATTTATACCATCAACTACAACTGGGGCAGACTGTTAAGGACACATTTATACCAACTACAAACTAGGGCTAATGTTACCGTTTTTCTGCCGTTTGCACTCAAGGACACGCGTCTCACCGAGAAAGGGGTGACGCGGAGACAGGTAGTCTCCAAATCCACGTTGAAAATGGAGCTAATTTTCAGTTTGAAATCCTAACAGCTTGTGCCATAGTGGTGAAGACGTGAGGTTGACCCGGATAATGCAACGCCTTATTTGAGGTTTACACCATCTTTGGTGGCACCAGAAACAGAGTTTACTTCAAAAATAAACTTAAGTAAAGGCCATTTTCATTTTCTCAAATTTTGGATAAATATTTCAAAGAAGGGATTAAGTATCAAAGTGATAGTACCCTGAGATCACTTATATCCAGGAAGACTAGATCAGGGCATCCTCTTGCAATGGCAGTCAGCCCGTTATCAGTGATTAGTTGGCACCCGCACAAGTTTAACTTTTGAAGTGAACAACCTTCGGCAATTGCAGCCAGCCCTGCATCAGATACCCTGTAAAGGAAGATGCAACAAAGTTCAAAAATTGACAGGTCAACAATTCTTAGTGATGTAAATGGCACACAAAGTTTCCCCTAGGCCCCAAGTTCTACCAAAATGTGTAGGATGACACCAGAGAAATGCTTTAGAACAATTTGAAAGCAAACAAAATAGATGAAAAACACTAAATCCTGAATCCCTATTCTTGTATTGAGCATCAGTATGCCACATAAATAACAAGGCTATCGTTGTAAAACATAAGACATGATTAATTAATCGAAGTTGTTTCCTTATATCATGTAACAGAGTCAGAAGAAACATAATGAGCTTTAGTAAGGGATGATACGCATGGACAAGATAAACAAATAACACAGGATAAATGCATGATAATATTTACCCCTCACAAAATTGGAGTGTTAACACTTTAAGAGATTTACAGTTCTCGGCGATAGATATCAGTGCTTTGTCTCCTATCTGCATACCAAAAAGAAGTTCAATCAACCAAACACATATGAGTTCTGAATTTCAAAACACTGGAATTTTTGGGTCTTGCTATATATGGTCAAAGGTGCAAGTAACCAAATCACGTTGTTACTTTCATCCAAAAATAAAATTTTAAAACACCCGATCTCATATTTGAGAAGCAACTAATTTCATAAATTTTAATAATACAAACAGAAAATTATGCAGAGTTGCAGACCGAACAGAAGCAAAACAAAAATAGACTAAAAGGAAGGTTGCCATTTGTCTCCATGCATGCTAGGCTTGCAGCAAATCAACGAAAACTTGAAAAGTACCTCGTAACCACGCCGAATAGAAAGTTCTGTCAAGTTCTTGCAACCTTGAGCAATGTGACACATGGCATCATCACTTATTCTTGAACAATCGACCAAATAAAGAGACCGGAGAAGGGAGCAACCTCTACCAACCTCCAGAAATGCACTGTCCCGGATCCTTGGGCAGTAAATTAGAGAGAGCTCCAAAAGACCCCTGCTTGCATAGGAAGGCAAATCATCTAACATTATCACAACAACATTATCAATATAGCTTAAAAAATGACACTAAGCTAAAACACACTAGTGTGAAACAACTACTTTTTTTCCCCACAGTTGAAAACAAGGATATCTCATGCTCTTGTTGTAAATGTACTAAGGAACCAACTTGTAGTTACTTTATGGATCCAATCTTTTAACATGTTCGCTTTTCTTTTTCAATCCCTTCTTTCTGAAATACTGGTTCATTTACTTGAACTACAGCACATCTGATTAATATAGGACAATCAATATATACAAATTTTAATTGAAGAAAGGAATTTTTATAGATTGAGTTATCAAAAGAAACATACGGGCACCATCGTCCAATGTGCTCCAGCGCAGCAATTTCCATATTATGACAACAATTGATCTTCAGGCGTGCTAATTTTTTGCAGCTACGTGCTACAAATTCAAGGCTTCTATCAGTTAGTAACTGGCAATCATTGAGAATAAGATCTGTGAGATTCCTGCACCTTCGCAATGGAAGAAAGGCTCCTGCAAGTGCAAAGGAGGTCAACAAATCATTAAAAGCCCTAAAAATTAACAGAACAAGCATAAGGTGGAAGCAACAAAAATTAATGGATGGTCAACACCTGCAATTGCAGGAAACATAATTCAATGGAAAACAACAAATAGGTCTTCCTAACATCCTAGTGGAGTGAGTCCAGCGATGACCCCAATGTAGTGTACATAAAAAATGAGAATTATGTCAAGGATAAAGGAATATCTTTACCCTAGCATAAAAAATCCAAACAGAAATAGATACCAAACAAGCATATTAAATTAAATTGGACTTTATGCCTCCATAAAATGAACAGCACATTAGAGTTTATGCTGAGTACCTGTCTGTGAATCTTTCGAAGTTATTGAGCGACAAGCTTTCTAAGAACGAACAAAATGAACCAATAGCTTCTAGGGCCTCATCACCAGCACCAATACATTGCAGCTTCAAAGTTTTCAACAAGCAGCATCCTTTTGCAATAGATATTACTCCCTCATTTTTAATATGATCTGATTCCAGTGACAGGATTTCCAGGTTAGGGCAGTGGGATCCAACAGCATGCAAGGATGCATCAGTCATCCAAGCACAGGTAGCAACACCAAGAGAGACCAGTGATTGTCCACAGTTCTTTGTTAGTCCAATCAAGCCTTCATCTGTTGTGCCTTCAACAAACCGCAAGTTCAAATTACTAAGTAGCTTGCAGCCATCCCCAATAGCAATAAGTCCTGGATCTCCAACATAACAAGCCTGCAGATAATTTCTCGTCACGTTTTCTCCAAAAATAGGCATTGAGTCTGCTCGAGAAAAGAAACATATGGATTGAGACTAATCACAAAATTGTGGAAGGAAAGGTAGTTAAAACGAAATCTATTTCGACTGCATATTTATCATGCAGATAAATCTTTTCTTTTAAGGAAAAGCAATAATCATCGGGAACAATGGCATCAAATTTTCAATTCCCAGATACCAATCCATATACCATATGGCATGTACATTCTAAATCGGGCATTCACCATATATACAGAGGAATTTATAGTACACCTAATATTTCAGTCTTCTGAAAAACACACATGACAGAATATGAAGCTCATGAAGTCAATAATAAGAGAGCAAAAGCTGCAGAATAGGAAACAAGACATTACCTGGAGATCCAAAGAACTCAAATTCTTACAATTCTCTGCTATTCTCACCAAGCCTGTTGATGATATGGAAGAACACCATATTAGACTTAGTTTTTCAAGGCCTTTGCAACGTCTGGCAAGATGAGTTAGGCCAACATCAGTCAAACAAGTGCGCGCTGTCCCATCATCACTAGTTGGTTGGTCCAATGGGAACGGGGACATCTGCACTGCGGAATCTGGTATGCGGGACATCCTCCTTCGGCGCCCAAACGGACTAATACTATATGCCTGTATGCAAAAGTAGTATTTTTAGTGTATCGCGACAAGCTATGTAAAATGACTTTAAGGACAAGGATTTTAAAATAGAACCTAACAATATGTAATACAAGTATACAAGAACGGCAGAACATTAAGTGAGTATCTTTTCATGTGGCTAAGTAGCTAGCTAGTGAACAAATAGCAATGATCTCTTAAAGAGATCAAAGTGCATAACCCATACACTCTGAATTTCTCGGCAAAAGTATCTAAGTTATGCAAATGCAGGTCACATAAAACTATGAACAACAGGATACTACAATTCAGCCATTCGCCCCCTGAGCATTATCACAGTTCCGCATCCAAGCTAAGAGAAATGCAGATGTATGCGGTCACCAATCGATCACACCCAAACTCGCAACAGGAAAGCAACCAATTCCTCTACAAAACCTTGACAGATGCTAACTTCCTCCCAATTATGGTCTAAGAACGCCTCAAAATCTAAAGTTCCTCACAATCCCGATCCAAAAAGTCTCCGCAAGGCGCAAGATTTGCCACAATTCGCTTACGCAACCAGCAAAAGACACAAAATTTAGCATCAGATCGAGGGAACTCACCAGGCGGCGCGATCTAGAGGCGGAACTGACGGGGCCGGCGCCGGCGGCCCCGATAGTGAGGCGCTCGTCGACGGAGACGTCGACGAGCGCGGGGAACAGATCGGAGACGAGGCGGAGAACCTCGTCGGCGCGGTCTCCGGAGGCCGCGAGCTTGGCAGAGCGGCGGGTGGCGCGCTCGAGGCGGCGCCATCGGCGGCAGACGAGGGAGCAGGCGTCGAGGTCGCGCTTGGCGCCGCCAACGCAGCGGAGTACCTCGTCGAGGATCTCGTCTGGGAGGACCAGGTTGATCAGGTCGGCCCCCCTCATCGCTGCCGCCGCCGCCGCCGGAGATAAGGTTTGGGGAACGAAGCGGGGGATGCTGTGAATTTTAGAGGAGCTGGAGGGGGCGAAGTGTAAGAGATGCCGCGGAAGTAAGTTAGCGAGCACACTGTGTTCGCGCGTTTATGTAGTAGGAGGTCAATTTTCGATTTCATCCTCCGATTTATAAACAAAAACTTTTTGTATTTTTCCTAGGAGGATTTGATCGGTACTACTAACTTTTAGAGGCTTTTTAATGATTTTCTAAAATTCAAGAAAGATAGTGTTATTTTTTTCCTCACAAATAGGCCGTTTTAAATAACTAGCAGAGTGTCTATACATTGCAATAGAAACACAAACTTTTCATGGGATAGAAGGGTGAGAGAGGAGATGAGGACAACGGAGTGGGTGGAGCAGCAACAACGAAGCCTAGGATAAGAGAGGGAGAATTTTTTAAAAAAATAATATTATTTTTAAAGATATTTACAAAAATAAATAGCCGTTTAAAAAAATTACAAAAATGTGCCTCGTAAGCTAGTTCAGCGGCGACGTGAGAACTATCGCTTGATTC